>CM061045.1:58509021-59109021 GCA_030762985.1 Adelphocoris suturalis
TTGTTACGTACAGTTCCTTTTTTCACTGACATCTGTATTAAACATCAGACAATAATTGAAGTTGTACATAATGTTTATATTATAAAAACAAAAAATATATAATGAAAGAGAATGTAAATATTGACAGGGTTTATTTGATATAAATACGCTCCTTAATGAACTCCAGTACATTATAGAAAGGTAAATTGCTTAACTTAGTTACCTGCTCCATTTCGTTTTGCTTAGGAGACCATTCTCACCGAAGATTCTTCTGTTTTACCTAGTGGTGTGATACTTTGTTGCTGTTGCCGGATATTTTCGCTGTTAATCAAGAGACTGACCAATGAACTATCTTGGATCTTCCCCAACATTTAAGCTGGTGGAACCCGTTTTCACGTGACAGTCTACGACGGACCCCCTACCCGTAAAACTCAGCTCGAAGCCTATGGAGATGGAAATGGAGAAACTTCTAAGTTAGCGGAAGTTTTCCGCTAACGCCGCAACAAATCAAGGGTATCTGGTTCGATTCATCTGCATTCTCACTTTGTTCAGATACTTTCTGGACTTACCCCCAAGTTCTATGATTTCTTGAGACAATCAGTTTTCCAGCTCCAATGTTTTGCCTCTCAAGAAGTTGCCGAGGAGATGGAAAAAATTGACCTCTCTCTTGATACTCTCAATTCCAATATTAATTTTCCTCTTGAAAGCTCGAACTTTTCAATTGGCTGTGACCGCTGTTATATTCTTACTCTGCAGTGAAATACTCAATTCGTTAATTTAGGGGGAAATATCTACCAAATACATAGCAAGTAAACATTGCCAGTTTTCATCATTAATAATTTTGCTAATTCGGTACCTACTGTGGTCCAAAAGTTGAATTACAACTTCTGAACGTAATTTATATAATCGAGAAGATGTTTTCCAACGCGAGAACCACCTCAGTCCCGCATGGAGACACAGAGAATGATGAAGGCTTCCCATATTCTCTCACAGTTTTGCTTTTGCTTTCTTACTACCGGAGGCAGGGAAGCTTTGTATTCGTGCAAGAAGTCCGGAAATATTTGTCCTCCTGTATCCAAAGTTCCACTTATTTTTTGTGTTTCAGATCTTGCGCATCAATTTCGTTTCCGTGTTTGCCTGTTTCTCAACTGATGTTTTTACACATTATTTTCCAATTCGGGCAAAAGGAAAGATGGACTCAATATGACTACCAGCGAACCCAAAAGGGTCCTCGAACCACACTGAAGGAAGCCCTGGTTACCTCATCCTCACAAGCAGACCAACTATTACCATAGTTGCTGTTCCCGCAATCATCCGTGGATAAGCATTCAGAGGTGATGCAGGTTGCCATCTGTGTTGATTCTCATGTATGTAGGTGAGGAAAGGAGTATTGTAGTGGAAAACGGGGTGAGGAGGGATCTTCTTCTTGGGGGATCCATTTGGTTCATCAGGGTAGTTATCACTTTTCAAGTCACTAAAAAACAAGCCATTTGTAGCATTTGCACGAGAAAATTGGAGGTTTTGCACAATAAATTGGAGGTTTAACATATCAATTTGGAGGTTATCCGTTCCAAATGGGAAATCTCATGTATGAAGTTTTCTTCATATTCGCCCACCTTGGATCCAGTCGAGCTCTCTTTCTCAAAAATCAATTAGTGCGGAAGGAAAATTCTCACTGAACCCCCAAACAGACCACGACTTGTGTGATGTGTTATCCCGAAGCATTGTCACGATCACCACTTCGGACTGCAAGAATTACCTGATGAGAATAATGGTAGTCATGACAGCCGCTGCTACAGGACAAGACTTGCGTTTAAAAAAATTAGGTTTGTTCATTATGTTAATTCTTGTTTGTTGATAACCCATAATTTTTCTTAAGAGTTCGTTGTGATTTTCGAACGTCTGATTTCTATTCATACTTACAAGTTTCTTCACTGCCTATCTATTAATATTAGTTTCACATGTTAATTTGTTAACTGCTTTTCAAGAATTAAATCATGTATTCACTAAATTTCAGTTATCCCCTAATTTGATGTATAGAGCTTCCAATTTGAAATAAAAAAACCTCCAAATTGATGTGTAAAACCTCCAATTTGACGTTTAAATGCTATGTAACTGCTCGGTAGGTGATGTAATGGTATGTGCATTATGTGCATTGATGACGGGTGGTTGGATCAGTTTCCACTTTCTGACAAACCTTGGTCTGTCTGTTCCTTGTGTTACACGCTACTGTTCCCTGCTGCTTCCAGGTCGGACTTGAGTCAGCTAGTTTACTCTTTCAGTAACTAATTATCAAGACGACAAATAGCAACAACTACATAGTTTAATTCAAGATTCTTGGTGAACTTTTGGAAAGCGAATAAACATACATGCTTATTCTAGTTCATAACTACAATAAATAGACTGTTGAGCTGTATGCTCGACATTTAGATTAAACATCTTCCCTTATGGTACAAGATCTTCCACTTTTCAAAATAGTTAACTTTCTGATTCTCACAACGGATGCATTCTCTCGTCCAAGGGCTGCAATTTTACTATTTTGGAACGTATTCTTACCTTCCAAATACCTCGAACGGATCAGGAGGAATCAATTATTGGATTTGCTTTCTTTCTGCAATCTCCTAATATATGTACAGAGGTTCAAAGTTTGAAATAAAACTATTTTTCATTGTTGGGGTTGTTCTGTACCCAACAATGCTGTAACCTGATCTCTTTATTCATGAATAACTAAAGGGTGGAAAAAATCGAAGAAAGTAAAACTCGTGGTTCTAGTGGTTTTGCGGTCATTATCTCACCCAATTCCTACGTAGGAAAATTAATGTTATGAAGGATAGACATCTAACAAATCAATAAACTAATAGTGGAGTATATAGTAAAACGTAGAAGCACTCATGAAATAAATAAAACGTAAGCTTTGTAACATTATATCCAATATATATAAAGATTTGGAGGTTCATTTATTTTGTTTAGGCATACTATTCTTGCTTGAGAATGATCCAAGTTTAAGGGAAATAACGACACATCTTGTAATAAATCTTTCATTTATTGATTAGCAGTCTAAAAATTTAAAACAAAACAAGTCTTGGGTAGAAAAAATGTACAAAAATGGTTCTTATATAAAAAAAACTTTTCGTTCACTCTTGCGTTTCATTCATACGTATAAGCAATCGTTCTTCCAAGAACTTGATGATTACCTGAAGAAAAAGGTCAAGATGTTGAATAACTATGCATCGGTAGTATTGCTTCCAAACTATGGCACGTTTATCCAATCAGTCCATGTCACTAGCAAACTATGCGATCAGTTCTAATGTATAGGTAGGTATCGTACTCATTGTATATACAATATTAAAAAACAAGTTACACTTTTACAGAATTGTCCTGTCTCGAATAGCGTTTCCTCATTGACCAACCAATAGCAATAATTATCGATACCAAAACAATCGTCACAGGCACAAAGTAGGCAGTAGTGCTGACATGGTCATACATCGGAGTTTCAGCCATCAGTTCCTTGAATTGAGCAGATGTTATTTCTCTTTTGGTCAGTCTTTTGTGAGGGGGAGGAGATTGTTTCTCTGGAAATGAAAAATAATTGAAATAATAGAGCAATAAAATAGCTGCAGATTGAATTTATAATATAGATTATAAAAGAGGTGGAAGGAAGATGATTTTTAAAAGTGGTGAGAAAATAAGGCTATGGAAAGTCATTTATATCTAGTAGCAGTTTGGGATGGTAGATTAGCTGTTTCCGAGTGTAAATTGATTCCTGAATGGGAAGGTAGATCAGTTGGTTCTGAGTGTACCCCACCCTCTCGCCAAAACAGTTCACGGAAGTTGAAGGGGGAAATTACGGTCACACCCCACATGACGGGTCACCGACCCCTGTAAAATCCACTGGATTTGCACCTCATATCCTGCAGATACCTACAATATGAAATCAATTAATTGACGGAAGAATTCAATTTTCGCGTCTTTGCATTTTTATGCAATCCGGCCATGTTCAAGCATTGGAATGATATACCTAATATAGGTATCTTCTTTTCTTCTGTCCTGCCTCTCTTGGTACCTTTTTTTAACTTCACATTCCACCATAGGTATATGTTGAACTGACGGATGAATTGTATGACCACAGTAATATTGTAAATATTGCTTCTGCTGACAGTATTCTGTTGATTGTTTTCTGAATAATGTGTCTGAATAAACGAAATAAGTAAGCTTGCTAGAGCAGAGCCCACAGCTCTGCACAAAATAGTTCGTTCAAACCTTTTGACAGGACTATGTTTTGGCCGTATGGAACTGGCGGGCCACGCTATAAGTTGAAGCTGATTGGCGAGAACTTCATCACCTCAGAACCTCAACAGAAAAAAAGAATAGATCTGATCGATCCAATAGTTTTCATCAATATTGCTTGTTGTTTTGTATGACATGCCGAAGTAGAGCACTGAATATAGCTGAGGGAATTGATATACTGAACTAAATATAAAAGATATATGGTATTCAGTACAGAACCCAAGGTTCATCATCACATCATCTCACGTAATGTTGAGCAGAGACTGAGAAAAATATTACGTTTTGTATACTTCAACATGAGTGTACATACTCATTTAGAATCAGCCATGCCTTGTACATCTGGGATCAGTTGAACCTGGGTAGCACGATGGGCTAGGTGGTCTAGGACACCTTGGATCGGTCGAACCTGGGTAGCACGATGGGCTAGGTGGTCTGGGACACCTTGGATCGGTCGAACTGGGGTGGCATGTTTGGGCACTACGAGATAGTCTGGGAGCTGTTGATTCTGGAAAACAGAATGGTTAAGATGGTGCGGTTGCTGGAGTACATATTGGCTGGAGAAAATGGACATCTTGACCAGATCTTGATCTGGATCTTGATCAGTGGTAGCAAGATGGTAGTCTGTGCAGGGATCTATATTTGCTTCCAGTTCGAACATCAATATATCCTTCTCGAAGGTGATTCAACTGCCTTTATTTGGAGAGCATTGAGATGGTTTTGATGTATAGAGAAGTGGTGGTTGTGGTGATGGCTGCTAGGTAAGATAAAACTGGATGTGATGATAAAACGGTAGAGTAGTTTGAGGTATTGGGCATCTAGGATCTTCTGATCCATTGGTAACGTTTGGCACATATAGCAAAATTAGAAGATGAGAAGCATCAAGATCTCTTGTTTAAGGATAACGAACTGATGATGTAAGTGCCATTGCCGTGCTTTGTTACATATCTGATTTAATTTCAACATGAGCAGCGGCTTGGTGGTACTGGTTCAAGAAGATGTTCTTTGATACCAAGAGCAAGATGGAGCTGCATTAGTGTAGACAGTGGTATTTTTAGTCACCTGGGAACTTTAGAACCTGCTTAGCTTCATATAGATACACCTATTTCAACATCATTGTCAACGTTTGCAAGTTTATTCGTGGGACGAAACGTTATATACACGTTCGAATTAGGTAGTTTAGATAGATATTCTTCATCAACAAGTCTGAACCATTATTAACGACGGATTGAGTTAAAAGTAAGCAATAAGTTGGATTTTTTTCAGGCAAGCTGCAATAGTTTGCTTTCACGATTTTGTATGATGTTTTCACGATTCATGTAGGATGGATTCCAAAAGTAAGGCTAATTGGTTTCGGAACACCCTTTATACATACGTGCATCTACCCATCCATTCATACATACATCCCTTTTCACATACATAGGTACACATTTCACTATGTGAAGTATAGATATGGGTTCAGATGATGTCACGACCCACATACTTCTAGCATAATATAAAGCCGATTGCAATACATTACTTTGACGTTTTTGGTTAAGTAGAATCGAATCCCAAAGTATGGCTGATTGGATTTTTGGAACCCTGCATATTGTCTGTAAGCCAGTGGCTGGGCTGTGGAAAGGGAAGAGACGACAACGGTTTTCATAGAGACTTACGATTTTCTTTCGGGTTTAGTATACCAAAAAAAAAAAAATCTGTCCTAGGTCACGTCGAAACAAACATTTTTCGTTTTTGGAAAAAGTGATTGTTAAAAATGCATGTGTCTCTCATTATTGAAGCTGGAGGGACACGGTGTTGAGGCCGTTTGATCTCTCTCGTCTTGATCGTGATGATAGGTGATAGGAGTAGTGTGTATTTCTTTTATCGGGGTCAAAAAATAGAATTCTTGATGCTCATCCTTCTCTTCGTGCCCCAATCTTGTTCTCCCCTACAGTGTGCTCCTGCCAGCCCCACCCTGTACCGACACTCTACAACTCTCCTCACCCTCGAATCGAAACCTCGTGGAACTGGAAGGCACCAAGTGAAAGATTTTTAAAGATTTTGTATGAAATTTAAGTACATTTTTCAGCATAATTTTGTACATAAATTTTTGAATGTTCTATTTTATAGTTAATACACTTTATTTGAGCAATGTTCTGCCAAAAAAGATAAATTTAACAATTTTTAGCAGTTTTTTTCCAATTTTTTGTGATTTTTTCAGCACGTTTTTTGAAATTTTACCAATTTAATGTGCTCAAAAAATGCTGGCCAGCGGACTCGTCCTTTAGTTTGGAATGCATGATTTTTTGGCGTAAGAACGGCATTTTTATATCAATCCTAAGGAGAGTTATCGTCTGGAAGGTCATATATCTATCTATCTATCTATCTATCTATCTATATATATATACACATACATATGCACGTATGAAAAAGCGTTAAACTCAAGGATTCGTTTAAGAATGTCTCAAAACGGATTTTAATGAAGAAAATTTTCGAGCCATTGCAATAGCTTAATTCGCTAAAAATCACTAGAAAAAAAAAAAAAGGCTAAGAACGGCTAAAAATTGATAAATTTATATTTTTTAACAGACTTATAGTCAAACAAGTTTATCAACTTGGAACTAGGGACATTAACATTTTTTGCACAAAATTGTACTGAAAAATGAACTTAAATTTCATCAATTTTCACTGAAAAATCGGTAAAAGCAACAAGAAATAGCTAAAAATCCAAAATCTTTTTTTTTCTCGCAGAATATTATTTTGAACTAGTTTTTTTTCCATACAACTGGTAGCTAACAATTTCTTTGCTATCAAAGAGCTCAAATTTCATAAAAAATATAATACGATAATTTACAAAAATTCGCTCATACGATCATGCTGCATGAACGAGACTTTTTTCCTTATTTCCCGTTTCATAATGAGTTTGTGCGTTGTGTGGTGTAGATCGTCTCTTTCCCATCCTAATAACCGTAGCCCTAGCTACTATTCTTAACCGATTACCGTGTTTCATTTTATGTTCGATCCCGATTTTAGTCTAGTTGCGCAACATGGCAATTTTAGGTTTGCCGTTGGGTTAGAAGATTGGATATAGAGCCGATCCTTTTAGGTGCTGCCCAAGCTAAAATTCTCGACGGATTTCCGTCATTCGTTTTTCGTTCAATTAAGAATCCGGTCCAGTTATGCAGAAAAAACCTTGAGAGTTTGAAATTTATTATTGGTGGTATGAATGAAAAGGGTAATTCCGATTATAAATGATCTTTTAGTTTGACTGTGCGAAAATCTTGGATTTCACTTTTTCCTATTTTGCTCTATGAATTTGGCCTCCCCCTGGATCCATTCTCAGAATGGAAAAAAGAATTTTCAAAATAAAATTACATAATGATTTGGTGGAGAGAGGGAGGGATGGAGGAGAATGGAGAGGGTTGGATACAGCTCTATCGTGGACTCTATCCCCGTGAATCTGCCATTGTTTTATTTCACATTGTAAAAGCAGTTATACTTTATAATGGTTGTGATGGCCGAGGGGTTGCTTGTTGCATATTCATGTTGCATATCCAGTGAAACATGATCTACCTATTCGCTACCCTTACCGAAACCGCAGACATAGGGACGTCCCTGTAATGCATGAATTACTTACCAATATGTTAAAGAACATGATTAATTTTTCTATAAAACGGAATTAAAAATAATGCAGGCCATTGCAAGTTTTCTGCCTGAGCCCTAAAGAGAAATAATCGTTCTGACAGTGTCCGAAATCATTGTCTTCAGGTAGCTCTGCAATCGTCAAATTCGGTAGTGATAACAGGGTGTGCTATGCTCATAGGTCGGAGGAGAGGTTTATTATTATTTTAAAATAAAGCTAAACGGTTCCCCTACGGTGAGTAGTTCTTTTTTCATGATTTTTCGAAGTTCCAAATACTTGCTATGTCCCAGCACTGTGACGTAGGAATTATTTGGATCTTTGGAAAATCATAGAAACGAAACTATTCTTCATATAGAAGTGCTCGGTTACTGTACAAATTCTCTAGATAAAATCTACTTTCCTCACAAAAAAAAGCATGTGTGACTAAAAAAAATTTTAGAAAGTAATATCGAGTTTTTCGTAAAAATGTGATGTATTAACGACTTGGGAACAATGCCAATCGACTCAGTGCGCCAAAATACCAAAGAAGAGGCAATAAAACTAAATTCAACAATTATTTGTAGCTAATAATGCGATCTGGCCCACTACTGAACTCTTCACTTTTTGCCGTCGGCTTTCATCGTAAAATATGTACCTATAACAATAGACTAAAGTAATATTTCGAGATCTGAAGGGATATTGGTTTGATTTAGCTATCTAATTATAAATAGTATCTCTTACTAACTGGTTCCAAATCTGAGGGCAACATTTTGCATTTTTTATTTAAATGGGTACCAAGTTACAGAGATTGGAATTGAAACTCAAATAGCTCTGTAGACCAATCGTTAACAATTAAATCAATTCAAGATACTTTTTTTTTCCATTTTGGAACAATCAGCATTCAATAGCTCAATTTTTTATATTAGTTTTGAATACCTACATAAAATTTAACTTTATTTAACGTAGCTGTTGTGCTCTTAACATTCGATAAAAAGTCATATTACTTTGAAGAATAAATCAAAAACATTGAAGTTCGCTTAAAATATGTCAGGGGCGGGATTCATTTTTTTATTTTATTTTATTAATTTATTTTAAATAGTATCTTCATATAATATAATGGGGAATTCCCATGAATAAATTAGTATGAACCACAACTAACCTGACTTGCTGGCTATGTTTCCTGAGTGTGGATTCGAGTTTGAGCAACCTGGATCGGCACAGCGTTTTCGCAAAGCACCAACACCGCCTGCCAACTCCGCACCTTCAGGGGCAGCAACTCCGAAGGGAGGCAGATAAGTTGGAGGTATAGGAGGAGAGGACGAACTTGTACATCGAGGGTCGTTCGAACCGGGATAACAGAACGGTTTAGATGGAGTTGTTCGCGATGGATAAGCAGTAGGTCTAGGTGTGGTGACTACTAGAGGGCATCTTGGATCATTGGACCCAGGATAACATTGTGGGGGTGACTCTGTAGGACGAGGAGTTGTGTCAAAAGGTCGAGGGCATCTAGGATTATTTGAACCTGGATAGCAAGGACATCTAGGATCGGTTGACCCAGGACCACACTGTGGCGTTGGTTGTGTGGGTAATGGTGTAGTAGTAGTGACAGAGGGGCATCTTGGATCACGGGACCCTGGATAACAAAGAGGAGGTGCTTGTGTAGTTGCAGGACGAGGACATCTAGAGTCTGGAGAACCAGGGTAACATGGTGGTGGTGTAGTAGGAGGTGGCCTAGGACATCTGGGATCAGTAGAACCTGGGTAACATGATGGTGGTGGTTGAGTTGTAGGAGGAGGCCTGGGACATCTTGGATCAGTTGATCCTGGGTAGCATGATGGTGGTGCTTGTGTAGTTGGAGGAGGTCTTGGGCATCTAGGATCTGTTGATCCAGGGTAACAGAAAGGTTTTGATGGAGTAGTTGCTGGTGCATAGGTAGTTGATGGTGAAGTTGGACACCTGGGGTCATTTGAACCTGGGTAACAAGTTGGAGGACGTGGTGTAGTAGTAGGTGGCCTTGGACATCTCGGATCAGTTGAACCAGGGTAACAAGATGGTGGTGCTTGTGTTGTTGGAGGAGGCCTTGGACATCTGGGATCAGTTGAACCTGGGTAACAAGCTGGTGGTGCTTGTGTTGTAGGAGGAGGCCTGGGACACCTTGGATCAGTTGACCCTGGGTAGCATGATGGTGGTGCTTGTGTAGTTGGAGGTGGTCTGGGGCATCTAGGATCAGTTGACCCTGGGTAGCATGATGGTGGTGCTTGTGTTGTAGGAGGAGGCCTTGGACATCTAGGATCAGCTGAACCTGGGTAACAAGATGGCGGTGCTTGTGTTGTAGGAGGAGGCCTTGGACATCTAGGATCAGTTGAACCTGGGTAACATGCTGGAGGTGGTTGTGTTGTAGGAGGAGGCCTGGGACATCTGGGATCAGTTGAACCTGGGTAACAAGCTGGTGGTGCTTGAGTTGTAGGAGGAGGACTGGGACACCTTGGATCAGTTGACCCTGGGTAGCACGATGGTGGTGCTTGTGTAGTTGGAGGTGGTCTCGGGCATCTAGGATCAGTTGACCCTGGGTAGCAGGATGGTGGTGCTTGTGTTGTCGGAGGAGGCCTTGGACATCTAGGATCAGTTGAACCTGGGTAACAAGATGGTGGTGCTTGTGTTGTAGGAGGAGGCCTTGGACATCTAGTATCAGTTGAACCTGGATAGCATGATGGTGGTGTTTGTGTGGTTGGAGGAGGTCTCGGGCACCTAGGATCCGTTGATCCAGGGTAACAGAAAGGTTTCGATGGAGTAGTAGCTGGTGCATAGGTAGTTGATGGTGAAATTGGACACCGAGGGTCATTTGAACCTGGGAAACAAGATGGAGGACGCTGTGTTGTAGTAGGTGGTCTTGGACATCTCGGATCAGGTGAACCTGGGTAACAAGATGGAATAGCTGGAGTAGTGGGAGGTTGCCTAGGACATCTGGGATCTGTTGACCCAGGAAACAAGATGGTGGTGCTTGTGTTGTAGTAGGAGGCCTTGGACATCTAGGATCAGTAGAACCTGGGTAACAAGCTGGTGGTGCTTGTGTTGTAGGAGGAGGCCTGGGACACCTTGGATCAGTTGACCCTGGGTAGCATGATGGTGGTGCTTGTGTAGTCGGAGGTGGTCTCGGGCATCTAGGATCTGTTGATCCAGGGTAACAGAAAGGTTTCGATGGAGTAGTAGCTGGTGCATAGGTAGTTGATGGTGAAGTTGGACACCTAGGGTCATTTGAACCTGGGAAACAAGATGGAGGACGCTGTGTACTAGTAGGAGGTCTTGGACATCTCGGATCAGGTGAACCTGGGTAACAAGTTGGAATAGCTGGAGTAGTGGGAGGTGGCCTTGGACAACGGGGATCTGTTGACCCAGGGTAACAAGATGGTGGTGCTTGTGTTGTAGGAGGAGGCCTTGGACATCTAGGATCAGTTGAACCTGGGTAACAAGTTGGTGGTGTTTGTGTTGTAGGAGGCGGCCTAGGACATCTAGCATCAGTAGAACCTGGATAGCATGATGGAGGTGCTTGAGTTGTAGGAGGAGGCCTGGGACACCTTGGATCAGTTGACCCTGGGTAGCATGATGGTGGTGCTTGTGTAGTTGGAGGTGGTCTCGGGCATCTAGGATCTGTTGATCCAGGGTAACAGAAAGGTTTCGAAGGAGTAGTAGCTGGTGCATAGGTCGTTGATGGTGTAGTTGGACACCTTGGGTCATTTGAACCTGGGAAACAAGATGGAGGACGCTGTGTAGTAGTAGGAGGTCTTGGACATCTCGAATCAGGAGAACCTGGGTAACAAGATGGAATAGCTGGAGTAGTGGGAGGACACCTGGGATCTGTTGAACCAGGGTAACAAGATGGTGGTGCTTGTGTTGTAGGAGGAGGCCTTGGACATCTCGGATCAGTTGAACCTGGGTAACAAGCTGGTGGTGCTTGTGTTGAAGGAGGAGGCCTGGGACACCTTGGATCAGTTGACCCTGGGTAGCACGATGGTGGTGCTTGTGTAGTTGGAGGTGGTCTCGGGCATCTAGGATCAGTTGATCCAGGGTAGCATGATGGTGGTGTTGTGTTGTAGGAGGAGGCCTTGGACATCTTGGATCGGTTGACCCTGGGTAGCATGTTGGTGGTGCTCGTGTAGTTGGAGGTGGTTTCGGGCATCTAGGATCTGTTGAACCAGGGTAACAGAAAGGTTTTGATGGAGTAGTAGCTGGTGCATAGGTAGTCGATGGTGACGTTGGACACCTGGGGTTGTTTGACCCTGGGTAGCATGATGGTGGTGCTTGTGTCGTAGGAGGAGGCCTTGGACATCTAGGATCAGTTGAACCTGGGTAACATGCTGGAGGTGGTTGTGTTGTAGGAGGAGGCCTGGGACATCTGGGATCAGTTGAACCTGGATAACAAGATGGTGGTGCTTGTGTGGTAGGAGGTGGCCTAGGACATCTTGGATCAGTTGATCCTGGGTAGCATGATGGAGGAGCAGGTGTTGTGGAAGAAGGTCTTGGACATCTTGGATCTGTCGAACCAGGGTAACATGTTGGTGGTGCTTGTGTTGTAGGAGGAGGCCTGGGACATCTAGGATCAGTAGACCCTGGGTAGCATGATGGTGGTGCTTGTGTGGTTGTAGGAGGTCTTGGGCATCGAGGATCATTTGATCCAGGGTAACAGAAAGGTTTTGATGGAGTAGTTGCTGGTGCATAGGTAGTTGATTAACAAGATGGAATAGCTGGAGTTGTGGAGGTGGCTTAGGACATCTGGGGTCAGTTGAACCAGGGTAACAAGATGGTGGTGCTTGTGTTGTAGGAGGAGGCCTCGGACATCTTGGATCAGTTGACCCAGGGTAGCATGATGGTGGTGCTTGTGTAGTTGGAGGTGGTCTTGGGCATCTAGGATCTGGTGATCCAGGGTAACAGAATGGTTTTGATGGAGTAGTTGGTGGTGCATAGGTAGTTGATGGTGAAGTTGGACACCTAGGATCATTTGAACCTGGGTAACAAGATGGAGGACGCTGTGATGTAGTAGGAGGTCTAGGACATCTCGGATCAGTTGAACCTGGGTAACATGATGGAATAGCTGGAGTTGTGGGAGGTGGCCTAGGACATCTGGGATCTGTTGAACCAGGGTAACAAGATGGTGGTGCTTGTGTTGTAGGAGGAGGCCTCGGACATCTTGGATCAGTTGACCCAGGGTAGCATGATGGTGGTGCTTGTGTAGTTGGAGGTGGTCTTGGGCATCTAGGATCTGTTGATCCAGGGTAACAGAATGGTTTGATGGAGTAGTTGTGGTGCATAGGTAGTTGATGGTGAGGTTGGACACCTCGGGTCATTTGAACCTGGGAAACAAGATGGAGGACGCTGCGTAGTAGTAGTAGGAGGTCTTGGACATCTCGGATCAGGTGAACCAGGGTAACAAGATGGTTGTGTTGTAGGAGGAGGCCTTGGACATCTAGGATCAGTTGAACCTGGGTAACAAGCTGGTGGTGCTTGTGTTGTAGGAGGAGGCCTGGGACACCTTGGATCAGTTGACCCTGGGTAGCATGATGGTGGTGCTTTTGTAGTTGGAGGGGGTCTCGGGCATCTAGGATCAGTTGATCCAGGGTAACAGAAAGGTTTTGAAGGAGTCGTTGCTGGAGCATAGGTAGTTGATGGTGAAGTTGGACACCTAGGGTCATTTGAACCAGGGTAACAAGATGGAGGACTCTGTGTAGTAGGAGGTGGTCTTGGACATCTTGGATCAGTTGACCCTGGGTAGCAAGATGGTGGTGCTTGTGTAGTTGGAGGTGGTCTGGGGCATCTAGGATCAGTTGAACCTGGGTAACAAGATGGTGGTGCTTGTGTCGTAGGAGGGGCCTAGGACATCTTGGATCAGTTGACCCTGGGTAGCATGATGGTGGTGCTTTTGTAGTAGTAGGTGGTCTCGGGCATCTAGGATCTGTTGATCCAGGGTAGCAGACAGGTTTTGATGGAGTAGTTGGTGGTGCATAGGTAGTTGATGGTGAAGTTGGACACCTGGGATCAGTTGAACCTGGGAAACAAGATGGAGGACGCTGTGTTGTAGTAGGAGGTCTCGGACATCTTGGATCAGGTGAACCTGGGTAACAAGATGGAATAGCTGGAGTTGTGGGAGGTGGCCTGGGACATCTGGGATCATTTGAACCAGGGTAACAAGATGGTGGTGCCTGTGTTGTAGGAGTAGGCCTGGGACATCTTGGATCAGTTGATCCTGGATAGCATGATGGTGGTGCTTGTGTAGTTGGTGGGGTCTCGGGCATCTAGGATCTGTTGATCCAGGGTAACAGAAAGGTTTTGATGGAGTCGTTGCTGGAGCATAGGTAGTTGATGGTGAAGTCGGACACCTAGGGTCATTTGAACCTGGGTAACAAGATGGAGGACGCTGTGTAGTAGGAGGTGGTCTTGGACATCTCGGATCAGTTGAACCTGGGTAACAAGATGGAATAGCTGGAGTTGTGGGAGGTGGCTTAGGACATCTGGGGTCAGTTGAACCAGGGTAACAAGATGGTGGTGCTTGTGTTGTAGGAGGAGGCCTCGGACATCTTGGATCAGTTGACCCAGGGTAGCATGATGGTGGTGCTTGTGTAGTTGGAGGTGGTCTTGGGCATCTAGGATCTGGTGATCCAGGGTAACAGAATGGTTTTGATGGAGTAGTTGGTGGTGCATAGGTAGTTGATGGTGAAGTTGGACACCTAGGATCATTTGAACCGGGGTAACAAGATGGAGGACGCTGTGTTGTAGTAGGAGGTCTAGGACATCTCGGATCAGTTGAACCTGGGTAACAAGATGGAATAGCTGGAGTTGTGGGAGGTGGCCTAGGACATCTGGGATCTGTTGAACCAGGGTAACAAGATGGTGGTGCTTGTGTTGTAGGAGGAGGCCTCGGACATCTTGGATCAGTTGACCCAGGGTAGCATGATGGTGGTGCTTGTGTAGTTGGAGGTGGTCTTGGGCATCTAGGATCTGTTGATCCAGGGTAACAGAATGGTTTTGATGGAGTAGTTGGTGGTGCATAGGTAGTTGATGGTGAGGTTGGACACCTCGGGTCATTTGAACCTGGGAAACAAGATGGAGGACGCTGCGTAGTAGTAGTAGGAGGTCTTGGACATCTCGGATCAGGTGAACCAGGGTAACAAGATGGTTGTGTTGTAGGAGGAGGCCTTGGACATCTAGGATCAGTTGAACCTGGGTAACAAGCTGGTGGTGCTTGTGTTGTAGGAGGAGGCCTGGGACACCTTGGATCAGTTGACCCTGGGTAGCATGATGGTGGTGCTTTTGTAGTTGGAGGGGGTCTCGGGCATCTAGGATCAGTTGATCCAGGGTAACAGAAAGGTTTTGAAGGAGTCGTTGCTGGAGCATAGGTAGTTGATGGTGAAGTTGGACACCTAGGGTCATTTGAACCAGGGTAACAAGATGGAGGACTCTGTGTAGTAGGAGGTGGTCTTGGACATCTTGGATCAGTTGACCCTGGGTAGCAAGATGGTGGTGCTTGTGTAGTTGGAGGTGGTCTGGGGCATCTAGGATCAGTTGAACCTGGGTAACAAGATGGTGGTGCTTGTGTCGTAGGAGGGGGCCTAGGACATCTTGGATCAGTTGACCCTGGGTAGCATGATGGTGGTGCTTTTGTAGTAGTAGGTGGTCTCGGGCATCTAGGATCTGTTGATCCAGGGTAGCAGACAGGTTTTGATGGAGTAGTTGGTGGTGCATAGGTAGTTGATGGTGAAGTTGGACACCTGGGATCAGTTGAACCTGGGAAACAAGATGGAGGACGCTGTGTTGTAGTAGGAGGTCTCGGACATCTCGGATCAGGTGAACCTGGGTAACAAGATGGAATAGCTGGAGTTGTGGGAGGTGGCCTGGGACATCTGGGATCATTTGAACCAGGGTAACAAGATGGTGGTGCCTGTGTTGTAGGAGTAGGCCTGGGACATCTTGGATCAGTTGATCCTGGATAGCATGATGGTGGTGCTTGTGTAGTTGGTGGGGGTCTCGGGCATCTAGGATCTGTTGATCCAGGGTAACAGAAAGGTTTTGATGGAGTCGTTGCTGGAGCATAGGTAGTTGATGGTGAAGTCGGACACCTAGGGTCATTTGAACCTGGGTAACAAGATGGAGGACGCTGTGTAGTAGGAGGTGGTCTTGGACATCTAGGATCAGTTGAACCTGGGTAACAAGATGGTGGTGCTTGTGTTGTAGGAGGGGGCCTAGGACATCTTGGATCAGTTGATCCTGGGTAGCATGATGGTGGAGCTTTTGTAGTAGGAGGTGGTCTCGGGCATCTAGGATCTGTTGATCCAGGGTAGCAGACAGGTTTTGATGGAGTAGTTGGTGGTGCATAGGTAGTCGATGGTGAAGTTGGACACCTGGGATCAGTTGAACCTGGGAAACAAGATGGAGGACGCTGTGTTGTAGTAGGAGGTCTCGGACATCTCGGATCAGGTGAACCTGGGTAACAAGATGGAATAGCTGGAGTTGTGGGAGGTGGCCTGGGACATCTGGGATCATTTGAACCAGGGTAACAAGATGGTGGTGCCTGTGTTGTAGGAGTAGGCCTGGGACATCTTGGATCAGTTGATCCTGGATAGCATGATGGTGGTGCTTGTGTAGTTGGTGGGGGTCTCGGGCATCTAGGATCTGTTGATCCAGGGTAACAGAAAGGTTTTGATGGAGTCGTTGCTGGAGCATAGGTAGTTGATGGTGAAGTCGGACACCTAGGGTCATTTGAACCTGGGTAACAAGATGGAGGACGCTGTGTAGTAGGAGGTGGTCTTGGACATCTAGGATCAGTTGAACCTGGGTAACAAGATGGTGGTGCTTGTGTTGTAGGAGGGGGCCTAGGACATCTTGGATCAGTTGATCCTGGGTAGCATGATGGTGGTGCTTTTGTAGTAGTAGGTGGTCTCGGGCATCTAGGATCTGTTGATCCAGGGTAGCAGACAGGTTTTGATGGAGTAGTTGGTGGTGCATAGGTAGTTGATGGTGAAGTTGGACACCTGGGATCAGTTGAACCTGGGAAACAAGATGGAGGACGCTGTGTTGTAGTAGGAGGTCTCGGACATCTCGGATCAGGTGAACCTGGGTAACAAGATGGAATAGCTGGAGTTGTGGGAGGTGGCCTGGGACATCTGGGATCATTTGAACCAGGGTAACAAGATGGTGGTGCCTGTGTTGTAGGAGTAGGCCTGGGACATCTTGGATCAGTTGATCCTGGATAGCATGATGGTGGTGCTTGTGTAGTTTGTGGGGGTCTCGGGCATCTAGGATCTGTTGATCCAGGGTAACAGAAAGGTTTTGATGGAGTCGTTGCTGGAGCATAGGTAGTTGATGGTGAAGTCGGACACCTAGGGTCATTTGAACCTGGGTAACAAGATGGAGGACGCTGTGTAGTAGGAGGTGGTCTTGGACATCTAGGATCAGTTGAACCTGGGTAACAAGATGGTGGTGCTTGTGTTGTAGGAGGGGGCCTAGGACATCTTGGATCAGTTGATCCTGGGTAGCATGATGGAGGAGCAGGCGTAGTGGATGGTGGTCTTGGACATCTTGGATCAGTTGACCCTGGGTAGCAAGATGGTGGTGCTTGTGTAGTTGGAGGTGGTCTGGGGCATCTTGGGTCAGTTGAACCGGGGTAGCATGATGGTGGTGTTTGTGTAGTGGTCGGTGGTCTGGGGCATCTTGGGTCGGTTGACCCGGGGTAGCATAATGGTGGTGACTGTGTAGTTGGTGTTGGCCTGGTACACCTAGGATCATTAGAACCTGGATAACAAGATGGTTTCGATGGTGTAGTCGTTGGAGCATAGGTCGTTGGTGGTGGACACCTAGGATCATTAGAACCTGGATAACAAGATGGTGGACTTTTCGTTGTTGTGGGAGGTCTCTGACATCTTGGGTCATTCGAACCGGGATAACATTGAGGGAATGGATTTGGTGTTGTCGAGCTTATGCATTTGGGGTTGTCAGATCCTGGATAGCATGGTTGTTGTTGGTCCACACATTGATTCGTACATTCTCCTGGGCACAACTGAAACAGACATCATCAGATCACCGATTAGTGCTCTTAGCAATATTTTAAAGATATTATTGATCTGATTACTCTTGATTAATTCATTTATAACGTATTGCTTTATATTTGATCAGACATTTTTTTTTTAGGTACGTCCTGATTTTACTTGAGTAATTGGAAGTCCTACTCATATTATTTACACCTTTTCCATATCCAGCTACATGAAATGAAATGAAATGAAATTGTTTATTTGTAAAAGCCTTCCGGCGATACAAAAGGCGATACAAAAAATATTCAGCTACATAGAATTATTGCAGCAAAAGTAGTAATGTATATGTGACATATTTTACTTATTAGGTATGCCAAGATATCCGTAATAATCAGACCACTCAAATTATGATGGTTTGG
The DNA here is from genome assembly GCA_030762985.1 of Adelphocoris suturalis. Lineage (NCBI taxonomy): Eukaryota > Metazoa > Arthropoda > Insecta > Hemiptera > Miridae > Adelphocoris > Adelphocoris suturalis. The sequence continues at coordinate 58,527,321 of CM061045.1, forward strand.
GTTATTTACTATTATATCAGAATATCCATATTGTAATGGAAAATTGTTCGTCTTAAATCGTGTATGCCACAGGATTGAGTGCTGTTCTCGATTCCCCAAGTAGCAGCAGCTAAAGACTGAATTGAGTAAATTCATGGAAGAATGAATGATTCTAAATACGAACATAATCACCCGCGACGAAGTTGTTGAAACCCATTTCAATTCAAAGGAAATAAGAAAAAATCCGAAGTTAAAGAAGAACGTTGTCTGTTTTCACGAGAATACTTCTAATATACTTCGTATATTCTCGTGGAATTAAACAAAGTTCTTCTTTACCTTTTGTTTTTATGAATAATTTTCCTGGTTGCGGCGCATAATTCGAAAAACTCGTGGTTTCTTCAGGGCCACTCTCCGCGAATTTTTACCTAATCTGTTACGCAATTCATTTAGAATGGATTGATACTTTAAACTCCTCCTTCATTACTTCAGCCTTTTCAAGTTTGAGGACCTCTACGGATATGCAGATGAAAAAAGAAATAAAAATCAAGAAGATAATTTCGATGTGAGCGTTTGTTATCATAATTCAGCCAAATTCAAGCATTGATGCGAATAACATAGATACCAAGGTTTTAATAGTAGGATGGTAGAGGTGGGACATAAAATCGTTTGCTCAGCCAGTGACGGGATGTATCAGGCTGGGTTGAAAATCCCACAGACTGTTGTGTATAAAAAAATAATAATAATTGAAAAACATGTATACCTATAAAAAACATTTGTTCCTTATTGCTTTTATTCAATATTAAAATCCAAGTATTTTAATCTTGATGCCGATGAGTATAACATACCAACAAACATCAATCTAGTGTTTGCTTCTTAGTTTTTACTGCCCATTGGTTTACATCGATAGTTTCTTGAGAATTCGTCCTTTTAAACAATTTTCAATACCGTTTGTAACCAGCGAGCCCGAAAAATTGCTCTTTAAAAACAATGAAGGAAACTGAGCCCCAAGCTGGAATTTCATTTGTTTCTTGATTTCGCTCGATTATATTGAGATTACATCCGAAAATGCAAATATCCCAATTGGAGAATAATGAAAGTGTTTACGGATGACCACTATGATACCTTCTTTGGTGGAAATTTTCAATAAACCATCGAAACATGAGAATGTGATGGTACCCAAGTTTGACAGGAAGAATGAAGACCTAACTACATGGCTTCTTCTGCATGAAAGAGCTTGTAAACAGAATAATTGGGTTTCTGATGAGCATAAGATTAACAATTTGATTGGATTTTTTACTCAAGGGAGTATTGCCGAGAAATGGTTTAATGAATCAGTAGTTCGAGGATGCCACTACTCATGGGAGGATTGGAAGAAGTAATTTATTTCATCGTTTGGTCAGCATCTGATTTAGCTGAAGACGGATGCTTTGGATTTCCGCTAAGGTTTTGGGCATGTCATGGAATATTACAATGAAAAGCAGTGCTTGGTGAACTTGGCTGTTGGTGTTCTTCTAGATCGAGCCTTCTTCTTTTTATTATTCAAAGAATGCCACCTTATATGCAGAATGTTCTCCTCAATGGATTTGAAGACAATTCAAGAGAAAAACTGAGGCAAGCAATGGAACAACTTGAGCCAATATTACTAGGGAACAATGAAGGAGGCACTAAACAGCAGATTACCAGAACGTATAAGAAAATGGGTTCAGCTAATGACCGTTTGGTGAAGAAACCAGAATTCTCTTCGTTAGCTTCACAAGTCACACACACGCAGGAGTCATAGACACGCAGGATGCTAAGGATAAGTTAGAAAACAACCAATTAAATATTGATAATGCTTTTTAATCTCACATTTCGTTTTATTCTTGTTAAATTGCCAATATGCATTGTCCTAATGAATTCGGTCAAATAGATTCACTTTTAGATACCGGAGCGGTGGTTAATCAAGTATCATCAATATTTATTGCCAACGCAGTTTTGTTTGAACGAAGTTAAATTGTTACGAGGCTTCAATGGATCAGTCGAAAAAATCTCAAGAGACATAGAAGTGTCCTTACTGTTTGGAGTCTCAACAGTACGTTCAACGGCATATGACTCTGACTCCTTACCATACAGTGCTATCTAATTATGATACAAAATGGCCTTCCCTGCGAAAATTAGGATTCTATCTGGAAAACTACTTTGTCTCACCAGTTTTGGAGTCTAGACCAGTTATCGATAGGCGAATATACTCCAAGGAGGATGCTGCTAGCCGTTTCCCTCTGTCTGAGAAGGAACCTTCCTACTCTAAATTTATGCAGGGCCATTTGATTTTAAAAAATATACAGCCATAATTTGTCTGAAATCCTACAGGGTTTCTTGGGCACAGGAGAACAGGAGAAGATTCATGAAATGATGGAGAAAGGAACTATCAGACCATCAATATCAAAATTTGCTTCACCAAGAATGATAGTGCCATTTATTTATTTATTTAGTGTCATTTATTTATTTATTCTACATAAAAGGGAGTACTTCCAATTACAATTCATCAAATACTATAATAAATGCAGTCATGGAAGGAATGAACAGAGGAAAAACAAGTGAATGAAATACTTGAAATAATAAGAATAAACATATAGATAAAAATAAAAATAAAATGAACTGTTACAAGAGTAGAAAGAGAACAAGCGGATAATCAATATAATACTAAGAGTCAAAATCAAAACTCGCGACATAAGCACATAACTTATATTTAATGTTATTGGAGCTATCTTATATTGAGAAATATGTTTAAATCAATCTGTACAGTGTTGGATTCACGCTGCACCCTTGTAGCTGGGCAATCATTGCCATAGTTCGTACTCTTCACCGAGGGGAGGAACAGGTCTACACATCTCGTATTGTAGCCAGGTATGTGGAATTCACCATCGAAAGAACATCAATCACCCTGCTATTCAACTTTGCAAGAAAACATACATCGAAGATTTGCCGTCGTCCTTCAGAGAGTTCAACCGATAAGCATGCGTCACAGACTGGTTGGTGAATTCCTCAGTACTACCTGAATTCTGGCCAGATCTATAATGGAGCATCTTGAGGAACTTATGCTGGACTCTTTCCAGGGAGTCAACATATACCGCATAGCAAGGGTTCCACAAGAGAGACCCAAACTCCAGACAACTTCTCACCAGAGCCCAATATAAGATTTTTAGGCTCTCTGGCTTACGCATCGACTTTATTGTTCAGCTGAGGAAACCCAAGCTCTGTAAGGCCCGTGAGACGATGGAGGAGATATGGGCTGAGAACGTCAGCCTTGAGTCATAAATTATTCCCACGAACTTCCGAGCACTTTTTCAAGGGGGGGTGGGGGGAGTGAGTGAAGCTAAGAGTACAGTACTCAGAGACCTTCAAGGAAAGACCATTTTTCTGGCAGTAAGTTGTCAACCGATCGATATTCATGTGAAACAACGCCGCATTATCCTCACCAGATGCACTCCTGAATATTTTCAGGTCATCAGTGAACATGAGATACTGCACACCCTAGAAGATAGTACCCATACTGTTTATGTAAAGGATAAACAATAGTGGCTCCAGGTGCGACCCCTGTGGTACCCCCGATGTAACAACAAACGTGTAAGACTGGACTCCATTGACCAACACTACCAGACTTCTATCCACAAGGTAAGAGGCCACCCAACTCAGCAGGCTACCAACAATACCAAAGTCGCTCAACTTGGTCACCAGGCGGTCAAGGTTGACAGTATCAAAAGCCTTACTAAATTCCGTGTAGATACCATCAACCTGCAGGCAGAGCTCAACTGCCTCTTCAACAAATTCATGGATGATAAGCATTGAGCAAAAGCATTGAACAAATAAAATCATTACAATACAATACAAACAGTATTATTTCCAGCTTTGGGGGTTGTAGCGTATTTTCAGGAATGGACCTGAAAGGTGGTTTTCATTAGGTGCCTTTGACAGAGGACACTATACATCATACAGCCTTTGTACTTCCATTTAGTCACTTCGAATTTACAAAACTCCAATTCGGTTGGAAGAGCTTTGTGGCCTATTTCCAGCGTTTTATAACAAGAGTGTTGGAAGACCTACTAAGAGATTCATATATAAGGGTTGTCATAGATTATATACTCATTGGTGAACGAACAAATATGGAATGTGTAGAGAAAACTTTCAGAGTGGTTGAAAAATTACATGAGGATGATGTGAAGCTTAACATGGAGAAAAGAGAGTCAATAAGAACAGCATTGTTTTCCTTGACTAAGGTTGAAAAAACTACCAAAGTGGAATCGGTTGAAAAAGTGAAAAATATCCAAAGACCATATGGTATCCATTCACTTCGAAGGTTTACTGGTTTAACTGGGCATTTCAGAGCCTTCATACCTAACTGTCCACAAAAAGTGCGACTGTAGGATCGCCTTAAATCGAAAGACATGAATTTCCGATGGGGGGAAGAGGAAGAACAGGCATTTCAATTGTTGGTTGAAAAAAAATCAGTTGTAATCCAATTTTATAGCTTCCAAATTCGAAACTTCCTTTCGAATCGGTAGCTACCTATTATGGAACAGGAGCGATTCTGTATCAGAGAGATATCCAAGAATCAAAGATACAGCAGCTCAGGGTGATTGGGTCCTATTCTTACATCTTTACGAAGGCTGAACAGATATATTCAGTGAAATACAAAGAGGACTTAGCAATGGCGAATGCCGTAATATTGATCATAACTTGAAGGGCGCTAGTTCTCAATTTGCACTGACCATTCAGCTATATCAAATTTGCTCAACCTGCGAGACCCAAAAGGACGGCTTGGTAGGTGGTAAGTGTACCTGATGGGCTTTGATATAGAAATCAAGCACCGAAGTGATTCTGAACTCCAAGACACCGATTGCATTTCGAGATTGTGTATTGATGCTCCACATCTCCTGGAGTCTGCGCTGTTCGGTCGGATGAAAATTAAATTCTCGTTGACCGCGCTAGCATCTCAAAGATATTGACGCACTACCATGATAACCTTGACTCTGGTAATCATGATGGATTCCTCCAAACTTATTACACATTAAAGGAGCGTTTCAAATGGGCTGGTATGAAGAAATACATTGAAAATTATGTTGTCACGAATGCCAGTTTGTCAAATTCAAATTGAAACATAAGCCTGATACGATGGTGATTCCACAGAAATCTGAGGTACCATTTGATTGCATCCATTTGGACTTAACTGAAGGAGTTTGGAATAATTTGGACGGAGAACGGATGAAGAATTCGGATGGAATTGCAAGAACACAACCTTTCTTGATAGTGGTGGACCGTGGTGGATAGTAAGTAGTGGAGGCCTCGAGATTTTTGTGGGCTAAAGCCATGAAGCCCTGTTTAGCTGCTGTAATTAAATACCTCAGATCTTTCCCATACATCTAGAAGGTGAGGAAAATTGCTACGGATAATGGCTCACAATTCATATCTCAAGGGATTTAATGATTCAATAGGGAAAAAGGGATCAATTGGATAACAACTGATCCTTATCTTAGCAAATGGTCTTGCTAATAGGCAAATGAGGGAAATAAAGAAGTTCCTCCCCACCCTCCCGGATCCACCCACGCGCCCGTCCATTATCCGACTTTCTCGTCAGGCTGGAAGAATTGTTTGGAAGCTGCAGTGAACCATCATAACGGAACGTTGATACTGCCTTGGGCTGTACACCAACATTCAAGGCATTAGGCATCAAGTTACTCCTACCAGCTGGTGGAAAGTATGGAATCATTGAGGATATGCTCGTGGAGAGAGAGCATCCACCAAAAAAGTACTAAGAGGCCATGAGATCCAATTTCTACAAAAGGCATGTTAAAACGGTACCAAAACTTATAGAGGGTGGAAACCTACTTGTTCTGTGTGGCTATAAAAGGAAAAACACCGATCACTAAAGGGCCTTACGCAATATAAAAAATTCGCCGGATGAATGGATTTCCAAAGGCGCAGGTTTACCACGACGAGAATGAAAATGAGAAGACAGCTTCCTGCAGGCATTCAATTCCTCATCGTTACAGGAGCAATGACTATCTTCAGAGGAGGGTGTGCCAGGCGTGACGGTTCAACATTATAACTTGTAATTTTCATTAAAATAGACAACGTTCTTCATTAACATCCCATTTCTTCATTGAAATGGGTTTCCAAAACGTCGCCAAGAGTGGTTTAGTTCGTGAAGTAAGTGACACCACCAATGATGATGGATTGAAGTACAGAACTAAATCACTCGCGACGAAGTGGTGATAACCCATTTCAAAATGGAAGTTAGTGAAAAAAAAAAAAAAAAAAAAAAAAAAAATTGTATATTTCCACGTAAAATAAAGAGTTAGAATGTTAAATCGATTTCGACAGTAGGGCCATAATCAGTAACAAACAATAACCGTGTTAAAATAACCGTGAATAATTACAAGTTCTTGTTTGTTACTGATGAACCGTTGAAATCGATTTAACATTGTAACTCTTTATTTTTCGGGGACATGACAACGTTTTCTTATTTAAGACCCTCATCACTTCTATCTAATCAATAGAAAAGAAAGAAAGAGCTGCGAATAAAACGTATAAAATTCATTATTAACTAGATTAGTAGTTCTCTAGTATATCAGCAATCTCGAATTCTTCTCCGCGATGTTCTCCGCCTCAACTAAATGTATCGAGAATCACACTCAACCCCATGTTAGACGAAAAGAAGGTTTAGCAGAATTATATAGACCAAAGATCATTCACAAGGCAGAACGAGGAACTCACGTTATGTGAAAAATAATGCCTACTGGCTTTATTAAAACGTACCTCTACACTGCACGTGAGATAAACCTGCTGTCTATCTGGAAACTTAAACGCTGTTATCTCAGCGTATGATGTGATCATTGTTCCTTCTGCAGTGACTGTTGTGGCCTTGGACCATTTCGATATGAGTTTCTTCTTCCTAAGAAATAAATACACAAATTACACAAGCCATTATTATGTAAGAAAGGAAGTTTTTAATTTGTACTCGTATGTAGTAACGCCCTTTAATATTAATCCCTTGTTCGCGTTGTGGGCCAATTTCACTAGGCTAGATACTTCAGATTCATAGATTGGGAGTATCTGTTCTTACTGAGAAAATTTCCTTAGTAAAATGGTTGTTCAGATATCTACTAAATTAGAGGTGGAGACAATCCCCATTAACCGACCAGTGTTGAGGGCAAAAAGAAGACTACCTAATTTTACGTTGTTGAGGAATACAGACTAGTAGACGCCTAGGGAGGAGGCAAATGGGATCGGGACGTAACTAGCGATCAGGGCAGGAAAAAGGCAACGCTGTTATCCCTCGTGACTCTGCACTCGAAGATGCCTAGACAAAGGCTGCCGTTGTTATCACTAGGCTGCCCAGGTAACTTATCCCAACCTCTTCGAGCCCGGGGCTTTCCCTGTACATAGCATTCCCCTACAGTCAAATATGGCGATAAAATAAGGATGGATGACGGGGTGAAACGAGGGGCTGAGCAGTTGCTCTCTGGAATACTAATCAGTAAAACGAGGTCATTGTCACAGTGTTTTCGACTTGAAAAGTGAGGAAATGAAGATTTTACGTCAGAGAATGTGATGTTAACAGTCTGGCTTGAGAGGGATTCCTAATGGAAGTTTGGGTTCTTGTGACTGCAACAAATGCTGTTGGTAATTCAATCCTCAGAAAGATCATAGCACGCGAAGGTCTCCAGAAGGAACCCTTAATATACCCTTATAATCTAAATACTCTATTGGTCATCCAGAACAACTTCTTAGTTTTCAATTTGCCCCTCTCTATATTCAATTATATTCCTAATTGATTCCAGGCACCTCTGCTTAATTATTTGTGTTCAGGGATTATAATGCGAAATCTTTTTTTCCGAGGGTTTAATTTCAAATAATTAAGAATTTCAAAGGTTAATTTCAAAGAAGGCAGCTTATTACTCAAAGTCCTCATAGAAAGCAAACTATTATTCAAAATCCTCAATGAGAGAAAAATTTGTTTATGTCTCCAAAGTTGAGCCAATTATCCTCCCTAGTTGTTAATTATCTTTCTATTTCACTATTATTTATTTAAAAATTGCGACAAAACCAAGCAAAAATAAATTATCTTTGTTTGAGAGTTATATCCCAATGAATGTTTCTAGTTCCTGAATTAGATCCTCAATAAATCGATCCTATTTTTAACTTAGGTACCCTCCTTTTTAATTTTACCATCCTTTTAATTTACCAAGGGACCTCCGTTCTCCCCAAGTAAAACTATTTGAGTAGGAATACTTTTATGAAGAAAGCTAATCAGCTTTGTGGTTTTCCAGTTGACATTTCCTAGATGGAAACATACTTCTTCCCTTCCAAATGTAACATATTCATTAATAAAATACGAAGGTTTTTAAGGAATAGAGTGTGACGGTTCCCGTCCCCACCGGGAGAGAGCGTCTACCCTACGGGAGTTGAACGGGCTTCTCCTGATTCTTTCAGATGAGGATACCGCCAAGGGTCCCCGCTCTCTAGGCATGAACAGAAATGGACAGGATATACAGGGTGTCCCATCTAAACGGGCCCATCGGGAAATTACAGCCTTACGGTGCGAGCTATCGAAAAATTGAACTGGACATTTTTTATAGTATTTTAACTCAGCTTCACGATGCGGAAGTCCGATTTTTATTTTTCCATGTTTTAGGGTCTTCAATCATTGATTGAAACTTACTTGATTGAAAAGAAGCCCCAAAAAGAAAATTTCAAGGAGGCATTTTCTGTTCCAAATTAGAGCTAGAATCGAAAAAAGCTAAGACCCTAAAACATGGAAAAATAAAAATCGGACTCCCGCATCGTGAAGCTGAGTTAAAATACTATAAAAAAGGTCCAGTTCAATTTTTCGATAGCTCGCACCGTAAGGCTGTAATTTCCCGATGGGCCCGTTTAGATGGGACACCCTGTATATAGCCCCTATAGCCGTGGAACGCGGACCGTATTTGTATATCTAAATCACGTTTCCGGTGCGGCGGCAACCGTCCCATCGTATGACCCCCCCCCCCCCCCCCACACACACACACACACAAACACACACACACACACATTAGCCATGACCGGGGCAGAAACTGAACGGGAAACTTCCGGTACCAGGACACAGTGATTTCCACTCCGAGAGCGGTCGCGAGCTGTCCCGTCATGTGCCTGGTCCAGGTCGTCACCGCCGAGTCCCGTGTAGTATACGGCTATTCATGCAATCACGCAAAAGCAAAAAATACAACCCGTGGCTGCACCCCGTCATGTTCCTGTCTCGATCTTGCCAACTCTCCGGGGATGGACATCCGAGGAAGGCAATTCCTGATAGGAGCGTGTAATGCACTACTAAGGGTGTTCAGAGCTGTCACACTCCTTATTGTTGTTAAATCCATTAAACAACCTGTCAGGGTAAAAATGAGCCGATATGACTCACAATGCACAGTCGTATATGTACTCTGACAGAGTTATGTCCCTGGAAAATACTTTAATACTCTCTTTCGGTTACAGCATTCTTGGGATGCAACGTCTCCAGTAGATAGCTTATATAGAAATCCCTTTTGATTTGAGCAGCCATAAAAAACATTTTTGTTTACAAGACACAGAAAAATTTTTTCTCAATGGTTCTCAGCTTCACAATAAATATTTACAATTTTAACGATTTTTTACAGTTTTATCGATTTTTCAGTTCTTTTTGATGAATTTAGGTACATATTTTAGAATATGTTGGTGCTTAACATTGTAATGTTCTTGTTCACAGTTGATATACTTTTTATAAGTGATGTTCTACTAAAAACTATTTTTAGCAGTTTTTAGCAATTTTTAGTAATTTTTGAACGCTAATTTTTCTTGAAATTTGAGCAATTTAATGCGCTCAAAAAGGTCTAGCCAACAAACTCGTCCTTTATTTTGAAATGCCTAATTTTTTGGCGTAAGGACGGAATTTGTATCTCAATCCTAAGGAGTGTTATCTTCTGGAATGAGACATACATAAATAAATAAATAAATAAATATATATATATATATATATATATATATATATATATAAAGAACCATTTACCTATATCCAGGACTTGTCTCAGAATGTCTCGAAATGGATTTTCAGGAAGAAAATTGCGAAATAGTTTTTTACAACAAAAACACTTTTACGAATAAGTCGCTAAAAGCCAACAATTTATTTATTTTTATTTCATTTAATTTTTTTTAAAGGAAAACTTTGTCAAGATGTGTTCTCAAGAGATGGTAAGTAAGTTTAATCATTACTAGATTAAATTTCATATGAAAAAAATGTTCGGGATGGCAAGAAAAGTGGAGCTTGTTTCTAGTACAAGCATATTTCTATTGGAATGTGTATTTTCTGGTTCTTCACATGAAGTTATGTGCAAATAAATGACGAATTCAAATAAATCTGTGAAGAAGAAACGCTTACTTTGGGCATCCGTCCTTTCCCGTTAGAACCAGTTTGGTGGTTGAGGGATCATTGTAGTTTTCGCTGTCGTAGGCGATGCATTCCCTTACTGAGACGTCATACGCGTTATCGTGGTCGTTCACGTTGACGAGGACCGACAGCTTCTCCCCAATTTTAACGACACCTTCGATAGGCACAGTCTGCAAAAAATGCATATATTATTTACGGTCCTCAGTGAGAAGGAAAAACTTTTCTGAAATGCTGACGTTTGTCAAGTTGTTGCCTACTTTCTATTTTGCTGACACACCTACGTTAGTTTAATTCTGTTCAAATTTGAAACTACAGCATCCCATATTATAAAAAAATGAAGTTACATAGTTGATGAGCTAATTTCAGAATTAGAGCTATCAGATAAGCTTACGGGTTAGCAACTTGAATTGATTCCCTGGACCTTCTCCTATCTCGTTCTTAATCTAAGTTATCAAAGTTAAACGGATCTGTCTACCGAACAGTCTCTTGGACTATCCAAAACTTTGGCATAAACGTGTTTTATGCTCTCGACCGGTTCTCAATATGCAATCGTTGACATCAACGAATCGTACTTACATTAGGGTATTTGCCCCTTTGGATGTCCATCCAGCAGTCGATGGATCCAGACTCGCCGGGGACCGTCACCACGTCTAGCATGTCGACTATTATGGGCTTGAAAAATATGGCCTTTCCGCTGGACACGGCGTTACTACTGCTGCTAGATCTGCAGGCGACTTTCCTTGCGATGTCCCACTCTTCCTGCAATAAAAAATCGAGAAAACTGAAAATCTTTGTACGTTTATATGTTCTCCCAGAATTTCAACTATAGAATTCCCAATTTTATATCGAACAAATCTGTTCATCCTTTTGCGAAATGAATTCAACCCTTTCCCGGAACACAACCTTTTCCAAAAATAAGTTTGACCCTACATCGAATGGAAAAGATGTTGTAAAACGAAAATATTGGCAGTGATATTGGTCCCGTCACTCATTAGGGCTGGAGGTGCGCTACTCGTATTCATCGCAAATAATGTCCAATTTTGATTAAATTTTCAGGGATTGTACGGTTTAGCCCTAAGATGGTTCTGTATGGAAAAACGATCATTCCATCACGCGGCTCTATCAAAATCATAGATTGTTGAAAGGTATTTCAAGGTGATCGTTTTTAAAAATGTCCTTCATGTGGATCAGACTGCAATTCAATAAAGTTTGCGTAGGAGAAGGAGTCACCACAAACCGACTAACATATAACTGACTAAAAATGTGGCAATTTTCGTTTTGGAGGACAATAAATTAGTTTACCTTCTATACGAATAGAAATCCTCCGTATCCTCAATAATAAGAAGAGGGAGGTGACATAACCCAAGACAATTTGATCCGAAATGGCTCAGGTTTGTAAGATAAATTAGGGTCCAGTCCAAGTTAACCCCATACAAATTTTATTAAACTTTAGCCGGCAGCGTATTTTAGCAGCAATTTTAATGAATTTTTAATAATTTAGAGGCCGTTAGAAAACTGATTCTAATAATAATAATAATCTCCTACTAAGTTTTCCTGCAAAACCGTACGAACCTCATATGAATTTTCACATTTTTCGTCCTGTACCATCGATGCCAAGCTAAATTATTATTCTTGATCTAATGTTAACTACTGTGTTCGGAATCACACCAATCACGGTGATGGGTTTGAGTGGATTCAATTTTATTTATATTGTGGAATTGCATGACCGAGATGATTCTTGAAAATAAAAAGAGCTTTCTCCTGTAACTGCCGCGTCCTTTTAAATATAAGATTCTCAGATATTCTATGCCTTTTTAAAGCAATTTGAAGAATTCAGTAGACTTTAATTGGTTCAGTATTAAACATAGTTAAATCGCACCACCAGTGCGGTACAGTGGTTAGGGACACATTTTGAGATCAACCAATGCTTTTACCTGAACCTCAGGGTCGGTTTGGATTATAAGGACATTTTCAATTGTCGCTCCCAAGCTGCAGGATCCTCTGCTGCAAACGCCTTGTTCGTTACCGCATCCTTCCGCAGGGATGTTGAATTCGTACTGGGTTTTACCCCCACCAGCATCGACATATCTGTAACACAAACATATGCAATGAACAACTGATACTTCCAAAACAATCACCTATCTACCTAAATGTTCAATGAAATCCAGAAAAAACCTCTCACGGAATTCAATGCCGTAGGATGTTTGAATTTCGGAGGGATTTGAAGTTATTGCCGGGGTGCTTCCTAAGCCATGAAATTTCGAAAGAGATACTTGGACCCTTTTTTAAGTTAGCTATCGACCTATTTTGTAATTCAATAATCTTTTTTGTTCTTGTTGGATTTCTTTGGAAGATGAAGAATAAAACACAGTCTCACCTTGCGATTTTGTGGCTTCTCCATTTGAAAATTTTGTTTGAATTATTTTTTATATTATTATTATCATTATTTATCAATATGTTTTCATTTATTTATTTTTTTATTACTTTTTTTTTTTCATTTCGTGGCTTTGCGTTATTAGTATTTTATGGTTGGTCAGGAGCAGTAAAGTAAGACACACAAGAGCTGCACTTTTTAATATTACTTTATTAGGAAGAACTCACAAAACGGAATGGTGATTACCTGATTAAAGAATTCGTCGTCAGGGAGGCGCAAGGAAGTAGTGGGAGCAAAGGGAAGGGGAGGTTCGAAGGCGGGAACTGTAGGTATGAGAGTTGGTGCTCCACGCAGGAAGCGACAAAGACTAAAGCGATGTTAGCGCGACTAGCGGCATCAACTCATAATTCCGCTTCCTACATTATACAACATCTTCCCTTTCTTAACATTTCCAGGCGAACAAAGCTGCGAATCTTCAATACCAACGTGAAGTCAGTACTATTGTATGGGTGCGAAACCTGGAAAGTATCCGTCGCAATCACCAAACGCCTGCAAGTCTTTGTGAACAGGTGTCTCCGGAGGATCATGAAGATCTGGTGGCCTGAAACCATCCGAAACGAGGAGCTCTGGCAACTGACGGAACAGGAACACATCGGCACTGAGATCCTACGTAGAAAGTGGAGATGGATTGGTCACACGCTTCGCAGAGAGGACGCCATTGAAAAGGATGCTCTAGAGTGGAACCCACAGGGAGAGCGAAGGCAGGGTAGGCCGAAAATCTCGTGGAGGAGATCTGTGGAGAAGGAGGCGCGGCTTATGGGAAGGACCTGGGGAGAAGTAAAGAGACTGGCGCCAGATCGAGACGGATGGAAAAGATTCGTGGAGGCCCTATGCTCCTCTAGGAGCCACAGGAATTAAGTAAGTAAGTAAGTCCCTTTCTTAAATGCATGGACTCGATCAGCTGATCGGAAATCGATTCTCCGATTTACAAGGCAGTTTCCTAGAAACTAGATACAATAGGCCGTTGATCGTGTTCTCACCTGAGCGTTACACATTAGGTTGCGGTTAATTAGGTTACTTATCAGTTTATAATGTAAATATTTTATAATTTCATTTTATGAGTGCGTGATTAATAATAATAAATTTGGTAATTGGTATAGTGAAGTGATGGTGATTAGTTTATTGCGAACACAACGAAGAATGTTTCTGTATTATGGATTAATCAGTTGAATACAATATTAACACGTAATATATTGAGTAAGTGGTATATGATAATAAAAGTTTTACATGCAAATCTAAACATCATTATTCTATCCCATACCTTTCTGGTTTCCTAATATTTTCTCTATTTCTCAGGTTATAGTTATTACCTTTTTGTTGAACATTGGGTATATTTGTTTGTTCGGATTGCATACTTTGCCTAGGAATTTTGATGAGATCCCTACGATTTCGGCGATAATTACCGTTATCACCTCTAACCCAAAACGATCTAGGAGTGTCGGCTTTTCTATTAATTTCACCTTTTCTCCATCTTTTATTATGACGGTACAGGACTTCATCCTTATCACCTATATTTTCTAATTGTTTGCTTTTCCTATCGTAGGTTAGCTTTTGTGATTCTTGACTTTTCTTAATTTGATTTTTAACTTGAAAGCTATCGGGAACATTAGGAATCAGATCTTTTTCTCTTATTGTCATTTTGTCCCTTAGTTTCCTATTGAACATTAATTGACTTGGGCAATATCCTGTGGATCGTGTTTCTGTGTTCCGATAATGAAATAGGAGTAGATAGGGGTCTTGACCAGAAAGTTCAGCTTTTTTCAATATCGATTTGCATATTTTGACTGCGGATTCAGCCAGCGCATGTCCTTTAGGGTAATGCGGACTGCTAGTTATTAATTTTACTGAATATTCAGCTAGAAATTCTCTGAATTCATGACTTCCAAATGGATTATTGTCTGAAATAATTTCCGATGGAAATCCATGAGTGCTAAACATAACTAAACATACTTTTTTCACATCAGAGATTGATTTAGATTTGATTTTATGCATCTCAATCCATTTTGAGTAGAAATCTATCGTGACTAGGTACCTAATATTTATTTTTATATTCTAATATATCCATGGCCAATTTTGACCACGGTAAATCGGGAATTGAGGAAGGAATCATAGGTTCCTGAGGATTTTGTGGTCTGTTTAGTAGACATACGTGACAGTTATTGACGACATTTTCTACATCTTTACTAATTCCAGGCCAATAAAATACCTTTCTAGCTTTGTTAATAGTTTTATTTATTCCCATATGGCCTTCATGTAAAACAGTTAGAATTTCTTTCCGTAAACTAGAAGGTACAATTATTCTGTCACCGAATAACAACAAACCTTCTTCGTAAATTAATTCATCTCTAATTTGATAATATTCACCGAACTGCTTGGGTGGTTTTTGTGGCCATTTATTGCCTAAAAAATTAATTACTTGGCTTAAAACAGGATCATTTTCGGTTTCTTTAGCAAATAGTTGTTTTTTATCTTCTGACATTACATGATTAATTAGAGAATGGATGACGAATTTTAATTCTTCGTCATCATTAGGGACAGGACCAACTGTTGCTCTTGACAAAGCGTCAGCGAGCAGCATTTTGCTACCGGGAAGGTAAGTTAATTCATAGTTATATTTAGTTAACTTGAGGAGCATTCGTTGCAAACGGCTGGGCACTTTATCCATGTTTCTTTTTACAATGCTTATTAGGGGTTTGTGATCCGTTTGTATAATGATTTTGCGACCATATGTATAATAGTGAAAATGTTCAACTGCGTGACAAATACCCAACATTTCCTTCTCGATCATTGCATACTTTTGTTCGGTATTAGTCAATGATCGGGAGGCGAATGCAATTGGCTTACCTTTTTGAATTAGGGCACAACCTATCCCCATTTTGCTTGCATCACTTTGAATTATTAATGGTTCTTTTTCATCATAATAAGCTAGAACAGGACGTGTTGACAAAATTTGTTTAAGTTTCTTTATTACGTTAGAATGTTCTTCTGACCAGCGCCATTTCACATCATTCCTAGTCAGTTGTCTTAGAGGAGCCGTCAATTGCGACAAATTTTGTATGAATTTACCAACATATTTCATAATTCCAAGAAAACGCATTAAAGCTTTTTTGTCTTCTGGTTCAGGCATATTAGTGATAGCTGTTAACCTGCTCGGATCAATTTCTAATCCTTCACTAGAAATTATGTGACCTAAGATCCTAATGCGCTCATTGCGGAAATTGAATTTACTTGGGTTGAAAGTTATACCATTTTTAATTACGATATCTAGTACTTTTCTTAATATGCGATCATGTTCTTCAACTGTAGTTGCAGCTATTGTTAGGTCATCTAAATAAACACTAACTCCTTTAATGTGTCCAAAAAGCTCACTATTCTTCTTTTGAAAAATTTCTGCTGATGTTTTTATTCCAAACGGTAATCTTAGAAATTTATACCTACCGTAAGGGGTTCCAAAAGCGGTAAATTCTGATGATTTCTGACTAATTGGTATTTGATAAAAACCATCTTTCAAATCCAAAGTACTGAAATATTTTTTACCATTTAAATCGCTCAGAATTTCATCCTGAGTTGGGATTTGAAATTTATCATTAAGTAATTGCTCATTAAGTTGTTTCGGATCGAGACAAAGCCTCAATGACCCGTTAGGTTTTTCTACAATCACCAATGGATTTAACCATTCGCTTGGACCTACAACCGGAGATATAACTCCTACTTCTACTAATTCATCCAGCTTTAGTTTTAATTTATCCATTAAATGTTTGGCTACACGTCTAGGTGCGTGCGCCACTGGTTGAGCGTTTTCCTTTATTTTTAATTCATATGGTTTACCTGGAAAAGTTCCTAATCCTTTGAAGGCTTTATCATATTCTTTTAATACATCTTCCTTAGAATCTAGTGCAAACTCATCTACTGCATATATTCTTTTAATTAACCTAAAACTTACACACGCTCTTAAACCTAAAATCGGCTTGTCGGGAGTGTCTACAATCAGAAATTTTACTTCTGCCATTTTTTTATTCATGCTCAATACTAAATTTATTTCTCCAGTTACTGGTAGCTTATTGTTATTGTATGCCGTTAGTCTGACCCTGGATTTTCTTATCTCGTGATCTTTATTTTTATTTATTACATTGAATATTCTCAGAGGTAAAATGTTTACATGGCTACCTGAATCTATTTTGAACTCAATTTTATTATTATTTATAGCACCTATTATTGACCATTCAATGTCGTCATCTTCATCTCCAATTTGATTTACAACCTGAATGTAATCTATATGGTATTTATCTTTATCATCAATGATATCTTCAATTTCCAAAGACTTAGTTGATTTTTTATTGTTATTATATTTATAGTTGTTATTTGGTTTCTTGTTATCATTATGTTTGTGCTTGTTTACAAAACAACCAAATTTAAAATGGTTATATTTTCCGCATACGGAACATTGCTTTCCATACGCCGGACAGTTTCTTGGTTCATGCCTGGACCCACATTTTAAACAATCGTAAGTTTTGGTAGACGATTTTTCTCTATTGAATTTTCGTTTTCGAGCATCTTTATTACTGTTATGAGATTGTTTAGTACCTTTTTTGACGAAGTCTATTTGCTTTTCATTTGTCCCACCAGCGATGTCCTGGATTTCAGTTTTACGGGCTTCATGCAGCTTACAAATGTCGATGGTCTCGTCCAGTGTAAGGTCGGATCCTTTGTCCAAGAGACGATTGAGGAGGTCTTCTTCGGAGATCTGGGAGATGATTCGGTCACGGACCATGTTATTTCTTTCTGCGTAATCGCACGTTGCTGCAGCGGTTTTTAGTAGAGTGATAAACTCCATTAATGGTTGTCCTGGTTTTAGTGTGAGCCGATTGAATTTAAATCGCTCGCGTAATACATTTCTTCTGGGCGAGAAGTGACTGGTAAACGCTTCTATAACTTCTTCATATTTTGTTAAAACTGTCGTTATTTGAGTTTCATATGCACCTGACTGTGATTCGGCTTTAATTAGAGCATCTGCTCGAAGGGAATTATAAATTTCTATTCCGCGAGATCCCAGTTGGTTGAGGAGGGTGGCAATTTTTACGTCATCCTTCTCGGATTTCTTCTTAGCAGCAATCAGATAAAATCCGAAAGCTTGAAGCCATTCAGTCCATTCCTTTGTCAAGTCTGTAGCATCGAAATTGAAATGCTGAGGAGGTCTGGCGTCGCTCATTGTTAGTTTGAGAACGTTTCATTAAAGATGGCGAACAAAGAGAAAGTAACCACGTTTTATTCTTCATGTTATTAATATTAGGTACTCACTTTACCTGCTCGCGAAACCAGCCAAATATTTATTAAGATTATTAATCACTTCACTTTCAGACTTCTGACACCATATTGTATGGTAAGTCAGGAGCAGTAAAGTAAGACACACAAGAGTTGCACTTTTTAATATTACTTTATTAGGAAGAACTCACAAACGGAATGCTGTAACTTGATTAAACGATTCGTCATCAGGGAGGCGCAAGGGAGTAGTGGGGAGGTTCGAAGGCGGGAACTGTAGGTATGAGAGTTGGTGCTCCACGCAGGAAGCGACAAAGACTAAAGCGATGTTAGCGCGACTAGCGGCATCAACTCATAATTCCGCTTCCTACATTATACAACAATTAGACAGAACGATAATGATACCTAAATGATGAATGCAGCAAAACATGGATATCCAGATTGAATAAACGGGAAAATCGATTGCGAAGAATTCTGAGAGAACTCAAAGGTCTCGAAGGTAGAATTCAAATAATGGTCAATCTAATCGACTCCTGTTTTCTGATACTGCTTTGCTTCTTTTTCCCCATAATCCGATTCTACCTTGCGACATTGTTGCTGTTAGGCGTAGAGTTTTTTGAGCTTTCTCTTGGATGCCTTCTGATAACCCATCAAAATTCTTGGATCGCTTGATCACCTTCCTTTGAGTTTTAGCCGCATTTTTGGGTTATCCTGGATCTAGATTTTTCTATAGAGTAAATTAAAATGGACTCCCTCGCCAGTAGGTTCCGTTAACTATCTACTAGTGAAGGTAGAATTCGAATAATGGTAAATCTAATCGACTCAAATTTTCACAAAAGGCAGACTAACCCAAATTGAATATGTATACCTATTAGAATGACAACATTGTCATATGTACATTGTATCTGTATAGATAGATATATAGATGTACCTACATTAGTCGTGGGTACAGATACATACAATCATAAATACATCTGTGACACCTATCAGTTGGTACGCCTTATTTCATGAATCTTGAACCCATCAACATTTGGTCTTCCGTAGGTTTAGTAGCAGCATAATCGACTAATACGAAAATACTCTAGTCGCTCATTGTTGTATTTGAATGATCAACCCTCACAACCATAATGCAATAGGTATGAACACTTTTACATAGTGAAGTAGAACAAAGAAAGATTCACGGAAATAGGTTGAAAATATCATGATACATCGATATGAAATATGAAACGATATGAAATCACCGTTGGGGAACTCGTAAATAGTTCTGCTCATTCCCCCTTCCTTCCCTATTCCTCACGAAAATCCACCACCAAAATGAATTGCCCGATTTTCCGCAAATCTAAGAGAAGTAAAAGATCATACCTAATAGTTCATCCATAATAAATTTGAAACTCTGTAGGTTTGTTGCATTACGACTGAATTAATAATTAAACCAAAAAAGAATTACTAATATCAGATGAGAGTAATGAAAACAATACGATTTCTTGGTGACACCCCTCCATTTACGCTTTTCTATAATGAAATTCGATACTCTTGACATATTTATGTTCCAAAACTCGAAAAAATTTTTAAATGAACAATAAAGAGTCATAAAAAATTGGTGATGAGTAGTAAATAGTACAGCGTTGCATACACCTATGTTTTTTTCTTCACGGATTTAATCTTAGAGTGGTCTGAAATGGATTTGTATTCGATTAATATTTCTCTCATATTTGTCCCTCACTTGGATCAATTTCAATAGGTCGTCCCTTTGTTCAGGAAGCCTAGGTTCAGAGGGACGTCCTAAAAAACAATGAGATTACTCACCGGCAAGCTCGTTTCTGGAAGTGCCCCCGGCTGTAGATGATTCCGTCGAATGGCTCAGCGAAGTTGATCCTGACGGTGATCCCCTGGGAGTCGCAAATCACTTGCTCGATAACGAAGTCGACTTTGTGAGTGTGACCACCCACTTCGTTGGGAAGGTGAGCCCTTGTTCCTCGGTGATGACTCATCTGCACCAACCCTTTGTTCGTCGACCCCCTGGGCAATTCACAATAATAGTCAATAACAATAATGCAATGGTTGTTCATGGAATTATGTAGCTACATATTGTTATTATGTAAATTTGCTGCACGAGAACTTTCCACATGGCATCCCTTCCTAAATTTCTCCCATATGTAGTGTTTGGTTTAAGAGCCCACGGCAGGAAAAGTCACTCATAAGTAGATGATACCAAGAAGCGGGTATTATATTTAATAACAATTATTTTATGGAACATATATAAACTGAGTTTTATCATGAGCTTGTAACAAGGGGTCTGTCTGAATGATCAGAACGAACAAAGGTTTGCTGGACAGGGATGTTATATGTTCTCTACATTTGTCTTGTGTACTACCAACTTGAGATGGGAGCCGAATAAGAAGTTCCAAAAGTATACACCATAGCATTCGACTGACAGGTAATTAATAATGCCAGTTATTAAGTAATGAAAGTGCTAAGTAATGGTGCTGTTCTCTGATACTGCTAATTGGTGCTGCCTGCTTGTTTTGCTTCTTTTTTTTCCTTGCGGAATTGTTGCTGTTAGGCGTAGAGTTTTTTTGAGCTTTCTCTTTGATGCCTTCTGATAACCCATCAAAATTCTTGGATCGCTTGATCACCTTCCTTTGAGTTTTAGCCGCATTTTTGGGTTATCCTGGATCAAGATTTTTCTATAGAGTAAATTTCAATGGACTACCTCGCCAGTAGGTTCCGTTAACTATTTACTGCAAGAGAAGAAACCTCCCTCTGGGATTTCAATCGATGGAACTCGATTGCTTTTAAGCCCCCCGCCCCCCTCCCCCCTCACCCCGTAACAGGGAGCAGCGCCAGTACTTAGCACTTTCATTACTTAATAACTCGCATTAATAATTACTTATCAACCAAATTCTGAGACTTTTTATTCGACTCCTATCTCAAGTTAGTGATGATTTTAGTTAGGTTAGTTAATTTTCATATTTTGTGATAGAATTCAAAAATTGCAACTTGAGATTGTTGGTGTGCACTGAAGAAATCTCAGCTAGTAAAATTTTCAGTCAGACCCGGGATTAACGTAACAATAGAAATGTTATGGGCCATTCGATTCGTGCCGAATTATTATCCTGTCTGAGATCGGTTAGATTCTTTTTTTCTTTTACCAGCCAAACTTCTAAAATTGCCACACACAAAAAAAAAAAAAAAAAAAATAATAATAATAATAATAATCATAGTAATAATAACAAATTTAAAAATGATAATAAAATAAATAAATAAATAAATAATAAATTGAAAAAATAAATAAATTAATTAAAAAATTAAAAAAATACAATTAAAATAAGATGAGTAAGCTAGATGAGTAAGAATTTAGTATACGCTTCTTAAGAACCACCCTTTTCTTATCTTGTAAAAAGAAATAGGGGTGAGATTCTCAGCCTTAGGATCCACTAACCGACCAAAATTCAAGTTCTACACATAATTATATGATAACCTATACAAACATGTTGAAAATATGAAGAATCCCCTGCCACAACCGTTTTTTAAATCACTCACGAGGTTTCATAACTCATCATCTTTATCACTCAACAGAGACACTTTTCAGCACAGACACTCCTCCGATACGTTTAGTCATGCATTGAAAATGGGTTTAGAAGTAATATTGTTGTAGGAAAGGCAAAAACTTGAAGACCGAATATGAGGCGAAGCATTTGTAAAAACCTTTTGTGGAGCTAAACTAGTTATGCACCTCGATTTTAAGAGCGAATTTTGTATTTTGTAATGTTTGTTCGATCCGGAGCATTTTAGGTCCCGCACATGCTCCTACGTATCGTGGCAAAGTTAGGGCGTTAGTTTTGATTCAACAAGTCAGTAGAGCGAGCAAGGATAATTCAATGCTCTCTACTGAGTAAAGTTTTCCAAAGCTCTTTTTTTGTACCCCTAAGACCTTGACAACCCACCTAAAGGCTAGTTGCCTATTTTCCCTTATTTTACTGATATTAACTCTTGAAATAGACTAAATAAATTTTTGAGCACACATTTTTGAACCGTTGCATTATGGTTCATAATTTATTTTAAGTACAATTTTGCTAGAATGTCTAAATTTACCTTTTTTGCCTTTTATTGCCCTTTAACGAATTTTTGAAAAATGGCAGCTGTTGCACTGGCTCCAAAAAAGCTAATAATGCCATTTTTCAGCACTTTGTCCAGAAGATATCATTTCCTACAATTGAGATAAAAAAATCGTTCATCCACTAAATAATCAAGCATGTTCATTTTCTTTCGAAAGAACTGATGAGTACCTCGATCCTAATCCTAATGAGTGATACTGTCTGGAATGGTACGCACACATATACACGATCGCAAGTACCTATGTATTTAAAACGTTAAAATCAAGGAATCTTTTCACAATTCTTCAAAACGAATTTCAATTATTAAGATTTTGGGAAATTTCCTTTTTTGAATTTAGAAACATTGCTATGCTCAATTTTTAACAAAAATACGCTATAAGATGCAAATCAATACAAAGTATTTTCTGTCTTTATTTTGATTCTGTGCCTCATTAGAGCGAGACAGATTTTTTGGCAGCTTGGCACGTTTATTCCGTTTGACCCTTCACTCAACGTAGGTGGTTTTTGTGGACTTCTACGAGATTTTTAGCTACGTACCTAGTAACGGGAGATATGCGGTCTCCAAAAGCTGGACTCCTTCCAGATCTTCCGCCTTCAACATATTTGTACTCCACCATGGAATAATCATCCTCATTTGTTGTAGCGCTGATCACCTGAAACAGATAGATTAAGATTGTTTAATAATACTACACATGCTTGTCCACGTTTGGCACAGATGATGTATCACAAAGACGAATTGCAAGATGAATTTCGCAATAATATAACGGCAGCATGCTGATGCCGTACAAACAATAACATGCTATTGCAGGTGTTATGCAATACAAATTACTTATTTGTCTAATTTATCCCTGAGACACCATCATGTAATGGACAAGGCGAGAGACAAGGTGGACAGAATACAGTACAGTTCGGCTACCTGAGGCGACCCTTAGTCCGGCAAAGCTGTGCTGTTTGAGGTTCTTTTCACTCCCTCAATGGAGAATTTTCATGATTATTTTTATTCGATCAATAGCGAGATCTTTGTGAGAGTTTTTCAAAAAGGTGCTATATGATGGATATTTGACCTGTAATTAGGCTCTTGAAATTCATTTGCACGATGGCGTCACGGCCCCCGCCTGCCTGGGGGGAACCCTCAGCTCCATGGCACTACTGCGTCACACGCGATCTTCCTACCCGTTTATTGTCCTTAATAAACAGTCTTTTGAGCCGAAAATTGCTACTATGGGGTTTTCAAGTGCACTTATTCCGAATCTGAGGTCAAAATTGAGGAATCCTGACACATGAAAGTTCCCCATTAACTCCTCGGGTACTGTGTTTGTCTCCTCCACGATTAGCTAACTTTTTTGGATTACGAAATTAGTCATTATTTCAATAAAAATCAAATTCAGGGGAAATTTTTGAAGAAAACAAGTATAAACTCAACATTGCATAAACAACAACAACACTGATTTTTTTCAAGTCTATATTACGGGGGGAAAACCTGCTGCACGATAAAAACGTTCAACACTGGCGAATTTTCTGTTGTTTGGTCTCCTTCTGACACGAATTTTTATGAAGAATTCAAATTCATTAACAGACATTGTAGCATACTTAGCTGATAGGATTTCTTTTATTGAAGAGGGTCCTATTTTGGGGTTGAAAAATGCATTAGTTCTTAGCTAGCCGGTCGAGCTCCCGGCGTAGCCTTACCATGGCGGGGGCGAGGGGGATTTTTACCTGGCAACCTGCCACGAATGGGTGGATGGTGTTTAGTATAGCTACATTATCCACTTAGCACTTCTTCGTATTAACCGAGTTTGGCTGTATTATGTGAGAGAAAATGGAGGGACAATGCCAGCGTCATTGTTGCACCCATGAATGGTAGGGAGGCTCCATGCGCAAGGTTTTCCATTGTGGGGTGGAGGCAGAGGGGGGGGGGGGGGGGATGCTTTACGCATATACAACGAAGCTGGGCTTTCTCGTTCTTTGTGATGGGCTCTCCACATAGTCACATTGTGGAATATCAACTAAAACACCCATCCCCTCTCTTCTTATGGAGAACTATCTCGCGACTACATTTTTGTACAGTGGGACAGCTCACTTGATACCCCGTTGCACTGGCTTTCCTTCTATTCTAATTCCTATTCTCTATTCGTCTCTTTGGCTATCAGGACTGTTATCTCATATCCCATGCGCAGGTGTGAGTAAGATGCCATTCTTCATGATAAAAACGTTCCAGCCATGCAGCATGATCGTATGAGCGAATTTTCGTAAATTATCCTATTGTAGATATAATGTTAAATTGTTTTGGAATTTGAGCTTTTCGAGTGCGAAGAAATTGTTAACTATTAATTTTATGGCTAAAAATGTTGCTACATAAATATAATCTGCTATTCAAAAACAGATTTTGAATTTTTAGCTTTTTTGCAGTTTTTATCGATTTTATGGCAATTTTAAATGAAATTTAAGTAAAATTTTCGGTATAATTTTGTACGAACATTTTTGAATATTGTATTTTACAGTTAATGAACTTTACCAGAGTAATATTCTACTAAAAAATATAAATTTAAGGAGTTTTAGCCAATTTTAGCCATATTTAGTGATTTTTTTTTTTTTTTTTTTTTTTTAAAGCATATTTTTTGAAATTTGACCAATTAATTGAGCTCAAAATGGGCTGCCCAATGAACTCATCCTTTCATTTGGAAAGTTCCATATTTTGGCGCAAGAACGGAATTTTTATTTCAATCCTAAGTAGTGTTATCTTCTGGTCTTCTGGAATGATATATCCTGCAACATGCACGATCACACCAATCTACTCTTGATGAGTGCTTTGGAGTGAAAGTGCTGAAAACTATGCCGAAAAGTAACGATAGACTTCTGCAACAGTCAGAACGAGCTCACAGGACCATCTTGGGTGCAATTCGCCCACCTGGCCTCAATATCAACGACTGAATGAAAGCATCAGTGAAAATCATAATCTTCCTAATCCACGAATGCAGGCAACAAGCAATAAGGCAACAAGATTCTTAACCAGCATCGTCATGCAAACAATGCCCATTCATATTTTTTCTGTTATCAAGCTTAATATCAGCGAAATATCAGAATTTTCTCTTTATTCTTTATATTTGTGAAATTTTCTTTCATCCATTAATTTATATATATATATGAAAAAGCTTTAAACTCTAACTCTAGTTTGTGTTTCAGAATGTCCCCAAACTTATTTTAATGAAGGAATTTTTCGAAAAGTTTGATTTCAAAAGTTTTGGAGCCATTGCAATAGCTTCATTTTCTACGAAAATTTGCGAAAAAGCTCGTCTACAACCGCTCTTAGAGAGATTTTACACAGATCAGTTTTTTGCTTAGATCAGTTGACAAAATGCTCACTACGCTCGCATATAAAAAATAGATAACATTAAGTAGTCAATCCCTTAGTGAAAAGCTGGATAACGGGTGGCCTCCAAATTTTGCTGACCCATAACCGACTAGATCCAAAAAATCTCTACGTGCCAAATTCGATTAAATAAAACACCCTAGTTAACTTGTCAAAACTAGAGTAAGCTCGTCCACAATCACTCTTAGAGAGATTATACACAGATCAGTATTTTGCTAAGATCAGTGGACCGGATGCTCTATACGATCGCATTTCGAAAAAAGTAAAAATTCAGATTACTTGGACACGGCAGGCGGCCTCCAACGTTTGCTGGCACATAACCGACTAGATCCAAAAAATATCCAAGAGCCATTTCCGATCAAAAAACACTTTCTGGTTAACCAGTAATTATGTAGCTGAAAAGGGGTAAATAACAACTCAATGATTGATTTCATTGCGACTATTTATTCTTACGATACCCCACGTATGAACGTTTTATGAAAGATTTCACTGTGGCATGCTTTGAACATTAAAAATCCCACCACAGATCCTATTTAAATATCAAAATCGAAAATTAAAGTTCATGGAAGAAAAACTACCAGGGTGATAACATCTAGTTTTACAAAACTTGGATTATAAAGATGATAATTAATTTCACACGTCATTTACCAACTATAACTCGCGTATGATTACCTCCCATTTGAATGATTTATGGTCACTACAAAAGAATCCATGGAGTTTAATCCCTATAACCCATATAGGAGTTTGTATTCGCATCAACGTTCTCTGCTGTCACTGATAGGTTCCTTGTAGCAGAGGATTATTTGTATTTATGATATTTGGCAGTAAATCATATACTATAATGACCAAACACCTGTATTTACATCACACACACGAACATAGACCTACAACTACATCATACATCATATCCACATAAACCAATATTTGATTTCCCGAAGTACATAAACGCGTTCACATAAAACTCCTTCATCCTTCAACTATACAATCAAATTTCTACTTTCTAGCCAACACTCAGTCTTAATAGAATGATGGATAATCGTCTCTACAAACAATAGTCGAAGCATTTCCGCACATAACACTAAAACTAACAATCCTGCCTGACGCGAATGTTCAAATGCGAAATGACAAGACTATAAACGAACTGTTCGCATAAGTACAGATCTTAATACATAAGAGCTATTCTTACATCGTAACTCCTTAAACAAAATACTGCTATCCGTCATAGCTGAGTTACAATACAACCCGTTTGATAGATGTTGCAGGTTTATGGGTGTGATGGAGGAGCTTCAAGTATACGATAGCTGCAAAATCGTTATATGTGGCTGCTCCCTCAAACTGAGTGAGTGATTCGAAAACAGACCAAATAATAACCAACTAAGTACTAATGTTCAAATTGAAATATGGGGGGTGTTTTTCGGGAGGGAGTGGGGGTTGATCTCAGTAGTTTGGTCTTGAAAGGTAATTTATAAGTAAGTACTTTTAAGTAAGGACTTTTTTGAATCAGATCCATAGGGGTGTCCCTGACTTCGACAGTTTTTTCAAGGTCATTTTGCGTCCACACAATCGGTAGTGCGTAATGTGGTCTAGGCTTGCGTGGCATTGGCCATCGTGTAGAGGGACCTTAAGATTAATTTTGAGGGAGTGGCCAGGAGTTAATAATCTCTCATCGCTTGTTGCCCACTAACGCTCAAATCTATCATTCAGATGTCGCTCAAAAATGCCAAATCTGTCGCAGATATCCGCTCAATTATGTCCAGCTATTGGAGGGGTCACTAGTTTAGCCGTCCAGTGCAGTCCTCACGTTGACCTTGAAGGCCGCGGCGAGGGCGGCATTAGCGTGCGGGCGCGAGACGGCCCAGAACGAAGTGCGGCGGCCGCGGGCGGGGCACCCGGTTACGCGGCCTCACGGCGATGACACAACGGCTTGTTTAGAGGAGGAGACTTTCCCCGCTCGGCTCCGCGGATCTCGGATATGCTAAGCACATCTCGCATTGTCACGCACTGCTGGGATCGGCGTGGGGCGGGCGGGGACGAGGGTGGGCCCCTGAAACAATACCATCGAGTCGTCCGATGATCTGCCGACATTGAATTGATCTCTCGACGATTATGACATGAGCCCCGGAATGGTGTTTACTTTCCTCTGACAAAGTGAATACGCCCTGCTTTCCTTGTTCTGAGAACCGCCGCCTCCGTGCTGTGGGTGAGACGGTCATTGGTCAACTAACTGGATTGGCCAACGATTCAAGTTACTCGTAACACTTCAACCTACATCCAGAAAATTGGTATAAGATCTCCTCCGATTTCGCATCTGTAAAGATACAGCAACATCCTTTTGAACTAAAATCTTTAATGTATGAAGATCTTTTTTATACACACTGTAATCCCGCCAACCATTCAACAGTACAATTTGTTGATCCGAAAGCACTCGCCTCGCACTTGATTCGACAACTCGCTCACATTATTCGTTTGATCCACCGACATTGAATTGATCTCTCGACTATGACATGAGCGGTACGATGTTTACTTCCATCATTGCAGAACCTGACAAAGTGAATACATCCTACTATCCTTGTTTTGAGTGTTGCCGTGATGTGGATGTGACGGTATTGACAACTACCTAGATTTAGCAACAATTCATGTTATCACAACAACGTACAAATAGGATGCATATAAAATATTGGTCCAAGAAATAATGCCGACAGTATCTTGAAGGGAGTTGGCTTGAAGGCCATTGCGATATTCCTGTAAACAACTTCGGGGATGCATTATCGAATCAAGCCACGGCCCTCTCTCGCAGAGTTTTCGGGATCAGATCTGAATGGAAGGTTTAAGATTGATTTCAAAACACATAGGCTGAATATCATTCCATATATCCAACAGTGGCAAATTACAAGATACTGTTCCCATCCCGGCCATGAGGAATATATTTACGCATAGTAAGTCAAAGGTTGTTAATTGGTGATTTGTCTGTTTTAATGTAAACATGTTTAACCAAATTGTATGTTATGTTTTTCTTTCATGTGTGGCTGTTTATGATAATCCTAAAGCCATTAAGGGGAAATAGAATGGTATTCAGATCTCCGGTTTCTCATTTGTAAAGGTACAGCAACTTCTTCTTGAACTTAAAGCTTTAATGTATGTAGACCTTTTTTATACAGATTGTAATACCACCAACAGTTTAAAATCTACTTTAAAACTACAATTTGTTGCGGCTGGTACCCGCCTCGCACTCGTGATTCGAAAACTCGTTCAAATTCTACGTTTGATCTTCTGGCATTGAATTGATCTCTTGACGACTGAGACGTAAGTCCCGGAGTCGTGATTATTTCCTTCCTACCGGAGCCTGAAAAAGTGAATAAGGTCTGCTTCCCTTGTTCTGAATACCACCACACATTAAGACAAAATCCCTGATTTCCATATAAAATAAAATAAATGAATAAAAAAGAAAAATATGATTAAATAATAGGTTATTGATTTGTCAACGATTTTGTGTCAGTCTTCAGTTCAAATTTCGAATATAAACTATTTATGGTTATTTCTATATTTAAGATTTTTGTTCATTTAATATACATGTACTTCGTTTCATGCTCAACTGTTTTGATCTCCGGGGTGCGGTTATTAGTGCGCATGCCTTCCTATATACATTCCCCCTGGATCATATCCAAGTAAGAACCGTTTTTTATGAGCGGGGGTTAATGTTAATCCCTGACAATTTAAACAAAATCGTTCCATTAGGCTCGGAGTTTTGCCTGTGTCAATCGATATGATTCCGCGCATGCGCAATGGTTTTACTCTGCCAATCGCGATATAATTTATAAAGCATTTTTCTAGAACATGTATCCAATTACCTACCAAGTTTGAATGAAATCAGTCCAGCAGATGAAAAGAAATCGACGTTACGAAAAATTTACGTTTGCACATTCGTACAGGGAACTGCTGATTCGATAGCATTGAAAATTATAGGGAACCGTTTAGGAGCTAACCCTCACAATCCCATAAAATTTCATCAGAATCGGACTGAAACTTGGTATAGTTTAGGGCATGACAGGATTTACCACTGACAGACAGAAC
Source organism: Adelphocoris suturalis (assembly GCA_030762985.1). NCBI lineage: Eukaryota > Metazoa > Arthropoda > Insecta > Hemiptera > Miridae > Adelphocoris > Adelphocoris suturalis. Next base: position 58,556,987 of record CM061045.1, read on the forward strand.
GGACAAATAGACATGGAACCGAAATTGATCAGCAACTTCAATAAATCTGGATATTTTCGTTTTTCCCCTTCTGTAACTTTTTTTTTTTTTTAACACAGAATGTGTTTTAGCCATGGACTAACTAGCCGAAAATGGAACGCGGGATGGTAACGAAATGTGTGACGGTGATGATTTTCACGTACAACCGAGCCGTTGGTAGGGAAATGGAACTTCCGCAATTTTAATCGCACAGAAATCGTTCACCATTCGTTGGAAAGCTCCTGATTTATCCAACCATATTATGTTAACTACTGCGAAGTGCGTGGCCATCAACCTGAGTTATGAGCATGGTTATTTGAATCAATTGTTTACACACAGATGATCATTCTCAATAATTGATATTGTCAACATGATTGCAACCGCTTGTAAATTTTCTTATGATTTTCACGTACAACCGAGCCGTTGGTAGGGAAATGGAACTTCCGCAATTTTAATCGCACAGAAATCGTTCACCATTCGTTGGAAAGCTCCTGATTTATCCAACCATATTATGTTAACTACTGTGAAGTGCGTGGCCATCAACCTGAGTTATGAGCATGAATAGTAAATGAATAGTAAACAATGACGCTTGTTTGGTTGTCACTTGGTTGCGCGACAACGCAAACACATTCTGTGTTTCAATAATTTCGTCCGAAGTATGTAAATAGAGGTAACCGGGGTCCAGGGGGCTTGCCCCCTGGCGAGGCGCGGAGCGCCGAGTTTTTTTAAATCTGCGTACCTATTATTTTTCCCTCAAGTTGAACGTCAAACGTGATACTTTCTCTATCTCAACCTATTTCAGTGTTTTCCGTTGTTTATTCTATTTTATTTATTTTTTTATTTTAGGAATTTATGCCTCGACTAGTCAACGCAATGTTGCAATGTACTCACACTCTGTTTCTAGATTAGTCAAAGCAATTAATCAAGGTGCATCCAATTATACAGCTGGTAAATTTGCACAGCAAGGACAATTTAGATTTAATACTACACACCAGGCATAGAGGCGTCCCTGTTATGCATACGGTACTTACCAATATGTTTAAAAAATATATTTCGCACAGTGGTTAGAATGCAAAATTACCTCTACTTATTTAAATACTATTATACTGTAGCATTTTTACTACGAAGACCTGGTATCGAAAGGTTTCTCTGATGCTCCCAATTAGAAGCTTAGTTATTGGAATGAATCTATTTTATGAGAAGTCTCACGAGTTAACCAGCGAGACAGGTCGTTAGCTCTGCCCCTGCTAGAATATCCTTCCTCCGGGGTATGTGGTTGGTTATGTAACTCCCCGTTCCCGTCATGAATTTGGAGTTTGAGTGGGTGAAGAGTTTATACACAATATTTCACCTTATTCCCCAGACAGGTACCTACCAACTCCGCCCTTTCGAACCTCAGGTGTACCCACCTTTAAAAACAATGACTATTACTGAAGACCATTTGCAACTTTGTCTTCGTGACCTTATTGGTCGGTTCGGTACCTCTCACTTCCGAGCCAAGTTTTATGTTTATGCGATAGGTTTTATTTATGCCTCGACTCGTAACCGCAACGGCGCAACGTAATCGCAGCATCTGCTCGTGAATTGCTTATAAATAACATTTTTCTTCTCTCCGGTAAATTTGTGTTTCAGTAGATAAAAAGCATATTGAAGGTTATTTATTGAAAAACCTTTACCGAGTTCTCATGTGCAACGTGAGAAGTTGCGAACAGTCTTTGCCATTTGAATGCACCTACATCATCATCAGTATCCGTGGAAGTAGTATCCGTAATACAGCATATTATAATATAATGATCCGAAATATTATATTATAATACTCTGGTTGACGCAGGCTTATTAATTCCCTAACATCTTTTTTGATTTATATCATACGTGTCATCTTTATTTTTTCGTGGATAGACAACGTTTTTCACAAACTTCCGTTTCGAAATGGGTTTCCACAACTTTGTCGCGAGTGATTTAGTTCGTATGTGGGTGATTCTCCCATTTCATCAGAATTCATGTTTCGGAACGACTACAGTTTCTGCGATAGTTATGTTATTTTTTGGTGCCGAATTACTAGTAGTCAACCTTCCCTCAATTCTCAATCAAATTTTGAATGGATAGCCCCCTGATATCACACCTTTACTTTAATTTCAAAACGCCAGAACCTAATTCCCTCACCTGTCCATCAATCGGAGTTGCTAACTTTGGTGGTCAATAAAACCCACTTTACATCAAGTTTCGTTCTTATTCTTTTTCCTTTGGCTTTCGTTTGTTACAAGCTAACGACTAGTTGGTAAGGATTCCATTTTAAAATATATTTTACATATTTTACATCAATAACAATGTGTTGAAGCAAGTTAAGGAGGAACTTGAATTGTGCGACTAATAATGTCAATAAAAAAATAGTGTAAACTTCATCAGTTCCTTCAGCTAGTGGGATTATTAAATCAAATTGATTTTAATCAGTCAGACTGTTGAACAAAGTTAAGCTCTCAGTATTGTTTTGTGGGCAAATAATACGAATAATACACTCCAAATATTCTGTGTCGTCACAAGTTTGTACGAACTTTTACTAGATTGATATATTTTCTGGAGGTATGCCTAGCATAGTCCATGGTTACTCCTCAGCCCCTTTTTCTGCCTTCTTTAGATATCAGAGAAATCAAGGTGGTGATGGGAATATTTCTCTATGCCTGATTGTAGATGGTGTGCATTGTGGTGTTGCTGCCATCAATTGTAGAGCAGTGTTCGAAACTTGATTTTTAGGTCCGTTACCACACGATGATGTACTTGCCGATTTGCTAAAAAAACTAGTTAAGGACTTCATCAACCTGAGTTCAAGACAGGTGGGTAAAGTAGTAGACAGGTAAGGTAGTAAGGCAACTTACCTGACCATCCTGAGAAATTAATCAATCCGTCGCGGCTGGAGGTAAACTCGCGTAGGAAACGGCAGTTCCCACAGTGTGTTGCCAGAAACTCCGGTCTGAGGGGTCAGGAGGACGACTGACTCATAATCCGTTCCGTCTCCACGGTTCGCTCATCATGTTTGCTCTCGTAAGTTTTTTCTACTTCGTTGGTAGGTAAGTACTTGCCAACGTGAAATGTCAGTGCTACTTATCTTCTGTTGCATACGAACCGCATTCAGTGGGGCGAATCTTGACGGGTTTACATTTTGACCTGAACATCATCAAGTTAAATAACGAGATTGGAAAACTGCCAACGGTGCCTCAGATGATGGGAACCTTCAGTGCCTTTTTACGACTTTCCGACGCTTGACTTCGCACCCAAGCCCGTCCAAAGGTCTTCGGTGCTGTGGGTTCACAAACCCCATTAAACCGTCCAAAACAGATTAACATCTCAAGGATCGGTAGGGTAGTATGGTAAAAAGCATGATACTCAAAACTAACGCGATACTCACGGGTGCACCTTTAGTATAAATATCACAGAGGCTGGGCTGGCGGAAACATCGACTTCCGACTTGACACTCTTGCGTCATACAAACCTTACCACTCCTCTCTATGTCGAAAGGATCACGAATTCTGCGGCTAGAGCCTTCAAAATTTGCTCAACGGGATAACGTAGTCCAGGCGAATTTCTTATCTTCAGATCAACGGGACTAGGTACCGGGTCAGACCCTCATATGTTCTCCACGGGATCTAGCATTGTGGTGCATTTTCCAATCAACATCCGACGGGACGAAAGTATCTAACCGGAATCTCGCAGTCCGAAGTAAAATCAGATATCATGACCTTCCTGTATCGAAAGTTCAACTGGGGTTTTCATTAGCCAAGGCGTAACAGTCAAAACATTTCAATTTCAAACTAAAATCCAAACTTCTTGCTAGACTTACTAAGCATAATAATGACAGTAAAACTAGAGAAAAAAAGCGCAATTTTTATAACTTGAATAATAAATGTTATCCTATACGTAGCTAAAAAAGTGTCAATAAAATAGCTAATAAAAGTGTTCACATGCTGTGATCCCCTAAGTAATTTCCGTACCGTAGATGAAGAAGGAAAAAATTATCAATCCACGGTGATGTCATGGTAGTCACACATTCAACCAAAGCTGGAATTTTAACAGAATTTAATACCGACTTACAACTGCCTACTCTATATTTTATTTTGATCATGTCCGCATAGCGAGTGAAGTTTTTTCTTCTCTTTCAAAAGCAGTCTTCACTCTTGAAAAAATTTTAATCAGCCTAAATAAAAAGTAGTGTTACATTTTAAACAAAACTATCTCCCCAAACATCTGGTAGCTGAAGAATTTTATACCCCAACCGCTTATCTTGGCTTCACGCGTGTGGAATTCATAATGCAACAATGCAAGACAAGGATGGTTTGTCGCCGAGGCCGACTGTAAAGTAAACAGAGGTTTGCGCAATCTCCCTCATGATGATATTCCTGCAGATGTCGGTGAGATAATCTTGTAGTCCCGCCCGTTCGAGTCTCCCGTTCCTCGAAGCTTTCCGCTTTCGACGAGAACCAATAGTGATAGGAAAGGTTACACGTCTGAAGGTCGTAGTCGGACTCCCAAGTCCTCTTACTCCGGAGTTAGGTATCCTATGTTTTTGTGCTGAATAAATTATGGTTGGATACTTGGATAATCAAAGAGAGAAAATCAAAAGTAGAGTGAGAGTTAAATCACACGATTTGGAATTCGTGCTGTTAAAAAACCCAAGGATACGCTTTGCCATCAGTACGAAGAGATATATCAAAATGATCAGTATACTTGGACAGCAAAAGAAACGAGAGCCAACCACAAAAACCTAGTTTTGGGAAACCGGGCGTCAAAGTTATTCCAAGTTTGATTGTGTTGAGATTTTCTTTCATTCATCTCAAACCTAATTGAATTCTGCGTGATTTCTCTATTAACAAATATGCAATTACTACAGTATAACCCTCAAAAATCAAATTATCAGTGGATGCCTGGATGGTTCCTTATACAGAATCCGGTAGTTAACACGGTCGCCACCAAACTCATCCGGTGTTGTTCTCTTTGGCTGAAATCGGTTGGGCCATATTCCATCCAGAAGAAGTACCAACCGTCATGGCTCCCTCCACTGAATCACAAAACGTCGTCATCTATTCTATAAAAACCGATTGTTTTAGAGGTTATTCTTTGAGACCTGTGAGGCCATTCCGAACTCAATGTATACATATATTTTTTATTTAAATTTTTGGGGGTTAAGCCTTTTTAACACAACGGCTCCTTTTTTATGGAAGGGCAGACCGACTTAGCCCATCCCAAAGCATGCATATCCCGTTTCGCCATTTTTTGTGGTTGGTTCCCTTCTGGTTAATGCCGTCCGTTTCCAGGTGTAGAATATTATACGTAGTAGTGTCGGTAGACAAATCACCGGAAAAGTAGTCATATAATTGTTTTTCTGTATAAATATTCGTGATTATGTTCAATTGTCTTAACAATGTAATTAAACAGAGCATCCACCAGTTAAGTCATAAATAATAGGTAATACGTATGTTGAATAAAATAAAATAAGTCAAAAGTTAAATGTTAATGAAATAAATAATATTTATGTCAACTACTCATAATAAATGTATTGATTATCATTCGCTCCAGAAGAAAATCATGACAGTTCAATAACATACTATTACTGCTATCTAGCGGAGTAAGTCGGAGTATTTCGTCGCAAGCAGCCTACGATCGACCAGATTTTAAGAGAGCGCGCTCGGAAAAAGAAATGTTGAATACAGCAATAAAGTGAATTCTGATCGGAAGGATGGATGAGAGAAAAGAAATAGTCAAGCGAACGGTAGAAGCACTAACCAATCCAGTCAAAAGTTCAATGCATCCCCCCCCCCCCCCCCCCCCCATGGGAAACAGGAAGCAGGAAGAGGCTTGATTAGTCAAATTAAGCTTATCTAGTCAACCACCAGTCATAGCACTGAGAGGCAGTGCAGCTGGAGGTGGTTGGCAAGCTTAAAAAACGCCTCAACATGACTTGAGCCTTAATAGTTGTGAACAGGTCTCTAATCAGTAACGCAACAATAATTTAAGAACAATCAAAACTAAAAAAATAAGAATAAAATAAATATAACGATTATTTAAACAAGTAAATACAGAATAGAATTATAGTAAAATTATATCTATGATAGTTCATCGAAATAGTTTATAAAATATGAATTTGTCAAATTACATACATAATATGTTGTTAAATAACTTAAATTTTAAATAAGATGTGGGAATTGATAGAATATATGGAATCAAGTATAGGTGTGGAATTAAGTATACTTAGTATACTGTGAAAAGTTGAAATGGGTCATTGTAAAAAATGTACAGTTAACAGTTTTAACAAAGTGTGTAAATTAAAACTGGAAACACTATCAATGCTGACAATAGAAACTAATATCGACAACAATAATAACGAAATATAATTTATTGAAAAGAATTAATATTATTAATTTGAATCCCATCCACAAGATAAACTGGTAGCACATTGTGGGGACTTGTTTCAAGCCATAGGAGCCATAGTTCTTGTTGGGAATCCAAACTGGCAGCGAGTTGGGTATCGTCTCCCATCCTCCCACCTCACAATCTTGAGCTGTGGTATTCCTCGGGTCTGGACAAAGCAGTAGGCGCAAAGAGACCTGCTCCGTGTCCGGGGGCCTGAATGGGGGGAGGGGGGTGGTGTTTGGCGCCTTCTCCAGTAAATGGTACCATGGTTCCTAGGCTAAAGGTGTAGAGAGTTTGTCAAAGCACAAATTGCCAGCCCCTCGGTTGAGGTGGGATTTGCGGGAGCAGTGGTTACATGACTCCAAATGCTGTTCATTCTGCAAAATTGGGGTAGAGGTCCGTGGGAAAGTTGATTTGTGGGGGTGTGTCCCTTTTCACGGTCCTCAGTATTTGAAATTCTGTGGATATCCAAAAACTTGGGTGCAAACCGGCTTACTTAGTCATGCGAGCTAGGTCAAGAAGAGTACTTGGCATATGTAAAGGGACAGGTGTGAACAGTCTTCTCTCAGGAGGATCTTCCGAGAGACCACATGGCAAATAGCCTACGGACTCCCAAACACGACTTCTGGTTTCCACGAGGAGATACGGATTCTTCTGTACTCGATATCAATAAAGGACCTTCCCATCTAAGCTAAAGCAACGTCATACCGTTTCGGTTGGTTAGTAGTCCACTTTGATATCACTTGCTGACGGGTAACTAACAACGAACACCTGTTACCTTTGTGAAACAAAAGAACAGAATGCCGAATACATCATGTGCTATAATATTTATTTTGATGCATTTTGTCGAATCAGATATAGTTACCGATAGAATTTCTATGATGGAATACGATCTTCTCCGGTTTGTAAAAACATCGTGGGGGATGAGGGGGAGGGGGTTGAAAAATTCTCTTCATTCGCCTTATACAGCCTTGGGAAAATCCGATGGTTCGCAGTGGAGGGTTGCTGAAATTCAAAACTCAATGTTCCTCTATCACCAATTTTTTATTTATTTATTTTTTTATTTTTTTTAAATTTTACCTTCCAGAGCTCACGCCTCTTCAAGTTACAGCAGCGCTCGCTAAGTGGCAGTTTGGCAGCCCATAGGTTTTTGCATGTTTATTCAGGTTTTAGTAGTTTTGCCTCTCTTGTTTAAATTAGAAATAAGTACACAAACACCTTGCATACAATTGGACATATCAATACAATTTTTAATTGCATTAGAAGCACACGAATCGAAATTTTTGAAATAAAGGGTTAGGTCAATATTTTAGGCATTTATGAAAAAGGAAAATATCTGAATTAATTATTAAATCTCTTTAATTATAACCTTTGTTGATAACATCACTTTAATTATAACATCACTATCATCATTACTTTCGAAAAAACCCACTTATAAAACACAATTTGAAATAATTTACCACAACATAAAAAAAAATGAAAATTCAAAAAACAATGCCTCTATCAATTGCAAAGTGGTCCCCAAAATACATTCGTACACAACACAAGGATATACAGCAGAAATAATGCTCATCTTGAACTATTCAGCACGCGCACGACCCGTCTCTATCCGTCTATCCAGTTTCTACATTCGAACGTGAAAACTAAAAACTAAAAATTACTGTGATTGGGAAAGAAAAAGCAAGAAATATATCTAGCTAACGCTAAACCGAAACAACTGGAGATGGAATTGGTATTGCGGTTGTATTTTCCTATCTGTGAAATAACTTGATTTCTGTCGAAAAAACATGTACTCATGCTGTGGCTCGCAAGGAGGCACTTTTGTCGCTTTTGACAGTGTTCTTTGACTTCACAACTGAATATGCGCTAGTTAGATATGCGGGAGGAACCGATCGGCGATCCATTTAGCGTCATGTTATCTAGAGAGAGGGTATATCTGAAGGGGTACCTCTTAATTACCCGAATTTTCAGATGGCGAGAATTTTGACGCCCACGCGTGCTCTCGAAGGTTATTCCTGTTTATACAATATCCAACATTCGGTCGGTAGTGCTGCAAGTCTAGGCTGGCAGAGTATCTATCTGCAGCTAGCTTATTGGGTTTTGATGCTAGATTCATTGCTCAGTGCTCGCTAGGGTCCTCTTAGTCGTTCATAAGTTTGGGACCAACAAGAGCTTGTCCAATCAAGCTGGAATGTTACAGTGTCCTGCTTCACATCACTATCCCTTATAATACCTTCGTAGCATTCATAGCTATGCCAAAAAAATTCGAATGTGTTTTACTTGCCACCAGATTAAACTCTACTTCTCAGGAAACAAAAGGATATTTCTTTACTGAGGAAAACTTCTAACATCAAATCGGAACTTCGGTTTTTGTTTTTTTGGTTTGTTAGAATGCAAACCACACAGTTTTAAAGCTCAGACAACTCAGCCCAACAAATATCAACATAAATACAATTAACACTTCAGAATAATAGAATGAAATTAATTTTTTTAAAAATAAATAAAAAAGGAATTATCGGAACCTACTTGTTAAAGGATAGTCGGCTGAGTGATAGTTCCCTGACACAAATCCTTTTGGCGGTCTTGAAAATGGTCATATACCCCCATTAACTTGGACTGTGGGATTGCCCTTGCGACCGATTCGGATCATGAGTACCTATCTGTTCCTACGCACCAAAGCTAATATAGGTATAGGTACCTAGGTTTTAGTTACCTATTTGAGCTTATTTTGTACTTCTGTTGACTAACTGAGATGATTATCTGCAGGACTGGACAGTAACATCGACACAAATTGCTAAGAAGAAGAGTTTCACCCAGATCCCAACAGTCTTGATAACGCAAAATGCGAAACGTTGATAAAAAAATTTTGAAATTTATGAATTCCTTTGTGAATAGTTTGTGTCCAATTTAAGTGTATATATATATATATATATATATATATATATATATATATATATATATATATATATATATTGTTGGGAACTTCGGTACCTATTATTGTTGTTGATGGTTTGGTTGCTTGGAATGGAAACAAGATGTTAAGAAGTGTTGATGTTGGAAAAGTGGTTGTTATGATTGAATGTTCTGCAAGTTAAGAAAATACAAAAATTGTTATCGTTAATCTGACGTGTTCTCTTTACCGATTTATTACAAAGTGGTGTCAGAAGTGGGATGAGTAATCCGGAAGACCAAAGAATACTTCGGAGTGGACGTGTAGTACGTGGTTCAGAAACGGTCCAAGATAGCGAAGTCGTGGATGGTCAAGATAATCCGGCTAACCCAGAAGTGACTTTGGATAGTGCCATAATGCGACACATTAATGAACAATTACGACAGTGGAAAGAACAACTAGTGAATGAACTTTTAATGGAAGTGCGCGATATTGTTCAGCCCTTGCGGAGTCCCATCCCTACTGTAGCCCCTCAGGAAATACATTCTGAGCCCATCTTAGTGAATCAGGGCCGTCTCTCCGCCAGTCTGAAGAAGGTTCGACCATTTGATGGGTCCATAGAATGGGAGGCATATAGAATTCAATTCGAAATAGTAGCTCATGCAAATGGTTGGGATGGGGATTTGATGGCCATAGCCCTCAGTTCTGCTCTCACAGGCCCTGCACTCTCGCTTCTGAGTGAAATCCAACCACCTAGGACTTATGAGCGGTTAGTTGCTGCATTGGAAGAGAGGTATGGCACACGGAATCAAGCACAAATGTTTTTGACTTTGTTGAATACGCGTATTCAGAAGCCTGAGGAAGACATCAAACAGTTTCATCAAGCCATCCGCGTCCTTGCTCGCAATTCCGCTCCTAATGCCCCTCGTGACTATTTTGAAGCTCAAGGGGTGTATCACTTCATGAGGGGGCTCAAGGATAGAGAAGTAAGGAAAGCCATCATTAGCCGATTTCCCTCTACAATGTCTGAAGCACTGAGTGTCTCCCTACAAATTGAGGCAGCAGTTAATAGGGATCGTGCCTATCAAGGGAGTACGTTGAGGACTGCCAACTATCACACACCAGAGACTGGAGATGAAAAGTATAGTCCAGCAGCTCAAAACCTTCAACTTGCACGGACAACAGCTAATGTACCCTCAGGTCGAGGTAACACACGCATAGTATGCTGGAGGTGTGATGGGGTTGGTCACTACTGCCGCAATTGTCCCATGCGTTATAGAGGGGAACAACGTCAGCAGTCGGGAAATGGGGGCCAGCCAAACTAAGAGGGCCAGGTTTGGCTCCACCTCAATGGCCCAGACGCACAAGGGATGTGGAACAGGTGGTTTACCGCATAGGGGGAAGTAAATCTCTATGCCTCTCAGGTTTCGTAGGCTCTTCACCATGTACCCTGGTTGTGGATACAGGGGCTACTGCGACATTCATCAGTCCCAATGTGATGGAAAGGACGCACATTAAACCAACTTCGCCAGTGGGAATGCTCCGTACTGCAACAGGGCAAATGTCACCTACACTTGGAAAAGCTACTATACAGTTGGATCTAGGGGATGGGGTATTGCATGAACAGTTGGCTGTTGTTGCGCACATCAATGAGGACTGTATAGTAGGAATGGATTTCTTGTGTCGGTTGCGTTGTGTCATCGATGTTGGGAAGAATACCATTAAGGTTGGTGACCATACTCTCATGTTTGCTCAAGAGAAGGATGGCATTTTGCTGGAAGGGGATGGACTGGGAGAGATGGAGGTATTCAGTTGTGAGGGGGCAGACAGACAAGACCCTTATACCTTGACTGGTATTCCCGAGCATGTAAGAGATCTTGTAGAACGTGCTGGACTAGGGCTAACTCATGAACAGAGACAAGTTGTAGTGTCCTTGGTACGAGAGTTCAGTGACGTATTTGGAAAGAATAAGGGGGACTTGGGGCAAATAACAGAAGTGGAGCATGCTATTGTGGTGAAAACAGACAAGCCAATTCGCCAGATGCCTCGGAGGCTACCACCTAACAAGTTGCAAGAGGTAGAGAAATTGGTTGCAGAAATGGAGAGTGGGGGCATAATTGAGCAATCCAATAGTCCTTGGGCAAGCCCAATTGTTCTTGTTGAAAAAAAGGATGGAACGACTCGATTCTGTATTGATTACCGCCAGCTCAATAACGTTACCCTGAAAGATTCCCACCCCCTGCCCCATATTGATGATCTGATTCATGCCCTCACTGGAAGTTCCTGGTTTTCCACTTTGGACCTCCAAAGTGGATACTGGCAAATAAAAATGAAGGATACAGACAAGGATAAGACGGCTTTTTGTACACCCAGAGGTTTATGGCAATTCCGTGTAATGCCATTTGGGTTGTGCAATGCACCAGCAACGTTTCAGAGGGCAATGGCAAGTGTTCTTCATAAAGTCATACGTCAAGGGCGAGTCAAGGTCTATTTGGACGATGTTTTAGTGGATACTCCTACATTTGAAGAACAAGTTGAATGGTTGCGGCAGGTATTCTCTGAATTCCGAACTCGCAAGATCAAACTCAATGCAAGGAAATGTGAACTCTTCCAAAGGAGTGTTAGTTATTTGGGTTACGTTATTTCAGAAAAAGGTGTGGCGACAGATCCCTCGAAGATAGAGAAGGTTAGACAATGGCCTACCCCATCTTCACCCAAGGAGGTTCTCAGTTTTATTCAGTTTTGTGCATACTATCGTCCATTTGTGTCAAATTTTGCAAAATGTGCTGCACCCCTGTATAAGTTGCAGAAGGAGAGCCAGTTCACTTGGAACTTGGAATGCCAGCAAGCATTTGAGGAATTAAAGAAGGCTTTGACCGAAGCACCAGTGCTGGGGCATGTTCAATCAGGTTGCTCTTTTGTGCTTGATGTTGATGCAAGCGAAAGAGCAATAGGAGCAGTGTTAGCACAGCAACAAGGGTCACAAGAAAAAGTCATATCCTACTACAGCCGATGTTTGTCACGTCCTGAACGAAATTATTGTGTTACTCGGAAGGAGTTGTTGAGTATGGTTGAGGCTCTCAAACATTTCCGTCCATATGGGCTTGACAATGGTGACCCAGTGATTGTTCGTTCTGACCACTCCTCGTTGCAGTGGTTGAGAAACTTTAAACATCTGGATGGCCAGATGGCAAGATGGTTAGAGTGTGTAGCCAATTTTAATATAATCATTCAGCACAGGAAAGGTTTGGCACATGGGAATGCAGATGGATTGTCACGTAGGCCTTGCAGATCAGAAGGTTGCAAGTACTGTGCTCGTCAAGAGGAAAAAGAGCTGAAGGTTGAGGATGGACAGGAGGTTGTACAGCGAGTGTCACTAGGCTCTACAGTGAATTGGCGAGATCAACAGCATGCTGATCTAAATATTCGACCTGTTCTGGATTGGGTGGATAAAGGGAGCCGTCCAGAGTGGCAATTTGTGGCACCATGTAGTGCTATCACAAAAGCACTGTGGGCAATGTTCAGTACTTTAGAGGTAAAGGATGGAGTGCTGATTAGGAAATGGGCAAACGATACAGGGACCACTTCAATAAGCCAGATCATTGTACCATGTGAAGCGAAGCAGAGTGTCTTGCAACATGTACATGGCATTGGACACTTTGGATATCACAGAACCATCTCCAATTTGAGGAAGCATTACTATTGGGTTGGTATGCATAGAGATGTGAGAGAGTTTTGCCGGGCGTGTTCCACTTGTGGGAAGAGAGGTAAAGGGAGGGAAACTCGAGCGCCATTGCAGACTTATGTCACTGGAGCACCATTTGATCGAGTGGGAATTGATGTACTAGGGCCACTTCCTAGATCACACAGAGGTAACTGCTTTATTGTTGTCGTCATGGATTATTTCACCAAGTGGCCCGAGGCTTTTGCAGTGCCAGATCAGAGGGCAGAGACAATCGCACAAGGGTTAGTAGATCATTTCATCTCCCGGTTTGGTATTCCTCTACAGCTTCATTCGGATCAAGGAAGGAATTTCGAATCAGCAGTGTTTCAAGAAGCCATGGCTATCTTGGGGATCCACAAGACCAGGACAACCCCAATGAGACCACAGAGTGATGGGTTAGTTGAAAGGTTCAACCGGTCACTTAGAGAGATGCTTTCGAAAATTATTGACGATCACCAGCGGGATTGGGATGAACGTCTTTCCCTTGTTCTTCTGGCGTACCGGGCTTCCAAACATAGCACTACTGGGTTTTCACCTGCTATGCTGCTGTTTGGACGGGACCCAACGTTACCCGCCGACCTAATTGCAGGAATCGCACCTGGGAGCACAAGTTGCACGAACTATGGGCGTCAATTGAGAGAGAAACTCCACGAAACACACCACCTGGCCAGAGAAGCTTTGCAGAAAGCAGCAGAAGCGTCTAAGAGGAGGTACGACATTCATACGAAAATACCACGGTTTAAAGTAGGGGATAACGTTTGGATGTACAGCCCAAGAAGGCGTATCGGTATTGCACCGAAACTACAACTACCATGGATTGGACCCTGTACAATTCTGCACCAGCTTTCTGACGTAATATTCCGGATCAGGACTCCAAACAAAAAGAAGAAAGTTGTTCATGCTGATCGGTTACGACCCTATACGGAGTGGAAACCTTGAACAAAGAGTGCTGGAAACCACGGAGTAGTATTCAGGATGGACCTTTGAAAAAAAAGGAAGGAGGTGATGTTGGGAACTTCGGTACCTATTATTGTTGTTGATGGTTTGGTTGCTTGGAATGGAAACAAGATGTTAAGAAGTGTTGATGTTGGAAAAGTGGTTGTTATGATTGAATGTTCTGCAAGTTAAGAAAATACAAAAATTGTTATCGTTAATCTGACGTGTTCTCTTTACCGATTTATTACAATATATATATATATATATATAGTTTTGATGAAAAATGAAAACACTCGCGTGTAATATTATTTTGAGGAGTTACAGAAGGTTGGAAAAAGATAGGAAACACTTAAATAAACTTACAAAATTGAGAGAATATTTCGCTGTGTCAGCGTCGTCAGCTCTAGTGAAGAAGTAGTAGAAAATTCTTCTTGTTTCCTGTATTGCTTGTCCGTGTGGTGGTTCTTGGGTCGTAGAATGAGGAGTGGAGGAAGCATGGCAGGAAGGAGTAGGTACAAATGATGGTCTGGAATGATTTTGTGTGGGTGTGTGTGTGTGTGTGTGTGTGTGTGTGTGTGTGTGTGTGTGTGTGTGTGTGTGTGTGTGTGTGTGTGTGTGTGTGTGTGTGTGTGTGTGTGTGTGTGTGTGTGTGTGTGTGTGAGTGTGTGTTCGTGTTTGGTATACTTGAGGGGGTGAAAAATTTAAAGAGGGTGAGTGTAAAGTGGAAGAAGTGTGATGTATGAAGAGGTTTGAGAGTTTTGAGTACCTAAATACCTACTTGTAACCTTTCATGTAACTTCCCTTTATACTAACATCCCTCATGATAAAGGTCTGACGGCACTCGCCCATTTTTTATCCCTTCGCCCTGACCCACATTCTCCCAGCACACAATTCATCACAACACTGGCAGAGTTTGTACTAAAAAACAATGTATTTTCTTTCAACGATAAATTCTACCTTCAAAATTCAGGATGTGCCATGGGGACCAAGATGGCTCCTTCTTACGCTAATCTTTACATGGGACATCTGGAACAGGAATTTTTGAGCAATAGTAATTTGAAACCCTTGCTGTGGAAAAGGTATATAGATGATGGATTCTTCCTGTGGCAGCATGGTGAAGAGTCACTCATCTACTTCATGGACAATTTAAACAGCTCATATAATATACAATTTACATATAACTATTCAACGACAAATGTAACTTTTTTAGATATCAATTTGGTCCTAAATAATGATAATAATAAATTAGATTCTTCCATCCATCTAAAGCCCACTAATAAACAACAATATCTTCATTTTGACAGTTGTCATCCCCCCCACACCAAATATTCAATACCTTTTTCCCTTTCAATAAGAGCTCTTCGCATTTGCAGTACAGTCGAATATAAACAGGAGTATTTGAAGAACCTCCATAAGGCTCTACTAGATCGTGGGTACCCTTCCAACCCTTCCAATCTACTTCAAAAACGGATCCTTCCAGCAACATCCTCCTTTAACCCTAGACCAAAAATTTCAGAAGCCCCCAAATTTCAAAATTTAACTACAACATACTTTCCAGGAATCGAAAAATTGAGACCCATTTTAAAGTCATTATTCCCTATTATCTCCAATAATACCTTAACCAAAGGTTTACTAACTTCTCCTCCTTCCCTAACATTCAAAAGACCCCCAAATTTAGGCTCTATACTCAATAATAATAATAATAATTTTGATAATGAACTCCCTGGTACCCACCCCTGCAACCGACCCCGATGTAAAACGTGCCCCTTAATTGATGATTCGACTACGTTAACTACATCTAATACCCCAAATTCCTATCAAATTCGAACATCAGCCTCTTGTACAAGTTCCAATTTAGTGTACAACCTCAAATGCCAGAGTTGTGATGCATTCTACCTTGGAGAAACGATGACCCCTCTTTCTATCCGCATGAATGGACATAGAGACTCTATTAGGCATAAACCTCACCTCCCAATTGCCAAACATGCTCGGACCCATGACACCAACTTTGATGAGTGCTACAAGGTTCAAGTTGTCCGAGCCCTGCCCAACAATACATCGACATGTGACAGACTGGCCTGGGAGTCCTCCTACATAGCAGTAATGGGAGGATTACGAGAGCCGGGACTCAATAGGAAGAAGTGAACTCACCACCTGATTGTTGGGGGAGCCCATCACAGCCCATTTGTGATTTTGCTGGGGGGGGGGCTTTCCTCAACAATTTAGGTACTCAAAACTCTCAAACCTCTTCATACATCACACTTCTTCCACTTTACACTCACCCTCTTTAAATTTTTCACCCCCTCAAGTATACCAAACACTCACACACACTCACACACACACACACACACACACACACACACACACACACACACACACACACACACACACACACACACACACACACACCCACACAAAATCATTCCAGACCATCATTTGTACCTACTCCTTCCTGCCATGCTTCCTCCACTCCTCATTCTACGACCCAAGAACCACCACACGGACAAGCAATACAGGAAACAAGAAGAATTTTCTACTACCTCTTCACTAGAGCTGACGACGCTGACACAGCGAAATATTCTCTCAATTTTGTAAGTTTATTTAAGTGTTTCCTATCTTTTTCCAACCTTCTGTAACTCCTCAAAATAATATATATATATATATATATATATATATATATATATATAGGTATATAATTTTTATCTATTATTATATACATTTTTATTTTATTTATTATTATCATGGATTTTTCTTTGTAAATTAAGACAAACAATGACAAAGTGTTCTGTTTGTCATATATTATGGGTATTACATGATGATTTGCCTTTGAACATTTCAGCATTATGGAAAATAGGGAACGTAAATGCATATGAATACGTAGAAACTAAAGTTGGTTGCGACAATTGAAGTTATATCATTTGCCACTTGTCGTGGGATGCCTAGTAATTCTCTTGCTCCTCGAGTGAATTGCGTCACAGGGCTCGATGAGCCCCAACATAGAGACCTCCTGCCCCGGTCCGGTTCATTAACCGACGACTTGAAACTGAGAAGTTGAGGATGCGGGATGCTGTGAAGAGAGGGAACCGCCCTGGGGAGGGGGACCGGGTCATAACAACTTGCGAAATACTTTCTTGCCCGAGCATCACTTTCTATATACTTACACTACACTACACCCAAACCTTACGAGGTCTCAAGCAACTTCTTGACTCACTTGAAAAAGAATCTGCCGCCGTCCCCGTGATAACGACGGCTCAAACATTGTAGGTTATTAGCTCTTGTCTTATGTCACGAATTCTTCACCGTAAAGTAGCTACGCCCAGTGCTGAATACACATCCGTGGTACACCGGCAACCAACCACACCACTTAGTGGGCAGGCGTCACTCATTCCATTATGATCCAAGCTTCCCAATCAGTATCTTTTAACCCCTTCGCTAAGGTGCCCCTGTATTTGCCGAAGAAACTAATTGTTGCGAGTTAGTCTAACTTCAGTAGATTTGAGGATAAGATGGTTCATCTGTCTCTATGCCCAATTTTATTTCGGAGATGGATAAGTGTATTATTCTTTCAAGAGCTATGAGAGATGATCAAGAATATAATAAATAATGGGATATTGCTGTGATGATGATGAAGATGTTGAATAATATTGATTTATCGATTTTTTTCGCCTAGGGAGGCAAATACCCCTAATCGAAAGGACTGGATAAATTTCTTCAGGGACCCCGCTGTCTCTCCAGGGGGGGAGGCTGTTCTGTAACTTTATTCTATGTTGACACTTAAACGATAGTGGAGAAGCGCCGCCATCTTTGTCCTGGTTTATTTCTCCTAATGCTTTGTAAGCCTCCCATTCGAAAATGGTCGCCATTTTTTGCCGTGGTTTATTGGCCCAACAGTTCTGTAGGGGTAGCTGTATTATTATTTATTATTAAAGAATTAACTATAAATTCTGTATTATAAGTTTAGTGGCCCTAATTGTTGCAGTGAAAAAATATGAAATTCGTATACGTTTTGGTGCCATAAGAGTTGGCCCCAGGCAGTAATTCCAGAAACTAAGTACCTACTCTTGTTTAGTTTAACAACTGTTGTTTTGACTGTTGTCTATATCTCGGAAAGTTTCAGGACACCCCCCTGAAACGCACAATACCTACTCTGCCAGCACGCCTCCATTTTGTTTTATTACTATGCCTAATGCTTAATTGTTCCCAACTAATAACTTTTTCTACAAATGACATCATCTAGCTCACTATATTTAACTTAATAATTGGCACCCAGTGCCGTATTTGTAAAATAAATAAATAAATTGTTATGCAGGAGCATCACATGGAACAATTGGGAAAAATCCTTTAACAGCAAGTTTTGTGAAATTCAAGGATATCAAGTTTGCAAGTATGAAAATTTCAATCAATCAATCAAATGATTTTATAATTATTAATAATTACATAATTATATAATGTATTATTAATAATTATATAATATTATATTGATAATTAATATTAATATAATGATTAATATTATTAGGATGTCAACAGGCTGTCTTATTAGTTGATGTTATAATGAACCATGAGCGATGATTTTTCTTTGGAACCATCTACGGCCTGGACCTTCGAATACCAGAACATTCCACCGAAATTGGGACAACATTGTGGAAGTTAGTTCGCAGAATCGGAGTACAAAAATAGATATACCGAACCGAAACGGTTAGAGAGGTCTTAACCTTAAAATTCGTGTGGCAGTTTCAATATTGTAAGAAAAAAAACGCTGCAAATTATTTCACAAAGGTTTATTATTTTTTCAATTGAGTATGATCGTAGTTTTAGTTGGCTTGCGTACGTCATAAGGCCCGTCCAGACTCCTCAGCGTGTCCCATTTCGAGTGGCCACAACCTATACTTCTATAATTATATACGCATGTTTATATTTCTCGATTTGAGCTCCTATCTATTCAAATAGTTATTGCCTTAATAATATCATTATCTAACCACGTACGAAAAGACGAGAGGATATGTTATTAAATATGCGTAGGAAAAGCATTGGTATTAACACACAAATATGACCTAGAAAAAAACATATATTCATGCCTCGAAGGAACGCCGTACCCACCACAAGGTGCCGCGGCGCCTCCTCTCACTCCACCCCCCGCTCACCACCCTCACCACCCACCGTGACCCCCTGCCAAGCGTGCCAGGCGTGCGTGCGTGCGTGAGTCTAACAAAGCCTTGAAATGACACTTTTTCGCCCGTTTTTGGCCCATAGCATCTATGCGAGTAAAGCGATCGGGATGGTTAAACGTTAGGACCAACTAGACCCCAAATGGAGTCTATGTGCGAAAGGACGGGTTTTTTAAGTCAATTCTTAGGCCTTTTATGGCCCGGACGGCGGACGGCGGACGGCGGACGGCGGACGGCGAACGGCGGACGGCGGACGGCGAACGGCGGACGGCGGACGGCGGACGGCGGACGGACATTTCAAATTTGGATTCTACGCACCTTGAAACGTAAAGTGACAAAGTTTGAGGGGGGGAAAAATTTTTTGCTATACGATCACATAGGCTTATTATTGGAAATAATAAACCAAAAGAAAAAGTTCCAAGTAGGCTGGACTGTATAGCCTTCACACACATCGTAACATGAACGTATAGCATTATTTGTGAAAAATATTAGACAAATGATTTACCACATCTGGGTTACAGGTTAATCCTCATACTACGTATCAAACTAATATTCCATTGGCTATGAAATCTATACAATTTTTAAGAACTAATTCGACCTATTCCTAAATGTCATCAAAATTAGTCTAAAAGGTTTTGGGTTTTGCTTCAAGCGATGAATTTTACGCTCGAGCATAAAATCTCGTGAGTACCTGTGTATAGCTATTATGATCGCAGTAATATAACCAATCACCAGAGTAACAACTGCCCTCTAGTTACCTCCAATTTCGAGCGAGTTTAGGCAAATCAGCTCGTATTTCATGAAATTCTTCTTTACGCATACACACACGCTGCTTAATGGCCCGAAAACGATGAAACTTAAAACATGACATTGAAAACAACAAGGGGCAACCAAACAGAAAATTTCATCAAATTCAGCAGATCGATTCGGCGTTTTGGGTCTGAGAACAAGTTTCATGGTCGCACATCCGCCGTAGCCACAGCCGATCCAATCGCAATGAAATTTGTCATCGATCAACTTGAATTACTCTAACCATCTTGCTTGAGAACATTTGGAAAATTATTTCAAAAGAATTTGAAGTTTCATGAAATTAAAATTTGTACATGGGGACACGCTTCTTTTGGTTCTTTGGTGATGAAATATATAGGGCTAATCTGAAAATCTAATAGATGAAAATTTTATCAATTTCGAACACACAGGAAAACTCAGAACCAAAATTTTCCAAACAGCTTTGAAACGTTAAAGGCGAGAGGGAATTTTCAATAATGAACCTTCGTAATTAAAGAATACACCAATTAACCCCCCCCCCCCCCTTCCCCTCCGACACAAAATTCTATATTTTTTCAGAAAGTCGAAAAAAACAAAAAATCAAATAAAATATTAAAATATCCGTCCGTCCAGAGTCTTTCTATGAAACTACAAGCTTACTAATATTGACTAATCATACATACAAAATTTAAGGGTCGGGAAAAAAAAAAATGAAATTACGAAATAGGGCAATAAGGGTAATTCATTCGGTCGATTTAGTTAGAAATCGATCATTGGATCGATCAATGGATCAAATGAGACCACCCGGAGCATCGTACGAGCAACCGTTGGCGCTCCAGAAAGGTGGAAGTGTTTGAAGGGGGAAATCGTCAACACGATTGTGAATCGCAAAGCAACTTCGGCATGCAGGAGTAGACTGATCTTCTGCTAATTTGGCTCGAACCTGTACGGTTTTATAGTTATACACTGGTCTATGCATATGCGATACTGAATATATATATATACGAGGGGCATCAGAAAAGTAAGTTCCGGCACGTTCAGAAAAATAGAAAACTCACCTGAATTGTAAAATAAAATTTTATTCTGCTTTATTTCAAAACGTTATTGCCGTTTCGTTCGGTGCATTTCCGGTTGCGTGATTCTTGTTTTCGTTGACACGTTGCATACCAACCCGCGTCGTTTCGCGTTAGGGATTTTAGGATCGCGGCCTACGTTTTACGTTCGTACAAATCGTCCGTCCACCCAGGTAGACATAAAGGAGAGGAAAAGGCAGAAGTCACAGTAAGTTAGGAGTGGGAAAACATACAAATCGAACCTTGTGAACAAATCCTGGGTGATTTTAGTGGACTTTGGGCGCGCATTTTAGTGTAGAAACGGCAAGTTAATAGGAAACCATTTTGTAAACAGATTTTCCAGTGATTAAGCCAAAATGACTATTAATCACTGTTTACCTGGCGACTTTTTTTCAGTGAAACTTTCGCGTATGATGCTTGACATTTCATCTATCTTTATTCAAAAAGTTGGTACTGCTAACGAAAACTGTTTGTCCCCCCCCCCCCCCCCCCCTTTAATTTGGAGTTTAGTGAATGCATAAAAATTTTTATATAGTAGTATTTTTTCCCACCTAACACTTTCCGGAATTCATTCTGGTATTTACGATCTATTGATTCTCGGTTGTGGCATATTCTCTCGCTTGAACCCGTCTGACCTTCGCAGTCAACTCCATTGTCACACACTCATGCGAGATCGTGCCGATCCTCAAAATATCACCCATAACAAGATGGTACGTACAATTTACGGCCTCTAGGGTTCGTTGACGGGAAGGGTGCCTTGACGTACCGGTAACCGAAGCTTTGAAAAATCGTGGGGAAAAAAATCATATTAGGAGAATGTGTGGTGTCATACGTCTTAGACTGGAATGTACTTTCATTCAACAGTACATAAGTATACTTATCGCTTCATCCGAACTTCCTAATAAATTCAATATTAAGCAAATATGTATAGGTAGAAAACTTTCAAATCAATGTTCTGAGAAGTATAGCAGCCGCTCCATGGTATATGCGAAATTATGAGATCCATCGTGAACTGATTATAGAAACTGTCAATGAAACTATAGACAAACACTTAAGGAAGTATTTTTTCAAGAACCACGCCATCATCATGTTCATCAACATGTGAACTTGGAGATGATCAACGTTTTGAACAACAAAGGAAAACATCAAGCACAACGAACCGCTTTATTATTTATTCTGCCCTGTTTTAGTTCAAGTGCAAAAATTACAGCTGATCAGGTATTAACTAATCAGTTATGTAATAAGGGCTTGGATTTATTTAAATCCTGTTTCATTGTCAGCTATTACTATGGAATAAAATATTGCTCACTGACGTATCTATATATTCTTTTGCAATCAATCTATTCACGATAAAATGTTTTTAAAATATAAAATCAATACTCGGTATATTACTACCCACCAATACCTCCTCCGCCTCTAAAACCATTCTAGGAGCGGTGACAATTCTTGAGGAAGGAAAACACTATCAGAATCCATGTAAATTGAATACCTATCTCTGGAGTTGTCTGAAGCCTAAGCTCCAAAAGTTTGTCGTTCTTTCCCAACACTCGATTTTAAGGGAACTGTTGAGTTGCGTAAGCTACCAAAATAGTACCGCTTTACGAATAAGTGCTATTGGTAAGTGCCTCTGTATGTTTTTCACTCTTTGACCTACATAACAAATTCTCTTGTTTGGGGGTTAGGTTTTTATCAAGAACGGAGGACTGCTAAAATTTCTGTACTCGTGATAAAGGACTGAAAGATATTTTCGAGGTTATTTTTTTCCGAAATTTCTCGCAAAGTTTCTAAGAATATGGATGAAATTGAATTTTGAATTTACAGTTGTACTCCGAGTGGCTCAGAGTAGAGTCTGATTATAACAATACAGAAATTTATAGATTTTCTATGATGATAGAAATCAGGTAATGAATTCAAGAATTTCACTAAAATGTAATACGGCGAATCTGCATGAAAAGAGAAAATAATATAGCTGCGTCTTTCCCCATGGTGGAACTGCTTGCAGAGTTGAAAACTTTACTCGATGATAGTTCAGTCTTGGCGTGCGATGTACGAATTCCTAAGTTCAACCATTTCCTGAGGAACAATATTGGCTTCACTAATATAGGCATATATACTGTAAGAATACATAGCTCATACCATTGGGGGACCAGTAGTGGTACAGTTAAGTCTGTGAGAACCCGCTAAATTGATAATAGTTCTTAGACTTCGAAGAACGTAGTGAGTGGTCCCAGATAAACATTGAGGTAAGTAATACCGAATATATCGTTTTATACATAGAGACAAACATAATTCGTTGTGCCGTACGGTTTTGTTAACCAGCAAGTCTGAGAAACTGGAATCTTTAGTTTGTTCCCTAGAAGAAGGCCATATACCTCCTACGTATATCGGATCTATGACTGTAGAAAAGCATTCTGGTTTATTAATTTATTATTTCGGTTGGAAAGTAAAATTTTCTGTTGATAGGTTCACGATTGGACACGGTGAAGGAAATTCGTGGCATATGTGAGGCGAGATTCTACATACATTTTGAAACTATTACTATTATTGTTTCTTCTATCCGTTCTCTTCTCTTTTTGGACACTATATTCAAAGTTTATCCCAACGGTATCAAGTTAATGAACTCGAAAAACGGGTTAATGAACTCGAAAAACGGGTTAATGAACTAACGGAAGAGTAAAACACAGTGGACATTTAACTGTCTTTCCGCGCGTTCTTTTACAATATCTGAGAGCTCGCACTGTGTTCCAGCATCAAATGGGAGAAGTCATCCCGAGGATGGTGTGAGAACTTGAACTGAAGGAAACCTGGAGGAACCTTCCCAAATTTAAAGGCATCCGACACTCAGCGACCGGAGCGCTGGTGTGGTTTATTTCCAGAGGTTTCAGCGTATGAGATCTCACATCGAAAATTTTCTCAAAAACGTCCCCCAAATTCTTAGTTTATGAGTTTTTTCCGCTGAGTTCATACACACGTGGCGAATAGACCTCAAATTTCTAGAGGTACCTAGTAATCAAAACATAAGATACCTTCCTAGTTGTTTTATACTGCGGCCAAAACAACGGTAGAAATATCCAATGGGCAAAACGTAGATATTGTAGGCAGACCTATTCAAACATACTAATGGTTAGGAAAAAATTGATTGGGTCATGATGAATTCAGGATGAACATGCCCCTTACAGTCGGGAGCAATCGTTGAAGGCCTGAAGGTTTAGCAGAAAACAAATTCAATCAACCATGATTTACTCGTTCTGAGCATTTCGTAAGTTTTCTCATTAAATTGCCGTAACTGTTTATTGGCTATTCGAGTTTCAGGATTGAATGAGGTTCCTTACCAAAGATGGTTTAATTGTAGATAGGAACGTTTAAAGGAACAGTTTTACCTCTCGAGTAAATTATATAGATAGATTAGGAACCACCAGACGGGATGACACCCGACCGGCGATAATCGGCGGTTGTGTAATAACCAGTCCTGCCCTCGCAGGTGAATCCTCCCGCGTTGCCCTTCCAAAGGTCGCCCTCCCCACTTCCACTTTTGGGATTGGAGCGTCAGCGACATAGAGCAGAGATACGGACACAAAGTAGAGATACAGGATTTCTTCCAAAGTAGGGTGGCTGTATAACTTGACCATGTTCGAGTAGTTTCGTAGGCGACCGGTCGTCCTTGAACTCGCCGGGAACAACGCGGCCATTGAGGCCATTCGTTATGAGGATGTGAAACATGGGGACAACTAAGCTTAGGCACCCCGGCCTAACAAGCTTATCTTTCGTCTTTCTATTAAGAATTAGACGGTCGCCTCGTGGTTTTACGAGTAAGTAACTATCTTATAAAGCGTACACGTTTAATGTTGTTCTTTTTCTCACGCAGGAAGACGACTAACCCCTCAGTCATTTGATTTTCGCCTAAGGCTGGCAGTTTATGTAGGCAATCAAGCCCTGATTTTGTAAACCTCACTGAGCGAATCATATCAACGAATATACGGGCACTCGTTATGGTAGGTCATCGTCAAAATATAATACTTCCCATAAATGTCTTATATCAGCTCCTTCTCGCGTCTTCAAATTTGTATTAATTTCACATCTACGTCTCGTCTTACTTGGAATAATCAAAGGAAGATTACACAGGATGTAGGTATGTATTCATTATTGGCATAAAATGTTCAACAGAGATGACCAAGATCTTCAATGACATTTATTTCAGCTTTTTCAGTATATCTATCATCTAATAACTTTGTAATCTATATGGGTATGATAAAGTCAGGAATTAAAACAGTTTCTAGACATTATTAAAATATTCGATATTACTTGTCTGAAGTGTTAGAGGAAGTTGATTTTTAAAATCTTTCTTAACTCGTTTCCCTCTTATTGCACAGGGATATTAATAACTACTATTTTAAATTGTGCCGTTATTCTTAATATTAAAATTTAATTTAATGAGGTTATAACCATTTTCAGTTCATGAGTTCATAACAAGGAAATAAAAGCTTTCTCGTATCCATAACACGATTGTGTGTATCATATAAAGTTTTATTATATAGTATTTGGTAAATATAAATGTGCTAATTTTTATAGAATAAAATAACGTAAGGAAACTCTGAAAAGGTCATTGAATAACATAGTTGCATAGTGGATTTCACATTCGCATACGCGCCGAGACAATTCATCGAGTACCTTCTCAACCCTCACGTGCAAAGAACTGAAAATTCCACAGAAATCGAACGGAACAGTAAACAGTCATTCAACATGATCGTATGAGCGATTTTCAGAAAATTATCGTATCATATTATGATACAATATTTTTAAATTTGAGCGCATTCAACAATTTGAAATTTGCAATTTTATGGTAGCAAAAAACTTGTTCTAAATAATATCCAACAATAAGACTATGGATTTTTATTTATTTTTTTCAGTTTTTTAGACTGTTTAAATAGCTGGTAATGAAATTGAAGTAAATTTTCAGCGTAATTTTAAGTAAAGCTTTTTATTGTTTTAATTCAGCGTTGATAAATTTCTTCTGACTAACATTTAGCTATAAAAAAATTGATTTTTAACAGTTTTTAGCTATTTAGTGATTTTTGCACTTTCATTCATTTGAGCAAATTAATGTGCTCTAAAAGTGCTGGGTCAACTAACTCATTCTTTAATTGGAAATCTTGATTTTTCGGGAAAACATAAAGCGCTTAACTTCTGAAGTATCCAGGCGAAAAAAAAAAGAAATCTCCAGAGATTTTGATTAAATTGTCAGTGATTATGCGGTTTGGTAACTTATGACTTCCACCCAAATCGTCTTAAAGATGGTATCTGTGCACATAAGTATTCAGATGATTTCATGGAAAGCGTGAAAAAACTTACTAAATCATACGGGATACTAAATAACTACTCTGTCTGAGAAGTTATAGAACGGATTTGCAGAGTATTATTTAATTCATTTGTGTAGGTACACAGTGCAAATTTTAGTCATTTGAATTTCCTCATTAAAATTAGATCGGTAGGTAATCAGGATTTTAAAATTTTGGTAGAAAAAATTATTTAAAAAAAGAACTCATCCTCCGCCTCAAAACGAGTGAGGTTGAAACAGTAACAAAGGCGCTTAGTGGAAAAAACAAATAGGCTGTTACTACTTATCACACTTCACCATTTGTCATAACCTAAATAGACTTGGACGGTTGCTGCAGCATTGTTATACAACTTGGGCTATCATTGTATAACGAATTGACCCAGTGACTTAAGTTAGGCAATAACAGTTTTCCATGAAATCCTTAACTGCAGGTGACACAGGAGCATCTCTAGACTCCTAATCTCAAGCTAAATCAATTCGGCCGCAAATTGGTATTGCATAACACGGACGATATGTGCTACACCCATCTTAAATGATTTTTTTTTTTTTGTATCTTTTTGCGAATTTTAGTAGAAAATGAATCCTATTGCAATGGTTCCAAAAAATTCGAATTACAAATTCTCGAAAAACTTCTTTATCGAAATTCGTTTTGAGACATTCTGAAACCAGTTCGTTGGCTAGCACTTTTTGACCCCATCAAATAGTGTACTAAAAAAATCACTAAAAATGCTAAAAATAGTTATTTCTTTAGACAAACATAAAATTTTCAGAAAAAAAAAACTATATAGCAAAATTTACTTGAACTTCATTACTATTTGCTGAAGAATCAATAAAAACTTCCTGAAAAACCCAAAATTTTACAAATCTTTTTTGAATCGCAGAATATTATTTAAAACGAATTTTGATTCCATTAAATTGGTAGATAATTAATTATTTCTTTGCTCTCAAAGTGCTAAAATTTCAAAACACTGTAACATAGTATAATACGATAATCTAAGAAAATTCGCTCAGATGATCATGCTGCATGACTGGAGTTTTTTGTTTCTTTTTATGTTTGTAGTAGACCATGAATGCATTTTTTTTTCCTCTAATGAGCAATATATTTGATTGGATTGGCATTAAATGAATAAATGAAGTTTCGTCAACGCTGGTAATGGAGAGGAGAGATTGCTGCAGGAGGAAGAGATGAGCTCCACATCTCGATGGCGCATTAGGTGAGGTTGACCCTTATAAAAACAGACTCGGTGACCCCTTTTATTTCCTAAGCGTAACACCGCCAGACAGCTGAAGTCGTGTAATATCCATCCTCATCCACCACAGTCACCCATTAAGGGTTGCGCGATGGAATAAAGTAGGCAGGTACTCATCAGCTGGTTTACCCTTTTCGCCTAGTCTCAAACTGTTGGGTTACCACATTTTATGAGTATCTTCGGTTTCACCACGGAACGACCCCCCCCCCCTCCCCCCTCCCGTCCCTCCCTAAGTTATCCGGGCTTAGACGATATTGTGGTGCAACAAACGGATTCCTCGGAGGCTCCCCAAAAAGGGGACTTTCAAACGAATGTAAATCTATCATTATCCTATCAAAAAATGAATTCGACGACTATTTCGGAAGTCTCGAAATCTCGTCTTTCCCATGTTTTCATGATACATCAACTTTCTCCTTTGCGTACTTGAGAAATATGGAATTGAAAAAAGTGGGGACACACAATTTGCCTAGTCAAAAAGTTTCGTATGTGTCCCCACACTATATTTAAATCCATCTAGCATATAAATAGGTACATTAGAATTATATATATAGTTCAATGGTCTGGATGCTCGTGAGCTCGCATCTCCAAAGTACATAACATCAAGTTGTCAATCCCCTAGTAAAAATTCAGATTAGTTGGACATATAGGTCAGAATGATCTGTATAGTTTGGTGGTCTGGATGCTCGCAAGCTCGCATCTCAAAAATGCATTGCATCAAGTAGTCAATCCCTTAGTTAAAGTTCTGGAGCAGACCCTTGCTACATAAGATTTGGAAAGTGTCCACCTCAGGTAGTTTAGTTGCCGCTGGTGCCCAGTTCAGCTGAGCCCGACTCTACGTCGGGGGTCCCTAGTCTGTTGGTAGGTATAAGATGCATGTTTATTCAAGAGTGTATCATCCTATACAATATAAACATCAGCTATGTTTGGTCAGAGATCAACAACAAAAGAGTTTTAGGGTCCATTGTTCAACTTACTAACAAAAAGCGTGGGGACACATACGGAATTTTTTGACTAGTCAAATAGTTCCGTATGTGTCCCCACTTTTTTCAATTCTCTATTTCTCACTTACACGAAGGATCAAGCTAATTTATCACGAATTCTTGGGAAAGAAGAGATTCGGTGGTTTCCAAAACTGTCGTCAAATATATTTTTTGATAGGTAAATGATAGATTTACATTGGTTTGAAAGTGGGGGCACATACGGTACTACACCCGTAACTCCTTAAACAGAAACATGCCAACCAGGTAAACGTTTTGTGAGAGAAACTGTCTGCCTATTACATACTCATTTTCTTCTTTCTCACTACCAAAATAGGGCAAACATTCGTGTTCGGGCGAGAAGTCGAAAAAAATGTAGTGCTCCCAAATCAAATTGTCCACTTGCGTTTTGCGTTCCAGAGCTTGCTGATCAATTTTTAACTCGTGTCTGTCTGCTTGTTCGTACCAATTCCTTCTAAGGCTCACTATACTAAGTTTTAGTCCAATTTTTATGAAATTTTCAGCGATTATGTGGGTTAGCTCCTTGACGCGTGTGATGCATGTGCGCATGCACAAATTTGAATCTCCGTTAACGTCGATTCCTCCTGATCCACCCGTCCGAATTCGTGGAAACTTGGAGGACTGTTGGGTATAGCTTTAATAATTGTGCCTTAAAAATTTTATTACGAGTGGTTGAGATTAACATCTAGTGTGCATGCGCAAACTAAAATTGGTTGACACATGCGAAACTCCAGGACTAATGGATCGAATTCGATGACATGGGGATTGTGAAAGTTTGCTCTTAGTTACTCCCTTATATATCTTAGATGGGGAATCCCGTTGGATTGTTGGTAGCATACATTGTACATTCTATAATTTTGACCCGTAAATTGTTCTTCAACTAATGATATTCGTCCATGTTACAATGAGTGAGGGAGCTATAGGCCTCGTGCATAGTCCAAAATACAGCGCGCTCTATCGTCAAAACGCGACATAACGGTAGGTCTCTACGCATCCAGACCACCACCCTTCCCCCGGCCTAGTTTCCTTCGGTGATTGTGAATCACCTTCCTTAGCGCTTTATGGAAAGTTTTGTTTCAACTTCACAGGACCAAAGAATATTGAAAACAGTAAAAAACAAAAAGATTAATCTAACTTGTGATTAAACAGTGCGGTACTTGATCGTTATGATTCATTGACTGTATATTGCGATTAAGATATCTGTGATAATAATTATAATTATTAAAGACCCATTCTTTCCTGTCTCATCACATTTTTGTTGAAAATGTAAATAAAAAACAGTTATTGGACGCTGGACATGTGTTATATAAGTAACGAAGATATGAGACGATCGATGGTAAGGAAAACATTGAATTTGGTTCTGTTTTGCGGCAGTCCCTCGTAAATGAACGCTTCATATGCAGGAATGGCCATAATTAACGACTTATATAACACTGATATACCTTGCATGTTACCTAACATTAGTTCATTACCACTCGTATAATTTAAAGGATGGCAGACCGACAGGGTATATACGTAGGCGGTTGATACCTACCTACGTTGTAATCATGAAACTTTCTGTCATTTTAGAATTTTTAGCGAATTTTTGTGGAAAATGAAGCTACATATTGCAATGGCCGCAAAAATTTTAAAATCAAAATTTTCGAAAATTTTGTCCATTGAAATCCGTTTGGACTCATTCTGAAACGAATCCTAGAGTTTAACACTTTTTCAAATGAAATATATATATATATATATATATATATATATATATATATATATATATATATATATAAATATATATATATATATATATATATATATATATATATATATATATATATATATATATATATATGTCCTTCCAGACGATAACTCTCCTTAGGATTGAGATTAAAATTCCGTTCTTGCGCCAAAAAATTAAGTTTTCCAAACGAAAGGACGAGTTCGTTGGCCAGAAATTAAATCGGTGAAATTAAAAAAACAGTGCTACAAAAATCAAAAAGTAGCAAAAAAGGGCTAACAATTGGTAAATTTATATTTTTTTCATCAGAATATTGCTCAAATAAAGTTTATTAACTAGAAAATAGAACATTTAAAAATTTATGTACAACATGACGCTGAAAAATGTACTTAAATGTCGCCAAAATGTGCGAAAAAATCGATGAAAACTGCTTAAAACTTAAAAATCTAAAATCCCTTTTTGGAATCAATTCTTCTAACCAATCAATCTTCTATCTATTGGAATCAATCTTCTATCAAATTCTGTCTCCTATCGTAGTTACCACTTGTAATTTTATAGACTGGACCCCATTAGATCGACCGTGAAACCAACAACACAATCCGCACAATATCCGCTCATTTTTTTAAGTAAATTTTTTAAATATAGAGATATTTTATAATAACTAGGTGCGTCGCGCCTCGCGTGAGTTCTACTTGGAGCCTTCGGCCAAAATTACAAAACATGAATAAGTATGCTTTAGCCTAGAACGTCAAGCATTTGCATTATTGAATTTTCTCGTCTTATTATTATAAGTGTGTATTATCCAGGTCGCTAGCGGACATCACTCCTTAGCAATGGATGTTTATCGGTATCGCGCTATTTTCGTTCCAATCTAATATAAAGTTTTTCGGCAGTTAGGTCCCGGCTAAAGCATATTCATGCTAAAATATAACCTGGCAGAAGCCAAAAAATTAAAAAAAAAAAAAAAAAAAAAAAAATGCACCGATAATAATAAACGAAAACTTCTTGAATGTCTTACCATGGAAGAAGAGAAGATTCACTTTCTTCGATGGTAAAACATTCCCGAAGATTATAAGTAACTTCCCATTGTTAACCCGTTTCTTGAAAGTGGTTTCTTGTTTTGTTATAAATAGTATTCACGCTGTTTCGTTGTATGGGTGAATATTACTTCAATGTAAGAAGTCTTTTCCATGATTATTTGTCTTCCTCAAGACATTTCAATCGTGAATGTAGGTAAGGTTCAGTGCATCCCCTTGCCTTCAGTCATACCTAAGCTTACACCACCCACCACCGCTATCGCTAGAATCGATACACACGCTCCCTATACTACCCACCCGGATATGCAGACGTTTTTCCACCAATCATTTAGCTACTGTAATCAACCAATAATTTGGGAAAACTCTGCTGCGAAGCCTCACACCCTTTCTTTACTATTATAACATTCCGTAAAAAAAATCAAGTTCTTGCAATTGCTTGAAACTGGGGGGGGGGGGGGGGGTGGAGCCCTGTAAATCGATTCCAAAATTTGAACATTTTGCTCCCGAGTCGACCTGTACGTAAATTCTATCAAGCATAATTTTTTTCATGGGCTATTCGTCCGGTCTTGCTCAAATTCAGTGGGTAGTTGGAATAAGACGATTTGATTACCCCAGGTGAGTTTCATCACGAGCGTATCATTAATAACTGCTGCGCATGCCCGTACCTCAAATCCTTAAAATAAGCATGGCTTCTACAGTGATATTTCGACTCCGATTACATTTTCAGGAATTGTACGGTTTAGGCTATGTATGGTCTCCAGTGAACTTCATTACTCCTTGCGCAAGCGCAAAAGTAACGATTATCAAACATTACAATTAATTACCATTAATTATTGTATTCATTTGTATATATGAGCTTTCAACCCGTTTTAAATCAAATAAATAAATAAATGATTTTCTCATTGCCAAATTTACCAATTTTACCGTTTACGCTACATCTTGATTTACTATTACTCCCAACTATAGGAACACGCTATGGTATATTTTGAGATCTTTGATCTATACATCCATGTTAAGGATACAAGATAGCTATGAGCCATGGGAGACGTTTTTTCGTCCACAGGGTATAATGTCGTACCTATGGCTAGGTTTTGATTCCACTTATAATTTAAGAAGAAATAATATCTCCTAGTGATTTTCTTGAAATACCTTCCTTATGGGCTCATAGCCATTTTAATTTCTGTAGTGTCTTTGATCTTTCGTTTCTTAAATGATTACTTAATTTATGTCATACTTAAATTTGATAATACCGCTGGGAATGGTGTTGAAATTTCTTATCTCTATCTCCCTAGAGCGAATATATCCTTTTCTTTTAATTGCATTCAAAGATTAAATTAATATGAACCTAAAAAGTAATTTTAGAAATGAGGAAATTCCTCTTTTCTCAAATCTTTGTAAGTTTGAATGATTCTATCCGTCTTTTCCCAACTGGAATCCTGAAATTTGCCAGAAAATAATTTCCACACAGCTTTCCAACTGTTTAGTGACATTTTATCTTTACACAAATGTGAAATGGTGCATTTTATGTTTTCGAACCAAAACTCGTGGATTCCCACGATTGAAATAGCGTGTAGTCGAAAACATAAATAACATTTAAAATAGCTATAGCTCCCTATAGAAGGGATTTCAGGAGTACGACTCAGAGAACTTTTTATTGAGAATCTCTAGTAGAATAAATACACGGTCGGTGGTAATTTAACATTAACACGTTTTATAACTGTGGTGAAAACCACCCCCTCTTGTCAACAGCCCTTTTCAGGGCTACCAAAAAGAGGTAGACACAACACAAAAATATTTACAAGACGTCGAGTTATAACTCCGTCAAACAAAATATTTCACCAGAGAGAAAATACTAAATTCTCTCTCAAAAGTGAAATATTAACTAATAACACACAAGGCGGCCTCCCTAAACATTTACTGGGCGAGAGAGATGCGACAAGCATCTCGAAACAAGTCGCCTTGAATGAGAAATCTCAAACAGAAAAACTCAAGGTCGTCAGCCACCCCCGGGGACCCCGTCGCAGCGACGGACGTGGGGAAACCACCCCGAAAAGACCAGCTCAGCTATCATACTCGCAGATACTGAGAAAACAATGTGCGAGCCAATGAGACTACACAGTCGAATTAATGAAATTAAGCGGACCAACCAGGAGGCGGCAGGAGGCGGCCACCTCCCTATAAATACCCCGCTGGGAGCCCTCCGAAATTCATTCCACTCTCCGCTCTCGACGACGACACCTCGAAGTACGAAGAATTCTACACGCTCTACGCTGACGAACCTTCTGCATTCCGAGTTCATCTCAAGAACGGCTTCCTACTGCTTTCTACAAGGCCTACCTTCTCTCCACACAGATCTCGCATTGGCATCTACGAGTCCAGTGATTATTCATCCTGCTCATTGCCCAACGTAGTTCATCTGTCAGGACGCCACCCGGTACATCTATCGATATTCTCTTTAGATCGTACGCCCAAGGGACGTTCCGAGCCGTGTCGCCCGGGTTTCGTAGCAATAAGCTCGTAACCGACCGCTGTGGGCACGCCGGTAAATTACTCTGCTCATCCGCTCTAATTTACCGTCCAAGGAAGTCTTTTTCAAGACTACGAGGTAGGACCCTGACATACGAGCATTGGAAAGACGCTCTGTCAAGCGAGTCCACCTCCCAAACCCTCTATTTCTATACATAGAGGCATCGAAACGAGCTAAAAACTCGGTTATTTCGATGGAACGTCGGCCGTCTTATTTCCTCATGCAAGGGGAGGCAGACGACGGCGAAGCCGGGCCGCGTAGCCCCCGTAACGCTCCCTACAGGCTACCCGGCGAATCCGCTGAACCCAGCGACGGCGCAAGGCTCGATCCTCACGCCGGGATCGCCTTCTCACCTGACGTATTCTTTAAAGAAACGTTCGATCAAGCCTCGCCTATACAAAAGATCGAGGATACCTTTCAGACTCGCTCTGAAGCCGATCATTACGATTCGACCAAGCTGTCCGAGTACCCACGATATTCGACGCAGGCCTACCCGGCCGATCCGAGTGTCAAATACACTCCAACTGTGCAAAAAGCGAAGGATACTTTTCAGTACCTCAACCAAGCTCAACATATTCCCCCTACAGATATAAATCTTAGGCCGGAATATTACAAAACGGCTCAGTACCAAACTGATCGAACCCAGCACCCACTATGCGAGCCCAGTGCTCCACGCGGCTGCGACACGAACTACCTCCCAGTTCAGTCCGCCAAGCAAGTTGACCTTGGCGGATCCGCTCACATTCCTTACGGGAATAACCCGGGGACTAACCCGCATAATCAGAATATAAATGTCCCACTTGGCCTACCCACGCCAAGTAAAACATATTTAAATCCACTACAATAACTATTGATTTTTTAAACCTAAAAACAGGTATTGCGGTAAATTTTCGAGCAGTATAATAAATGGCTTAATTTTTGAAGACTTGATAGCCGTCATTACTATTTAGTGATTATCGGCAGATAAGAGATATAATTTATAATACAATTATTTAAATCAGATGCCGAAATGCCTGGTAATTTATGTTTATAGACCTACGCTAATAACTGCATCGAATTCCAATACAGGACATGTTCTGGTTGTTCATCTGAAGATGATCATTTAACGTCTTTCTCGCATCAGTGAAAAGACGTTATTTATTGCTCAATTATTATTTATCGTCTTCAATCACTATGCATAGCTAACCTTGGAATTAACTATACTTTGAAGCACCAAGTATGCTGTCATAAAACCACGAGTCTGGTCCGTTGACATTCCTTAACGGGAATTCACTAAAGATTAGCTTTCCAACAACATGGAAAATCAGTAATTACGAGTTGTTATTAGGTACCTACGCAGCCTTACTGAATCCTTTTTATCGTCTTCTTTCGTTTTAAATCTGCTCCATGTCCACAGATTTGCCTCCATGTAATTTGCTTTGACACTTTGTAATGTTAGCTCATTAACGATTTACCGCTACTACAACATAATGGGGATATTTTTCCTCATATAAGATGCTTTGCGCACGCACACACGGTAGGATTGATCGTTTTGCAAGTATAGCATTGCAGACGTCGTGATAAGCTGCAAACCTTATTAATCATGGAACATTACTTTTCTATTGAATTATTATTATTAGACATGGTCTTTTCGGTCAATTGCTTTGCCACTACTCAGACTGTTAGTTATATACGGCTTAACCACCACTCTAGGAGGTCAACAGAGTCCGCATTCCCATCAATGGAGGCAATTGTAGTACTGCGTGGTAGCTGCCCATTCTTGACTGACCCTGACATTGTCAGTCAGGAAGTGAATGTCGGATGATCAGTACAACAGCCGAGGAGACTGAGGTGGTCACTTGCTAACGGAAAGTTGAGATTCTTCAAAAGGCAGTCAGTATTACCGCTGACGCTGGTCCATTCAACATGGGCTTGTTTCATCAGAAAGAAGACAATAGTTAGACATGAATTTCCTGAATGGGATGATAGGACGAAGGCGCGCCCTCTAGTAGTAGCACGGAAAACCAAATATCTAGAGGAGAGAGTAACACTATGTCTACATGAGCAACATTTTCTTCTGATTAGAATCGCTACTTCATTTTCACGCCCCAGAGATCTCTGAACAATATGGTCTTGGTGTTTGTCTGTTTGTACATAAATATATTTCTTATTACACTCTGAACTGTGCCGAGTTCTCTTCAAAATTTGATGACATTCCCAAGAGTTATGCGGATTAGCCCTTGAACACAGTTCTATAACTACTTCTATGATTTCATTCGTATTCAGAGGGAAGTTGGTCTATAATCTCCACAGGCTCTAAACTGAAATTAGATATTGTAAGCAGTGTTGATAAGGTTATTCATTAGAAGGCGTCCAATATTATAAGTATATAGTTATGTAATTAACGTGTTGTGGAAACCCATTTCGGTGAAGAACGTTGTCTATTTCCACGAAAATAAAGAGTTACAATGTTGAGACGACTTTGATGATTAGATCAATATAAAAAAAAAAACTGAACTCTACCTACTTTGGCATTCTAACTATTATTGACTTCGTACCTACTTGACCATAACAAATCAGACAAAATTCATGTTTCACTACAAACATCACAATTGATATTATTCTTCGTCTACACGACACTTCTAACAACACAATTCAATAAAATGTAACAAATAATTCTACCTCTATTCCTTTTTATGGCTTCGACCATGAACGGGAAATTTTTCTATATATTCGGTAAAAATGTTCGAAATGCAAGGAAAAAGTGTTTCACAAGATAAAAAAGTCCCAGTCATGCAGCATGACCGTAAGAGCGAATTTTCGTAAATTATCGTATTGTATAATGTTAAATTGTTTTAAAAATGTTTCATGCAAATATTACCGATTTTAACAACTAGCGAACGGCATTTTTTACATTTTTGACTGATTT
Source organism: Adelphocoris suturalis (assembly GCA_030762985.1). Classification (NCBI taxonomy): domain Eukaryota; kingdom Metazoa; phylum Arthropoda; class Insecta; order Hemiptera; family Miridae; genus Adelphocoris; species Adelphocoris suturalis. Next base: position 58,593,741 of record CM061045.1, read on the forward strand.
TTCAACTTTGAAATTTTTGAAAACTTGATACATATTCTTTAGGAAATTTTACGCTGATTCCAAATATACCACATGTTAGTATGCTGAAAAAATTATTTCGCACAACAAATCGCAAAAAACAGGCTATTTTGAAATTTTTTGACTACATTTTTGAAAATTTCAACCCGAAGCTCCAATCCATCCAATCCGATCATGCTGGCCAACGAACTTGAACTTTCGTTTTGTGTCCTAAACAATTTAAAATTTGTTTGATGTTTCTAGCACAATTCTACTTACAGTTATCGTCTGGAATGACCCATACATACATACATATATAATACATACATACATACATACATAAAAAAATGCATTAAACTTCAGAATATGATTCAGAATAGCCTGAAACGGATTTCTGCATAAAATTTTTTCAAAAATTCACATTCTACAAATTTTGAGGCGAGAGCAATAGCTTAATTTTCTCCAAAAATTCGCTAATAATTTTCTTCAAAAATTCGATAAAAACCAGGGTGTTTCAGCTACCTCGCTACCCCTTCAATCTTGAATTCTTCTAACAGTACGCTCTCATGTGCGTGTATTGATGCCAGGTGAATCACCCTTATTCCACTTTCATGGGTTTTATTCCCAAATTCATATTTCCGGCCCAACGTTCCTATTTCTTCCAAAGTCCACAAAAAGGGCAAACTATTACACAAAAACCCATATAAGGCAACCTATTATTTATAATCACTCAAGAAGGCAACGCATTTCTTTGCCTCCAAAGTTGAGCAAATCCCGGTTGTTTCAATCTTTGATTGTGGGTTAATAGTCCAATGGCTGTTTCAGATTACAGTGCCAGAACTAAAGTCACTGAAAATCCATCCTGTTTTGAATTTATACATTTATATTTTCAATACATGCAAGTGCTTCCATTTACTAAGGAGCATCAGCTCTCCACCAGTAAAACTATTTGAGTAGTACCTTTGAGTAGTACGAAGGAAGCCATTTATTTTTGGGGTATTTCAGACGAAATTTTCTGGATTGGAACCTATACTGTTTTCTGCTCAGATCCAATATATTTAATTTTCAAATAAGTGTTCTTAAGGGGAGGAGTGTGATGGTTCCCGTCTCAACTAAGAGAGTGTATCTACCCTGCGATCTATCGCCGAGTTGAACGTCCCTCCTTCCCGTTCATTCGAAGCTGTAATTCATTCTATGATAATTGGCTGATTGCATTAGCACAATGGAGTAGTAAACTGAGCTGTCACACTCTTCTTCCGTTATTGATGTCAAATGTAGGGATGTTCGCCTAGCCCCTCCGCGTTAAATTCGTCATAGTACATACGAAAACATTTGAAGTTAATCAATAAGACAGATCATTACTGCAACATTTTTTATTTTTTAAAATATTTTTTTCTTATTATTGTTTATTTAGGTATGTAAATATTGTAATAAAATACGTACTTTTTCTGATTATTTTTTTTATTTATGTGCAATTGGGCTTGTCCCGTAAACATGAAATAAGATGATAGTGTCCCTCACTTTTATCCTCATTTAATTTAAATGTCCCCAACGAGAAGGGCTTGATCCCTAATTTAGTAGTTAATTTGTTTTGCTTCTCAATGACATCTGACCTATCCTATTTAAATTTTACTTAATAGATGATTTATTTTTCCTTGTGCCTCCTGGTTAGTAGTAGTGAGTTATTTTAGTAATGATCAAGAAATTTAATTCCATGTCATGTACTCTAGTATTCAGTGTTTTGTAACATATATCTATCCTTTGTTATGCATCATTTAATTGAGCTTTGCCCGTGTCCATTCAAATAAACAAATTTCTTGTTTTATTGTGATAAATTGTAATAAATTTTGTATGCAAGCAAACTGACGAACCAGAAATTTCTTTGTTGGAGGTCTGCGAGACTTATCCGCAATGCTATGGTCCGGGTAAGCGTTGACAAACAATATCGTCAGCCAAATTATGAACTAATATTGACAAAAGTTTGGCCGTTTTAGGGTAAAGTTCGCTTTCCCATCACAAAGAACGGAATACAGATGTTATCAAAGAGTTTCTCAATATGTTATTTGTGAGATTTCCGAAGCTTCAGTTAGGGAGGGTCAGCGACTGCAGGTTACAGCACGATCTAGACATTCTGCTGAGGGGATCCTTCAGAAGGCACCACCTTCATTTGTGATCTTCAAATCATAGAGAAGACCGTCACGACTCCCAAGGTTTACATCATGTCCCAGAGCTGGAACTTCCACTGCCTTTCAATTGTGTTATTTTCTCTTCCATTAAGTTGAGAGTGGTGTGGTGCAAAAACTGATGTAACCAATCAGGTAGCCACCATATGACGCTACAGATTATACCTAACTCAACGTGAAGGCATATTGAAACCCGTTGATGTCAATTTTGCTTTACTATCAATGACCTTGGAAATCAAACGAAAAATGGAAAATTTTACACCCCCATATGGTCTGAGTTGGTCCTGAATCATCGGAATCGTTTTCGATCAACACCAAAAGAGGTAAAATTTAAAGATTTAAATATCGGAAAAAAAGAGAACTTAAAAGAAAAAAAATTACAGAGTCCGTTTTTTTTTTTAAATTCTTTTTTCTTTCTTTTTTTCTTTAGATTTTGATTTAGATAAAATTCGTAATGAATTGAATGAGATTACCCGGAGAAACGTATTATCAACCGAAGGGTTGTATATGTTTAAGTGTTGGAAGGTAAAAAAATCGTCAAGACGGCAGTGAATCGCAATGCAACATACAGAAATCATTAATCATGAACCTTTGCTGCTAACTTTTTCATCGTAATTATATAATGGTCAGCCACAAAAAGATGGGAAAAGCTTATGGGTTACAACTCTAAGAGCTACCTCCCCTCCCCCCAGTCTAAGTTGCAGAAATATATTGCTGTATTGTCGGATGAAAACATAAAGGGGTTTATCATGTGGACTGTGAATATTATTTAATTACTACTTACCACCATTTTCCATTAACATTTATGACAGAGCGGTTACCTGAAAATAAAGATACATTTTAATAACGATATGAAACGAATAATGGGTGCAATTACAATAACGATGAAACACTGCAAGACATTAATTCGAACTTGTTCATTGATTTGCGCATGAGCTGTTGATTTGTTGTTATATAAGCAGTGGTTCATAACCAATACGTAAATTCATTGTGCATTGAACATCGAAAGACAGCATGTCTACATTTATTTTATATCCAATACGATGTTGGGATTTAAAAAATGTTTTTTTAAAATACATTTCTTATTTATTAATATTATTGATCAAATTTATTTATTTATTTACTACCATAGTTTAAATTCTTTGAATTAACCGAAAAATTGTGAAAGACTCGTATTGGAAGATCGTTGGAAGGATTTCACATTGGCGCATGCGCAGCAGTTATTAATAATACAATTATGTTTAAATTGATATGGGTTGATAAAATCCTTGTTTCCCAACTATCATCCAAATTTGAGCGAGATTAAACGACCAGGGCGAGAAAAGATGGAGCATGATGTAATGTACGCAATTGGCAACAATTGCACTGATAGGCACAATTCTACTGCCTAATCCGCTCATTTCCTGAAAATTGCAACAAAATCGAATACAAATGTGAAAATTAGGCTTGTTACTATAATTTTGCGTTCGCGCATGCGCAGGAGCTATCTACTAATGTCACGATCATCTTGAAATTGATATTGAATGCTCAAATAGTTTTTTCCTAACAATCCCTCGAATTCGAGCGAGATCGGACGACTAGGGCGTAAAAAAATTATGCTCGGTAGATTTTACGCTTGCAAATGCGCGGAGTGAATTAGGTATTCTTTTGGGAACAATGAAACTAATAGGAGACTGTCTCCGCCCTAACCCGCACATTCCCTGAAATTGCCATCCAAATCGGATGAAGACTGTCGAAATTAAGCTTGCTAAAAGAATTTTCAGACATACGACACACACACACCGACAGACACGGGACCAAAGTTGTTCAGAATGGTATAATTGAAACGTAAAATGCAAGTGGAAATTGTTATTTCGAAGTTAACAAATTTTTTTCTGATATCCATACTGCTAATAACATGCTCGCTTTCCATCCTACTCGATTCCACCAGCACCAGCTTTTCAAATGGTTGCTGAGAATACGTTTTGAGATCTTTTAATCTTTGATGTTATGTCCATGATTCAGTCAGCGATCTAAGTGACCACCACATTTTTCGAGAGTTACCACTCAACTGGATCTTTTTCTTGGCTACTAAATACTTGTTACTGTCAACGTATAATTTTCACTTCTTTTATTTTCACTTTACAATTTAGCTTTGCTATTAATGCGTGTTATTTCATTCAATAAGCCACTAAGAGCCGGTTTATCAATGATCTACTTTAACTGCAGGATACCTATACTGAGTGTAGCGCTATAATCCAGATATATAATGTGAGTCGTTTATCAATGCCGAATTACCTACTGGATAAAATTATCCCCCAGATAAATTCTGTCTGTCAGATATTGCCATTAGCATCCTCACTAGTGTCTGTAAGCGACCAAATAAGGGCGATTTACACATGGAGCTACCACAGAGTAGAGTAGGAGCTACATTTTCTCCATGGATCGACTACTAAAAAAACCGGGTCTGACATCCACAACACAACAGTGTCCATCATGCTATCAAGCTCGGCAAATAAGAAACCACCACATTTTTGCCATTTGCTTCATTTCTAGAGAGAGAAATACACACACGAATAGCGATATTGCAACCTGTATTATTATGAATGAATTATTGTGATCAGAAAGTTATGGACTTGATTTCATCTTCGATCTGTGTTAGAATGTAAAGAACGGTATCTTTGTCCAACTGAAACCTCAATAAAAATACTCACTTGTCCCATATTAGTAGGTGATCTACAATGGGTCTTACTTGGTATATACGGTCTTCTTTTCCATTCAACGAATTATGCTACGATAGAATCTTCGCCATTGCTGCTATTTGAAGACAAATCCCCAAATATCCATTCCATTGGAAAGTACAAAAATAAAGACAATCAAACGAGATTCAAATAAGATTTTTGTAAATAAATAAACTTGTTTGAGGTTAGAAAGCTCTAGATATATCATTAACCTCTAGTTATAATTGTTATCCAGCCATCCAGGGACCAGATAAATTAAAACGCCAGATAGGTTTAACTAGGGATGGATAAACACCCCCTATTGTGTTATCTGCAGGATAACGCTATCCCTCAGACAAATCCCCCTTATCCATTGGATAAATATGGTTGATAAACCGGCCCTAAGTCACTTAAGCTCTACAGCACCGTGCAAAATGTAAAGGATGTAATACAACAGTATAGAAGAACTAAACGATAAACTATATATATATATATAAACGGAAATAATAAACCTTTGTAGCTTTTTCCGCATTAGTCACGAGAATCATCTGAGCTTATCCGGTAACAGGCGCAGCACCTCAAAGGTGAACCGGACTCCCCGCGTATCTCAATCTCAGCCTCACTCGGCCTTCAGCGACATGCGAAAGAATCTTTTCAACCTTTGAACTTACATCCTTCTGCATTCGTAATTTTTTATTGCCGTTTCGAAATCGGATTTCCCTACGCTGACTTGATCTCCTGGTTTATTCTTTTCTCATTCGTTCCAGTGCCGTCACTGAAGACAACTCATAATACATTAGGAAAACGTAACCGCATGAGTTAACTTTTAGTATACGATTTTCAATAATGAATTTTTTTTAACTGTAAAAATAATTACCCTTCCTAATATCAAGTTAAAAAATTAACGTATCCCTTAGGGACGCCAATTATTTGTTGGGTTTTTGGCTTATTTTAATGCTTGTGTTCACCAATACATCATTATGAGTGTTTTAAATGATGCTGTTATTTTATGAATCATGATAATGAATGTACAGAATGTGGCGGACAATTTATTCATCCCTATTACCAAGTGAAAAACGCTACAAATTATTACACAAAGGTTTATTATTATTATTATTTTTATATTTCATAGCCCTTCTACGGGAAACTCCTGTCTATGACTGAAGCGTGAAGGTGCAAAAGGGTCCAAGTGCCTCTTGCCAAATTTTTCAGCAGGTCAATGAAATGTTTAGACGTGAATAGTATTAAAAGAACATGACCGAATTATAGGAAAAACATTTTTCTCTGATAACCTATGATTAGATGAACACTTAGACCAAGTTTATAGTGTAATGAAGTTTGCACTGCAGCCGTCATATACATTCAAAATTTTAGAAAGCAGAATCTATGTAAGTTCCCCACACGTGTTACTTCAAAAGGGTATATGTGCCACGGGGTTTCCTGTTTGTTGACATTTAGACCCTTTTGCACTTCCAAGCTTAAAAAATTAAACGAAGTCTATTATACATTAGGTATCTAAATATACTACATAGGTGAAGACGATTATAGAAGAGAAATTAATTAAATTAAATAAGATCTTTCCTAGTATTGAACACGAGCTGACCCACCAACTGAAAATTAAATATATAGAAGAAATCACATTTCTATGCTTCAGGATACTTTTAATTTGTATTCTAAATGCCCCAAAAGAGTTCCATTTCAAATTTAAGTTCGTCAGTCAGTAGAAAACAAAACAGTAGAATACGTAACGATTTTGTTTCCTGATCTTTTATCTATCTCGCACCCCTTCCCCTCCCTTACATCCCATATCAAATCTCTTAAATTTTAACATCATAACGCATTTATTTAAAATTCTCACCACTTTACTTGCATTTTGTGTTTGTATTGTTGTTATTCGACAACAGTTTATGTATCTGGTAATACCTACAACTTGTTAAGCCTAACAAAATTTGTTTAAAATTTATCAGAATTATTGGAAATTCGATTTATTGCCACTGAGGTTTATTTTTTATTGATTATTCATTGGTATATTGAGGTTTGTCGATTAATTAGCACTATCATGGCAATAAACAGAAAGAAAACCAAAGAAGATTTTAAAAAAACCAAAAAGCTATGCAACAGACTTCTCTATGAAAAAATGAAAAGTGATCTAGTTAAATCAATGGAACGAAAATTGAGAGAACAGCAAATATAAACCACTTGACGTGAATGGGGAAAAGCGAAAAGCATAAAAAGCAGGAAATAAATGCTCTTACCTTACCGTTTTCATTCACTCACTTTATATTCATTCACTCACCTGCCGATTTTCTTAAATATTTTTTAAATTGCTTATAAAGTGATAATCAGAGCTGCTAGGTATCAAAAAATATTTGGTTTCAATCGAGGATGCCTTCCAATTTTTTGGGGCATCGAATTCGAACTTGCGAATTTTGAAATTCAGGTTTCTGTGAGAACCACCCATAAGCTAACTTTTTTTCTGTCCGTGAATGAAGGGTACCCGGAAAGTGATCTGTTTTCGAGATAGTTTATCGTCGATTTTCCGATTTCGAAACGAGATAATACGACAATCTTTGCGGGTACCCTTAATTCACTGTTAGAAAAAATTTACCTTATTATGCAACCTTGTCATTCGAGGGTTTTTTTTTTTTTTTTTCAAGTCTACATACATCTATAACACAACATTTCAAGTCAGTTTATTTTAATGCTGGGCATTTTGAGAGTTTTCAGTAATTGCGAAAAAAAAGTTTTAATTTGGTTTGGAAAAAGTTTAATTTGGTTTGAAAAAGGTTTAATTGGTTTAGAAAAGGTTTAATTTTGTTTGAAAAAAGTTTTATTTGGTTTGGAAAATGTGGAAAAGGTTTGATTTAGATAAAGTTTAATTTGGTCTGGAAAAGGTTGTATTTGGTCTGGAAATACTATGTATATATATAATATTATATGTGATGAACGGGGTTATATGTTATTTGTAGGGCTCGGATCAACATACACAATTTGAGGCTAAACATGCACTTAAAATGCCAAAACACGCAAAAATATATATTTTTGAAATACTTCAAAGAAAACTTTATTTTTTTGCCATGAATGCTTATGAAACCTCCTTTCAACGAATATGTACGTAAAATTAGTATTTGAGTAGAGTATTTGAACAAAAAAACCTTTAATAAGTACTTAGCTGATGAAATTTGTTGATAAATAGATGAATTTAAAAAATTGAAATTTTTCATATTATGCGTATATAAATTAATTTTCAATACTCAATTATTGCTTTTCATGTAGAATCCCTCAAGCAAAGGGATGGGTTGTAAGGAAAAAACAGTATTTCTTAAATTAGTAGGTATCTAAGTTTTAGGTTTTATTGTCAAACAATACAGTAAATAATAACGTGTTGAAAGGTATATTTCAAAATGAGAACGTAAGTAGAATGACGTGGAGGGGGGTGATTTGAACACCTGCGAAATAATACCTATAGGGCTGACTTGGCTTTCTATATATAGTCAGTTATAATAACACAAAACATGCAAAAATCTCGAAAAAACTCAAAGCATGCTAAATAAATATCGTTTTTTGGGTTGCATATGGTCTGAAAACACTCAAAACGAACTTCTATGAAGGTTGGGAGCTTCAGAAAAAGACATGCAAAACATGCAAAATCCGCGTTATTTGTGATGTATGAACACCTACTTAGTTTATAATAAAGTACCAACTAGTTTCAACTGTCTTAAGTATAACCCATAAGGGAGACTATGTTTCATTCTGTTATGTAGGTTATTACATACTACTTCATTTTATTCAGACATAAAGTTTGATTTCATTCATTGAATTATTGAATGAGTTTAAATACATTTTTGAAATTGAAATCATTTTGTAAAGGGTTGAAATAGATTTGTAAACGCTATAATACAGAAATACTAAACCCTTGTGTAATAATTTGCAGAGTTTTAAGAATCTTCGCTAAAATGAGAAGGCATTTCCATTCACGTTGGAACAACGGATCGCTCCTCCGGCTCGCGTTTATTAAATGTACCAACTAGTTTTCATTGTCTTAGGTATAACCCATAAGGGAGACTATGTTTCATTCTGTTATGTAGGTTATTACATATTACTTAATTTTATTCAGACATAAAGTTTGATTTCATTCATTGATTTATTGAATGAGTTTAAATACATTTGTGAAAGGTTTAAATCATTTTGTAAAGGGTTGAAATAGATTTGTAAATGCTGTGATACAGAAATACTAAAATGTTTTGGGTTTCTCTCGAGGGTTGGTCATTTTTTTTTTTTTTTTTTTTTTTTAGCGAATTTTTGAAGATAATTAAGCTATTGCTCTCGCCTCAAAATTTGTAGAATGTGAATTTTTGAAAAGATTTTATGCAGAAATCCGTTTCAGGCTATTCTGAATCATATTCTGAAGTTTAACGCATTTTTTTATGTATGTATGTATGTATGTATGTATATATGTATATATGTATGTGTCATTCCAGACGATAACTATCCGTAGAATTGTGCTAGAAACTTCAAACAAATTTTAAAATGTTAAGGACACAAAAACGAAAGTTCAAGTTCGTTGGCCAGCATGATCGGATTACATCTTCGGGTTGAAATTTTCAAAAATGTAGTCAAAATTTTCAAAATAGCCTGTTTTTTGCGATTTGTTGTGCGAAATAATTTTTTCGGAATCAGCGTAAAATTTCCTATAAGAATATGTATCAAGTTTTCAAAAATTTCAATGTTGAAAAATCCGTCAAAAATCGAAATAATGCCGTTCGCTAGTTGTGAAAATCGGTAATATTTGCATGAAACATTGTCCAAATTCAGATTGAACTACTCTTATGGAAGTATCCCTGTATAACCAATCCTAGAACCATGCTGTTTAAAACGTAGGTAGTAGGTGCTTGTTAAAAAAAAAAAAAAGTAATCACAACTGATGAGTTTACTCTGTGAAATATTCCGTCCTCCGATTCTCTCGGTCGCTCTCTTTAATGTTTTACGCCCAACTGTTTTAGGACTTGATGTAGCTTTAATACTGAATGTGGCTTAGAAAAAAGTATGAGTACCTCCTAATTATTTTTAATAATTTTATTCCATGTTTGTCTATCAAAATCATAAACTAAAATTTCTCTACACGATCAATAGTGACTGAAATGTCGAAGATTTCTTCAAAAATTCGCTCATGGGGTCATGCTGCATGACTGGACTTTTTTTAATTGTTGAAATGATCCGGTTTTGAATTGTTCTTCTGCTTATGAGCAAAGTTAGTAATTATGTTAGTCACTTGCTCCCGTAACTCGTCTTGATTCTCTGGTTGAGCACATTCATCTATTTCACTTTCAATATCACTAATCATTTGAATGATTGGCAAGTCCTTATCATATTGAATACCAAACTTTGGGCCTTAACTTTTACATCAGGGGGAAGATCCTCCTGAGAGAGGTTTATAATCCATTTTTCATTCCAAACTGACAGATCTGTCCTAAATTTGACTAGATTTTTATATTTTAGAGTCTGTTGCTCTCGAATTATCTTGAACTGAAGTTCATATTCTCTAATCTGTTGGCCCAAGTTGGCTCAAAAGTACGTGAATCAACGGTACCTTCAAACGCCTCTAAGAGTTCTCTATGACGTTTATTAAGTTCTTTCAATTCCCATATAACAATTTTGATTTCTATTGATAGCGAATTTGATTTAAAATTATTGCACACGTTTTCTATGTCTTGATAATACGGATGTTTAGTTCTGTAGAGTGGATACGTACATCAAATATTATTAACTATATGGGCTGGGTATATCCCATTTCTCCCACATCTTAATAGGAATAACCTATAATTTCGTCTGTTGGCAAGCTTCTTGTAGTTCATACCGATTTGATGTGTTAGTCTAGTGGTTGTCTGGCTAAATTGATGGTGAAGTTGTCCAAAGAGACCCCCTTTCTCAGTGTTTTGATGATGTTGCATTTCCTCCGTGGTGTATAACCATATAGAAACCCGAAACATTTTACATTTAACTCAGTGGTCGATAAAACCCAGCCTGAGAAATACTAAACTTTTGTGTAATAATTTGCAGGGTTTTAAGAATCTACGCTGAGACGAGAAGGAATTTCCATTCACGTTGGAACAACGGATTGCTCCACGGTTCCTCTCTCCTCCGGCTCGCGTCCCGCAAGGTGAGGGGCGCTGCGGCCGTCCGGTTACGCAAGGGGCGACTGGTCAGGATGCGGCGCTGACCACCCGATCACATGTTGATTCATAATAGCGAGCGAGCGGGGCGGCGCGAGCGAAGTTCAAGGCCGCGCGCTCGTCACCTAATAGCCGCCCGAGAGTCACGTTCGGCGGCGTCGGCTGCAGCGAGTCAACCCGGGGTTAATCCCGCCTTTGATCATATCCAGGTCTTTTTATTATGTACGTAGGGAATGGAAAAACCTTCCTCCCTCATTACAACACAGCGATGGAACAGATATTAATAAAAACAAACAAACAACTGTACGGTTTTTTTGTGAAAGAGTACTTCCCACGACTATTGATTTTATTTCCTGGTACGACACCCACGTACCTACTTAGCGAGATTAAATTGACTGTGCCTTCAAAGAACGAAGGGGTTGGAGCTGGGAGCGTGTGGGCTGGTAATCGTGTTTTAACCTCTGGTTCAGATCTTTCGAATTTTCTTATTGGCTCAAAACTCTGACTACCAGCCTGTAACTAGCTGGAACATACAAATGACAAGAGTAAATTTTTGTTAATTTTTTGAACCGTATTTAAATTTTAAATTGTTCTGACGTTTTGCAACACTTTGTTAGCTGTTTTGCGCAGCTGGTCTATACAGGGTGTCCCAAAACTAAAACCCTCCCCCTTCCTGAAACTTGAAGAGCGTTTTAGGGGTACTTTATTCTAACCTTTACGAAAAGATAAATCTGCCCAAATAGAAGAAAAAAAAGGAAAAAAATCGAAAAGTTTTTGGACTACCGAAATAGATATTTTTGGAAAAACTCGCGCTTTTTCATGGTCATTCTGCTCCAATTAGAAAGTGGAATAAAATATCTCACTGGTTTTTATTGTATCTAAGCTAGGGCTGCCATATCTTTTCGACGTAGGTAAGTAGGGACAGCGTAAGCTAAAAGTCGGGACATATCGGGACAGCCTAAAGTAGAAAATCGGGACCAAAATCGGGACAAGATATACTTCAAGTCACTGACAAAATACAACGACTAAGTTTTGTTTTTGGAAAAAAACAAAACAATAGGTACCTATTGAAAAGTTGGAGAAACATCATTATTGAAAAAAAAAAAAAAAAACGAAATATCACATTTGGGTGCTTAGATCATCTATTACATAGACCTATAAATTTCAAATAGTCAAAGGTGTCCGGCTACCTACCTGCAATGAAGGACATCTGTACCACGCAGGGTTTATCCAGTTTTCATCCTGGGCTTACAAAATACTTCGGAGATTCAACTACTTTAAAAATCGGGACGAAGCCGGGACAGCAAAAAAAATAATCGGGGCACTTCAAAAATCATGACGGGACGCCCGGGACACCTCGAAAATCGGGACATGTCCCGATAAATCGGGACGAATGGCAGCCCTAATCTAAGCGCTTTATACAATAAAAACCACTGAGGTATAGCCGAGTTTTTCCTTCCCTCAACATACCTACCAGTGAAACTGAACGGCAACGTAATATGCATCAAGGAATAAAATATCGCAGCTCTGACTTCACAATCAAGTTCAGCACTAAAATACCTTCAAAATGAGGTGTCTATTGCCAAAAAATAGACAGGAAAAAAAATCCGTGTACCTAACAAATAACCCCCCCCCCCCATTGGGTAGTCCAAAAACTGTTGGATTTTTCTTCTCATTTTTATTTAGTTAAAGCTTAGTATCAGCCACCAAAAACGTTCACCATGTTTCACCTTGATATCTCAGAAATCGTGGAAAAAAGTTTGGCGGGGGGAGGGGGGGGGGGGGAGTTTGTACTAACAGTTCTAACTTATTTTACTAGAAAACCGATGACTACAGGTAGCGGAATTATTGATTTCACACATTTTTGTCTCCAAAATCGAAATTTCCACTCTGTATTTTACGTTTCAGACCATTGTCAACTACTTTCGTGTTGTCTCTTGTGTGTCCAATATAACAAGCTAAATTCCACAGTGTTCTTCCGATTTTGGTGACATTTTCTAGGAATATGTGGGTTATGCTGTAGATAGTTTCCTATCAGTTTCATTCTTTCCAAATCAATACTTAACTCTGCGCTTGAGCAAACCTAAATTACATTATACATGCTTTTCACGTTTTTATCGTTTGATGTTTTACGCTGCATCTTGATTTACTATTTCTCGCAATAACATTTTTCAAGATTTAATTTCAAGAGATAATTTTCTTCTATTTTAGTCTACTCATAATGCTACTCACTACTTAGCCTCTATACCTAAATCCGTGACGAATACCTAATAGATTTCCTGTCTCCAACTGCTAGGTACAGGAGGGTAGGTATCACTCCTACCTTTCCCCAAGAAATGAATAAATATGTAGAAGGATACTAGTGGGAAGAAGGGTAGTGACACAGAATACCATGGAAATCCCATAAGATTAAAAGTAAATAGATACAAATATTTACGTTTCTATACGGAACCCATAAATCGGGTTATCAAACTTGTGTAGCTACCGAAGTAGGTTTATTAGAGTTGGCGGGATGCGACCCGATGGCAGACTGGCCGATTGGTTAACACTATAAGTACACACATACGTGAGAATATTTCTAGGTTTCAACTAGAACTAACAACGAAGAGATTTATCGTAGATGAACCAGAAAGCATCTTTATATTCGGCTTGAAAGCCGCGAGCATTGTATTGATCCACGAATGTTCACTCCATTTGTTGGAATTTGATTGCTCTTGGCCTACAAAAATCATTTTTCGCTGTATAACATATTAATGTAACATCAGAAAAAAGTATAAAGAGTAATTGATAAGCTCGAAATCGTGCGTTGCCAAATGCGTGGAATGCCAAAAGATTTTACCCTAGGGCGATGAAAAGTGATCATAACGAATGATTTCGGGATTTCGCAGCTTTTCTATCTTATCTTTTATAAATTTTCTTCCGTATTTCTGTTACTAATAACTTCTAATTTCTTTCACTAACTATATCTAATACTCTCTTTGACCCAAATCATTGCCTTCAACAAAACATCGTTAGAGGGGGCCGCGAGCGGACGGCTGGGGACCGCAGCCCACCATCATTAAATAAGTGACGTCACTAATCCATCCGCTACTTACCATCGTCCAGTTTTATGCTAATTGAGTCAAAGCACTTCTGTAACGCCGGTTTTCTCTTAGCTTACGAGAAAAATTAATTTTCTTTTAACTTGCGGTCGTTATTGCAGTCAGTTGAATAACATTTGAATGATCAAATCAAAAGCGCTACAGAGTGCTCAAGTACGAGCTTTGAGATATCCGATTCGTTTTCGATCATTTCTACTTCCATATTGATGGATGAAATTTGAATGAGGAAGTCTCAAGTTTTAGATTTTCACACTTCTTACTTCAGATTCAACATACTTGAAAACCCAAGTACAAACTTTCAGTTCAAAAGACCGTTTAGTTTGGCAATAAATGGGAAGGAAGATCACGCGTGATGTAATAGTGCAACGGACCTAGTGCGGGGGCCGTGACATCATCATCCAAATAAATTTCTAGAGTCGTATTACTGGTCAGACATCCATCATATTGCACCTCATTGGAAAGCTCTCGCTCAGATCTTTCCATTGAGCCCACAAAAAAATAACCATACGGAGGGTTTTTTACTTCTTTGGTGTCGAACAGAAACGCTTCCCCTACCTCTCTAAACGGCCGTCGAAAATTCCGGAAAAATACCGGTTTCGTAGGTTTTCCTACGAGGAAGACGACGGCGCGATCGGATCGCGAAAAAAGTATCGGGAAATGCGTCAAAAAAATGCGAGAGTACGGACCCGTTTTCTCGAAAATTCCGACGAAAAACTTGGTTTTTTAAAATTAAAATATACCCCATAAAGGTACGTTTTTCGGAACGGTTTTCGCGGGCGAAATAAAGGTTTGATCCCGCCGAATCTGAATCCGAAATCGGATATCGAAAAAAGTGACGAGAACTCGGTCAAATTGCGAGCGGAAGCGAGCAAAGCGATTAAAATGATTGTGCCGTGGACGAGAGAAGGCTCAAGAATTGACGTGAAGGGTTCGATGTCACAATGTTGCGAGGCGAGCAGGTATACATAGGTACCTACCTTGCGAGCGAAGCGGGAGCCATTTCAAATAATAAATACGGACTTTGTCCTACACATATACAGGTATACCTTGCGAGCGAAGCGAGCAACATCCCCGAATAAACTTTTCGTGGTTCCACGTAGTTTTATAAGATTTAATTTGTTTGTGAGAATTCCCAACTGAAAAAAACGTCTGCCAAGTTGGGTGGGCAGTACAACATTCCCTAATAAACTTTTCGTGGTTCCACGTAGTTTTGTAAGATTTAATTTGTTTGTTAGAATTTCCAACAGAAAAAAACGTCTGCCAAGTTGGGTGGGCAGTATAACTTCCTCAAGCGAGCGAAGCGAGCAGCATCCCCTACAGAAGTTAAACCTACCCTTAGGGATCTACCGTTTGCGAGCGAAGCGAGCATCATTCCCTACATGTTGGGTGGGCAGTATAACTTCCTCAAGCGAGCGAAGCGAGCAGCATCCCCTACAGAAGTTAAACCTACCCTTAGAGATCTACCGTTTGCGAGCGAAGCAAGCAACATCCCCTACATGTTTCAATTGCGAGCGAAGCGAGCAACATTCCCTACATACCACACTTTGCGAGCGAAGCGAGCAACATTCCCTACATGCCACACTTTGCGAGCGAAGCGAGCAACATTCCCTACATACCACACTTTGCGAGCGAAGCGAGCAATTTAATGGGGGGTCCGGGGGGCTTGCCCCCCGGCTGGACGTGGAGGCGAGCGTAGCGAGCCGGAGCGGCTAGTGTAGTAATACAGAAAAGTTCCTGTCATGCAGCATGATCGTACGAGCGAATTTTCGTAAATTATTGTATTGCATAATATTATATTGTACTAAAATTTGAGCTTTTTGAGTGCAAGGGAATTGATAACTATTAATTTTATGGCAAAAGGAAGTATTCTAGATAATAATCTACTATCCAAATACAGGTTTTGAATTTATAGCTTTTTTTGCAGTTTTTATCGATTTTTAGGCAATTTTCATGAAATTTAAGTACATTTTCCAGCATAATTTTGTACATACATTTTTTATTGTTATATTTTATAGTTAATAAACTTTATTTGAGCAATATTCTGCCAAGAAATATGAATTTCACGATTTTTATTGGTTTTAGTGATTTTTTTAGCACATTTTTTGAAATTTGACCAATTTATTCAAGTGCTGGCCGACGAACTCATCTTTTCATTTGGACAGCTTGATTTTTGGCGCAAGAACCGAATTTTCATCTCAATCCTAAGGAGAGTTATCGTTTGGAATGACACACACACACACACACAGACAGACACTCACACACACACACACACGCACACACACACACACACACACACACACACACACACACACACACACACACACACACACACACACACACACACACACACACACACACATATATATATATATGAAAAAGCGTTAATCTCTAGGATTCGTTTCAGAATGCCTCAAAACAGATTTCAATGAAGAAATTTCTATTTTAAAAATTTCTGAGCGATTGCAATAGTTCAATTTCTACGGAAATTCGCAAAAAGTTGGTTTCGTCTTGCCGGGAAATAATCACACCATGTTCGTCATGGGGAGTGCATAAGTACGTTACGGTAAATACCCGAAATTCATAAAAACTAGTGTAAGCTCGTCTGCAACCACTCATGGAGATTTCACACTGATCAGTTTTGCTTAGATCAACAGTCTAAGAGTGGTGCTTCGCTCGCAAATCAAAAATTCATAACATCAAGTAATGAATAACTACGTAAAAATTCAGATTAGTCGGACATATAGATTGGTATCCTGTTGCGACTAGTTGAAACTAGTTTTGACGAATATGGGTTTTCAGCACTTTTTCTCTTATGAGTCGTAGTAAAAACCCTACATGTTGGCACCTGAACATTCAAAATCATCAACTAATACTTCACTTATGTGATGAAAATGCGGAAATTGAAGGTCCCTTACACTGACAACAAAATTATTATCATCCGTTAACCTCTTAACAAGTCATGGGTCGGGTAATTAAGCTAAGATTTTACGTCTGATAAAAAAATCAGCAACGGGTACTGGGAATGAAAAATTGCTCCAATATCGGATGGAGTCCAAACATAATGCAGCGTTAATGTGAATTGCTAATTAACTCGTCGTAAGGAACCAAGAGAGAACGGCGTACTTTCATATCCGCGTCGTGAACGATGACGCTGTCTGTCTCTTTCGGTTCCCAGCCCTGGTCAGTCATCGCGCAGAACGCTGCAAACAATAAGCACTGTAAGTACGACACCGCTGCAGAAGACGAGAGGTTCCTTCACTCCCCTTAGTGTATCTTGAGATGGTGCCCTGCATAGGGAGTACGATATATTCCTCAAACGAATGGCGGAGGAACCCTATGACAAATGGACAAAACCACTAGGACAGGACATTGGGTCCGAGGGCAGTGTCATTAAGAGTTCGAGGATCGAGAAGAAGATTGGGGTGCTTAGGGCTTGAAGGTGGAGCTCTGATGCCCTTATGAACTACCTATTTCTTCCATGACAACTATGACGACGCGATCACAACTCTTCCACAATCATCTTTGCCTACCAACGCGTTCCATCAACTCTCCTATACTAATTAACTCGAGTTCTGAAAGTGGCCCTTAAACCTTTCTGGAGTGCAAACAGTTAGTCGTACAATGGGTAGTCTCAGTGGACTCTGTTGGAATATACTGCTACTCTGGTATTGTTTTTAAACAAGTGTTATAGGTCACATGTTTGTTTTCCATAGAAAATTTCAGTCTCTCAAATTAAGTTATACTGAATACAACTCATAGATTTCTAACTTCACCAGTGTTGCAAATTTGTCTCTTACTGCGTACCTGCATTTAGTAGTATTTCAATCCTTAAATTTCACCACTTGGTGTCGATCAACAGTAATTCCGAGACTACAGGCTGAGATGTAAGATTCTTGACCCGGATTTCATTAAAATTGGTCCAGTTGTTAGGGAGAAAAGCTTCGGATGGCAGATGTCAAACGGCTCACAGTAGACGGACAGATTTTTTTCGAAATTCAATTTTTTAAATCTACGTATTTGTAACGTGAACCAACTAATTTTGAGGGGGGGGGGGGGGGGGGGGATGCTTTTTTACAAATACATAGGTTCCTTCTAGAAAATAACAAACAGTTTATGAAACTTGGTTAAAAAATTATACTTCGGCCGGGGATGTGGGTTGAAAAAAATAAAAATAAAAATGAAATTAAATAAAAAAATATAAGGGTGCCTAGTAATTTCGTTCGATTTAGACAGAATTCAGTTCCGCTCGAACCGGAACTTTGTGCGACTAACCGTTTGTCTTCCAGAAGGTTGTAAGTGTTGGACGCGGTAAAAATCATCAACATGAATGTGAATCGTTAAGCAAGTTAGACATTCAGGAGTAGGCTGAACTTCTGATAATTTGGCTCGATCATATACGGTTTTGTAGCCAGTTAAAACTGTAGGTATGTATATACATGTGAAGCCTGGCCTACACTGGGAGGGTTAATTTTATTTCTTGGTCCATTACAAAGATTCAAAGCGAGGGTGGCCACAAACTTTGAATACTGCAGGAAGAGAGAAGGCTTAGGCGGAAGTACATTTACATGAATTTGCAATGTGCGAAGATGCGTTGAAGAGGACTGTTGTGTCAGAGCCGCAGGCCACGCCCTTGACACACACCTTCTCTTGCAGCTCTTGGAAACACATCCCCAAACTAGGTAACAACTGGCATACTAATGTCCGTGACACTAGCAGTTTAGTTGGTAGTTAGTGTGTCCTTCGGCAATATTTGATATTATCACTTATTTTTTATTTTATTTGTCATGAGGATATCTATTAAACATGTAGTAGACCGTTGGGTATGAACGTCATTCGCTATGGAAATAGAAATGGACGCGAATCAACTGCCGTGCCTGAAACGACGATCCCCTGTTGACGATCTCTTAGCAACGTGGGGTCAGTAAGCATAGGAAAATAATCACTGCATGGGGACACAATAAGCATAGTGGGGAAAAAAAAAAACTTATCTAGCTAGCAGAAAAAACTCGTGATAAAGAAACGTGTGGTAGGGATGATAATCGTGATTAGAAAAAATTAATTAGGTGAGAGTTGGATGGAAAAAGAGAACGGATTGATTTCAAAGATGAAAACTTACATGCGATTTTGACACTACTTAAATCAACCGTCAGATTTAGTGAGTAGTTTAGTATTCTCCTCTTTTTACAGCAATATGGAAGATATTGAAACAAGTAAGCCATCTAGCCGAATTTTAACAAATACATTGGTATAATATGATGAAATCATATTCAAAATACCATAACATTTATCACTACTTTAAAACTTCAAAAAGGGATTACTTACTACGAGTAAAATGTACCAATAATACCTTTGCGAAATTTTTATTTGATGTTCATGAAGGGGTATTGCACTCAAAGTAATAATTTTTTTAGCAAAAAATTGGTAAAAACCGGTGGTTAGGTGTTCATTTGAACAAAATCCGCATAAGAATGTGTATCTGAAAGTCAGCAAAAAGAAAACTTCCACATTTAGATGTTTTTTTGTGTGTATAAATATATAGAAATTGAATAAGAAGTAAGAGTGAATATGCAGTTATATTGTTATTCAAGTGCCTCTAAGATTTTAGTAGTTTATCTATGTCCAAATATTATGGAAGATTGGGAGCTAGCCAACTGAATTTTACTGAGGATTTATGTAGACCGAAAAGTTGGTTTTTTTTTTACATAATTTATTATAAGCCCACTACATTAGTAATATACCTTGCTGAGATATTGTTCAATAGATTGTTTAATAGGCCAGGAGCTTTCAATATGGTGTGCATTACACTATGCTCATCATGTACCTATTCCTTTTAGTTGTCCAAAATGTCCAGGATGTGTGACGCGTTCTTACTCGTGGAACTGTGAATGGTTCAAATCTCTCTTTGACAATCTCGATGGGGTGGCAAGAGTTTGGCTGCACAAATGACTGTATAGGCCACGTCCGTAAGTCGTGGTAGAAGGTTTCATTTTGTACGTTTTGAGCATTAAGTAGCTGCCGCAGTTATAATGGTCATGATGGTCTCCACTGCATTGTCTACGTCTTCTTTACTTCCTATGCTTTCTATAGGAAAGATACTTGAGAGGCTATTTGTAAAAGATATTTAAAACTAAGGGAGGGGGTGGGGGGGGGGGGGGTCTGGGGGCAGGGAAAGGCTCGAAAAAGGCACGGCTGGTGGGGGAGGATAGATTCTCTCAAGTGGTAGGAGCTGACTATGTATTGCCAATTTCGCCTATGGTGGCATTGGGGGGGGGGGGGGGGGGGGGGGGGTGGAGATAAATTTTAAAAGGAGGTGGAGGTTCGAAATCGAACTCTGCTAAGAGGAGGTGACGCAATGGAGTTACTCCTAGTTACCCCTTCCAATGGATAATGCGATTAGCCTGCAACTCCCAAAGGATGAGCTGGAAACTAAAATTCTCCAAGTACCTATAACGTTGGAGAGTACCAGTTTCATGAAACAGTAAAGGGGTAGCACTTTTAACAATAAGAGGGGGGGGGGGGGGGGGGTAAAATTGGTGGAAGAGGATTGATATAGGCTGGGTTCTTTAGTGGTAGGATTTATTTATTGTCCATTTTGCCAATGGTGGCAGCTGTAGGGGGAGGAGCGTCAAGACAGTAAATTTTTGAGGGTGGATGTGGTGGTTCGAAACCAAGCTGCTAACTTTTGGAAGAGGAGGGGAAGAGGAGGTGATGGAATGGTGAGGTTGCCCCTTCCGATAGTTGAAGGGATTTGCCTGCAACTCCCAGAAGATTACCTGGAAGCTAAAATGCTCCAAATATCACTTTGGGGACGGCAAAGATGATACCCATCACGTCGATTAAATAGTTTTTTTCAGCAAGACCACTCATTTTTAACTGTGGGACAGTTAGTCACTCAATGCTCCTGATTGTCTCATTCGACTAATTGAAACAGAATCTATCCAGACTAGAAGCGCGAAACTCCACAATTAAATTGGAATTTCACGTTACCTAAATTAAATCCAGTCACCGTCCCCCCCCCCCCCCCCCCCCCCTCCCGCCAAATACCCCGGACGGAAACCTTGGGGGTCGTGAACCCATACAGGCATTTTCTCTTTGTGACCAAAGTAAATGTCACCATAATAATTCAAAAATGTGTCCCTATAGCGGCCCCATTTTTCATGCGCCACTGTCAAGTTGACGGAGAGGCGTTATGTCAACCCATCTCTTTCCTTGTTCCACTTCTATACACCAATACGTATGTATACATAGGCGCTCCTATATTCGTCCTATTCTGCATAATACGGCACTAACAGAGGAACTCCGCCATGCGGAATCGTATAATATATGAAATGAGGTGCGAGACTTATAATCCCATAAGACGTTTTCAAGGTCTCATTACCAAAAACATGTTTCTGAGGTCGGTGAGGGGCCAAAGGTCGAAACGCGCAATTTCAACATCACTCGGTTCCTGTCGCCTTTTTCGTGAATCATTCTCATTCTCCAGCAAACCTCGTGATTGATGACCGACTCTGCCGCCTCTCGACTGAGCTGTCATCTCAACCAGGAACAATAGCAAAATTTGATCATAAGACAAAGCAATCCATCGTATATTGGTTTACTATTTTCAATATCGAAACTCTATTAACGGCCAACGAAAAAAGTTCCAGTCATGCAGCAATGTCGTATGAGCGAATTTTAGAAAAATTATCGTATCGCATTTGTTAATTTGTTTTTAAATTTAATCACTTTGTGTGTGAAGAAATTGTTGACCATACATTTTATGGCAATAAAACTTTTTCTGGATAATATCTATCTCTACAAATAATGTTTTAGGTTTTTTCCCTTCATTATTTTACTGTCTTTATAGATTTTTGGGTCCATTTTAATGGAATTTAAGTGCATTTTTCAGCATAATACTGATCATAAGTTTTTGAATGTTCTAGTTCACAGTTTTATTTTTTATACCTAACTAATATTTTGCGATAAAATATAAATAAAGCGATTTTTAGCCTTTTTGTTATTTGTAATGTTTTTTGCAGCACATTTTGATCCGGTTGGGAGGACCATTGAATTTCATCTTAGTCTTGTAACAATAGGTAGAGACAATGATAATTTCAGTGAAATCATCTCATTAAAAAACATCTCAAATATCGTGGGTGTTCCCGCATTTAGAGAGCATCGTGGTTTGAGTAATAATCGGAATCGTTATTAAGACATCACATTTATTGGGAAAAGGATGATTTCATTGCGAGAAGGTCGACCGATCCGCGTTTTTCCCGTTAGCGGCCTTGCGAACAATGATCACGGGCAACAAGCGACAAACACGTCAGATTCTAACCATCTGAACGAACTTGGAATAATCGATAAATCAATTCGGTAGAAACATAGCAAATTACCACGGTACGGACACGCATGGAGCACCTTAACCAGACCAATAATTACATCGAGGAAACTTGACTTGATACCTTGAGGTCACGTTCTTCGTGAGTGTTTTTTACGAACTATGAAAATTGTATATTTTTAATAAAATTGGAGAATCAGGTAGTGGAGCGGAGCATCAGGTTCGACGTAAACTTAGCTTGAGGCTACAGATCATTTGAATGTAAGTGCATCTAATCCAGGTATCATTTGAGTGAGAGCATACAATCATGATATCATAGTTTGAATTAAATTGCTGATACTGTAATAATTATGAATTGTAGAGGAGAAATGCTAGACTGGAACTGGAAGCCGTGGATGAGTGAAAGAATTTATCTCTGCGCTCTGTGTACAGAGGGGTAAACGAGTCCACGAAGCACTTCATGCCACAATGTCCTATCCTCTACATAGCTGAGCTGTCAAGGAATGAGCTATTTGAGGTATTGAACGGTCGATACTGGGTTGCTTTGAGTGGTTATTAAAGGGATGCGTGGCGCTACAGAGAAGCTGGATTTAATTATAACAACTAGGTTCTTTATGCAATGGTATTAAAAGTAGTAAATGTGCTTGGTGATTTATTTATAAATATTTATGATTTATAAATTTGTGAGAAATTATTTATTATAAGGTAATTAAATGCAATGAAAAGGTTTTATGTATATAGTAAGTAAAACATTTACGTTCGGGTCCCTCCATACTTACTTGTAAAGTGCTCTTGTGCTTTTGTAATGCGAATCTTCCGCTGACGGTTTCCTAACCAAAGCGGTTCTCGTGTTTGTATAGTAAAAATAATAATGTAGTGTAGAAAAATTCGTACATAGTCGTGTATATAATAATAATGTAATACTGATATAATTTCTGAGGAGTGGAAGTGTGAGGGAATGCGGACTTGGGATTGTGATGAGAAATGAAGAATTCCGAATCCTATCATTAGCTGAATGCAATTAATAGTAAGAGCACATAATTCAGGTATGATCTGAATGAAAGTTCATAAATTCCTGATATCATGGATGTGGAAGGCAGTAGCGGTGTTCACGACTACAAATAGCTGAAAAATTCGTAAATAGTCGTGTATGTAATAATACTAATTTAATTTCTGAGGAGAGGAAGTGTGAGAGGTTACGGACATGGGATTGTGAAGAGAAATTATTATTTCTAAATCCTACCAATAGCTGAATTCAATAAATAGAGCTACTAAGTAGTAGCTACCCAATAACCCCGCTCCCCACTGCTTTTGGGTAGGTAGTCCAGCAATTTTAAAATTAATACGGATTTTGTCCCTTAAAACTTAGTAGCGTGAACCCCAAAAACCACTTAATGTTTCAACTCGATATCACAAAAATTGTTGAGAAAAGAAGGGAGAAGGTTTACTTTTGTATATGATTTCCAGTCCTTAAGTTGTGTATAACTAAGATTCCTTTTAACGTTTTTAAAAGGCCATGGAGACTTTTTATTGGGACATCAAAAGCAATATTGTGAGCATATTTTCATATTTTCTTTAAGAAAAGTATGGGGTCCTTTGACCAAAATTTGACAAATGAACTACATTTCAAATCACGTTTTTCGTAATTTAACCAATTCAATGTGCTAAAAAGTCAGAATCATCATTCCATTCGGGAAGCTTAATTTTTTTGGGTGCAAGAACGGAATTTTTATTTCAATCCAAAGAACAATTATCGTCTGGCGCGCGCGCCACCACTGTAAAGATCAACTTAAGTTGAAACGAAGATACCCTGAAAGTATAATATCGTGAAAATGAAGAAATATAGAGTTGAATATAAGCCAAAACTGTACCCAAGTAACCCCTGTTAAGATATTTTGGACAAATTCCATCGAAATAGTTGAGGTGGATTTGGAAACCATCCAAGGTTACCAAAAAGGACTTGTTTTTTCAACTACATTGTTGATCATTATTATCTTAACATCAAAATCGGCGTAACCCTCTCAGAAACTCCAATGTTTTATGTCATTCGAATTGGTGGGAACCATCTTCGCCAGTTTCAAATGACCCGAAATTAACGGATAGCCGGACACACTTACGTTCACAAACCAGACTCGCGTAGTGATGGCATTAAAGTATGTGGCAGCAGGCACAAAGACATATTTATTAGACGTTCCAAGTAGTCAATTGCAGTAAGTGTCTCGGGCAAGTTCCAGAAAAATTATTCCTGACCTGTTACGAAAACGTTTAGTGAGTTACATGTCTGTTCGTTACTTTTTTGAGACGTTTGAAACGCAGCAGGGAAAGCTATAATAACTGCAGCCACAATCGCAATAATGATCGATAACTGTGCTCATTCGAACTCAAGGAGCGTTCTATTGAAAACTAAAGCGGTTGAATGTAGAGTAGACGTGACTCAATTCGGAACGATTGCTTTCATAAACCCCTTGGAAAGATATTGGAATCTGCAACATTATAATTAGAAATACGAAGAAGCTGAGTTATTTTCCTAATCTCCAGTGGTGGGAGATGAAGTTTTTTTAATTTATGATATTTACGGGACCTATTAAGCAGGTACCTACTATAGTAATGTGTGTCTTTTGCGACAAAACCGTAAAGCACCCTTTGTTTTGTTTGATCACATGAATTTGAATAGGGTGACCTCCCCAGTGCGTGAACGATTAGGGAGATAGATTTAGGGGAGTAGATTTTTCAACCTTATTAACCCATTTCCAAGTCCCTATTGAATATTTTCCTGTTTTTTCGGTTACAAGTGCTTCAAAATCTATCCAGGAATTGAAATTGTATAAGAAAATTCAAATTCATTGAGTAGAGAATTGACACAAATGTTGAAATGTTGAAAAGGAGCCTTTTTGTTTGTGAACGGAAAATTTCCTAATCGTGAACGAATAGCTCCCAGCCTGTGCACATTAACCACTATATAATCAAATAATTTTGTTTATCATGTTTCATCCATATTTCCTGGTTCTTAAGGCAAATTTTCTATCTAACAGGCCCTTTCTTTCACATTTCTATGCCCTAAAAGTTTAGGTTAAGAGGGCTTTCGGGCAGTAACTGTATCTAGGTTGTAGCTACGTATAGGTATGTGGGAATCAGGGTAATACAGGGTGTCCCGACTTAACTTCATCAAACTCTGAAGGTCGATTTTAGAGCACATTTCTGATCGAAAGTATCTCTTAGATATTTGTTTTAAACTCTTAGTTTTCGATTAATTCAATATTGTTTCGAGTATTGTTCGTGTATGACATTGAAATGGCCGTAACTCCACTTAGAATCACGTCAAACACACACACAAAAAAAAAAAAAAAAAAAAAAACGCTGCAAATTATTTCTCAAAGGTTTATTATTTTTTCAATTGAGTATGATCGTAGTTTTAGTTGGCTTGCGTACGTCATAAGGCCCGTCCAGACTCCTCGGCGTGTCCTATTTCGAGTTGCCACAACCTATACTTCTATAATTATATACGCATGTTTATATTTCTCGATTCGAGCTCCTATCTATTCAAATAGTTATTGCCTTAATAATATCATTATCTAAGTACGTACGAAAAGTCGAGAGTGTATGTTATTAAATATGTGTAGGAAAAGCATTGGTATTAACACACAAATATGACCTAGAAAAAAACATATATTCATGCCTCGAAGGAACGCCGTACCCACCTCCTGGTGCTGCAGTGTATTATATGGGTATAACACGTAAAAGTAATAAATATCCATTCTCCTACACCCCTCTGCTACGCCCCTGGTCACCCCAGACACCACAAGGTGCCTCCTCGCCTCCTCTCACTCCACCCCCGCTCACCACCCCTCACCACCAACTGTGACCCCCTGCCAAGCGTGCCAGGCGTGCGTGCGTGCGTAAGTCTAACACTCAAAGCCTCGAAAAAGACACTTTTTCGCCCGTTTTTGGCCCAAAGCATCTATGCGAGTAAAGCGATCGGGATGGTTAAACGTAAGGACGTTTTAAGGATGGTTAAACGTTTTTAAGTCAATTCTTAGGCCTTTTATGGCCCGGACGGTGGACGGCGAACGGCGGACGGACATTTCAAATTTGGATTCTACGCACCTTGAAACGTAAAGTGACAAAGTTTGAAGGGGGTTTATACAAATTTTTTGCTACACGAACACATAGGCTTATTATTGGAAATAATAAACCAATAGGACATCACTGAAAAGAGCGTTTGATTCCTCGTCTACCTGATGCCAGAACAATATTTTTTTAACTGTCTTTGTATGGAAAAAGTGGATAAAAAGGAAATTTTTAAAACTTCTCAGAATTTGGTTTTTTCCCATTTGTCGATTTTCTCTTAATACAGACTATTTTGGAAAAGCAATCCACAGGGAAAAACTTTCATAAAATCTCAGCTTTTCAGTGGTGTAGTCAAATTTACTTTTACTTAGCTAAAACATTGTTATTTCTATGAAATCGAGGGTTTTCTTGAAAAATTAACTTTTGTGAAAACACGAGTTTTTTTTAATAGGCTGAATCGAATGGTAACACTTGCATATCTCCCCAATCCCGTTATAACCAAGTTTTACACTTTCTCATAAATTTGAGTTCATTTGGTATGATAAATTTTATGTGTTTTTAGGGGTGAAACTAGTTACTAAAATGTAAAACTCGGTTATAACGGGGTTGGGGAGATCTGCACGTGTTACCATTCCAGTCATCATGAAAAAATACGAAGTGACCGACGCCCAATCCGTATTTTCATAGAAGGTAATTTTTCAAGAAATCCTTCGATACTTTGAAAAAACAATGTTTTCCAATATTGAAACATAGTTTTCTCCCCTAATTAGCAAAGTAAAAGTAGAATTTACTACACCGTTGGAAAATTAAGATTCTGGTGCAGTTTTTACCGTTCTTACATTTTGAAAAAATATTGATTCTCATAGTTTAGTTTCTGATTGAAAATACTCAAGCTTTCCCAAATTAGGTGAAACTTACTTTTCAGAGGGCTTTTCATCTATTGAACCTTAGTTCTGAACAAAGGTCAGGCATGAATGTGGACCATCTACAACCTATCCCGTGCATCTACAGACGGTTCGATGAAAATCGGATGAAAAATGTGGAAATTAAGATCATTACAAGGATTTTAAATTGGCGTATCCGCAGTAGCTATTATTGATACAACCATGTTAAATTCTATGTGGGATGATCAGCTCGTTATCCCCCAACTATCATAAAAATTTGAGCGAGATCGGACGACTAGGGCGTCAAAAATGGAGCATAGGGGAATTTACGATTGACATGCGCAGAGGGAAGTATTCATTTGGCAACAATGAAACTAATAGGGGACCATCTAAACCTTGCCCGCACATTCCCTAAAAATTTCATCCAAATTGGATGAGAAGTGGAAAATAAGCTCGTTACAAAATTTCACATTGACGCATGCGCAGTAGCTATTACTTATACAATCATGTTGAAATTGATATGGGATAATTGAATCTTCATCCCCCAACTATCATCTAAATTTGAGCGAGATTGGACGACTAGGACGTGAGAAAATTATGCTTGGTGGAATTTCAGTTTGCGCATGCGCAGAATGAATTATAGATTTGGGAACTATGAAACTGATAGAGAACAGTATACAGCCTACCCCGCAAGTTCCCTTGAAATTTCATCGATATCGGATGAAAATGTGGACAATATGCTTGTTATGTCAGTGCCCAATTTAGCACCAAATTAGGAATTTGCGGAGCCAGTTGAGAGCATTTGCGGAGATTCGACAGAAAAACAAACACACGCGCGCGCGCACACACACACACACACACACACACACACAAAGACAGATATAGAACCAAAGTTGTTCAGAATGGTCTAAAACGTAAAATGCGAGTGGATATTTTGATTTTGGAGACCAAAAATTTTTTTCTCCCGAAAGTGAAAACAATGCTTCCGGTACCTATAGGTGTCCTCAGAAGCGAAAATCCTAAAAATTAAATTACTCGAAGACTAATCGTTTAAAAAGAAATCTACAAGAGGAACTTTCGACCAGAAATGAGCTCTAGAATCGACCCTGAAAGTATGATGAACTCAAGTCGGGAATGCCTGCATATAATCGTAAATTAGCTCATGTGGTCATGTTGCAATGGGATGGGTTTCCTCCAACCAACAAGGTGGGACGACTCGGTTGATCCGGCCGAGATCGAACGAGCCGCGACATCCGCTAACTATCGTTTGAAAAGGCCTATCCTCCTCAGTTGTCCTTTGTTATCAGTTTATTCTCCATTCATTTTCTCGTTTAAAAGCCACTCGAGTCACCCGACGCGCTTCATCTTCTTCGAGTGGGACGCCCATTTACGGATCCCACCGCAGTGAAAGTAACGATAGGCAAAACCCCCTTGAGCCGTGAGAACGCTCGGAGAGTATTTAAAAATAATTTTGCCTCGTCAGGTGTTCGGCGACAACCTTGTCTTTTTAACCCTGTGACCTCTAGTGGTAATTCCGACGGCCCACAACGTGTAACATAACTAAATGTGACTATGAGTACGCAGATGATGTAATTATCCAGTCATCGTGTGCAAATTTTGATGGAAACAATGTGCCACACAAAATACCTTAGGTGGCAAACACTAGCTTACTGCTAATTACCGTAAGTAATGATGCTTTGATGACTTCTCAAAGCCTCTCATTCTCTAAACATTTATGATGTTTTTGTTTGAAGTGTACCGAGTTTACAAGTGCAAAGATTAGTTTTAAAACCGGGAATGTTGAAATTCAAGTAATAAAAGTTTACTTATTTTACTAAAAACTGTGATGTCTTAAAAGCTCTTCGTTAACGTTGCCAAGGTTGAAGTTTCTGGTTTTTAATTTCAATAATGACCCTTTGCAATCGATGAAGAACTTATTGATTTAAGTTGCAAGGTACGTAGGTTCAAAATATACAATTTAAAAGAGTTCCAGTCATGATGCAGCATGATCGTATGAGCGAATTTTCGTAAATTATCGTTAAATTACTAAGATACATTGTTTTGAAATTTGAGCATTTTGAGTGAAAATAAATTGTAAAACCAATTTCATGAGAAAAAAAAATCGTTCTAAATAATATTCTGTGGCTTAAAAAAGATTATGAATTTCAGCTTTCTTTGCTGATTTTATCGATTTTCCAGCAAGTATTAATGAAATTCACGAAGATCATTTATATAAAAAATATAAACACCAATATAAAAAAATCTATAACTCGAAAAATTTTGAAGTTATGTTTTTCCCATGTTATAGACAGAACTCCGTTCAATGAATCAAATGAGACCATCCGGAGCATTTCAAAATTCATTAACGCTAATGTGTATCGGAAAGCGACTTTGAGTTGTAGGAGTCGGCTGAATATTTGGTAATTCGGCTCGATCTTAGTCAATTTTACTTTTAGTTTGCTAATTATGAGAGATAATTATGTTAGCATGTCGAAAAACATGTTTTTTTTTTTCTATAGGTAAATCAAATGGTAACACTTTCAGATCTCAATAACACCGTTATAGCCGAGTTTTACACTCACACATTTCTAGTTTATTTGAAAGGCTCAAATTTACGAGTTTATAGGGGTAAAAATAGTTGATTGAAGTATACGATTTTCTAGTTAGTTGAAACTGTCTATACACATGTGGTGCGTCACTTATACAGGGTGGGAGAGGATAAGTGTCGACCAATTTTTTCGGATAAACTACATCAAACATTCGGTAAAACCCCGCAAGAAACAGGGTCATATCTCAATCTGTTTGAAAGTCTCTGTTTTTTTCGTGTTTCCACGAAGCTATGAATCTTCACCTCGTATTTTGTTTCAATTTCCATCCTCATTTTCAGATTCAGCATCAAAATGTCTACCGTAACAGACGATTTTCATATATGATTATCACCAATGTGACTCATTTATTAAAAACAAACTCCTCAATAAATGATGAATTTAGGGAAATGTTTCAAAATCAGCCTGTCCCTTAAAATTATTGTTAGAGACCGCCAACTCTCGCAATAACTGCTTCATTTAATACTCTTTCCAACGGTATGGTAAATTTTACCATATTTTACCATAATTTTTATGTTTGCCTGAAGTGTGTCCGCAAGTTTTTATAACAAGCTTAATTTCTACAGTTTCCATATGATTTAGTTGAAATGTTCGGATTAAGATGTAATTGATCCCATATTAGTGTTTATTGCTCAAAAATCAATACTTCACTCGACGTATACGCAACATAAAATCCTACAAGCATTTTTTATCGTATCATAAACATTCATGCGAATGTGAAATCCCTTTAGCAAGCATCACTTCTAGATTTCATGAGATTGAAAAAAATTTAAAATCGATGAAATTTTTAGAGAATGTGCAAGTTAGGCTTAGGATGGTCATCTATCAATTTCATTCCTCAAAAATTAATTGTTTTCACTGCGCATGCGAATACGTAAAATCTATCTTGCGTCATTCTCTCATGGCCTAATCGTTCGATCACGATTAAATTTGTAAGTTATTGGGAAATTTATATTTGATTACACCATATGATTTCCATCACGATTGTACCATTAGTAGTTGTTAATTATACGCAAACCATAAGTCCTTGTAACAAGCATGACTTCAGCGCTTTTCATCCGATTTCAATGCAATTTTTAGGGATTCAACGTTTTAGACTGTAAATGGTCCTCAATGATCCATACAGTCATTAGGAAGCTATAGCCAACTTGGCAGTTTTTTTTTTTTTTTTAAGTTTTTTGTAGTGGAATTCTGTATTTAGTATGGTCAATAGAATACTGAAACAGGTGACGTGGGAGGATTTCAAGCAGGTCTCCTATTGTGCTTCGAAATTTCGGTTACGTGACTTCCGTGAAGTTTGTGTACACACCCGAAAAAAAATCCCGTGGGTGATTACTTTCCTGTTTGGAAACCAGGACCTCAAAAACTTCCTAGGAACTGTCATCACGTTTACAGCCTCCGTTTATTGGTCCTATGATACGGCCTGACGAACGGACAAGTCGGTTCAGTAGAGGGGGCTACTGTAACCCACCGACACACTGATAAAAACACGTAAGAGGCGCAGGTGACTATAAAAAGGGCGATACCTCGCTCGGTCTCGTCTGACCTCTGATATTTTCTTCGTGGGTTCCATAAAAGATCTTTTATGCAAGAAAGGTGAAGAGGTCGCTGAGGGTTTTTTTCCTTCCTTTTTTTATTTTTTTCGCCGGATTTCTCAAGATTTCCAAGAGTAGGGAGTCATCGGTGCGTATTTTTTTTTAATTAAGCCTTGAGATTAACTACTCGGCCGAAATTAATGTGTCTTTAAGTGTAATCTGAGAGGCGGATCCGATGCCCGCGGGGCCCTTGAGGCGGCTAATAATGACCGAGTGACGAACGCCTGATCGGTACCACTTGATAAAACGCGGCGGATGAGAGGAGCCTTCCCTCTGTTGAAGATAACCTGCGAACCGATTGAGTGTAATCAAGTACTCAATCATTCTAATGATTCTATCACGCAATGTACATGATTAATAACGTGGTGGCTATCGTTTTGGCAAGTACTGTTCCATTATATTGTAGGTCTATACAGACCAGGATATGTGTTCTGGATACGGAACGTACTGGTAAACTCGGGTGACGGTAACCTATGTACCGCTTGAAAGTAACACAGTTCTAATTAAACCGTCGTTGCTATCGTGCAATTTATTTAATTATTAAGATGTTTTAGGTTCGTTTTAGCAAATAATATTGGCTTATTACATTGAAGATATACACCGACCAGGATATGTATTAACAATTTAGAGGAATATAACTTGAAACTTTGTTAAAGATAACATGATCCACAACGAACTGTGATATCAGATCCGTATTATATTTATGAGCATCTGGTCATAGTTTTATTTAATTTTGCTAATTATATATAGTAACATGTATTTAGTTACATAATTATTAAGTTACTATTGGAAGCACGAACAACGCCTCCACAAACAAGAGAACCTGGGGATTTGGAACATCCAGGACAACCAAGGTGAACTCCGGCGACTCAAGCGAAACAAACCTCTGGACCTTGTGCTGTATCAATAGTGCAAAGAAACTCAGTGTTAATATTTCTACTACAGCATAAGGGTTAGGTGTGGCTGTAAACCTACCCCAAAACTGTGTAATAATAATAATTATTATTAAACGAAGTACTACTAGTCGGAATGTATATATTTTCAGTTGGGATTAATAAATCACGAAAAGATTTTATTTAGTTTTAAGCCTATTCATCGTTTAGTCTAAGTTGTGTTATTTTATTTTTAGGGTTTTGGTTTATTATTTTCAATAATGAACCTTTGTATTTTACCCGTTGTAGACGCTTAGGTGTAATAATCGCTGTGCCTCTCGTTTCTTCTCCTCCGATTTGCCAGTGGAATCCATGATGGCACTCCGTTTAGTTACGGAAGTCTACTTGGCTCCCCTTATTTGTAGTGTCCCTGTAGACACCTTGTTCATTGCCTTGTTCAAATTACTAGACTAGTCGGTAATATAGGCATCGAGTCTACTGTACAAGCATTTTTCTCGGCGCTGAATTGTACCTATATATTATCCGACAGCCAGCGTGCTATCAAGGCAATTAGTTCTTGCACCACCAATTCAAAGCTTGAATTGGATTGCATGAACAACTTCAGGAAGAGTGGCTAAGTGCAATAAATCTACTCTGTTTTGAATCTCCTGGTTATAAAAGCCATGGACCGGTGATGCTGCTGATCGTCTTGCTAAATTAGGATTAGAATTCCTGAACAGAGGGCAAGAACCGGTTATTGAAACTACTAAAAGTAGCTTATTAAATGGAATTAATAGATGGGAAAAGCAATCATTTATAGAAATAAATCCTTATAAATTCTTTTATAGAAGGTTTATGCCTCAATTATAGAAATAAATGAATAAAAATGAGGTGCAGTAGTGAATTTAAAATAAAACTTGAGGGGACACTAGAACTGTCTTAGTTATGGTTGGTCTGTCATTAAAGAAGTTAACATTTGGCTTTAAGAATAAGATCGACCGATATTGAGGTGATATTCCGACATTTTGCAAATATAATTCCAAATTATATCGAGGTAATATGTATTCAATATTTTTGAAAATAATTCGAAATTATCTATTGCGAATCAGGTCCGTTAAGGACATTTCAAAGATCGTATAGCTCACATAAGGAAAAGTTTTCTTGATTTCTATTGGGATTAAAAAAACCCCAGTGAAATTGCATATTCATGCAATAAATATTTATGAAAATGGCGTACCAGCCAATTGCTTCGTAACGGAATGGTATATATATTATATATGAGTGAAATACACAATGATATATATTAATAATAATGTGTACCGGCGTCTTCTGTTGCCAAATGGTCCTAGGCGCAGTCTGAAGCAATTCAGTTGGGCAGTGAAGATCCCAGATTCAATTCCCGGGGCTGGTAACAAAATTTCAAGTCTGGAGTCTACGCTCATTAGTTGCGAGACTTAGCTTAAGGAAAATGAACTGTAAATTTACATTTCCTTTACTGTTTAACTCCAAGGAACTAATTTTCAATTTCAATTTGAATAATGTGTACCTACCCTACAGATTACATTATACCGAAACAATGGTTTTGATTGTCTCTAATGAGAGGGTTGACAGTTATGCCAGAAACGTTTAGAACAAAGAAAACGGCATTTTTATGTCTTCGTGTAGGTAATTCCTGTGACTACCAGCGGCCGTAAAACGATCAACTCCATTGGGCATATCTCAGAGACCAGTTATTTAAAAAAAGTCTACCAAGTTGGGTGGGCAGTCTTCCTCACTTATTACAACATGGACGTATAGAATTAGTTGAAGCACAAAGCACAAGTCAACGTTATAAGAAATTAATGTTTGCGCATGGGAACAGACTGCTATTAATCCAACGGCAATGAAATTTATATGGGAACGTCCAGGAGTTGAACCGCACAATCCTTGAAAATTTCATAAAAATTGGTCTATTATTCTCTGAGTTTTGACTGTGTTGATTAATTTTAATTTTGCGCTATTACTCCACCAATAGGGATATAATACTTAGAGAATTTTCCTGGAACATGTACCTATCTAATCCCCGAGTTTGAACGAAATCGGACCAATGGATGATAAGAAATCGACGTTACAATAAATTACCGTTTGTGCATACGCTCAGACTACCATTTATGTGACGGTATTGAAAATTATAGGGTTCCATCTTGGAGCTACTCCGCACAATCCCTGAAAATTTCATCGGAATCGGATTGAAACTTGGTATAGTTTTGGGCGTGACAAGGATTTACCACAGACAGACAGGCAGATACGGAACCAAAATTGATCAGCAAGGTCTGAAACGCAAATAGCAAGTGGAATTTTTGATTTTGGAGGACAAAATTTTTTTTATCTTCAATCACTAACACACAGCTTCCCTACCTTTGGTAGTGAGGAAGCAATAATTATTCCATTCAATTACAAATGACCATCTCATTACAAATAAAGGGGTCGTTGTATAGACAATTTTATTATTATTATTATTATTATTATATGAAATTATTATATGAATTGGAATTTTATTATTACTATGCTGATTTTATTGTTCATTGTCGTGTTATTGATATGTTATTCGGTGAGTATCCGTTTATTGGCAGCTTACTACCATTAAGATGTAGGTAATGGATTTTATTTTTTTTTTTTTTACAAGT
This sequence comes from Adelphocoris suturalis, assembly GCA_030762985.1. Lineage (NCBI taxonomy): Eukaryota > Metazoa > Arthropoda > Insecta > Hemiptera > Miridae > Adelphocoris > Adelphocoris suturalis. The sequence goes on from CM061045.1 coordinate 58,628,905, forward strand.
TTTGTTGCTCCAAGTAATAAAACATTATTCTTTTGATAAATGACCATAACTTCTCAAATACTAATGTACTTCACTTAGAATTATTCGTTAGAATATTTGCACTACTTTGTGATCACACATTTTGAGTAAGTTCATGTGGTTTGATTTTTTTGTCTTTTGAGTAGATCGTCAAGGAGCAGGACAACACCCATGTTGACATGACTACGAAGCCTCAAAAGGTGGTTGCCAACTTCTTTGCGGATAAACTGATTGACAGATTCAACTTGCAGCTCTTGGTGTAAATCTGTCGTTTCAGAAAATCTGTAAGCGTCAACGCATACGCAGGACGTTATTCCAACGCGGAATAATGCTGCGGTTAGTTTGTACGGTGCACCTCCACGATTGAGCACCTTAAGTCAAGTAACGGAGATTTGATGTTAATTGTTCGAGTTATGCGTGTTGTAAGAATTTTCTTATGTCGTATTTAGAGAGGCAATCATTGATTGAATTCGATGCGATTAATTTTGAACCATGTATAACACTTTTTTTAACTACCATCTGCATTTGATGAAATCAGATTGTGATTTTAAAAGTTACAAGGATGCGTTTGCTTTTACTATTTACCTGAATGGAGTACCGTTTGATTCGTCAGGGTTATCCCAGTTATTTCCAGACTTCGATCCCAAAGCATATCGCTGATGGAATGCAGTTCTCAAATTAATGTTTACTCCACCGGACGTGATTCTCTCCGAACCCAAAAGTGATTTGGAAAAAAAGAGGATTTGGTGAATCAAAAATTATGACATAGTCATCAGTAGCTGTACTGACCTCTGACCCTCGGAGCTCGCCTAAAAGGTGGTCAGCCCTAGAAGGGTCAACCGGTTTACGGATTCACCTGGGAAAAAACGCTTTGAATGATTACATTATTTCATAAGGGTTCAGTTTCCACATCTCCTGGATGGAGGCTGTCCAGCCTGTGTTTGACGCGTCCTTCACTTTTCAACTACAACTCGTCGTGAGCCCTCCAGCGTATCCCCCATCATCATTTTCTCGAATTAAACGTCAGAAATTATCGGGTATGGGGACGGGGATTCGCGAATGACCTCCTTCGTAATGTCAAAAAATCGCGAAACCTCTATATTTCTTACCTAGATCTTATCGCCGAGTAATCATCGGGAAAGATCATGCACCCTCCTATTTCTGAAAATGTGTATCGAATTGATGCACAGTACAACCATAACTACAAGGATACCATGTAAATTAAACGCTCCACCAATGGAAGATTCCTTTAGTTATCTATCTACATGACATTAATATATATGCCGAATAATTTAAACCTGTTACGAGGCATTCTCTTTCCATTTTAAATCATTTCCCAACAACCAAATGGTCAAAGCAAATGCGTAATAGGTAGGAATGACATTCTCTGAAATAACTGGAAAACAAACCAGTGGCTGATATTCTGTGAAAACTGCAAAAATACTTGCCGACTTTGGTGTGGTCGAATCTACAAGAATATTGTAAATTAGAATGTGTTAGCATGAAAATTACAAAGATGCCTATTAATTTATGAGTTATTGTGCAGACAGTATTTTTTTCTAGCATGTCCATGAGCGCCTTTAAACGAGATCTTTTACCCGAAGAATCTTCAGAAATGGCATCGGAATAGGATGGACATTGTCGATGTTATGCGTATTGCAAGAATTTCCTCATGCATACTCGTACAACGACAGACAGACACGGAGCAAAATGGATCAGGACTTCCTATAGTCCAGTAAGAAAAGGGTTTTCCGAAGTCTAAACCCATGAAGTTTTTAGTTCAACCTTTCCTTATGTTTTTCGGGATGTTGAATCCGAATTTGAAGTTTGCCCCCTGATCCGAGTGTGGCGTATGTTCAAAAATTGCTAAAAATCTCCAAATTTTTTCAGTCTTTGGTCAATATCTTGAAAACTGCAATTTTCGAAAATTTCCATGACTATAAGATATACAGTAGACAAAATTATCTACGAAATGCACTAGTTAACTTTGAAATTCGTACAACCAGAATTGGCGCTACAGCTTGTTGAAAAAACTTCATTTTTGCAGTTTGGAGAAAAGACAGTTTGCCTGTCTGACAATCAACCTACTATGCCTTTTGTTCATACTATCGAAAAAGAGAACCGATAAAGTTTCTTCACATTAAATTTTACTTCTTCAGCCATACTTCCCCTATAGCGCTGACATGACTTGAATAGTTAGTTACATGGTACATACATTGTGTAGTGGTCCCTTAATGGCGTTCGGTAATTCTTTACAACTGAATATTTGTGGAAGGAAGCAACGAAATAATGAGTTTTAGGCTCAAAAGTTATTTGTGGCCGCTACGGTACTTCGAAATGTTAATTTTCAAATTTTTCTCCAAACAGCAAAAAAAGACGTTTTTTAAAAAGCTGTAGCGCCAATTGTGATGGTGCAAATTTCAAAGTTAACTTTTTAAGTTACGTTAAGTTAGTTAAGTTAGGTTTTTAAGTTAGGTCGTAGAGAATTTTGTCTACTTTAAATCTGACAGTAATGGCAATTTTCTAAAATTGCATAGTGTTCAAGATATAAGCAAAAAAAAAAAAAAGATTTTTGAGATTTCTTGCAATTTTTGAACATACGCCACACTCGGATCTGGGAGCAAACCTCAAATTCGGATTCAGCACCCCGAAAAACATAAGCAAATGTTGCGACAAAAAACTTCTGGGGTTTCGTATTGAAAACGCCCTTTTTGAAACTTTGGTTACTGGACTACTAAAAGAAAAATTCGAGTAGATATTCCGATCGTTCCATTATTTTTTACCGAATTTACAATGTCCACTCTTTGTGGAGGTGTCCTTTATGATTCAGACTTTTTTGAACGAATTTGAAAATCCTGCATCTTCCATAATTGTAACGTTGAGCTTCTAATTTTAAATATTTATAAGAATTATTATAACAATAATTTCATTACAACGCTTAAAACTTATGAGCAAGCAAGCTTTGTCTGACAGAACAGAAAAATATTTTAATGTTTTAGTTGGATTGATGCAATTAAAAATCCACTAGATTCGGGCGCCAATGGACTTCATAGTTTGTATAATACACAAACCGGCTGAAGTGGATTTCAGATCTTGACAACATGAGCATCGGGTAGAGCGCAGCATTCCAACTCTGATTGAGTGGTTCGTTTGCCTTTTTAATGCATTGGGATGATCCCTATTAAAGTCATCCACTCCTGGTAAACCCTCTGCCGATACCACTAATTTTCCGTTTCCGTCTCCAAAACAACGTGTTTAATCTTTTCTCTTGACAAGCGATTTCCATATCTGAAGATACAAGTATTTCGAAACGCCTGTAGGATCGGCCGTGGACTTGGGCGCACCCGGCCTTGCGTCACTTACCCTCCTGCTTAGGCCCCACGCAGCCGCATTCGCGTCGTACATCTCTGTTATTTCACATAATCCGAAAAGAGCGCTTCGTTTCGCCCAGACAGCGAATAACATGATCTTGTGCCCCTGACTATCGTTGCTCAATTTACCTCAACTGGGAAAAGACTTTGGAACTGCGCATCTCCCAAGCGCCGGCGACTCCGTGACGCAACCCGCGACTCTGACTGATTATCGAAACCCGTCAATGCCCGTCAGTCTTTTTCTCGCCCAGTTATTCATCACTTAACCCTCAGCCGAATATAATAGAAAAATAACGTTTTAATGATGGACTCGAAGCTCCGTCTTTGAAAGCCTCACTTTGGATTGGCCTTATGCAAGAATTCTCACACTTCCTTTCTCCCCTTTTTGAACGGTACGGTCCTACCCTGCCATTAGTGTCGGCAGCATTGAAAAATACAGCAGTTAGAGAATACCTAACCTTTTTAGCAGAACCAACTGATTGAGGCAACATTGCAATGGTAGGTGCAAACTATGGGGGTTACTCCTCAGTACCTTTCTAAGAATTACTAGTACTCTCACTTTGTTCGACCCGAATCCGATTGAGCGAGCCTATCTTCAAAACAACCATGTTTACCAACAAGGTTTCCAGCAACTCAACTGATCAGCCATTATATGAAATGATCCTTGTTCTTTCGGGACAATGAAGAGTTTCACGACTCTTTCACAAAAGTATGGCTACATCCAAACCATATCGAGTCAAACATTTCCAGGCCTTCAATATCAAGGGTTCACTGCTTTATAAACCCGTTATATCAACTGGTTTTGTCTGAAAAACCAGTAGTGATGAGCTTTCCCATGTGGAAAAACTCATTCTTATAGCCCAAAAAACAGAGAAGCTGAACTATTCTGGATTGCTCAGCGTGAAGACAACATCAGCGCCATGATGATGAAACTTACGGGAAAACTGGAAAACTCATTGTAGAAAAGGTTGCTTGGTGACGCTCGTTATTCTCATTGTCATTCTGTTACATTCTGTTTATCTTTCTTGAAATGTTGTTTGATTCATATCTTCGTTCTAGTATTGGGAAATGGGATCCTATATTATCCCTCCATCATCGAAAGCTTCTCTTTTGTAAATGGAACATGTGAAGCATAACAACGATATGTCAAGAATAGCAATCAGGTGATTTGTTATCTGGCATGCAGTCACGATACGGTTGATGCTCCAAAAGTACAGAGTCAAATCGGCCAAAAGACCCTAATCATTGGTGGAAATATACATTTTCATCCCCCCTTTTTTCACAACCTACTTCTATAATGTGGTAATACCACCTATGCTAAGTGCTGTAAATAATTATCTACACTCGATAGATTTTCTCTTTGACTGATACTAAATTATGGATCTTTGGGATAAGTGCTTGGTTCTCCAACCCTAAAAAACTAGTGTTTCGACTGAAACCAGTGAGCGCTATCAGACTTCAATTTTCATTATTTACATGGTTGTTTTTTTGTTTGACGCGTAATACATTCTAGTGGCAGGTACACTAAAACTAGCCGCATCAAAATATTAAGCTGACCTATGAAAAAAGAAAAAAAAAACGCGATTTCTTACAAACGTATTTTTGTTTTAAAATTTTTAGTTAGATGCGAACTGGTTCCACCACTTTCAACTGCCCAGAACACGAAACCATCGGAAGAAGGGCCAGACCATATTAATATACACTATAAAATACCTAGATTGGCATCGTGAAAACAGTTTTCTTTTCTTTTTAAGCTGCAGGGATGACTCATCGCTAATATTCGCTGTATAATTAGCAGAGAGAAGTATTTTTACGATTCTATTCAGAGAGGTTTTTTTCTGTTTTCTCTTGTTGTAGTATACGAACTTATAATTACTATTCATAACTCAAAATGTGTTGTTGTGACTAATATTGCAAAAAATTTCCAAATTCACAGAAGTAAAACAATACCAAGAATTTTGCGATGCGAAAAGACGATTTAAGCGAATTTTAGTAGAAAACAGAAATGGCTCAACAATTTTCAAAACATAATGTTTCTGTGCTTTAAAAATGGCAGAAAACGGCAAAAAACTGTACTTACTCTATATAGTAACATTACTAGAATATTCAAAATGTTTTGCACAAAACCAAGCTGAAAAATGTACAACTTACTTAAATTGCTTTATTTAATATGTGCTAGAAATCGATAAAAGTTGGAAAAAATAAAAATCCAAAATCTTTGTCTGAATAGCAGAATATTTCTTAGCATAAATTTCATGCGCTCAAAGTAATCACATTTCAGAACAATTTAACTTAAACAAGATCCAACGATTTACAAAATTTGCCCATATGATCATGACTGGAACTTTGAGGTTCAGTTGCATTCTGAGGGTGTGTCTGTATGTCATGCATAATGATAATATAATCAATAACTCAACCTGAGAATTTTCGTGTTGAAGTTGTTGGGAAGGGGAATCTTTGTTTGTTTTGAAAACCGGCTGCCGGCGAGATAAACGCCCGATCTTGAACTTGATAGGCTTTTAGAAAGTAAAAGTGGATGCGGAAGATGGGCAGACCGGTCTAGATCTACCGCGGTCAAGGTCGGTTCCCTGTGTTTATTTTCGTCCCCCCTCCGCCCATCGCTGCAACATTTATCAGAGAGGAGGTTTTGATACTCGGAAATTCTTCGACATTTTCGATTGAACCGCGCCAAGTATTCAACGCAGTTACGCAACCAGAGCGTTTGAGCCACAGCCCTGTCATCCCGAACATGACAAATACGGTATAATTTTTAGTTAGAGGAAGCATCTTGAGAAGACCGATGACGAGCCCATCCGGGTGATGCACGAGTCCTGCAATGACCAAGCGCCTGAGCTGGACCAAACTTTCCACCACCAAAATTTGACGTACGTACTATCAACTGTACTATCAATTTGATGCACTACTATTTGATGTACAAATCAATCTTTGAAGAAACTTAAGTTATTACAATGGTGCCAAGATTTAGAAATTCAAATTTTGGGCATGGACACATTTTGGACACTCCCCTCCAAGGAGGAAAATTTAAGGTATGAATTCTTCAAAAGCTGGTATCTCAAAACTTTCAATGAATCAAATGAGGATCACCCGAGTTTGAGGGGGGGGGGGGGGGGGGGGGGGGGTAGCACAACAGTGGTATCAGAATGGGCTGATCATCTGCTGATTCAGTTATATCGTATTTTAGATTTCTCGTCCACACTAACAGAAATATAGTTAATCTAACTAATTTAGCTTAAGAAAGAAACGAGATAGTGAATGACATAATCGTGTGTGTAGTTATTGGCAAATTCGGTAGGTACCTACCAAAACATGGATTGGTTCATGGAAGATCTCTTTTATACAGGAAAGGTTCACCTACCTAAAAATACAATAAATATTTGTGCAATAGTGCTCAGGGTTTTTTTTTTTTTTTTTTTTTTTTTTAATTTAAATTTAACAGCGAGAGGAAGAGGTACGAGGCAGAATCCTACTCTGCCTATTTCAATATCAATCACGTTACGGCTTGTACCCCCCAGGGAGAATTACCTGTACCGGAGAAGGAGTGGACAGGTGACGAACGCCTCAATCGGCGACGCGGCTAATCGCTTCTAAAGGTCGGGTCACCACAAGATGGCGCAACCGCCTGATCCTGAACCGCCAAAGATGAGGGCTTGCATCCGCTCAGCCTGCACATACCGCCCATTCAGTTCTTACGGGCACCTCCTTCGACTCCTTCCCTTCCCTGCATCGCTAATCTATGGTTTTTTCCCATTCTTTCAACCCTTAAGAACTCGAGCCAGGTCGTCGGCAACCCATTCTCGAAAAATTGGAATAACTTGATTAAGCAGGTCAAAAATGTTTGCCAAGTTGGGTGTGGCCATAAAGATAAACCCACTCAATCCATGAAAAATTGATGTTAATGAAACTGTAGAAGACATGATTGTGACAAAGATTAGAGGAAGGTACGCGCATGCGGAAGAGCTACTAGTGATACGATCATGATGAAACTCTTATGTGGTAATCACATCGTCATCCCCTAAGGCAAAGCGCACACTGCAGTCGGGACCACGGCAGATCTGTCGGCTTTATATTCCTGCGCACACGGGAGACCAGACAGAAAATAAAACCAACAGTTGGAACTAATTTAATGTAGAGAAATTAGGATTTTTAAGGCAGGTGTTTTTATTATTATTATTTTTTTATTTTATTTTATTTTTCCAAGTATAGGTACATCTAGTTTTTTATCAATCTCAAAAATTACATCTTGAAGAAGGATTGGGACAGAAAATTGCACTTGACAGTATTTTACTCGATTTTCAATCCTATAGTTAAAAAAAAGCTAATTATTTACTGCACAAAGGTTTTTTATTTCTGTATAGACAGCCCTTGTACACAGGTCATTGGACTATAATTTTCAAGTCCAGGATATAATATATTACAGAAATCATTAGAATTAGCCTCTTAGGTTCCTCAGTTGATCGATTCACCTGTACACCTCGTAATTATTTTTAATCACGAAACAAATTAGACTCAGAGGTCCTTCAGCTGATAAGTGAGCCTCCGTACATTGTAGCTTTACTCTCGATATCCCGATATCAATTTTTAAATCATTCAGCTCTTTAATCTTATCCGTTACTGGCACATCCCCGGCTGATGTGTGAACTCTTTAGCAAAATTTCATAAACATCGGTCCAGTAGTTTTAATGAAAAGCTTCAGACAGCAAACGGATGGTGTTTTATAACGGACGGATATTTTTATTTTAATCGATTCTACTCTTCTTAAAACGTAAACCAAATTTATAGGGATGTTATTATTATTATTATTTTTTTCTTGTTTGTTTACAAAGGTGCACTATTGAAAATAATAAACCAAAAAGCTCGCACTCATTTGAATCCTATATACACATGACAGTTCGACATTGTATATAATTATGTATTTGTCCAGGGGTGAAAATAAAGTTAAATACGAATTACAGTTATCGATTGAACAAATAATTTGCGACAAAAAAATCTTCACGGAGATTTTTATTGAACACTTTTTTCGATTAATTCAATATTTATGCTTTACATCACTTGAAACCGCCATAACATCTTCACACTGCAGGTTCACCGGTTTTGTATTTTTTTTTTTTTTTTTTTTTTTTTTTTTTTTTTTTTTCAAGTCTATCATGCTCAAGTTTATGTGTTTTTAAAGAGCAAAAACTAGTTGGTGTTAGGACTCGCGTCGGGTCAGTCGCAGGGGAAAAAACTTCGCATCAACTCGCGTTGGGTCAAAAACGCAATTGCGGCACATCATACGCCCTGCAGCGTCCGAAAGGTTACTGAACTTGACATTTTAGAAAGATAGAAAAATACAGGAAGCAAAGAGGGTGGAAATTCAAACTCAAAGTTCACAAGGTCCGAATGGACCCAACGCGAATACTATACGCTTGATGTTCCGAACTTTCACAATTCGTTCCTCGTTTCACAATGTTTTGGTCTTATCTACCGTTTTGTTGCGTACCTAAAGTTGGGATTTGTTCATTCAAGTTAGCCATCTTGTTCTATAGTCTTGACTGGGGAAATCTTAGTCCAAGTCTTGACTGGCTTGACTAAGACTTCTAGTAGGCTTAACTGGCTATGATCCGTAGACCTCGTTTTTTCCTTATCCGACTAAGTAGGTGGTACGTGCGGGTATTACTAGAATCGTTCTCGCTTCAACTTTATCTTAATCCCAAAATATATCATTTCCCGAGAGAGGTACGTTATGAGACACATTGAATATTGCATTCACAATATGATTAAATCGTGTATTCTTCTTTATTCTATAGTTCATGTAGGTATATTACGAATTAGATTCCTATGAATCGCTGCCACTTCCTTGTAAATGTATGGTTTTGGTTGTGACTAGAGCCACCAGAATTCATCAATCAGCTTATACGTATTGTATAATGGCTATGTTCTCGCAATACGACGGAAATGATAATATTTCTATGACAAATTATTCAAGTACATATAGTATAGTATTTATATTAAAAATACGCCTAGCTCGTTAGATTTCCATCATGGGAACATTTGTTTCATTATTCATGACTCACAAATAAAGTGAGTAGGATAGTATATGACGGTCAATCAAAACAAACAAAATTGGACCTTTAAGTGGTAAAAAAATTTTAGTTTGAGTGTTGCGTTTGCGTTTACGAATGTTGGAACATCTAAAGTTTTGACTGCGCTATCGATGATGATTTCATAAAAATCATGAGAAAGTTGTGGAGCATATGCATGTAAGAACTGGTTGCAGACATCCTGTAGTCTGACAGACACGGAACCAATGAGGGCGGTCTAAGACTTGAAATACCTATAAGTGATTATTCGATTTCGGAGTAAAATAGTTTTTCATCACAAAATGTACACACAAAGATTTTCTTCACTTGCTAGTATTGGAAGCTATATGTATAATGTACTCGTAACAACAAAATTATAGTTTTCCTCGCCTACATTAATGAATTTTAAGTTGTTGAGCTTCGCTCATGACTGGAATTTGGAATTGGAAGTACTCAAAACTAGGATTTAAGTGAAACAGTTCAAGGAGGTTTTCTTTACCTAATTTCATGCAATTATACTTCACTGTGAAGATATGTTTCAGTTTGGGTCCAGGCACATGTGTTGAGGGGATTCCGCGAAATGTTTTCAAACATAATACAAAACTTTCTTCCAAACCTCCGAGTGATGGAAGAGTTAAAGAGCAGTGACCATAGGTCCGGCGCTTACAAGAGTTTTTATGACTTATCGTTAGTTCCTGCTCTAATATTTGCAAAATGTGTATAATTCATCTCTGTATTATAATTAGATGGATAGATTATTTTATCTTCATGAAACCATCACCCATAACAACCGGATTCGTCGTAAAGCTGCCTCGAGGCTCGTCAAACCTTTTTGTGTGACCCTAAACATTAGACAACTCCACCATCAATCTTCCGGTAGGATCTTGTCACTCTGCGCTTGGTTAGTAAACGATTTTATTACGCAACTTGCAGAAAATTGCCTACAGCCACGAGAAATCGCTATTTTTCCTCCGAGATGTTCTGCCGACCTTAATAACTGGCTGTCCTTTGAGAGCGTTACTCGTTGGAATCACGTGAAATGGGACGAATAATTGGTAATACGCTAGTAGCACCTTTAGCGAATACATTTAGCGAATTCAATCAAGAGTGTTGCCAGCGAATGTATGGAACCAATTTCAGTCAATTATGAAAACTCATTGCTCCCTCAGCTATTACCCACGAGAGAAAAAAAATCATGTCGAGGAAACATTAGGCAACCCACAGATAATCACTGGGTTTTCGAGGTTGCTAAGGCTGGAAAAAACAATGCATACCTTCGGAAATTAAAGCTTTATACCACAAAACCTAGTTCTCAATTAGTGATTGGTCTATAGTTATTTTGATTCATCATACAAGCATGAATTGTTGACAATAAATGGTTATAAGCTCTAAACTAGATAGAACCTTAAAATCATGGTTCTAGTTGTAAAATGCTGATATCCTTCTCGTCATAAGAATAACGCAATGACAATGATTGTAATGTTTCGTTTAGGAAGATTACTCTAACAGTTCATTCGCTACATTACCGATTTGATAACTCTACTTAGGATTGAGATTTAAAAGAATCAGGATTATCGCCACAACAACAAAAATCAATTACTATTTTAGAAGGAAGGTTGTATTCGTTGGACAAAAATTTTCAGCACAACGAATCACATATAATAAACTTGAAAAAAGCATATGACGGCTTATAATTGTTAAATTTATATATCTTTGCAGAGTTGTACTTGAAAAAGAATATATATATATATATATATATATATATATATATATATATATATATATATATATATATATATATATATATACTATGAAAGGTATGCACAATATTGTATGAATTCACTTTTAGCGAATTTTCGTAGAAAAAGGAGCTATTGCACAATGGCCCCAAAAAATTTAAAATCAAAATTTTCGTAAATTTTTTTCATTGAAATCCGTTTAGAGACATTCTGCGACAAATCCTGGAGTTTACCGCTTTTTCATGTATACCTATATATATATGTACAGATATAATTGTGTTCTTGCGCCAAACAATTGCGCAAAAAAAGCTAAAATCCAGTCTTTTTTGAATTGCCGAATATTATTTAGAACGGGTTTTTTTTTTTTTTTTTTTTTTTTTTTTTAAATAAAATTGGTTGTAAAAATTCCTTATTACCTTGGGTGCTGAATTTTCAAAACAATTCAACATAAGTAAGTACGATAATTTACGAAAATTTTCTCATACGATCATGCTGCATGACCGGCACTTTTTTTTATTATTTTTTTATTAAAATAAGTTGCGAAATCGATAAAAACGAAAACTGTTAAAATCCTCAAACTGGTAGAGTGTTTAGATACCATAATTTTGATAGTTCACATATTTTGAGTAAAAGTGCTCACATTTCAAAAAATCCTCTATATAATGCGTACAATTACGTAAATTTGATCAATATATGATTTTGATGGACTGTTTTTTAATTTTTTTTTTTTCAAGATATTGTATATTTATTTTTTATCTTAGAATCTAGTTATATACCTACCTATTTATTTTATTTTTTTAAATCGAATATTACGATAAAACTTGGATTAATTGAAAGCCATCAGTATTCCAGAGTACCCTCGACATAATTTCCTGTTGCTCTTCGTCGAAAGTTATCCTTCGGCTCGACACCTTGTGATTTTTCGGTTAATTAGTGTGCGAATCCTCAAGGAGGTCCTGAAAAATTGAGGTGATTAAAAGTGTTTGCGTTGGGTGAATAATCGCGAACTTGAAATAAGACGAAGCTGGGTTAATAGTCACCAGTTTCCCGCCGAGGATGATCACACGCACCTATCAAACTGTTCGGCGAGATCAACCAATTAGGCTTTATGAAGTTTGTTGGGGAGCTCTGTTATTTCCTTTTTGTCTTCGTGTTTAATCTCGTTGAAGGTATTTAGTTAAGACGAACTTCAGACTTTAAACAAATGTCATGAGAACTCGAGACGTTCGGAAGGACACGGGAGTCTTAGAGGCTGTAGATCAGCAGATCGAAAATCTTTAACGCGATGTATCAAGTGTACGCACAAGGATATTTGGGAATAAGCCGATTGAGCGCAGTCTGTTCCAGATTGAGTGCAGAAAAGAGCACCAGTTGAACGCAAATATAAGTGGACTCTCTAGGCCATCATTGAATTTGAAGTGTCAAGGGAGGAATCATCAAATTTAAAATGTCATGTGGCAAAACATGTATGAAGGCATTTTACTATAATAATAATAACAACTATTTGTAATTACATGTGTTTAATTGTATGAATGATGTGCATAGTTTGGTGGTCTGTATGCTTGCAAGTTCCCATCTCAAAAATCATACGAAAAATGTCCTAAATCAATCCTTCAAGAAGAAATACAGATTATTTCGGCAAATAGATTAGAATAATGTGTATAGTTTGGTGATCTGGAAGCTCGCAAGTTCGCATCTCAAGAGCGCTTGTATACCTAAATGACAGTAAACTGTGGAGTACTTGGAAAATCTATGAGATTCAAAATGTTTCAACTTCAGATAGCAGAATGCGTCAGATAAGTTTTAATTGACTAGTGAAGCCCACTTATAATGAGAGTTACTCACACATCATTTTATATTTTTGATTTTAATTTCACTAGCACTCCCCAACGATAAGTTGTTGTTTCTATGATTTTTCGAAGTTTCGCGCACCACCGTCGTCTGAACACCCCCGCCCAGCGTGACGTCACCAGTTCACGAAAGAAAACATCTGCAACTGCGGTTGGTATCAAACATATTGGGATGAAATTTACTTCCACATGAAAATAGCAAAAGTACCTTTTTCACTCCACACTCATTGTGTCCCGGTTGTGCTTCAAATACCAAGTTCATTGCTCCAGCATGAAGCATTGTACAACGCAAATTCATACATGTGTTGCATTGCTTTCAGTGCTCCAGTTGTGAGCGAATTTCCGTAATTTTATTTATTACATTCATGTAAAATATTTTGAAATTTGAGTAGTATTTTTGTATGGACAAAAACAATCAATTTTATGAAAAAGACATTTTTTCTAAATAATAATTTGCAATTCAAACACAATTTTTAGTTTTTACCATTTTATTTGTAGGCTTTATTTTTGATGAACCATATGTTAATTATATTAATGGAATTTAGCCGGATTAGTAACAGTTCAGCCAACCCAAGTAAGCTAAAGTAGGTAGCTTTGCGATTCATAGCAGTTGGTGTTTTTTCTTTCAACACTTGAACCTTTCTGGAGTACAAACAATTGGTCCTACGATCGTCTCGCTACTACCCTTTTATATTGGAGGAATTAATGATGCTGGTGGTAATGTTGACATTTCAATCCAAGAAGTCCGACTCTAATATCGCCGTATGCGTAGATAGTCGATCAGCGGTATCCTATCAACAGTTTTGTAGTTCAGTACATTACTTATGTTCTGTGTAAAATTTCGTCCAGTATAAACGTACAAATTCGCATTATGATTCCCAAATCAACAACCAGTTGCTGATCAACAGATTGATAGTCACCTGTCAGTTGCTGTCATGATAGTAATTTGTCTTCATTTGGCCGTTGTTCAACATTCCCTTCAGCATTCATGAATAGAAATCTGATTTCATTCATCACTAGTCACAATGCATTCAATTGTCTTGGAAACTAATCAGCTGTAAATTTCATTTCTCTTTCATTTAAATACAATTTTTATTAGTTTTATTCAAAGGTGAAAAATGACCCCAAAAAGTGAAATTTTTTGAATTTAGAAAAGTTTCACTTTTTTGAACGCATGTAGATAAGTCCACATGATTCTATTTCATTTTTTTCTTAATGTGACTCAGAAGATGACTAAAAAATTCAGCATTCCAACTGTATAGTCAATTGCAGTTTAATTTCGCTAATTAATGGAGGAAATTATTTTAATGTTTGAAGGTGTCGCTTTTCCAAATAAATGGAGCGTTTTATTGAAAAATGAAATCACGACAAATGATTTTCGGGGTCGGTCTCTACTGAATATTTTACGCAAAATCAAATGGCGACAATGGCAGATCTCCTCGACTCTGCTATAATAACGGAGCATTAAGCTTTAATATGGTTTTTGTTAAATTTGTATGCTGATTGAAGATGTAAAACTCGATTATAGTGAAGTTCGGAATCTCTGCTAGTGTTACCATCCGATTCAGTGAAAAATCCAGTAGAGGACGATCCCAAACTTGTCAAATGCCAAGGGTAAAAAAATAAATAAGTAAATAAAAAAAAAAAAAAAAAAAAAAAAAAAAAAAAAATTAAAACATTTGTCATTAGAAAACTCTGATTTTGACTTAACTGTTGGAAAGCTGCGTTTATGAGCCAACAATTAGGATTGCATAGGGGGGAACCAGATAGAATTATTCAGATTTACATGCGTTTGAAAACAAAAAAGTTTTCCACAAATTTGACAATTTACGATCATGTTTCACCTTTGAATAAAATGTAAAAAAAAAAAAAAAAAACAGTTTGTACTAAGGAGGTATGAAATTGTACGCTCTTTCCAACGGTGATTTTACGTTTGGGTATAATTCGTAAATTGAGGGAGTTATGGACGTATTATAATTATTCGTACGTAAAAAAAGTTCCAGTCATGCAGCATGATTTTATGAGCGAATTTTCCTAAGTTATTATATTATGTTAAACTGTTTTGAAATTTGAGCTTTTTGAGTGCAATGAAAAAATGTTAACCATTATTTGTATGTCAAAAAACGTGTTCTAAATAGTAATCTGCTATTCAAAAAGAACTTTTGGATTGTTCGTTTTTTGTTAAGTTTTTATCGATTGTATAGCAAATTTTAATGAAATTTAAGTACATTTTTCAACATATTAGCGAATTTTTGTAGAAGGTGAAGCTATTGCAATGGCTCGGAAAATTTTAAAATCAAAATGTTTGAAAAAATGTCTTCATTGAAATCCGTTTTGAGGCATTCTAAAACGATTCCTGAAGTTTGCCTTCAAAATCGGGTGAAAGAAAATTGTGAAAATTATACTTGTGGGAAGGACAGTACGTGAAGATAAACCTTGAGACTCGTAATTAAAATTATCCAGGAAGGTAAAACTTTGAACGAAATTGAGAATTTGGAATGTTATGTAAACTAAATGCTTCTGCAACCTAGATAGACTCACACGGTAATATTTTATGTTGCTATATGTTATGTGTAATGTTAATGTGCTTTAGTAGTAATATTAGATCGTCGGAAACTTTAATTTTTGATACAGCAGTCGGTTAGAAGTATTGAGTTAAAGCAGTCTGTTTAGTGTATACTCCACGTTACTCCATGTGGGTTTGTATAACCTTCATAATTCAATGAAATCGGAATTCAAATAATACCTATTTGCCTATATGAGCATCGGGAACCTCGAGACGCCAGGAAACAAATTTCAGACTAATTGGTTGTGGTATGTGACCAGATTTGATGTTCACAGCCTAGAGCTCTCATACCTACATCAAATACCGACCGACACTTTACGAAATATGTAGAAACAACTTAAACACCTCTCCAAATCATTGTGAAAATTCGCGTCATTTTAAATAATAATTTCGTTGTGAGTGGATTCCAAGATTTACTTGTTTGCGGTCTTCATAGTAACCACAAATCTCAAAACTGTAAAATCTGAAGAGCCAACGCGATCCCACATAATTCAAGGCTGTGGCTTTTTACCAGCAAACGTTCATCGGTTTTAGGCCGAATGGGTTGTAAATATTGTGTTTTTGACGATGTGAATTTATTTCGACTCCAAAACCAATAGAAACAGCATGAGAGATTATCCAAGTTTAGTTCTCTTACCCAACAAATGGAATAACGAAATCATGAGGATTACATAATATACGGTTGAAGATACCAACTCGAGAAATAACGATGCAATTACACACCTTCAATTTGAAAACAAAAACATCATATGAATCACGAGATATCATTACCTACAATTCGATAATGTTTGGTAACGAAATTGAGCACATAATCCTACAAAGCTACGTATTAATGTTAAGTTGTATCTAGGTTGTTGTTATAGCTATGTAATTCTAACATCGCCTACCTGGTACTTGCCTTATACCAAATTTTCCTTCGATTTCGAAATCATTGTTTAGAATAATCTCCCACCCAGTGCCTCCGAAATTCGATCAAGTGGTGGGGAATTACGAATATCTTAATATTTCAATCAAGCTTTGATGCAGCATAATGATGTCTAACTTTACGAAACATATAATTAGAAATGGAATATTATAATGATGAGAAATTTTGAATGAACATGAATATGATGAAGAGTTGATTCCGACGTACCTAGTGTAATATTAATTGCCAAATACATACAGGCAGCATGGCGAACAGTAAAAAATATGTTCGAATAATACTGGAGGCCATTTGCTACACTGCGATATTGATTGAAATTATGAAATTGAAGACTTTGTGATTTCTGAATCATTACATCAGTATGTAGAATTCCTCTTTTGATTTTCGTGAAGTTTGAAAACTTATCGTGAAGAATTAAGAATTTTGTTCAAAGAGAAATTTAGACTGACCTGAAGAGCGAAGAGGAGGAGAAGGGTGGAGAAGGGAGACATGTTGCGGAGGTTGGCGGTGTCACCATCCAGAAGTCACTTGAACCACTCGGGACTCCTGCGGGGCGAAATGCGATATGAAGACGAGGCGGAAGGTGAAAGTATTTATAGGTTCCAGTGAGGAGCTCATCCTCATCCTCAGCATCCCCCGCCACCCACCAAGCTGACCCCCGGCGCCACCCACCCCACATCGTCAAGGGTGGAATTTGGGTAATCATGCATAGCTTTTAGATATTATGTGTAACATTATATTGCACGAATCTTAAATACATGTGATGGATATGGTACGTTTTCGTACGCTGAAGGTTCTACTGAGGAATTCATCCCCATCCTCAGCATCCCCCGCCATCCACCCGGCACCACCCACCCCACATCGGCAAGGGTAGAATTTGGGCTATTATACATTTTTCTCAGATGTAATGTGTATCGTTATATTCCATGTACTGTGAACTTCATGTGATATATAAGGTTCTAAGGTTCTACTGAAACTTTATCCCCATCCTCAGATTCTCCACCACCCATCCACTCAGTTGACCTCAGCGCCACCCACCCCACATCGTCAAGGGTGGAGTAAAGGAAATCATACATATCTCTCAGATATTGTGTGTATCAGTATATTACGTGTACCATGAATACATTCTATGTATAAGATATATTTTTGTATGATGAAGGTTCTGCTGAAACTTCATCCCCATTCTGATAAGGTACATTTGCATGTGTCTGCAGCATCTACCACCACCCAACTCAAATCGTCTGGGGTGAAATTCGATTAATTATGCGTGTCTCCCAGTTATGGTGTGTATCATTATGGTGCATGTATCGCGAAAACATGTGATGGATACAATACATATTGCTATTTCGATCTAACCTTCATCTTCAGCTCTTCTCATCCTCAACATCCCCCGCCACACATCCAGCAGATCATCAGATCATCGGTGAGGTGTCACCCACCCTACATCGTTAAGGATGGAAATTACATCGACATGTAGGTACATCTCTCAGATGTTGTGTGTCTCATTACAGTGCACGTATCGCAGATACATGTGATGGATATGGTACATTTTCATATGTTGGAGGTTCCACTGTGGTGCTCTTCATCATTGTCGTGGCTGTATGTGAAATGAAATTTAGAAAAATTGCTAAGTGAGTCTAGCGAACTGGAAACTTGTGCTAAGTGAATCTAGCGAGTATAAAATTAAAAAATCGACATGAATTTCGTCGTGTTGAAACCAGAACTGATAAAACCCTGACAGGACTTTCAAGATAGACGAACCATGAAGAGATGGAACCTTATTATCTACAGGGAGTAACCGGACATAGTCAAACGATAATCAGTTAGAGAACGTATAGTTACTGAACATTAGTCCGAAGCAACCAGGGCACCTTTGTACTCATGTTCGGAGAACCGTATTACTCGGACGGACCGGACAAGGTACTGTCGCGTCGTCTCCCAGATGAGGATACAAAACTGGAAAAGTTTTCGGATAGGAATTGGAAAACCGAAGCCCATAGGACACAGTCGCATCGATTTAAGAGGTAGGTGTGTGGAGGATGGTAGGCATGTTGGTTGAGAAATAACAAAGCAGAATACGAATACTAGAATAGGTGGACCAACCACCCTGCAGCCAGTTATATATACCCTCTTGATCTCTTACTCCAGGGCCTGTTCCATTCCACCCAGCTTTACATTCCTAGCTCCTGGGTGCAGTTTGGTCGAGTCTCTTCTGTTTATTTCCGACAATACATATTACACAAGGTGGGCACCACACTTATCCTAAGCATTCTCCACGACCAACCCGGATGACCCCAGGCGCAACCCACCCCACATCATCAAGGGTGGAAATTGGGTAACCATGTGCATCTCTCAGATATTGTACATCATTGTGTATGCTTCACGAATACATGTAATGTATAAGGTATACATATTTCCGTACGCTGAATGTTCTGTTGAGGAGCTTATCCTCATCCTCAGCATCCCCTGCCACCTACAAATCTGACCCCCGGCGCACTGTCGCCAGTTCTCCAGAACTAGGTGGAAAAAAATCCATGTTTCTAGGAGACTCTCAAGTGATTCGGTTGCCTAAATTATGGTGAGAATCTTAAGTTTTAAACCCACCTACGGTTTTAGTGTATTTTGGCATAAACCCCATTTTCGTCACGTCATGGTTCCAACAGAAATCTAGATTTCAAGGTCCCTCGACTGATCCCATGTAGATCAAATGTACGAGCTGTTTATGGACGAACAAATCGTTATTTCAACAGGAACCAGTTCTTGATCAAGGCCGCCTCACTACCATGGGACTTAGATTACCAAGGACGGCATATTGATTTTAAAAAAGTAGCAATTTTCAACAAGATTATTTTAGATTTATATGATAAACATTCCAGTCATAAAAGTAAAAATAAAGAAACCACTGGACTGGAACACTGGACCTCGGACGGTATTAGAGAGCGTACGATTCCACGTGACAAACAATATACAATAAAACAGCTTAAAATACGAATAAATATAAAATGGAATAAATACCATAATAACATATCTATAATATAAAATTAAACTTTCAACGTCTCCAAACGGGACTGGAGTAACTAAAATTTTAAACTTTAAAAAACTAACTCACTAAAAACTTTAACTCACGAATTTTTGGTTCATTTGTTATGCACAATTTTATGTGTTTTTTAGGGTAAAACTAGTTAGTTAAAAAGTAAAACTCTGTTACAACGTAGTTGGGGAGATCTGCAAGCGATACCATTCGATTCAGCGTGAAAATATAAGTAGAAACCGGCCCCAAGCTCGAATTTTTTTAGAGAGTAATTTTTCACGAAAACCCTCAATTTCATAGAAACAAAGCCATATTCTTCAACCTACAAACATACTTTTATCCGCTGATTAGTGAAGTAAAATAAAAATTGATTATACCTCTAGAAACCTGGGATCTTCGGCCAGTCTTTACAGATGAGGTATGCGAAAAAATCACAGAAATGGTGCACTCACAGCCGGTTCAAAAAATTAAAATTTCTCATATTCGTGGGAATTTCATGTTCAGGCAGTTTTTTCACCAAATGAATCCTATTAAAAAAATTTGATTTGGCATTAGATAGGGAGGAAATTTAAACTAACTGTTTTAATTTTTGTAGTTATTGCTGTTTTAATGACTCAAGGTCAAAAACCCGAAAAAATCTTAAAAATTGAATTATTCGAAAACTAAGCGTTAAAAAAAATTTCTACGAGCAACTTTCGATCAGAAATGAGCTCTAAAATCACGCCCTGAAGTACTGACCACCTTATTCGGGACACCCTGTATACATCGTTCGAACGCACCACTGGCTAGGGTTCGATTCTACTACTTATTTGTGACTTTTTTACCCTATAACATATATTTTCTAATTCACGCTAAATACCACTTTTTCATTTTTAAGATTTTTTTTGCGTTTTTGACTTTGTTTCACTAAAACTGTCATAACATAATTTTCAGTCAAAACTCAAATCTGATTATACCGATGAAAATAGCTTAAGATTTACTAGCTCCCTAATGACATGTTGAAATTTTTAAAATGGAATGAACGGGTGTAAAATACCTATAATTTAGTAATCTTTCGGCTTTATGGAATAATGTGTTAGAAAAGTGCGATTCTGGCCAATTTTCGGTATTTTCCCAAGTTGGTGTTGCAAATATCAGTAGGTAAATGATAAACGCAAATGAGCGCGATTGCACTCCCAAAGGGCGCAATTCTGCTCTAAAAGTGCAGTATTTGAGTTATTGAAGATACTCGATTGTCACATGTAATTCATGATTTTGTAGTTTTTTTTCGTTTTTTTTTTCGTGCTAAACCTCATAGTGATGTTGATTAATTGATATTTGGAACACCAACTTGAGAAAAAACAGAAAAATTGACCAGAGTTGTGCTTGTCAAACACATTTCCACAAAGCACAAAGCGTACTAAATAAAATGTGGGTTTTTCGGTGTTTTCCCAAGTTGGTGTTACAAATATCAATAAATAGACATCACTACGAGGTTCAGCACGAAAAAATACTCCAAAATCATGTTTTTGATGTGCAAGGCTTAGTCTTCTCTGTAGTAGGTTCTTGGCAGTGTTTAGTTTGAAGTGAAATGGCTGAGATGACAAGTAATTTATTAGACGTCCTGAATATGTTGGTTTATGGTAGTAGTCTGTGATAATTGATCCATCTGGCTCTCTGGTGATTTTAATATCCAAAAAGGGAAGACAATTATTTTCTTCCATTTCTATGGTGAAAGACATTGGAGGGCTGCAGAATCTGTTGAATTCGTCTAGGAGTGGGGTTATAATACACTATTTGAAGAGAATCGTCAACATATTTTCGGGACCAGAGCACTCTAAAAATTTATCTAGAATGACTTGGAAGAATTCATCTAGGACAATATCTGCTATTATGGGACTGCATGGATTTCCCATAGGTACTCCTGTTTTTTGTCTGTAGAACTTAGATTTGAAAACTAGGTAATTAGTGTTGAGAACAAACTCTAGAATAGTCATGAATTGATTGTACCCGAGTTTGGGATGGTTAATTAGAATTTTTGGCCAATGTTTTTTAATTATATCTATAACCAGTGTTAAGGGAATAGTGTTGAAAAGTAAATTTAACTGATGTAACCATTCCCCCAGAAGCCCACAAAGTACTCAGCCTTGGTGAAAAATTTTGCAACAATAACAGAACTGTTCCCATTCAAGACTTGGTAGCTGACGTTGAGAATATCATCCAAAATTTAGATGTAAATGAAACAAAGAAAAAAGATGCAAGATGTGAAATAGTGAATATACTAACCAACAAAAACATCCCTGCTCGTCATACTAATAACCACTACCAAAATCAACTAATAAATGAAGAAGAACTTAAGAAAACAAAACAATTTGTTAAACAAAATCCCCAGTTACTGTTCCTACGAGCTGACAAAGGAGCTGTTAGTGTAGTAAAGTATAAATCTGAATATGAAACTAGACATAATGGATTGCTACAAAACCAAGATAGTTATGAATTACTTAATGCAGAGCCCAGAAAAAAATTGGAAAGACAAGCCAATTCCATCATATACACACTGCATAAAAACAAAACCATTGATAAAACAACACAACTCAGATTAGCATCACACAAATCTGTAGCCCCAAGAATCTATGCCCTTCCTAAGGTTCACAAAATGAATGATCCACAACAATTAAGACCAATAGTCAGTACAATCAACAGTCCCAACTACAATTTATCTAAATTTCTTGCAAATCTATTAAAACCTTGCGTAGACAATGAACAGTTCAACACAAAAACTCACATGAAATCAAAGATTCACTTAAAAACATCAAAATACCCCCGAACCACAAGATGATGTCAATGGATGCTTTCTCTCTTTTCAACACTATTCCCTTAACACTGGTTATAGATATAATTAGAAAACATTGGCCAAACATTCTAATTAACCATCCCAAACTCGGGTACAATCAATTTATGACTATTCTAGAGTTTGTTCTCAACACTAATTACCTAGTTTTCAAATCTAAGTTATACAGACAAAAAACAGGAGTACCTATGGGAAATCCATGCAGTCCCATAATAGCAGATATTGTCCTAAATGAATAATTATCATGAATTTTCAAAATATAGCCTCTCCGACAAATGTGGTCTTAGAGGTTGCCAAATTTCATAGAAACTGCTTCATCTAATACTCTTTCCAATGGTATAATCAGTTTCAATAATAGCTGTTTTCTTTGGTCTATTATTACTGAACGAGAGCTGAAAAACACAATATTAGTGAAGGAAGCGAAGGTGACAGGATGAAACGTACTCGCATGTCATAATTTATTTATTAACAAAATCATTTTTTTATCAACACAATTATTTCCGTGAGTATGTAAAATACATAATTACTAAGCAAATCAATGTAGCATGTTCTCAAAATGCCGACCTCGATGTCTGACGCATTTAACCGAGGGCGTTTTCTCATTGCTCCCACAGTTACTGAAAATGAAAGAGATTCTTTCAGTTTTTCTGAAGCAGCAATTACCCGTCTTCTCACCTCTTCTTCACTGTAGACCTCAGCCTTGTAGACCTCACTTTTAAGAAAACCCCATACCAAGTAATCCATGGGGTTGAGGTCAGGAGATCTCGGTGGCCATGGGGTAATCCCTCCTCGCCCTATCCACTCAGGAAAACGTTGGGACAACCACCTTCTGACGTTCACCGAATAATGATGTGGAGCTCCGTCTTGTTGATAAATTAAATTTCCGCTAACGTCGGGAGGAAGATTCTGAAGGAGATTAGACAAACCTTGTTCGAGAAACTGTAAATAAGTCTCCCCATTTAAATTTGCTGGTAGAAAATGTGGCCCTATCAACTGATCGCCAACTATCCCTGCCCAAACATTTACTTTAAACTGGCGTTGGAATGATGACTGTCGAGATGAATGGGGATTCTCCGTAGCCCAGTGGTGCATATTGTGAGTATTGAATACACCTTCGCGAGTAAACAAAGACTCGTCTGTCCTCAATATGCTTTTGAAAAATGATATTCTTCTATGTCGCTATTCGGAAGCCAAACAACCTACAAAATTCTTCTCTAGGTGCAAAACTGTTTTTTTCCAAAGCCTACACCTGTCTGAAATGGTAAGGGTGAAAATGGTTTTTATTCAATACTTTCAAAACGTACCAGTGGGAAACACCGATCCCTGAGGATATGTCACGAGAACTTACATTAGGATCAGTTGTGACACGGTCAATGATGTACTCATCAATTCCAACATCTGCTGCGGCAGATAAATTTTCCCTTCGAGATCTCACTACCGAACCTGTATCCAACAAACGTTGGTGCCGTCTCGTAAAAACTTTGTCCATAGGGCAACGTCTGTCAGGATAGCGATCGCGGTACTCCGGCTGAGTTGCCAGAGCGTTCCCGTTACATAACCCGTAGATGAAGTGCATATCTACGTATTCCCGAGGTGTAAACCCTGCCATTGCGAAAAATGAATTAACTTAGAAATCAAGACATCATTTAAGGCAGGCATTTTGTTATTGAATGTGTGAACAGGGATTTGTTTACCAGGCAAGTTCAACATCCAAAAACAATATGACATGCGATTACGCTTCATCCTGTCAAATTCGCGTCCTTAACTAATATCGTGTTTTTCAGCACTCACTCAATAATAATGGACCAAAGAAAACAGCTATTATTGAAACAGATTATACCATTGGAAAGAGTATTAGATGAAGCAGTTTTTCTGAAATTTGGCAACCTCTAAGACCAACTTTGTCGGAGAGGCTAGTTTTTGAAAATTCATGATAATTCTAAATTCTTAAAAAAAATTAACGTTTGTATTGTAACAATCGAGTCTAATTGAAGTTAGATAACTCCGAAAATGATCCATTACTATAGAAAATGTAATGCTGAATCCGAAAATGAGGTAAAAAAAATGGAAATAAGTGACACACAAGTTGAGAAATAGTGATTTTATGGCGTAAGCTCGGGTTCAGTCCAAAAAACTAGAAAAAAAATCATAACTTTCAAACAGATAGTAATAGGACACTCGTTCAGGCGGGGTTTTACTACATTTTCGATGCAGATTAACAGAAAAAAATGTTCCGTCACTTTTTCCCTGCCACCCTGTATATATATATTTTATATATATATATATATATATATATATATATATATATATATATATATATATATATATATATATATATATTTTATATATATATATATATATATATACATGCAAAATCATGACAATCCAGCAATCGTTTCAGAATACCTCAAAAGGGAGTTCTCTGAAGAAAAAAAAATAGAAAATCGGGAAATTTTGTTTCTATATTTTTTGAGCCACCGTAACACTTCTATTTTCTTCAAAATTCGCTAAAAATATGAAATGCCCAACTGACGGGCTGCGATCATCTTAAGCTCTTCATGCACAAGATTTTAAACAACTGCTATTTACAAGTAATTATCCTTATAATGATAATAATTGGATTAAAACTATATAGAGCACACGAAGTTTTTTTGAAATACATTGAATAAATTTTCAAGCATTTAGCAGGTTTCTCTCGCACTTATAGCTCTCTCTGTATGTTATACTAAGAGGCCATTAGTAATAGTGAAGGAGAGCCAATATAGCTTGTGAATAATCTAGCTATTTTATATTAGTGAACCAATATAGCTAATTTTCTATCATCATCTTGTAAACAACAATTTTTTTTTTTTTCGTTATATGTGTAGCTGGGCATTTTTTTTTTTTTTTTTTCGTGTAGTCGTTAGACATAAAAGTCGTTTCAACTAACCTCAACAATTCGTTTATCGTGATTAGTTATACCCCTGAATTATGCATTTTACATAAGCTGATCTTTTGGCAGCGCTTTGCCAGCGGTCTAGACACCCGACCTCTATGCGGGAATTTTTTCTGTCGTTTCGTCAGATGCCCTTCACCACCACAGACAGACGAACGGACGGTGGTACTGACACACATTTCTCTTATTAATAATGGCATGATTTCAGTTTGAGTCAAGACATGGTATTGGGATAATCCAAAACAATTCGTTTCAGGCCGATCACATAACTTAAAATGAAATTAAAATTAAAAAGGCAGGTTTGGTATCAACGGGAAGTCATATGTACCAACGAATGATTCACACAACCGTTTTAAAACGATCAAACAATAAGGCTCTAAAATGAACTTGCTGTTATTTTATACCCAGAATACACGCAGTCTATGTCAATAATACGAAATGATAAGACTCTGAACTTGATACGCCTTAATATGCCTCTAAACTTAATATTTCCGAAAGGACAAATTGTTTAATTTGATGTCTATTTGTATGGAACAAAATTACTTTTCGTTTGAGGGGAAATGTTATACACAGCCAGGGGTTGCTATGGGTTCTCCGTTATCACCTGTGCTTGCAGATATTTACATGAATTATCTTGAGCAACTTGTAACACAAATAATCTTCTCTATTGGTATAGATATGTCGATGATATTGTCATTCTATGGACGGGCTCAGAAAGACAACTAAATTCTTTTCACGAAAAAATCAATAAATTAGATCCCTTTATCACATTCACCCTCGAATTCGGCGGAAATAAACTCAATTTTTTAGATCTGTCCATCTCTTTGGTAAACGAAAAGCATGGTTTTTCAATTTATAGAAAAGATACATATAGCGATATAACTATCCATAGTACTTCAAATCATCCTTTAGTCCATAAGTATGCAGCCTTCCATAGTATGATCGACCGTGCACTATCAATTTCAATGAGTGAACAAAATTTATCAAAAGAAAAACCCATGATCAAAAGCATAGCGGCTAGTAACGGATATGGAGGAGATCTCGTTGATACCATATGGGATAAGGTTCTTATGAAAAAGAGTAGGGAAAAAGTTTCCAATCTGGCTAGAGAAGATGTAAATTTAGAAGAAAATCAATGGATAAGTATACCTTATTATGGGAAAATTTCGGATAAAATCGGCAAAATTCTAAAGTTTAGGGTCGGTTTCTACGTATTTTGTTTAACGCTGAATCAAATGGTAACACTCTCAGATCTCCCCAACTCCGTCATAACTGAGTTTTACGCTTTAACTAATTAGTTTTTAGTTCATTTGTTATGCTGAATTCTATGTGTTTTTAATGGTGAAACTAGTTACCTTAGGTGTAAACTTTGATTATAACGGGATCCGAGAGATCTGCAAGTATTACCATTTAATTTAGTGAAAAAAAAAATTGAAAACAAAAAAACAAAATCGTAGAAACCGACCCTAAACTTGTATTTTTATAGTAGGTCATTTTTCAAGAAAACCCTTCATTTCATTGGGGGAAAAAAATGTCTTCAACATTAAAACATAGTTTTCTCTCCTAAATAGCAATGGAAAAGTAAAATTGGCTACACCGTCGGAAAGGGAAGATCTTGGCCCAGTTTCTAACGTTACTGCACCTTGAAAAAATATTGGTTTTCCATGTTCAATTGGCAATTGAAAAAAACAAGATTTCTCAAATTAGGAAAATTTTTCTTTTCAGAGGGCTCTTCCATATCTTCAATCTTAATCCTTAAAAATTGTCATGCATTTATCTGATAGGAAATTTAATGTTCTTTCCAACGGTATCCTCAAATTTGAATTTACACAGCAAATAGAGGGAGTTATGATCGTTTTACTGACAAAAGGTCGAAAGCACGAAAAAAATCTTAAAAATTGAAATACTCGGAAACTATGCGTTTAAAAAGAAATCTCTATTAGGAACTTTCGATCAGAAATCAGCTCTAAAATCGACCCCTGGCCGGTGGTCTACCCTTAACGTTTACAACCTGGATAGTGCCTGATGAGCAGGTAGGCACATGAGCACAGCCAGACGCACGAGAGTTCGTCAAAATTGTCCCAAAACTTAACCAGAAGGGTATATGGAGGGAATTTCCACTAATCATGAGTAGGTTGTATCATTAGTTGTGAAAAAATATCGCCAGACAATCAAAATGGTGCTTTAACACATCCAGACGCACCAGAGTTCATCAAAATTGTCCCAAAACTTAATCAAAAGGGTATAAGGAGGGAATTTTCATACGAGTACTAATCAAAAGTGGTGAACCAATTTACTCTCCACTATTCATTTCAAGTTGGGTATTTTCGTCCAACTACCTCAAGCGTTGCGGACTCATCAGCTGTCTCCAAATTTTCGCTTGAAGCTATTCATTGTCTCGCCCTCTTGAGTATACAGGGGTTCGCCGTACAGAGACGTGAAAACTACTTCAACGGGATGCTTTTCGGTCACCCATCCAATACTCACCACGCTCAACGTTGCCTTACATCTACAAAAATTTGCTAACAATGTCAATAATAATAATAATAAAAACGGCAGGTCGGGAAGGAAAGAAATCAGTCTCAGTGGCCCTTCAGCCGATCAGAGCGCCTCCGTACCTCGTAATTGTTTCTGAGGTGTCCCAAAGGAGCTTCATATAAATTTCAGCAACGTGCGTCGATTAGGAAAGAAGTTAGCTTCAAAGGTTCTGGAACTGATCAGAGTCCCTCCGTACTTTGTAATTGTATTCTAGTTGTCCAAACTTACTGGGCACCGCAGCGCTCGTGAAGATCCTCCCTCCTCCGCACACCCATATTGTTTGGGCTGAGTTCGGGGAAGAATATCCTCACTCAGGCGGAGGTAGAGCGGTTAGAGGACAGGTACAAACTCTCTGCCCTCGGGCCAGCTACCCAGTCAAGCATCTGGAGTCAGTGGAGAGTCCAGTAACATGGTAACCTCCCATCCTAAAACCGGTACCACGGGTTAGGGAGAGCCCCAGGCCACCGGCACTATGGCACTATGCCAAAGCGTCACCAGCCTGCCCCCCTGATGAGGTAGGATTCGTGGTGGCAGTGGTTGAGCACACCCCAGCCTTGGGACACGGGGCCCAGGGTGCTTAGGGGTAGAGATCGCATCACTGGGGACTCATACCCTGGTAATGTTTTTCGGCATGTAAGTTTTGCTATAAATTTGGATACCAGCTCTCTTAGCTGGGAGAACCAGCTAGAAGGTTCACCTCCACCTAGGAGAACCAGCTAGAAGGTTCACCTCCACCTGGGAGAACCAGCTAGAAGGTTCACCTCCACCTGCAGTGCCTTGGCTTGTAGGTACCTTGCAAGGAAAGCTCTGAGCAAGGGCTCCCGAACGGTGAGTCATACCGTTCCACTTGCCCTCCTCGGAGGGCGAGAGCTGTGTCCAGCCGGCTTGCTGGTGGAGGGAGAAGCGTAGTCCACGAGGGATAGGCTCTTCTAAACAAATGTCGACCTTCTGTAAGAATTGGGATCTCTCTTATGTCCAAAAGGAGCTACATTGCAGGTTTCAGCATCATGAGTCGATTAAGATACAAATAACGCTCAGAGGCCCCTCAGCTGATCAATGTGCACTGATATTGAATTCCAGATATCACAAAGGAGCTCCATTTCAAACTGCAGATCCGTAGGTTGTCATCAATTTGCCTGCGTAGATATAGGCACCTGTATAGAGGGAGCATTACTGCAAATAATTAAAACATCGACACATTAGGGTCCCACTGATCCAAGTATAACAATATTTACCAACCAACTGAAAATTACATGAATGTATATATATGTACGTAGATCATTGAAATGTTTTTAATAATCATTTTATAAAAACTCCATCGACGACTATATTAAATGACGATGCAGGTAACGTAAAACGTCGAGATCGGTGAAGTAGGGAAGTGTTAAACTCTGGGATTCGTTTCAGAATGTCTCAAAATGGTATTTTATCCTGATATTTTTGGAGCCAATTCAATAGCTTCATTATCTACGAAAATTCGCTAAAAACGCGTTGTTATGGTACTATGTACCTACCACACCCCTCGGCGGCGCACAGTGCTACGATATTGTGGTTGGATTGGAAAAAAGTCTATTCTTGACGGATTCTTATTGCAAATTTCACGCTTTTCCGAATATATCCACATATCACGGTTGCAAACTAGTCATTTAACGTTAAACAAACAAAAAATGGCAAAATGGTTTTTCTGGTTTAAATTTGGAAAAATAATAATATTACTTCAGTTGGCATACAAAATTATCTTCCTAGAATCATTTTAGAGCGTGAAGTTAGGAGTTAATTTTAAAACGAGCATGTTTTAATATTCCAGAACCAGACGCGCATAATTTGGATGTTAGTAAGGTTTCCTGGTGGTTTCAATGAAATTACTACTTAATCGGAGGAAATCAGAACTAAAATCTTTTTTTTGTTTTTAAGAAAGCAATAATTATTTGTAGCTACTCCAAGCGACAAACTCAGACAGCTGAGTTCCATCTGTTACAGAGTTCCTTGTTAGTGGAAACTCGGGCTGGAACAGTGACAAAAGTGACGAAATATGAGATACATTCCTACTATGAGATACCACGCTATACCCTCTATGAGACATTCCATCCAAGCAGATTTGCTATTAATTAGTTTTTTGAGATGACCTTGAGTGAAAAAAAGTAAGCTACCTGCCTCCTTCTATCCTACACTGTTCTGTAAGCAATATTGCCGCCATTGGGAAAATTAAAGTTTTTTTGCTCTTTTTCAGGACGATTTTTCGGCAGTCAGGCAGGTTTTTTTTTACATTGCAAGTTGAGCAGAATGTTCATCGTAAAACACAGTTTCCGTTTCTTTTCCAAAATTTCCTTTATCTAAATTTTTTTAAATTTCATTACAAATAGCAATGAACAAGTCCGAACTGTCTATATAGAGATACTGCAATGAGCCTAATACGAGATATCTCATATTAGGAATACAAGTTAATTATTTTTCAATTTATATGGAAATGGTCTTCTAGTTACAAGTCACTACTAAATATGTTGTGTATTTTGTTGACCTTTTCTACCATTTTGCGGGTATAAAATTTATATTATTTAATAATATAGATGAAAATTCAGTTGGCTCATAGAATAACATAGAATAGAGAAGCCATAGTGGCTTCCACTGGGTTGACGATTCGCCTTCTTCTTTGCAACTCGGGTCTCAAAAAGTTGGTCAGCATTTCAATGTAGCGCTCAGAATTGCCAGTCACGGTGATTCCTTGTTCCTCAAAAAAGAAGGGACCGATGATGAACTTCCTTGAAACGGCACACGAAACAGTAACTTTAGGGCTGTGCAGGGGCTGTTCGTGGAGTCTTTGAGGGTTTTCTGCTGCATAATACCGGCAATTTTGCCTATTAACAGAACCGTTGAGGTGAATGTGCGCCTCATCAATCATCAACAGCACCATATCATCATTCACTTCGAACAACGAGAGCATCTCTTGTGCAAATAATGAAGAACGCTGAGCGTAATCACAAGTTTCAACTGTTGAATAATGGCCAACTTGTATGGTTGATGCTTTAGTTCTTTTTTAATGATTCGTCGAACTGACATGCGTTTCATTTGCAGGGCCTGAGCTTGTTTGCGCACAGAACGCCCAGGGCTCTGGAGAACAGCTTGCTCTTGCCTTCGCCGTGATCTCTGGGGTTATCACAGTCCGTGCAGGGCCAGGTGGTTTTTGTTCATAACGTTGCCTGTCAAGCGAAGAGCTGTGACCCATCTCATAATTGTTTTCCAAGTGGGAACAACTCCGCGACGTCCAAGGTTGAATCTGATTCTGAAAGCACGCTGCACCGCAACTATCGATTCATTGTCTTTCATATACGCGTCGTAAGCAAATACACGATGAACCACATCCCACCGATCCATGATGGTGACTAAACGGCATCATATAATGGTTCGATTGAGCCCTCACAGACCTTCCTACCCCTACCCTGGGCGGCGCCAGGGCGCCCCACTTTTTGGTCTGTTCCCGGAGCCCACCCTGTATATATATTACTGACCCCTTCTTACCTAAGCCGAAAAAAATGAAAACAAAGAAAGAAAAAAAAAAACGATAAATTCTGACTGAATATTAACTCAATATTAATCAAATTAAAGTGTCAAAGTCCTGCATTTGAACTTTAAACATATTAGCGCTCAAAAACTTGTTCAAATTTGAACTTTTACCGTTGAAATTGAGTTGAAATGTCATCAAAAGTCGTTGTTTTGCAGAAAAATTTACGCATAAGGTCATGCTGGATCACCATAATTTATAGTTCCAGCACTTTACAAGGGTTCTCTGTGAGCAAAACTTATTTAGAACAATTGGAGCACGAGTGTAGAGTTCATATTTATAGGTATGTTAACGCATGTCAAGTCACATAGGTAATGTCCTACCTATTTGATCCATGGACTGAAAGAAATGTGAATTCTTAAAAAGTGGGGTTTTCTCTGAAAAGAGAAGGAGTGAACAGTTACACAAACAGGGTCTACATTTCTATATCATAACAGTAGGTAATTCAGATATCTCATTGAACGTCCCTGATAACAAAACAAACTTATACGCAGTTTATTATCATGCCGAGTCTCAACAGGTTCTAACATCTATATTCCAACCCAACACTGGAGTTGGGGGGGGCGGCGACCAAATTTACAGGAAAAACACTTGAATATGTGCCCGATCAGAGTATACAAGTCCCAGGACGACCGGAGATGATCTTAACTTTTCGCAGTCTCCCAAGGATGAGGAATCACTATATTTTTCAAGGCACTATTCATAATTTACGGGTGACTTATACTACGGTCCAAAAAAATTAAAAATATATCAAACTAAACACGCACACTTCACGCAAATTTCAAGTTCTGCAAAATTTCCCCAGTATTTCAAATTTACAGCGTGAAATTCTACATTGCCGATTCAGGCCCTTCAACCCATCGGGTAGAATATGGCCCTGATTAGTGCCTCCCAAAAGCCCCTCCCTCACGCTTGATAAAAAAATCGAGCGATAGGATTGCTTCGGTAGGTATCTAGGAACAACATAAAAACAAAAAAATCATTTCCGAAGTTTTATTTTTTGAGGTTTTCGCACAGTTCCGTCCACTGTGCGGCGGTCGGACCGCTGCATTTGACCTGAGCGTTTGGAGTGATTGCGTTCGGAACGCGGCGTTGGTTCATGTACCACGGCTTATGTTACAAATGTTTCAAAAACACGAGACAATCAGCTGAGAATACCTGACTGGGGATCAATACCATCTAACCAACAGGCTAGTCACCTAGGTGATCCTTCTCCGTCCGTCTCTGATTTCACAATAATCTGACATCTGCTAACAGTGATGATTCTGTTTATAATTTTTTTATTTAGTATGGTTTAAGACAGTGAGATGCGCAAAAAGCGTTTTACCAAGACCTGTCACCATTCATTCCACTGTATAGCAGTAGATAAACCAACAATAACAGTTAGTATCATAGAGTAGATGTACGAAATAAACAGGATCAGGCTTCATGATGAAAGTTGACGATGGTTTGTAACGAATAATCCTGTACAGTGTCAACAAATATGTGTTCGACTCATTCAATGTCTCTCGAGTAATAAACTCAGTAAGGTAATAATCTGTAGTACCATGGCTAAGCCATGTAATCCAAGAATTTCTCAAGTTTGGCATGAAGACGACCAAATATTTACCTCTACCTCTAGCGCCTTCATTCAACACGATGCAATATACTGAAACGTCTTGCGGGCAGGAATGAGTGGAACATCCGTACAGCAGGGTTTTTTGGAAGCTGCCGAACGATAGGCACCCTCCAGTATTTTTATTCCAAATTTAGTATTCTTGAAGTTAATTCTTTCTTGGGTACCGTAATCCCAGATTTCGGGGACGTTCAATTTCCAATTTCAACCTAATTCAAACCCAACCCTATTAAAATTACGATAAAAAAAAAAAAAAAAAAAAAAATAGACTGAGAAAGAGGCACTGGACGTTAAAAATATTTGCACGAATCACTGTAATTAACACCTATTCATCTATAATTAAGTACAGGATCACTTCGTTTAAAGGGAAAAAATCAAATCTAATTTTATTAATATCTACTGACACGAAATCACTGAAGCTTACTGAACGGGAAAACGAAGGGCTTCAATACAAATAAACAGGCGAGCTTTGCAGTACCTGGGAAAAAACTATTCATTAAGGGAACTGAAACACACCGATAGGTAATAAAACTTGAACCACTGAAAGCTGATTCCAAGAAAAAATCAAAACTAACAGCGAAACTATAGAATGAAAACCAAAACAACGGTCGGTACCCACTAAGTGAATGTAAACTGTAAACAGAGATTGTTTTTTTAGATAAACCAAGAATGCAGTGTGTTGACAGTATGTTCCTGCCCATCCAAATTGTCATACTCACAATTTTGTTTGTCCGTAGGCGCTAGATACACCATGAAGATGTAGTTTTGGAGTAAACATCTATTGAACAAAATTCAGAAAAAAATCAAATCGGGATATTTATGGAGAAAATTCGACAAAAAATGTTGTCCCTAAACTCGGAGATTTAGGGAAAATTTTTAGGTCTGACAACTTTGTTGCTCCATTGGTGACTCCATGATGAACACGAAGCAAAACAGAAGTTACATCCAAAAATAGTACGAAAGTAAACCCCAGTTGCGCCCCAATCCCTATTTGTAAACAACAACTAAGGCGCCGTGGGCTGTCTTACTCGGGGACGCAACTGCTCATATTGTAGGTATATTCAACTTTTCACAAACTTTCCTAATAACTTTCATCCACGCCTTCTATTTCCTTTGGTAGACATCTTTCTTAGTGTTCTCGCGGATATTGAAAGGGAGCATATGGTAGCACTTGTTGATTACTATATTACACGAGCGTTCGATCTTCTGATAGCCTGATACTAGGGCTTTCAGGGGAATCCTCCAGGTGACGAAGAAGTAACTCGAAAGTATAGACCACAGACGTTGCTTTAAAGCTCCCATCGCTAGACGAGCAACTTTTAGGCGGGGCCGCACTATAACGACAGGCCAATGACACGACAACTGCACGGCAACCACCCCGTCATTGGAAAACCAGTTCTGGTTACTTACAACCTCGATTGAAATGATCACAAACTACATGTTTGCCTTATCTCGGGAGTAGGATCTTCTTATTCTCTCATTAGGGTATCAGCCAGGGAACTAGATATTTGTTAAGCTGAACGGTGGAAAATATTTTTTCAGTCACTGAGTGAGCCGGAATGATGTTTGGATGAAGTCCTTCTTGGAAATATTCATTCTCCGGCCCAGAGGATCCGAAAGTCTAAAGTTCCACACACACCAATGCCGGTCAACAACAATCTGGCTATTGGATTCATTTAATGCACGTATCCCCACTCGGAGCAGATTTTTGAGATATACTTTTATAGGAATATTTTATATTCAGCATATTTCTCAGGTGGCGTAGACGTTTTTAGAGGTTGGTAAAGGAGTTTACTGGATCTTTGCAATGTAGTTCTATGGGGGATTTGTTACAGGATTGGTTGGTGGATTAGTTGGAGGACGATTGATCAGTGGCTCTCTACCCTTTCTCTGCAGTCCACATATGGGCCACCCGGAAGAGTGGAGGAGGATAGCCTCCCCAGGCTTTCCTACTTGTGTTTTGATCAAACTAGATTCTTTAGCGTCAGGCTCATCACTCAATACAGTAAATCGTTTAGTTGGAAATTCCCAGTACAATAATTGAACTGTGAGGTGAGGAACACGAAATATTTCTGATAAGTTGTTGACTTTGAATAGCATCACTATTTAGTAATGCTTGAAAAAACGGGGTAATGTGAGAGAGGACTACGATAACCTTAACAATTGGGAGGTGCGGGATAATAATAATACCTTCAAATTTAGAGAGAACCGTTCAGTCCCCCGTTTCCAGAAACCTTTATTCTCTTTCTCGAGACATTTAAGGACATCGTTATAAAAAGACCGATCTCGGCTTCTGTCACAATGTAATGTGACACAGGACTAAGATAACCCAAACAAATAAAAGGCGCGGGATAATAATAATAATAATACTTTCAAAAATAGAAAGAACCGTTCAGCCCCTCGTTTCCAGAAACCGTTACTTTCTTCCGCGAGACATTCAAGGACATCGTTTGAAAAAAAGACCGATCTCGGCATCTGTCACAACTAATGCTCCCAACAATGTCATAACCTGACAGCACATTTCTAGCTCAAAATACCTTGGGTGAAAAAATCTTCGGAAAAGAAAACCTTATGGCGTAAAAGGTGAATTTAGAAGCTCCTTCTGATCAGATGAAAAGCACCTTCCAAACTTTTTTTAAACTCTTTATTGATTAGATACTCTTTCATATTGTTGTACCTTTTTACAATGTTCTCTTGAGATTTTTTTAAACTCTTTATTGATTAGATACCCTTTCATATTGTTGTACCTTTTTACAATGTTCTCCTTGAGATTATCTAATTTAGGAATACAATGAAAAGTCTTTATCAGTGTCGGAATCAAATAAATACTTACATTGTTAGCAGGGACTCGCGGATATGGAAAGCGGACACATGGTAGCACGTGTTGATCACAAACTTACTACAGCGTTTGATCTTCTGGAACGGGCTATATTGAGAGCGAAGATCTCATACTATGGACTATATGTGGCTGCATCAATTCATGTTGTGCCTGATCAGCCGTTGGTATAGGCTGGTCCTTTACCAACTCTATGGTTATAATTATGTTGTCGACCTGATTGTCTTCATTAAGTGGAATGATAAAAAACATTTGTGTGCACTTTACAGTTACGATACCAGCCTAGATCATATAGTTACGATCATACAGTTACGATCATATCTATGTATCTCGAGGCAAAAGCTCCACAATAGCCTAACACTTGAGTTGTTTGGGTGTAAAATTATTGTTTAATACCCTTCCGGCCGAAATGAGTCTGTTGGGTGCAAGAACATTTTAATAATTATAAAAGAAACGTATTCAAAACCCTCAATTGAGGAATTTAAACTCCTTTTTGCTGTATTGAAATAGTTTTCTTATATACAGGGTGTCTACACTTCAGAGGGCAGAAATTCAGGGGTCGATTCTACAAGTAAGTTGCAACAAAAAGTGCCTCCTAGACTTTTTTTTCCAGAGGCTTCGTTTCCGATTTATTTCTTTTTCAAGATTTTTTTCGTGTTTTCCACCTTACAACACAAAAACGGCTCTAACTCCCCAATTTTTTGGGTTTTCTCAAATCTGAGGGCACCGTTGGAAAGAGCGTTAAATTTTATATCTTTCTGAAGTAAATTCAAATTTGTTTATTAGTTCTGGTTAGTGATAAAAATGGCCAATGTTCAAAATGTTGAGAAAAAATGTAAAAATTGTTGATTTTTCTTCGTTTTTTTTTTTTTTGCTTTCAGTATGAAAGTTTTTCGGCAGGTGCTCTTCGGGAAAAACTTCCTCAAACCTTCAGCTGTCTAGTTGTGAAGAAAAAATTTTGTGTAGGGAAGTTTTGGGAGAAAATGGCGTTTGGATGACAAAAAACGTGATTTTGTCGGTCAAAATCGATGTTTCATCGGTTTTTTTTTTTTTTTTTTTTAAATATTTTAGGAGGCACAGCTGTATTTGATGATAATAAAAAAAAATAAAATAAAATAAAATAAAATAAAGTAAATAAATAAAAAATAAATAAACAAATAAGAAAAATAAAAAATAAATAAATAATAATAACAATAATAGTTTCTATCTAACTCATCTTCCACCTGCCTCATCCACTTGAGCAAAATTAGATAATTATCGGAGGGGCAGGCGGAAAAATACGATAATACGATCGGCTACCTCAATCAATTTTGCTTCAAAATTATTCCTCGGATACTTATCTTTCATTTGAGTAGGTACCTAGTAACACGGGGTGGGTTGGCAATGAAAATGCTGATGTGTATCAGAATCGCTCTTGTAATAAAAAAATGATAATTACTTCTTAAAAAAAAAATTAATTAATTTAAAAAAATCAAAGCAGGTACGTATCGTCACAAGATCCGTGTGGATCCAACTGCGATGAAATTTATGACTAAAGATTTGTGAGACATTTCAGAATAGTCCGCAAGCGCTTCCGTAAATTTTGGTCTAACAGTGATGAGCTAGGAGGTCGTCTAGGAAAGAATCAGCACAAGCTCTTTAATTTTCACCAAAAGCTAATACCTACGTAATTACGCCAGGAATATGGAACCGAAATTATTTTATAAGCTAAGATGAGCGACATTTTTTCACCTATAAAGCTTGTCTTTCCTTCGTAGTAGGGAAGCCAAGATTTAGAATCCCGTTCGATTTGTCTCAACGAAATCGGCGCTGTCGGTCAAGTAGCTTCCCCTTTTGAGATTTTGCCTTGTAGCGCTATCTCTGATGTAAACGTCACACTAAAGGACCGTCCCCTCAGAAGGAATTTTCACAATTAAGGACGTGATATTCAAGGAAGATAATAGATTACAGTGTCAAAGAAGATCATTATGGAGCAGAGTCAATTTTGCAAATTTTACTCCACGTTCCCGAGTGGTTTGCGCCACCGTTTTCAGTCGGGCTGGCTTAGTTGTCATTAATTAATCGCACACTTCGTGCACAAGTACTTACAATTTTTAGTGTTGTCCACGAGGTGTGCCATAAACGTTCGAATTCAAGGTTCGTGAGTACAGACGAATCGTTCATCAACAAGACGAAATGTATCGGTTCCGGTGCGTATCGGATATTTCTATCAACCGATTTGGAAGTATGGGATATTATAGATTTTGGTTTCATGTGCCAAGTATCGATTCCAACATAATTTTAAATGCAGAAGACGGATACTTAGTATCATTAATTTGTTATCACGCCTTTTTAGGGGGGGGGTGTCTCTCAATTGTCAGTCCCTACAAGAAATATGTAAAATAGTGAAGGTTAAAAAAATAGATTGAAACAGACCAAATACCCCCCCCTCTTTTTCTTTTGAAAAAGACCAAATGATTTATTGGGAACAGTACTTAATCAATAGATGTTAATGAAATAAAAAATATTTAGATAAACAATTGGTATTTCTTCATGACAAAATCTATCCCCCAGATTACCTTGTCAAATCTACTCAAAAAAAGTAATTTGGTCAAATTTTTGGGGGAAATTCGGTTCCTAGCTTGTGTTAGAATTTTCTCTGTTTTTGAGAACACGCGTTTGCTGGGAACTGATGTTGCCACTGGAAATAGCAGGTACTTTCCTCGCAATCTCATATACTCGTAGATGGGGGTACAGCTTTTTCATTTCTTCCCACTCTTGAAGTGGGTCAGAGTGGAGGGCGCTGACTTTTGCTGTCAAGCATTCATTAGGTTTAAGTTTATCATTACCAAGGGCCTATTTCATAAAGTGACAAGTAGTTATAACCGATTTTATGTACAAGTTGTAAAAAATGAGTGTGCAAGTGTTTCATAAGGGTACAAGTGTAGACTTGTAATGCACAGTGAAAATTAACAAGTGTACAGGCGAATTTGGACAAGTTACAAGTGTTTCCCCATCATTTTGAACAATTCACTGTTTTACAGTTGTAAAAAATGACCGATTTTTATCCTACGTCCGTTCACCTGTAAACTTGTTATTTTCCACCATTGTGAGTTGACAATTTTTCGGTGTTTAATATGTGGTAATCATATTCTACTGAAGAATACAGAGAAGAAAGAAGCATTCAGCGTAGAAGATGCCAAAGATTTTTTTGGCCACGAATAAACGCTAATTACGTGAGTATGTTTGAGTTTAACGAGAGATTTAGGATGTCTTCCGAGACCCTTGAAAGATTCAAATGGTGCGTGACCCTGTGCAATTTTTCCTGATCGTATATTGAGGATCGCCGCGTCATTGAAGAACAAAGTGAAGTGTGAAGATCATCTCGAAGTTTCAGATGACATTCCTAACCCAGCAGCATTAAGACTTGATGAACTGATTAATCATCTCTGCTGATTGAAGGAGAAAAATCCGATTATGCCAGCCATCAGAATAAGTTAAATCGAATACACACTTTCTCGACTTTTCAGTTTATAGTTTGTCTGTCTTCCAACCATTACACCTTGTCATGTACGGTAAACACCCTATCGTGTTCTTAACACCGTTTTTATATTATGATTCGCTGACAAAACTTCAATTTTGGCATCCTCCTTGACGTTGTTCATTTTTTTTGTCCCTACACGCCATTTTTCTTTTCTGCTACACTTGTAAACTTATCTACAAGTGTAACTTTTCTACACTTGTACTCTTTGTTTTGGTGAAACACTTGTTCTAGTTTACCGTGATGCATTACAAGTACCTGTACTTGTTAACTTGTACACTTGTAACTTGTTGTTTTATGAAATAGGCCCCAGGTGGTTGGGATTTATTTTGTCCATGGACAAGTTCTTTATGGCGAGCACAAAAGTCCCAACCAAAACAAACACTTCCTGAAAACTGACTCTATTGGTGTTTTTAAAGCTACCTAAAGAAATACGTAGTATCTATCCATAGGTACCAACATATCGGAAAGAATGAATGATGATCAAGTTGAAATATTTCATAGAAATGTATCGATAACGATATCAGACTAGGAATAACGATACCAAAAATATCGGTATCAAATGAAAAGTATCGGTATCGATTAGTATCGGGGATATCCCTATTCGGGGGTCAGTATTCAGGCTGAGGATCCATCCATGTCCACCCTTATCAAATTAATCACTTTCTCACCGACGCTCAGTACTTTGAGTATGGTATGTATCAAAAATCGAAAAAACAAAATTCGTCAAAATTCGTGAACCCGAGTGCAATAATCTATCCTTGGATAGTCCGTGGGCACGATTCAAAAGGTTTCCCTTCTCCACAAGCCTCGCACAGAACACTAGAGGGCAAGTTCCGCTGTCCAACTGTCAACAACTCATTTCACCCAAAACACTAACGATGAAGTACCTGTTCATTACGAGTGCAGAAATCGTCCGAGGTACTTCTGAGATCGCTCTGCTCTTCATGGCGAGTTACGACACAGTTATGGGCTATATTTATGTGGTTCAATGATTTTTCAAGTATGAATTTCCCTCAATAACGCCGTAAAATCTTTACTATAATAATCCCAAAAATTTTCGACTAAACCTCTACATTAGGCACTGAATTTTTCAAAAAGAGGAAAAAAGAGGAGTCAGATCATTTGATATATGTTTTTTGACAATATTCCTTCACTCAATCCCGTTGGAATTTCCTGCGACTAGCAGCGACTTTTTTTTTTTAATGATTTTTTCAATTTTTCCAGCCAGAGTTCCTACAAATCGGACAGTGTTCGGAAAATAGAAGTCCAGGAAGATCATGGAAAGCAAAAAAGGCAACATCCTCTCATTCTTGCTGTCTGATTTGGGTCTTCAATCGGTTATTGACGAAGTAAAAACAGTTCATTTCTTCCACGCCTACGTTGGAAAATTGTGGAAACAGTGCGGCAGGAAAAATGCGGTTTTTGAAAAACGTCACATCAAGTGGCCGACGGCGGCGTTCAGGGGCCAGATTGCATTATATATATATTATATATATATAATAATAATAATAACCAATAGAAAAAAGTCCCCCAGTTCTGCGTAGGTCTTCTAAGCAGAACACTGGTCCATAAAAAATTACCTATCAAACTGAGTCTGTGATGCATTATCGAAATATAACTGGACGATGTCACCTACGAAAGGTAATGAATGAATTAACTAAAAAGAATGAATAAATGGAAAAAGAAGGAAAACACACACACACACACACACACAATCACTTGAAAGTGACTAGGAAGAAAGAATACAAAAATTTTGAAAAGACTTCGTGGGGATACGAACCCCGGCATTGAGGTAGTAGTCACTAGGCCACCCCCAGTCAGACGCTCTATCCACTGTGCTATGAACGCCTGTTTACTAATATTTCATTATACAACATACATCGGGTTCGTATATTCCCTTTTTTGGCGCTCGTGTGTGTGTGTGTGTGTGTGTAGGTAAAATACAAAATAAAAATAAAAACAATAAAAAAAAAAATGTGTGTGTGTGTGTGTAGGTGAATTCTAGACGATTCTCCTCAGGATTCAGATTAAATTCCGTTCTTCCTCCAAAAAATCAAGCTTTCCAAGAGAAAGGATGAGTTAGTTGGCCAGCACGTTTTGAGCACATTAAATTGGTCACTTTTCAAAAAAATTAATTAAAAAAAACAAAAAAAAAACACTAAAAATCGTTAAATTTATATTTTTCAGCAGAATTTTAGTCAAAAAAAGTTTAATAACAATGAACTACAACATATTATATTATTTTATGAACTATTTATGCACAACATTATGCTGAAAAACGTACTTAAATTTCATTAATATTTGCTGAAAAATCGATTAAAACTGCCGAAAAATCCAAAATCTTGATTGAATTGCACAATTTTATTTAGAACGAATTTTTATGCCATAAAGTTGGTAGTTAATAATTTCTTTGCGCTCAAAGTCCTGCTTATTTTCCACAGTTTTCATCCGATTTGGATGAAAGTTTCAGGAGATGTGCGGGCTAAGGGGTAGGCGGCTCAAAAAGTGCTGGCCAACTTGGCTTGATTTTTTGGCGCAAGAACGGAATTTTCATCTCAATCCTAAGGAGGGTTATCGTCTGGAATGATACGTATTTAAATGAATAAATATATGCGCCGCCGCTTTTTAAAACGTTAAACTCTAGGATTTGTTTCAGAATGCCTCAAAATGGATTTCAATGAAGAAATTTGTCGAAACATTTTATTTAAAAATTGTCCGAGCCATTGCATTAGTTTATTTTCTACAAAATTTGCTAAAAGATAAAAAAAAAAGAAAAAAAAATATGTAAAAAAAAAAAAACTCTCAAGAAGGCATGTGTCTTAGAAAGAGTGAGTTAGGAAATTGCGTTTGACGGCGTTTCACTCATTTTTCGGTCTACGAGTACTTACTCCCCTACGCACTTACTCCCCTACGAATGTTCAGACTCATCACAATCCGAAACATAGTATAAATGGAGGTTGGGTTGACCTAACTAGACATGAGATTTTCCATTGTTTTATTAAACATTTCCCACAATGTTTCCACTCAGGGGATGGGTCCTAATCATGTGTTTATGATTCTTGCCTTGTCAGCAATTAATTTGAAAGTAGTGGTAGGTTTTGTTACAAGAGAGAGAAGAACCACT
The DNA here is from genome assembly GCA_030762985.1 of Adelphocoris suturalis. Lineage (NCBI taxonomy): Eukaryota > Metazoa > Arthropoda > Insecta > Hemiptera > Miridae > Adelphocoris > Adelphocoris suturalis. The sequence goes on from CM061045.1 coordinate 58,671,442, forward strand.
TTATTAATAATAGAACAGTCAAACAGCAGCAGTTGGAACAGTTTTAAATGAAGAGAACTCACAACAAACTTTCACAAACCTTAAATTCCAAACATCAAAGATAAACTTAACATGGCTTGGACCAAGCCCAAAACAGATATCATTCCCATAGAGAACCTACCAATGATTTCGGCCTAATTGCTGACAAGTAACCACATGATTACCACCCCGCCGCTATGTGGGAAAAGCGTTTTGGAAAATTTATCACCATGAAAAACATGAGAAAAAACTCAAGTTTAGTTATGTCAACCCAACCTCCAGTTAAATTCACCCACACACCTAGACATAACCACTCTCAGAATAAATATAACAGGTAGATATTTACTTAGGGTAGCGTAGAAGCATTTGGCAGATCCTCCGCAGAATTAATGAAGCTCAATCCGTTCCGCTTTTGTTATTGAGTGAAAAAAATCTAGCAAATATGTAGATCTACCCACGCAGGGACTCGCCATTCGATCACTATATGAGAATCAGGACAAACAAACCATTCCTCTTCTTCCGCCAAGCATTCGATCAATATGTTACCTTCTTGAGGGCCAATCAACATGCAACATGCAACAAGCTCAATTACTCTATAACTACAAATTCACATTAATAAACCATCAAACGTATAAAATACTAAAGAAGATACAGCTGACACTCTTATCACACACTCATCACACAAACCAAGCATCACGGGTGGCACCAGGTACTAAAAGTTCCAATCATGCGGCATGATCATATGAGCCAATTTTCGTAAATTGTCGTATATCATAACTTAAACACAGAAAAATTGTCAACTCACAACGCTGGAAAATAACAAGTTTACAGGTGAATGGACGAAGGTTAAAAATCGGCCATTTTTTACAACTGTATAACTATGACTTGTACAAAATGAGGTGGAAACACTTGTAACTTGCCAAAATTCGTCTGTACACTTGTTAATTTTCACAAGACTACACTTGTACCTTTATGAAACGCTTGCACACTCATTTTTTACAACTTGTACATAAAATCGGCTTGTAACTTGTCACTTGTTGCTTTATGAAATTGGCCCCAGATTATTGCAACACGCCGTTCAATTAATAATGTATCCATGTGACAACCATCAATTCTACAGTTGTCTGATTTCGATGAAAGTGTACATTTTACGTGGTCTAGATAGAATCTAATGAGTTTCAACATGTTTTGCTTTTTAGCTGGTAATTGTGAAGACATTTTGCTCAACTCTGCGTGGGAAGACGACGAATTGAATGGTGGGTGGCGGAGGCGGCAAGGGAGTTGCTGTAGGACGGCGGCAGATGGGGGCGGCGGCGGCGGCAGTGGCGCTACACGGCGCCGAACCCCCGAACCGCCCCCAAACAACCGCCGCGCCGCCTCCCTCCCCCCTACGCGGAGCCCGGGTGGGAAGTTCAATACTTGATTTCAACCCCCTCACAGGGTTTAGTCGGAGTGCGAGCCGAGCAGGGTAGTCGAACGCGAGGTAGTGAACATGTGTTGAGAGCTCCCCCACGTCCGCCTTTTTTCTCTCAACCCATCAAATATGTTCATCACATCCACCGCCGTCTTTCACGTCCTTCTAGTCTCCTTCGCCTCCAGCGCCAACAACGACTTGGATAAGACCCAGTTCGAAGCCGCATTCCAAGGTAAATACTCGCAGATTCGTCAGTGTTAGCTCTCTTATCTCGGATAAAACCTACCCTGTGCGGAGGGGAGACAGTGGAGGGGAAGGGGTTTCCCGGCTATAGGACCTGTTCACTTCCCCCCTCCCCTCCCCTCCCCCATACGACTCCTTTATTGGCCGGTTTATTCTTCTACCATAACTCACTGTTTTCTCTATCCCCTCTCCCGCCTTTCATCTTTTGCTTGAAAAGTAACAAGTACCTCTGAGTATTTTTCAAGCCAAATGAAAAGGGCATTTTTTCTTCATTTTCCGGATTGAATAAATAACTGCCTACCTACCTATTACATTGTGTTGGTTAGCCTACCTACATTGTTACTGTGCCCGAGGTCGAGCTATTGTATTTATCATCCGGCTATAGCCTGTTGTTTGCATTCCTTGTTTTATCACCCTTTCAACCTGTTATAAAGCTACTTCCTATCGTTATTATAATAACCACCACCAAAACATCGCACTTACCTACTTCAACAACCCATTAGAAAGAAAGGTTATTCGTTTATCGAGAATACCGGATTTTGCTTGAGCATCTCCCCACCAACGAGGAGAATGAACGCAATCTGACGCTAATTGCTCAGATTGGCTGAAGTCATCCACTCACAAAACAGACTTCGTTACATTAATTCATTTCAGCTTATGATGCAAAGACCCCTCGTTAAACTACTGCCAATGAACCAACAACACTTGGATATCAATTTTACTTATTCCATATGATGGTATAAATAAATATATATGTTAGTACCCAATAGCGGTGCATCAATTTCGAATACTAATCCTCAGAAACAGTATCATTTTACAAGAGAAATATAAGAATAAACAAGTGCGGCTAAATAAATGATTTATAAATTGTCTGAAACATCTGACCAGTCCTCAATATTCCTTAGTTATAACTCACCTGAAAACGTGGAAAGTAAGCTCTTTGCTTGCTACCGAATGAATAGCTATTATGATAACATTATCTATAACCACTGTTATTGATGATAACATTATTTTCAACCATCCTAGTAACAGTCAGTTGCTGACATATTACAAATAAATGTATTGATTGATTGATTGATTATTACCCAGTTGATTGACCAAACAACTCAATAGCTACTGATGGTTATCTGTACCGGGGTGATTGTGATGTAATTTATGACGATCGAAACTAATCAACCTAACGATCTTGTTATCTAGTAATCGATATAGTTAAAGAGCAAAAACAAAAATATGACACTAAGCAGCGGTACAATAATATCCAATACTGATCCCGAACATCATAGGTATTATGAAATATATTACTAATGAACAATAACTAACAAATTGCCCAGAAGATGAAGATTAAATTGTCAAAACCGTGGGAGCGTGGGTTGGAATTATTTTTCTGACCAGTCCTCGATATCTCTAAGCTTTTTTGGTGGAAAACATTGATATTTAGCTCTTTAACTGTTACATTTTGAATAGTAAAGATAGTTTGTTTTCAACAGCCTGGATAACTAAGCATCACAGTAGGCAATGATGGTAAGTAGTTAGTTACCCGATAAAATCAATGGTTGATCATAAAGCACTTTATGACGATCGATGTATAACGAAGATTCTGAATACTAATTTACTTATTTGATATGAAAGCATAAATGAAATGCTTCATCGAATAGCGATGCATTAATTTCGATTAGGTACTAAACCTCAAACGAAAGTAAGGAACAGTTTACAAAAGAAATACAACAATAAATGATCCTGAGGCTGAGCAGTAAATTGTCCGAAACATCTGTCTAGTCGACAATAACCCTCAGCTTTGACTCTCCAGTAAAAGTGGATAGTGAGCCCTTCACTTGCTACGTATTGAATACGAATTATAACATAATTTTTAACTGGCAGATTTATTTACTGGTTAGGGTGATTTTAATGCACTTAGTGACGATCGAAAACTTATCAACCTAACGAACGTCCTGTATGGCAATTCACATATTTAGCTGAAAGCGAAAACAAAAATTATCGTACCAAGTAGAGGTACACCTACATCCAATACTGAACCTGAACGTATATTGCGAAACATTTTACTAATGAACAATAACAGTAAATCACCCTGATGATGGGTGATGAATTGTCCGAAACGTGGGAGTAAGGATTGAACTTATTTTTTCGTTAGTAGCTCTCGATATCCCTCTGGTTCTTTTTTGTAGAAAACGTAGACGATAAACTGTTCATGAGTTACTCATTGATGATAACTATATTTGAATCGAGCCGATTAACAAAACAGTTCAGTTGCTACTTATGGATAGTTATTACGTATCCGATTTCTTCATTTGATGAATTACGAAGTTGGAGATGATAGGTATACACCCAAAAAATGAAACTTGAATAGTTGACAATTCACTTATTTGAAATGTGAGCACAAACAAGAATGATCAGACTAATTAACGATGCTTCATAATTCAATACCTTCATATCTTCAACATTAAGTGTAAAACATTTGGCTAGTAGGTAATCAGAAACAATAAACGACCCTGAGGATGGACAATAAATGGTCCGAAACGTGAGAGTGCGAATCGGAATTTTCTTCTGGAGGGTCCTCGTTATCCATAAGATTCTATTTTCTTGAAAGCATGAACAGTTAACCTTTCACATCTTCTCTTTTGATCAGTAACGATAGCATTATTTTTAACCAGCAGATTAAGTCAACAACTCAAATTGCTACTGTTGGTTAATAGTTGAATATCAGATTTCATCGTTTGATGAATCTCATAGTCGGATATGATAGCCACCTTACAAATCAAACTTGAATAGTTGGCAATTCACTTATTTGAAATGAGAGCACAATCAAGAATGATCGGACTAATTAGCGGTGCTTCATTATTCAATACATCTTCAACATATAGTGTAAAACATTTGACTAGAAGGTAAACAGAAACAATAAACCACCCTGAGGATGGGCATCGAATCGTCCGAAACGTGAGAGTGCGGATCGGAATAATTCTTTTGGAGAGTCTTGTTATTTATTTTCTTAAAAACGTGGAAAGTTAACCCTTCACATGCTTCATTTTGATTAGTAACGATAGCTTTATTTTTAACTATCAGATTCACTAAACAACTCAAGTTGCTACTGTTGGTTAGTAGTTGAATATCAGATTTCATCGTTTGATGAATCGCGTAGTCGGTGATTATAGACAGCCAACAAATCAATCTTGAATAGTTGGCAATTCACTTATTTAAAATGAGAGCATAAACGAAAGTAGTCGTACCAAGTAGCTGTGAGTCTCATCCAATACCAAACATCAAAAGAAAGAGTGACAAATGTGACTGAATACAAATATCAATAAATGTTCCTGATGATGAAAAATAAATTGTTCGAAACAAGAGAGCGCGGATCGGAATTATTTTTTTGGACTGTCCTCGAGTTTCCTCAATTCTTATTTTCTTGAAAACTTGGACAGTAAATTAATTCTTTAAAAGTTGACTATTGAATGATAATGATAACTTAACTTTTAATCGACCGATTACCTAAACAACTCAATAACTACTGATGGTTAGTAATTAAATATCCGATATTATCGTTTGATGAATTGCGTAGTCGGAGATGATAGGCAGCTAACAAATAAAACTTGAATAGTTGGTAACTCGCTTATTCGGGATGAGAGGGCAAACAATTTTTTTTGTTTTTTTTGTTTTTTTTTCAGCAAACAAAAACAACAAAACAAAAATGGTCGTACCAAGTAGCGGTGTATCAATATTCAATACTGAACCCCGACATAAAGTGAAATGAAATGAAAATATGTTCCGCCAATAAGGTAATTAAAAACCATATAGAGAACAAAAGTAAACAATAAAGCAAAAATATTTCCAAAATAATGTCATCATGGAGCTATCCCACTCGATGAACAATCCCACAAGAGTGGGATGAGAAAGCTCTGCGCACATCAGAGCAACAGTACAACCATTACGTAAATGAATATAACATGTTAGAGTAAGTTATACAATAATCAAGTATAAATATAACCCTTTATACATTGTGTCTCACATTATACCCGGAAAACTTCACTTCTTTACCCACGTTTTCTGTAACTAATTTCCGATCAACGATTCCTCCAAGAGATTTTTTTAACGCGCTGTTTTCGAGTTATTTAATTTTTAAGCAGTTTTTCGTATTTTCCACCTTAAGATACTAAAATGACCATAACTAATCTTGAATATGGAGTAAACAAAAAATTGAGGATGCCGTTGGAAAGAGCGTTTAATTTTCTTTCGGATAGGCTACCTAACGCGCTAGGTTATGCAGGTAACATAGGAATCTACCCCGAAGTCAACAAATTTTCAAAAATGAAAAACTACGTATTTTTCCCCGTCAGTCGGCATGGACGATCCCACGAAATTATCGTGCTTGCTACTGGAAAAACTTCCGCAAACTGTCGGCTTTTGAGCGGTCTATTCAATTGTACTTTTACTTTGCTAATTGGGGGAGAAGAGTATGTTTTTTCCCTATGAAATCGAGGATTTTCATGAAAAATGACCCCCTAAGAAAATACGAGTTTGGGACCGGTTTCTGCGTATTTTTTCACTTCAACTAACTAGTTTTACCCTCAAAAATACATAAAATCGAGCATAAACCAAGCATAAACTAGTTTTTGATTCTGAGCTCTCTTGTAGGCTGAAGGAAATTTTTGGATTGGGGGCATATTATTGTAGATTATATGGATGATATAAGAAGGACTTCTCGTAGTAAGTGACAAGCGAGGTCTAGGATTAATCACATAAAAAAACTGAATGGTGGAAATAATTGCCTACGGTCATATCCAGGAAGGTCCTTACACAAAATTTTGTGCAAAAGCCAATGTAATTTCAGGAGTTTGGAGATATCAGTCGATTTTTCACGTATTGATTCTTGTTTTACAATGTGGTATTCCCGATATGAACCTTTCAAGAGATGCTATCGAGAGCTTCGTTTTGCGAATATTGGCAGAAGTGGGAGAAACACGAACGAACCGACCTCGGAAACGATGCGGTACAACACCTGAAATCGATATATCGAACAAATCATCTAAACTAATTGAAAAATGGGGAAATTGCTACAGTAAAGTTGGCTTTTTCATGGAACAACACTCCCCGTGGCACTCGAGAAACGATTCCTCACTTTCATTCCCAACAACATTCAGTGGAGGAAAGTGACCTATTGGAATGTTGGTAGTTGGCTCGTAAGTACTCGTAAGTTGCTATTTTTGAATGAATGCTGACTCTATCCAGCGAATGTTGGCCCAGCGCATTCTCCTACGAGGATAATTCAATGTTTCAACTAGCAATAACGAACCAGTGGAAAGTCGTGTTTAGGAGCCCTTGGGCCTTATGGTCGACCCCCATCTGGAAAACCCTCCTGAGAGGAGACTGTTCACATAGCCAGTGTGTTTGACATAATATGCCAAGTACCCGTTTCAGCCTACAGTTCGAGGCATGCGTTCTAGCTCGCATTACCATCTATGCAGGTTGGTGCCCGAGTTTTTGGATCTCCACATATCTCCAAATGCCAAGGTCCTGCGAATCAATCCCCACGGACCTCTACCCCATTTCTGCAGAATGGACTGCACGTTGATGTACGATACGAGAGCTGATATCTAAGGACCATCAGAATATCTAAGGTTCATCAGAATCTACGAATTATATCGGTATTGACGTACACACCCGCCAACTGAAAATTTATGAAATAATTTATGAAATAAATTAAAACACCTATCTACGTTTCACTATGTGTACCTATATAACACAGCAGTTATAATAAACTCGATTTCGTGAAGAGGGGGAATTCCATTGGAATTTTATCAGCTGATACAACCGTCAATATTTTATGAGGCGTTTTTTAGAATGTTCACACCAATTCTGACTCATACACGTGTTAGTGATCTTTTTTCCAGTCAAAGTTCTAGCCCTTACAGAGTGTAAACAGATAAACGTTCAGCAACCTGAGTGGTTTCAGTCGATTCTATTGGTTGATATTTGTCAATGACAGCCACAAACATATTGTTAAGTAATGCATGCATTACAGGGACGTCTTTATTAATGAATTTTATATAATTTTGGTGAGAGTAAAAATAAGGGAAAAATCCAAACATAATTAAATAATGTGAAAATATTCGAAAATAGAGCGTTGAACAAATTATCAAGAGGCAATTTTTGTAGGAACTTAGTTGTGAGATCGATTCCAAGAAGGTCTCTCGACCAAGTGGCCCTTCGAGTGGTTTCTCGAAGGTTTCACTTCTCAATGCCCCAAAACGGACTTCCATGATTAATTAGAAGGCCTACATATTAATTGATAAAAATATTAATAACTTTCTCACTTGAGATCACAAACGCAACAAGTTATAATTTAGAAACATAACAGTAGACATGTAAACAATATGGTAAATATGCAGTTATGGAAACTGGAGTTAGTTCTTAACTCCTAACAATATATATATATATATTTTAAATAGATAATTATAATTTAATAATGATAATAATAATAATAATAATAATAATATAATTATATTTATAATTCATTTAATTTATTATTATTATATCATATATATAATTATTATAATTTATTTTATTTATTCATTTTTTTTAAGCCTTTGGGATAGCTTGATACTGTATTTCTTTATTGGAGTGTAATTCAGTATATTTTTGCCCAGAACTAAAATTTTTCAAAGGCCGATTGACAGTCAATGTGTAACTAGTTTTGGTGGTAAATTAAATCCGTTCTGAATTAGAGGCTACAGCGCTGTGGTTTACATGCGAGTTGAGTCGGTTGATTGGATTTGAATGTTTTATGACCCGTCAAACTGTCATCACAGCGGGTTGCCTGAGGTGGTGGGCTGAAGTTGTCGTTTAATAAAATTAAATTTATCGTGATTCAAATCTGCATTTTATATTGTTTTCTCTTGAAGTGAACCTTTGTATTAAGGTGAATAATAGATCGATAGAGATTTATCATTTATATGCTATGATCAGTACAGATAAAGAACTTCTGCCAAGTTGGGTGGACAGTATAGCTTCCTCATCCATCGTGACATGGACTAATTCTATAGTTGATGAACAAAGCAGGAATAAAATATTATTGAATGTAAAATATAAATAGGTATATGCTTATGCAATACCTATAAAGCTATGATTTATGTAGGTTCATGCGCACATCCTACCATCAATCCTACAGTATCCCCCATATCTTAGGTATATGGAAGACCAACTTAGAGCGAAGCGACACAATCCCTGAACATTTTGTATAAAACTGGCCATTAGTCTCACACATTGGCCTGGGTCTACCGATTTTAGTTTTCCTAGCGCAATATTAAATACTCACCTAATCGCAATAAAATCTGTAGAGCACCACCCTGAAACCAATACTTAACTATCCCCAGAGTTTTAACGATATCGGACTGACAGATCGTGGGAAATTGATGTTATTAGAAACGCACGTTTACACATGCGCACGCCCTACTATGAAGTCGACGCGATGGAATTGATAGGTTGTTGTCTAAACAATAACCCGCACAATCTCTTAAAATTTCATGAAATCGGAGTAAAACTTGGTATAATTATGTTATAGTTATGGCCGTGACGAGGAATGAGCGTACGCTATACGTGCGAAATAGGTGTGTTAACTATTTTTAAATGGTTGAAGATTGCACCTAAGAAGTTTGGCATTGACTGCTCTTTCCTACGGTGTGTAGTTTTATTTCCATAATTTCCTCCCTGCCAGGTGTGACTTCAGCAGTGCAATAAACTTGGAAAAATCGCAAAAAGGTAACTAGACCATCGGGTGATGATGGTGTCAAATTTATTAGAATGGAATCTACTTTCACTTAATAATGTAAAATTACTAATTGGGTAATACTCATTGTCACAGACGTACAGACACAGAACCGATATTGCCTGCCTAACAGTGTGCTTGGGTCGTACTGCTAGGCGCCCCGGAAGTATGACTATTGAAAGAAATGATGTAACTGTAAATGATGATGAAATTATGTAACCAGCACCCATAGTTAAAATTGAGGACTAAAAGCGCTGCAAATTATTATACAATGGTTTATTATTTAAGCCCTTTAACAGGTCCCTGGTCTATATAACTAGGCATTACGCGTTTATGGGCAGTTTTAACTTACTATAAAACCGAATAAGATGAAAAAACCAAATTATCAGAAATTCAGACTGCTCCTGCTTGCCTAACTCGCTCATCGATTCACATTCTTTTTGTCGGTTTTCTCCATTCTAACATTTGTACACTTCTGGAGCGCGAGTCTCCGAGATCTCGATTTTTAAATATTTCAACTCCTGGGGTTGGTCGAAAGTAATGGCGTGATTACGGGAACATCCTCGGGTGATGTATGATTTTTGAGCCGGATTTCATCAACTTTGATCTTGTAGTTTTGAAGAAAAGCTACATAGGGCGCACAGTGGAACAAATGACCATGTGCGTAAAAGTTATTTAAAAAAATTTCGGTTTCTTTCATTGATCTTATTAGTCAGTTGAAAGGCTCATATCTAAGCTTTTTGATAACTGAGTAATAAACAAAGCATGGTAACATAGTGTTTGAAGTGTCATTGGTTACGTCAAAAATAGTAAGGGATTCGCTCTTGTTGGTCCCCTGCATAGCTCAGATGGTGAATGTCGTTGTATTAATGGCAGGGTGTGCGCATGCACAAAAATGTATTTCATAAGAAAAAATCTTCAGAATATCTGAAACCACAAATTTAGTGAGGTTTCAATCGTTTCAATGCGCGTATTCTGCTGTTTGATGAATTTCATTCCCGTTTCTTGCAACATGTAGTAAGGGAAAGTGTCCTAATATGGTACAGTTCATAGTAAGGCACTTTGCATGATCTCCTCAATAGAAAATGATGCTTAATGGAATTCAAGTTTCCGCAGGCGCAGAGGAGAGTATATTAATTTGGGAACAATGAAACTGATAGGGACCATCTACAACGTTAACTGCACATTTACTGGAAATTTCATCAAAATCGGATGAAAACTATGGAAATTAGGCTTGTTACAAGGATTTACGGGCAGGCGACAGACACACACATACACGGACAAACAGACAGACACGGTAACTACGAAAGCTGTTAAGAATGGGCTTAATCGTAAAATGTGAATGGAAATTTTGATTTTGGAGACATAATTTTTTTCATTTCCCAAAAGAGAAAAAAAAAAGATTTTTTAGATTTTGTTTACCTACCTACTTATGAACATTGTATAAATAATTTTATACTGTTTTTAAATGGTTTTTATTCTGTTTAATAAAATTCCAGATTATATGAATATACACTTTGAGCGTTAAACGAAGCTCATAACTTAAACTCATAACAATTTGTCTGCTTGACGTAAAAATGGATTGGAAAATACGGGGACCACATATGGCACTAGTGCCATATTAAGAACCCCTGGTGGTTCAAATTAAGCAACCCTTTCCGGAATACTAGAAAATGACTTTTTTTTTAATATGCTTAATTTTTTCATCCTACAGTAATTGTTGGGCTCTTTGAGTACATGTATGATCGGTAAATTTGGTTTGATGATTTCGGACCAATGAGTGGTCCAAAAACGGATTAAAAAAAAGGTGTACTATACTAGGGCACTTTCTTCTACTAATCAAGTTCGTAATTTACCATGTTCTGCATATTTATGATGTTCATGTTCTACATTTAGTTTAAAAAGATTGTAAAAACTAAGTCTTACTCAACAAAACTCCATGATCTAAATGAAGCTCTCTTGTTATTCTATCAAAGAATTATTATTTCACATAAGGGCATATTCGTAATTTTGAGTACGAATATAATCACAGAAAACTTATTCTGAAAATACGAAAACGAATACAAGTTAATTAATATTCACGAGTTTGAATACAGGTGTTTTCATACTCACAAATACGAATACAAGTGAATTCGTTATAAAGAATACAAATACTCCTGTATTTTCAAGCGAGCATATGAGTATAAGAGTACTTTACACATGTATTTGTATTTTTGAATATGAATACACCTGTATTCATACAACTAAATACTCACGAATACCCTTGTATTCATATTCACAAATACGAATAAGATACAAGTATTCGAATTCATGAGTTCGAAAATTCCTGTATTATCACACGTGAATATTATTATTAACACATTTATATATCTATATTCATATATGAGAATACGAATATATTCGTATTCTCGATTATGAAAATGCACATCTTTGGCTTGCATGGGTACTAGGAACCATCCTGAAAAACATCGCTTTGAATTTGTGAAAAATATTGCTCTGAATTTGAGAAATACATTTTTCAGGAGAGCGGATTTTTTGAAAACTTAACCTAAGTTTATCTAAACAATATTGTAAAATGATTCTGTGATCTGCGAAGGCAAAGAATGAACAGCAAAATTTGGAAATGTAGAGGGATTGATATTACATTGATCTAATCACTTTTTGCCAACTATCCATGAGCTGTATCAGATTGGATAAAGATGAAGAATGGGTTCGCTTAATCCGGTGGGTTTTTAAATATAAATTAGAGGATTTATTTCGCTGGTTTTAAAAATCTGAAATGACATATTTTGATCATACCATTTCGTTTGTTATTTCATCTAGTTTTTTCATTCGGGTTTTTGCTGACGGAATACCAGTACTGCAAATTTTCGGTCTGAAATGGAATAAAACCACTTCCCTCAATCGAAACAAGTTGGATTCGCCTCACAAAATAGAAACAGCGCTAATAAAATGTTCAACAGAATTAATTCCTAACAAACTTACGTATTTCTCTATTTACGAATTTCTCTCAGAATTCGCAAAAAGTATTTGGCACTGTTAACATTGAAATGTTTAGTTGCAAAAACCTTGGATTACAGAACTGAAGGATAAGTACGCTTTGAGAAGATTTTCCAGGGGTTTACTCATTTTCGTTGGCAATACTCTATTGAGTGCTATACCGTGATATCCATTCGGTGTGAGGCTAAAAAGTGAATGTCTTCATATGTAAATTTCAGTAGTAATAGGTTACGAATCTATCAATTCAATTATGACAAAAATAATGATAGTAATAAATGTATTCGCAAATGCATCCTTTGTTCCATTTCGCCTGATCGTAGTCGTATTTTCATGGTCGTATTGAAATGTTTACCCGTCATTGACACAATCATGCACTCTAGCTATTGTTACTATAATACATATATATATAATAATTATATTTCATTAAAATTCATTTCCTAGTCCTTATTGTCTATGAGTCATGTTGTGCAACGTATGGAAAATCACGATTTTTCTCGTGAACGTTTTTTCGATTGCATCAATATAGGAATCTGCTCGCATTTACTGTGTTCGTTATATCTCTGCTTCAAACATTGTCAATAACTGTCCATCACTGTCAAGTTACGTATTCCAGTGAATTCAGAAGGTTTGGTTGCTCCGATTTTCGAAAATGGAAAACTTGCCCGTTTCATTTCGATTGCATGTCCAACACGATACGTTCGTAACCAATCAGTTGAGTCCCCCACTCAGCCAGTACTTGAATTCCTTCCCTATTTAAAAAAATGTGATAGCCAGTTTTGTGGATGACACAACCGGTTCCACCAAATGTTCAAATTCCCGTGATGTCCTCCCTGATTCAAAAATATGAATCGACGTTTTCTCATTCCCCGAATCGCATAACAATAAATTAAAACAAGAGAGATGCAAATTATATCTGCTGGTTCGATTGTTGAGGTTGATAAGTCCTAATAATTGGCAATCCAGATTAATTATCGTTCAATACTTACAATCCTCACAGAGAGGCCCAGTGCGACGTGCGTCAGAATGTATTGATAACAGTGAAATTGAAACGTGAAAAAGCATTGTTCTCATACTCTGCTCTTTTCTATAACAACTGCCGATTCTGTTGTGATAGCCAACTAATCTTTATTATACTAAAAGGATTGATTCCGGTTAATTTTTGGCATATTATTTTCGATAATGACTGTAATAGACCACGAAAAAATGGATAACATCCCTCCTCACCCTCCCTCATCAAAATTTATCGGTTTAACTTTCAAAATATGTAGGTAGATTCCAAAAACCGATAGAAAGAAGAAGAAGAAAAAAAAAAAAAAAAAAACACTCGTCTGTTCGCCACAGAGTGGTCGGAGAGCGGCAAAAACCTGGCCGAAAATCGAAAAAAGTTTTCATTGGTATAGACTGGAATCAATGTTTACATAATAAGTGGATGTAGGTCACCTGCTTAAACCCCATGAATAGCAGCGATTAGCCTCGGAGTGCACATTCAAATTAGAGTCAGTCATAAACGTGGTATATGTCTGTACAAACGTGGTTTATGACTGTCGACTGTGCAAACGAACGTTTACGTTTAGAGCAGTGGTTACCAACTCAACTTCCAACCTGACCCACCAGTTTAGATTTTCGTGACTCACGACCCCACGAGTCATGTTATAAACCTTACAACCTTCACACTTCACCACTACACTCACTTTTGCTCATCGCAGGCACCACTTATTCGAAAGTGTAATGTGTAAAAAAAAATTCTTGAATTATATATGTATGAGATCAAAGTAACTAAAAATGATTGTATGAAATAAAATGTCCTGTATCCTGTAAAAACTAGCTGCACCCATCTGCAGCATTGGAGTTTTATTTGTTTGTTTATTTTATTTTATTTATTAATTATTATTATTTTTTTTTTTTTCTTAATTTTTTTTTTCTTTACAAAACTCGCTGTGTATAATCTTGATAATCTTGTAAAATTATTTGAGTTGGGAAGAAAATTATTGTCCACTTTTTCAGAGCTATTTGCTTCTGCAGCTTACTCCCCTGTTTTTTCTTCGGGCCCTTCGAAACATTTTTTTCTCTTGAAGAATGTGAAACAAAGGTAGGTAGAAGCCTAAAGAATGATTTGATTACAAATATATATATTTGTGATATTTTCAATAGACACATTTTTTATTAACAAATCTCCGATTTTTATAAATAGAATCTGTAAGTCTGTCGTACTCATTGGTGTCACCCAGGTGTGTAAGAAAGGTGGTGTCGCGATATGGGTACTGATATACGGATTTGCGCGAAAGACTTGGTGTAGCAAATAAGTAGAAAATAGGAGTTTACACAAATTTTAAAACTCCACAACTCAATCAATTGTTGAGGAAAATCACAAAATTGGTGGCTAAACGACGCAAAAGTGAATTTCTTACCACTTTCCCTCAATAAGAAACCCTATTGAATATTAACCTTTACCCTTATTTTGCAAATAACTTGGTATTTTCCTACTACTAACAAATTTTGAAATCCAATTACTGCCTTATGAATCATTCAATATAAAAATTTCTGGTTGTCAATCGACGCTTCATTTAAATTTCCTTTACTTTATTCTGGAATAAAAATTGTTTTGATTTGTATTTATGTAGGTAGGAGAAAAGTTGAAAGATCAAAGTAGAGTAATACAACAGCGGAATTACGTCTGGATATGAACAAGCAACATAATTTTTGTTTAAGCAGTACAGTAAAGATTTTTCTAACACACAAGTACCCAATCACATGACTCAACCTAATAATCATAACAGTCATAACAACACAATAAATACTGTAGACAACGTCAGGTTGATAAAAATATTGTCTCCAAACTTTCCCCTTTAACCTGATTCTTGTTGTCCAACTCCCAGTACCTTCGTAAACAGATGATGTTTTGTGCTTGTCAACGTTTTTGTTAAAATATCTGCAATCATGTCTTCTGTGTTCTGATATTTGATTTCTATGTTTTTGTTTTCCACTTGATGAAGTGATGTATAATGTCGATGTTGGTTCGTGGGTGTTGTGTTGGATTTCAAGCGTGGTATTGAGCTCCCTGATTATCATTGTGAATCACCACTGTGTTGGGACAAAGTGGAGACCCCAGTGTTCCAATTAGGGTTTTCAGAGCAAGAGCGTCTTTTGTCGCTTCTGAAATCGTCATATACTCAGCTTCAACAGTAGAGAGAGCAACAGTCTGTTGTTTCTTACTCCCCCATGTGACTGGCGGCTCCTCCCAGAATGTAGATGACACCTATATATACAAGGTGGAACCGGATGAGTGACGAAACCGTGTGTTTTCCTTTTACTCTCAATTTTCTCCACTTTGCCTCATTTAATTTTAGCTTTTGACCTCATTTTCTAAATCAGCGATGGATTTCCAATAAGAATAAGTATACTTGAATTCTTAAAAAGTACCATCCGAAGACTTCACATCAGCTCAAACATAGAAGATTTTGAAAAAATAAAATTTCGGAAAAGCTTTAAAACTTTACTACTCTTAAAAAAAAAAAAAAAAAAAAAAAAAAAAAAAAAAAAAAATCCTGAAACTGGCAAATCTCATAAAAACCGCTTCATTTAATGTTGAAGAATGTAGTTTTTTCCATTTTGTTCTTGAAAAATAACCCTCCATGAACCTGCGAGTATGTGGTCGGTTTCTACGTATTCTTCCACGCTGAATCGAATGGTAACATTCGTAGATCTCCCCGACCCCGTTATAACCGAGTTTTACTCTCAAACACACATCTTTAGTTTGTTTGTTACGCTTAAACACAACCTCTGCTCTGCTGAAAACTGCTCTTGAAATTCATTTCCACGATGACGTCATGGCCCATGTCTGACTGGGGGGAATCCTCAGATCCGTTACACTACTATGTACAAGATTCGCTGAATCTGAATCCAAAAGTGTGAGATCCCAAAAATGAATGTTTCCTATTCGAACATGAACCCCCCATACTGCTCCCAGACGCCCCCATACGGAATCCCCCCCCCCCCTCACCATCTGGGAGCTGTGTTCAGAAGCTGGCAGCTGGAAGCCGGAAAGTGAACACTAGAGGCAGACGCTGCTGCTCCATGCTCACCTGTCACGGAACGGGACGGTGACGTTCTGGGCCAGGCAACGGAAGAGAAACGCCGCGTCCTGACACTGGACGTTTCCATCTTGTACCTGTCCTGTCCGTTGGGGGGGGGGGGGGGGGGGGGGGGGGGGGTTCGTCACTGGAGACTCACGGCTTGAAAAATGTTATCATCGACTCCTGGCGGAGGTTAGCTTGGGTGCCTGGTTCTCCAGGAGAACTTTCCTGACGATCTTCCTCAGCGGTGGTGCTGTCTCTTCCTTTGCTTTTTGTTTCACCACAGCCCTTACCACGACCCTCTCTAACTCATGACCGGCCTTGTCGTGGGTGTGCTAGTCATTCGCTAGGACTACTTCACCATCACTGTTCGTCCTTAAATAGCACTTGCATCGTAAATACTTATCATTTTATTTGTAACTGAGTATGTGTCACTGCTGACGATAAGACGTAAGTATGCATCGGGTCGCTCAATGTTTGCTATCAGCACAAAACCACCTGTTGTCACCACATTTTAAGGTTTATTAAAAAACAAATTTGAAGCCATCCCTGAACAAGACGTCCTTCCCCATACGAATACCACCTGGCACTCACACATCCATATTTAATTGACAAACAAACACGACTGACGACTGACGATGATAACTCGTATAATCTCATCCTTGTTATTGTCCGGGGTGTCCAAGGTTCAAGGCTGAATAGATTGAGGTGTCCTCGATACAGAAGTCAAAATTGATTACTTCCACTTATGGGTGTCGACATTCGGACCACGGGGTGTCCAGCACTGGTACCCCGGTTTTTTCCCCTATATCACTTGCCAACCCTGGGCCCTGATGATGGGGACGAGATGATGAGGTGTTCAATGATTTCCGAAAATATGGTGCACTTTCCCTAACTGATTTGATCCTATCTGTATTGTCATACCATT
Source organism: Adelphocoris suturalis (assembly GCA_030762985.1). Lineage (NCBI taxonomy): Eukaryota > Metazoa > Arthropoda > Insecta > Hemiptera > Miridae > Adelphocoris > Adelphocoris suturalis. Next base: position 58,688,892 of record CM061045.1, read on the forward strand.
TTTATCATGCCCAATAGCCTTGCTCCTATGTGTTATATTTTGGCCAATTACCTTCATAGAAAATGGTGTGTGTGTGTGTGTGTGTGTGTGTGTGTGTGTGTGTGTGTGTGTGTGTGTGTGTGTGTGTGTGTGTGTGTGTGTGTGTGTGTGTGTGTGTGCGTGCTTGCGTGTGTGCCGTTTATACCGAAAATTCCTCATTGAATTTTTATTAAACGCTTAGTTTTCCAGTAATTTAATTTCTAAGACGTTGTTCGTGTTTTCGACCTTTTGACATTTAAATGATCTTAAATCCCCCAATTTGCGGTGAAAATTCTAATTTGAGGATACCGTTGGAAAGATCATTAAATTTCCTAAAGCAAATTTTACCTAATTGGGGAAATCCCGAGTTTTTTCAATAGGAAATTAAACAGTGAGAGCCATTATGTTTTCAAAATGCAAGAACGGTAAAAACTGCGCCCAGCTGTTGCTGTTACCTTTTCAACGATGTGGTCAAGTTTACTTTTTCTTTGCTAATTAGAGAAGAAGACTATATTTCAATGTTGAAAAATATTGTTTATTCAAAGAAAACGAGGGTTTTCTTGAAAAATGACAAGTTTGGAGTAGGTTTTTACGTATTTTTAACGCTGGATTTAATGGCTACACTTGCAACCCAAATCCTCGTTATAACCAAGTTTTACAGTTCAACACACAAATTTGAGTTGATTTGATATGATAAATTTCATGTGTTTTCAGGAGTGAAACTAGTTACTGAAGTGTAAAATTCGGGGTTGGAAAATTTGCAAGTGTTACCATTTCAGTCAGCGTAAACAAATACGTAGAAACCCAGCCCAAACTCGTATTTGAATAGAAGGTAATTTTTCAAGAAATCTTTTGATTTCATTGAAAAACAATATTTTTCAACATTAATACATAGTTTTCTCCCACATTAACAAAGTACCAGTAAAATTGACACCGTTGGAAAGGTATCATTTTGGCGCAGCTTTAACCGTTCTTGGATGTTGAAAAAATATTGGTTCTCTTACCTTAATTTCCACTTGAAAAAACTCAAGGTTTCACAAATTAGATAAAATTTATTTTTTAGAGGGCTTTTTCATAACTCAAATCTGAATTCTGAAAAGTAATCACCCATCTATCTAACCAGAAATTTAATGTTCTTTCCAACAGTATCCTCAAATTTGAATTTACATAGCAAATTAAGGGATTGTTTTAGAGACAAAAGGTCAAAAACCCAAACAAAATCTTAGGAATTAAAAACTCGAAAACTAAGACTTTAAAAATATCTCTAAGAGGAACTTTCGATCAGAAATGAGCTTTAGAATCGACCCTCAGAGTTTTATGAACTTAAGCCTAATACTTCAACAAAATTGTAACACCAGATTTTCGGAAATAGCAACCTTGGTGCAGACGTGTGTCGCTATTAGATTCGGCAGGTACCTATTCAACTGTCGTGCAATACAAATGAATTCACTAATATTGTATTTTCCAGACCACGAACGAACCACGGATGAATTTTTGAAACCTTCAACCATGAAAGGTTAAATTAAATTTATTCAAGGTAGTCAAGTGCGAGGGACCTATCAAGTGCTGGTGAGTGGGTACCTAACCTTCGCTAGCTTCATATCCCCAAAGCTCCCCTTAAATCTCTACAGAGTCACAAAAAGGCTTCCACCCATAATCAACTCGCAGTTTTCCCGTCCTCGCCCGCACTCTGGCAACTCGTTTCACGGGGATGGAGTCGCCTTTAAATTCTTCTCAAGTTTAATCTCCCCAAGTACCCACTTTCGGGGAATAAGATAAGCCGAGAGTGATGGAGTGTATGGCAGAAGGCAGACTGGGGAACCTTCGCAACCGCACGGAAAATGACATTTTTCAGTGAAGGAACACTTTTTTCCAAAGCACTACAATCTGGAATGTTCAGAGAACATGAGTCTGAAAATCTATCACGTCGAAACTGTTCATCTTGTAAATTCAATTCTAACTGGAATGCAGAAATCCCAATAAATGCATGCACGAAATCAACCGTATGCTGTTGGGTTGTTGTCTTTTCGTAGTACTGGGATAGTGGAGGTGACGTCATGAATTGAAAGTCCTCGGTTAAAAGTTAATGCATATAATTCCTTCATTGAGTTTTTATATTTTCATCATTCGCTTTCGCCCTTGATCTTTTTCACGAATTCTACGTATCATATTGTCAAAAGTGACAATAAGTATATGCGATGCCAGTTCTTGGGGTGTCATGACTTGAATTTAATTTCTTGTCAGGGATAAATTATTGTGTGAACATATATATATATATATATATATATATATATATATATATATATATATATATATATATATATATATATATATATATATATAACAGGTGTACCTAAATATCTACAGAATAGGAAAATGTGTAGGTATAGAACTTTGTTCATTTGATGGTCCGTTCGAAGCGTAATGATGCGTTCATGAATAAAGTGGCTAGAAAAGCCCTACAGCCAAATACGGCCAAAAATCCTATTTTCCATTATCGTTGCGTTTTTGGGAAACTCGGAAAAAGATGTGTTTGTTTGGAAGTTGGAGCGGCATTGCCGAACATCAGCTGAGATGAAGTCTGACTTTTGATGAGCATGAAAGAAGTTGCTGAATACTAATGTCTTCCCTTCTAAATGAAATAGTGGTAGATATTATTGCTTCTAGCGAATTTTCAAAAAAAAAAATTAATAAATAAAAAGCTATGAAGTGAGAAAAGGGTGTTAATTAATGGCTTGTTTTTTCAGAAGTGTTCATTTAGTTGGAAATTTAATCGAATATCTGACAAATTGAAAAGCTTAGGGATTCACAATACTGTATATTATTTTGTTATGGTGGGTCGTTTAGGCCCGAAAACGTAAAGAAAAATAAATCAGTTTTACGTTGTCAAGAAATCTTGCTGAAACTGTTGGAAATATTGTTGTGGGTTATGTTACTGTGGTTGAGAACATTTTTAACTTCAGATTTTGAGTCCTGTTGGTTCTTACGCTCAGTAAATTGCTGTGAGCCTTCAAGAACTGCAGCAACTTTGTCTTACTCTAATTAGGGTTAATTATGCAGAAGCTTCCCACAACAATAACCCTTTAGTTTCAGCAAGATTTCTTGACAACGTAAAAAAAAAAACTTAATCATAGTATAAATTTGTCAGTTCTACATTTGAAAAAGGCGTTTAGGAATAAATGAATAAATTTAGCCGAAATATAAACTTAGTTTATGAAATTCGTTTCTATTTCCTTTGTTTCTTAACTGTATTTCTGCAAATAGCAAGACGCTAGCCTCGCATTGCCAAGCCTTCAAACCACCACCCCACCGCACTGACGAGACGCGCCGAGATAAGTAACAAAGTAGAACTTCGGCCCATCATTTGCACCCTCCTGACCTCACCCTGTTGGCTGAAACGTGATTTTGTGTGCATATCCTATGAGGGGCATGCCCTCTGAGTCGCCTGATGGCAATTATCTAATGGTAGATCGATTCTATATATTAGCGAAAACTAGGCGCCAAAATGCATGTTTTCGAAATTTCTTAATTTTTTTTCTTTTCTCGTCTCATCAGATTCTTTATCCACCCATTGCTACCAATTCTCCTCAGCCAATTTTGATGAAATTTGGAACGTAGGCTACATTTCATACTTTCAGAGTTTTGAGCCGCTACGACCAAGTGGTGGGGATAGTTGTGAGGGAGGGTTGTAAGGGAGAGGGTTAATATGAAATAGCAATCTCATTCAGCCTGTACATTCCAACCTTTTCTTCCTAGACCACAAAATACGTGAGATCCCCTCCCAAAAAACGACATTCCGCTTACGAACGATGCCAAACCAAAAATTGCATGATATCATCCGATTTGAGCCAAGCTAATAGTAGGATCGCCGTCTCCTAGTATTGTGCATTCATTCTCTCACTTTTATTCACTACATGTGGGAGTGAAACGTTTCTTGAAAGAATCTTGGCGTCTTGGTTGCTAGGCATCTTTTCTACTTTTGTACTTGGCATACGTTGTACCAACTTTTGTGCTTTTTGGTGCGTATTATATGATGCGATGTATTTTCGCTTTTACCTGTTTGAATCACCAGCAAATATGCTTAACGCGTTGAAAACGAAATTTCGAGAGAAGAAGCCACGGTAGCAACTGCAAATGTCAATTAGTGTGGATGAGTCGAATCTGAGAATCGAGCCGTGGATAGATGGATAGGGGAGATTTCAGCTAACAAGAAAAACGGTTGCATTCAATGGCGCGTGTGGTAATCTAGGTGTGGAAGAAGTTAGATGGTGTGCGCGTGATATAGTGTAGGGATGGAAGGGGGGGGGGGGTAAATAGGAGGGCAAGAACGTGGGCTGAGACAATAAGCAGAGGTTTTATTGTGTGCCAAGGGGAGTTTAATTGATTTTCCCCAGCCCATAATAGCCGCTAACTATAACTCATGTTTTCACCAGTTTCTCTCAGGCTCTTATCTGTTGTTATATGGCAATTGTTGAGGAGTACGTGGTTCGTAGGCAATAGCCGTGGAAATGGCAAAGTGCGCCCATTCCCTTCCCCAATAATTTGCTGAGTTTATTATTTTTATTTTTAAAAGGTAATACTATTTGAGAATTGAATCTTTCATGTACTGAGGGGATACTTGCACCAAGAGGTATTTTCTTCTTTTTATACGATGAATTTTGTCAAAATTAATTGAATTGAAACTAGTGATTTATCCACCATGAATCGACTGAGATTTTAATATTACGCCTCTAAATTAAGTCTAGGGAAATTTTCGGGATTCCCATCGTCAAAATCTGTTTTGGACCATTCTGAAATGAATCCGAGATTTTAACACTTTTTATAAGACATTGAGGCCCTATCTGTATTTCTGGACACCAGGCCAACCTCTCGCGAATGTTCCACACATTTATTTCGAAACTGACTGATATCATTTTTAATATGAATTATTTCAACTATAAAAATGAAATACACCTTCAGATATTAGGCACAGCTATGGGAACGAAAATGGCTCCCGCATATGCCATTTTATTTATGGGATGGATCGAGTTTTGATCTTATAAGACAACACGCTGAACCTTGTTTTTACTTTTTTACTCTGCTTTTTTTTTAAAATAGTTTTTGTAAGATTTCAACGAAATTCTCTGGGAATATGCTGGTAAGGCTGGACATGGTCCCCTATCAATTTCATTACTAAATAGTCCATAAATTTACTGCGCATTCGCGAAAGTTTAAATTGTCATTAGCATAATTTCGTGGAAAATGAGGCTATTGCAATGGCTCGGAAAATTTTTATATCAAAATTTTTGAAAAATTTCTTCATTGAAATCCGTTTTGAGGCATTCTGAAACGAATCCAAGAGTTTAACGCTTTTTCATTTGTGTACATATATATATGTTTGTCTGTGCGAGTCATTCCAGACGATAACTCTCCTTGGGATTGAGATAAAAACCCCATTCTTGCGCCAACAAATCAAGCTTTCCAAACGATGAGTTCTTTGGCCAGCAATTTTTGAGCACAATAAATTGGTCAAATTTCGAAAACTAAAAAAATCACTAAAAAGGGGTAAAAACGGGAAAAATCGTTAAATTTATATTTTGTCGGTAGAATATTGCTTAAATAATGTTTAGTAACTATAAAGTAGAACAATTCGCAAATTTATGTATAAAATTATGCTGAAAATGTACTTAAAATTAATTAAAATTTGCTACAAAATCGATAAATAGTGCAAAAAAGATAAGAATCCAAAATCTCATTTGAATTGCAGATTATTATGTAGAATACGTTGTTTGCCATAAAATTAATAGTTAACAATTTCTTAACACTCAAAAAGCTTAAATTTCAAAAGAGTTTAACATTATACATTACGAAAATGTAATAATTTACGAAAATTCGCTCATACGATCATACTGCATGACTGGAACTTTTGGTTTATTATTTCCAATAATAAGCCTATGTGATCGTGTAGCAAAAAATTTTTATTCAAACTTTGTCACTTTACGTTTCAAGGTGCGTAGAATCCAAATTTGAAATGTCCGTCCGCCGTCCGCCGTCCGCCGTTCGCCGTCCGCCGTCCGGGCCATAAAAGGCCTAAGAATTGACTTAAAAAACCCGTCCTTTCGCACATAGACTCCATTTGGGGTCTAGTTGGTCCTAACGTTTAACCATCCCGATCGCTTTACTCGCATAGATGCTATGGGCCAAAAACGGGCGAAAAAGTGTCATTTCAAGGCTTTGTTAGACTCACGCACGCACGCACGCCTGGCCCGCTTGGCAGGGGTTCACGGTGGGTGGTGAGGGGGGGTGAGCGGGGGGTGGAGTGAGAGGAGGCGCCGCGGCACCTTGTGGTGGGTACGGCGTTCCTTCGAGGCATGAATATATGTTTTTTTTCTAGGTCATATTTGTGTGTTAATACCAATGCTTTTCCTACGCATATTTAATAACATATCCTCTCGACTTTTCGTACGTGGTTAGATAATGATATTATTAAGGCAATAACTATTTGAATAGATAGGAGCTCAAATCGAGAAATATAAACATGCGTATATAATTATAGAAGTATAGGTTGTGGCAACTCGAAATGGGACACGCCGAGGAGTCTGGACGGGCCTTATGACGTACGCAAGCCAACTAAAACTACGATCATACTCAATTGAAAAAATAATAAACCTTTGTGAAATAATTTGCAGCGTTTTTCTTATGGTATATTCTTCCGATATCGCTCAAACTTGGAAGTTAGCTGGGCAATGACGATTTCATTGCCCCATATTAGTTTCATCTCGATCAAACCTATAATAATTAGTAGCTATGTACGTGTATGAGCAAACCACAAATCCTTGTAACAAGCATGACTTTTACAGTTTCCATTGGAATTGAATGTCATTTTCTGGGATCTTTTACGGTTACGCTCAAGATGGCCCTCTATCAATTCCATCACTCAAACAGTTTTAACTGTTATTTTTCCGATCTCACATAACTGCGGAGAATAGATGGTAAATGACGATTCCATTACTATGAGTTACACTATCAGTTTCATCACGATGGTATCATTAGTGGGTAACTACTGCGCATGCAAGAATCTCAACCATTACCTGTCCAGTACCTCTGCTACCTACCGCCAGGCCACGACCTATCCGGCGAATCCCGGTGCCTACCCTGGTACCTATCGAACTTGTTGACGCCTATCTTCTCAGCCATAAGCTGCGAGCTATGTTTGAGAACTTTTAACGTTAATACTTCAACGAAAGTTAACCTTCAATCCTCCTTGTCAGACAAGTGTAAACGCCACCTTATCTGGTCAGTAAAATGTGGCTCGTAATCGGTTTCAGACGTTCCTCACAATCTGAGATATTCTATCATTAGCCCGTGCGATAGTTTTTTAAATGAGTGTAGCCCGTTTGTAAAGAAAAAACATTTATGAAAATGAAACATGCGTGCGTTTTTTGAAAGAAAAGGGAGTGGGTACTTATACGTTATAACCCCCCCAGTCAATTTGTCTTCAACACGCCCGCCCGATGTTTCTAGGCATTCCTTCTTACTTAGATTACTTATTTACGTAGAATTGGTGATAATTTGAAGTTGTGGGAAGAAATTATATTATTTAAAAAAATAAGGAAAAAAAAGAATTACCGTGTTTTCAGAAGTTGCCGATGTCTGTGAGGATTTGTTGAAACAAATTGGCGTGGTTGTGGTTTGATTGCCTCCACAGTCGAGTTCCTTATCGCCTGAGCTTTGTGAAGAGATTAGTTAGTAAACCAACCGGTTCATCGGGAAGACATTGGACCCAAGCAAGCGGGCAGCGCCCCTGGTCAAAGACGTTACCCTCATGTTTTTCCAAGAATTCTCCAATGCATCTTTACTCCCTCAAACTGAGCTAACATTAATTAAAATGTGAAAAGGGATCATTACCCGTGCCTAGAAACATCGTGCTGGCGTGAAACAGTCGCGAAAGTCGTGATACAGATTGGATGGGGGGGTATAACGGAAAAAGAAAGAAGAAAAAACTGTGATAAAATTAAAAGTGGTGTGTCATGTGCGGTGAACTGAAGCTGTATTCTAAATCTAGTCGGAAACGTGATAGTGATGGGAATGTAATTAAAACAACGTATTTGCGCTGTAAAAAAAAAAGGATGCCATACATACCACACGATGAGAAAAACAATTCTTTACGTACAAGGTAAGCTGTATTGATTGTTTTTTCGTAATTTCCGGGTAGGTAGCATTCTGGACAACCGGCTCGTCATTAGGTAGAATATTTTTATGATCTATGTACAAACATTTGATAGGGAGCTATATGCCACACTCAACTTAGCAGATCGTTTTCTTTTCAGTTCTGAACGTCTTCGGTTTTTGTAGCCCACAATCATTTCTGAGCTCAGGTGGTGAATGAGGAAGACGAGTGGGTGTGCCCACTATAAGAATTTAGGTATTGTGTGAGTTTCGAGCTGCATTGCTGTTGACACTCGGACGGTTTCTCTTATTACTGTCGCTAAAGCCGGGAAAGCGACGTTACCTGTATTGACACCTTTCTAATGGCTCCAATGAGATTGACCATGGAACGATATTTGAAGGCTTCAGTAAAAAGCCCCTCCATAATGGCCCACTCACAGCAAACCTGCTGTTACTCGTCTGAAGGAAACCGCATTCATATTTGAAAGGGAATCGTGGGGTGGTGGATGGCTCTTACCTTTTGGCAAGTTAATAATAGAATATTCGGGCCTCTTTTATTCCCGGGGGCGTAACTCGCGGACTGTAGGGTGGAGACAGGTCTGAAACACCAATACCCCCCTCCCTCCTTCACCTTGAGACTGTATGAATGTTAGAAGCAGACGATGGGGGAGTTAGGAGACCTTGGCAAGAGAATGGAACTTGCCCGTCTATCGATCGGATACTTGTACAGTTGAATGATGGATCCCCCATCTTGACATCGCTCGGAACCCATATCTTCTCTACCATAGATCTATCCGGGCTTTGTGACGCTCAGTCACAACATATAATACAAGGAGATGAAGATGATTGTTGATAAGAATGGTGCCTTCGTTAACTATAAGCCATCACTCATGATATTACATCGTCAATTCAACATATGTAATACTACAGAGCGATTATAACAATAACAACTTGACCTATAACTTTCCCTCAGACTATTGGGTAAGATAGGTTATACAGAGGGAACCTGTTTAAATTGACATGTAGGTACAAGATAAATCATATTACTGTGTCGAAATGCAATTTTTCTATTCCCACACCGAGTTTTCAAACAAACGCAAGCTGACTACTGCGAAATATACGTATACATTCCTATAATCCTCTCAAAGATGAAGGGAGATGCGATTGAAAAGGCAAAAGTGACAAAATTAAATATTGGGGAATGAAATTTATTTATTTAGTTTACGGGCAAAGCCCAATTACAAAAATTAATCAATATTAATGACAATATTAATATTGAGACCAAGGTCACCTTATCTTTTCTACGAGTATTAATTGCATAATTATAATATTTTTTACAATGATATATACATAAATAAACTCACTTCTTAATGAAGAGAGTCACTATAATGGATCCAGTGCATGAACTGCTTGTGTGAGCACTCCTAAACTTTCCGCGAACAAATCCACATCCACTCTGTTTGCCGTCCTCATAATTCTAGGGATGGGTGAATGAAAGGTATAGTTTGTATCAGATTGGGGCACCATGAACAGAATAGGATTTCGAGTGGCTCTGCAAGGCACATGAAAGTCCAACCTTGCAAGAAACTATGGAGCTTCAATAGTTCCGTGGACTAATTTGTAGAGAAACGTCATATCCGAAATTCTTCTTCTCTTCTGCAGAGTTTTGAGCCCCAAAATCTTCAGAATATCATCATAGGTATGACATATTCATCAGATACTAGTATGCTATCAAGATGAAACTTGAAGTATGCCATGCTGAGAAATTTGCGCTGAACCTTCTTGATGGTCTTAATATGATGAAGGCAGTACGGAGACCAAATTAGAGCAGAAAATTCCAGAATCGGTCGCACTAGAGTCAGGTATAACAAGCGGAATGTTTGCATATTCATGAAATATCTACATGCTCTTCAGACAAAACCCAGCATCCAGCGTGCCTTCAAAGAAATCGCATCAACGTGAGGAACAAACGACAGCCCCGAGTCCATGACTATCCCAGATCCCGGACTTGAGTCACGCGTCCAAGAGGTTGACCGTTGATTGAATAATCAAACAAGTGGGTTTTTCATGCTCGTATAAGTTATACAGCAGCATTTGTTTACGTTTAACGATATACCATCCCACCGACACCATTCCAAAAGCCCCTCTAATGCTCTGTGTAATTTCGAACAATGTTTCACCGACCTTACAGGTGTACAAATTTTAAGGTCGACTGCAAAAAATAAACTTTGAACATCTGATAGCTCATCATTCAAGTCGTCAATGAATACATTAAACAAAACTTGGCCCAAATGGGATCCCTGAGGAACACTTGACTCCATCTTGAACCCACAAGACAAAACTGAACACAGTTGAACATACTGCATCCGATCCTGGAGGTAGCTGGATAACCATTTCAGTATGTTCCATAACCATTTCATATGAACCATAATCATTTATATACATACAACATTCAACCCGGTATCTTTTTAACTAATTAGTTGACTCTTCCTCTCCTCCTGTGTCACATCGATAATATACCCAAAGATTGATCAAGTACGCATTCCAAGTGAGTTGTCTGCCTGTTTATATTAGGTCTGGCATATTTCACTGCTCACCACTTTCCATAAACTTGCAGTGTTTCATTGTTATAAATAGGCAATTTCGTCGCAACAGACTCTTCATTTTATCATCAACTGCACCCCTTTGAGATGGAGTTTATTTTCGTTGCATCTCATCTTTCGAATCAAAGAGATTCAGGATGAAATCAAAGCATGCCAATAACCTGTTTAATTTGAATTCTGTTAAATTTACTTATGCTTATGGACTTCTGTTTTTTTTCTTCTCATTTTGACTTTGGGGTTATATGAGCCAAACGATTTTTCAGCGCATGTTACTTGTTTCTTATTGATAATGTTTCACACGCCGCTCTAAAAATGTTCCATAAAGATTCCCACCAACTGATTCCACAGCATATCTAGTCGTTAAGGTTGATACGATAAAGAGTAACTAACACTTCTCGACCACCCCGACTCTCCTTTGCCACAAAGTGGACGGACTCCATTTCAATACTGATTGCCCTTGACCGGTGCTATCCTTTTCTGATAACTGCCTTATCTCTCACTTATGGCGAAAGTCCACGATCTTCAGCCTCCACGGCTGTGCGGGAACGCTCGTTCATGTTGTTGACGTCGGGTCCGAGCTCGGGGGCTCCAGGAGACGGAAACGCTCGTCCATGTGACCAACACATGAACGATTCCTTACACGGGAACGGTCGTGTAGTCACCCGTTTGTAGTGATGATTGTCTAACCGACGAAATCGATTTAACATTGTAACTCTTTATTTTTCGTGGAAATAGACAACGTTTTTTCACTAACTTCCGTTTTTAAATGGGTTTCCACAACTTCTTCGCGAGTGATCGTTTGAAACTGAATTTGATTTGTCCTAATCGCTTTTAACCTTGGCTAATGAAAACCTTAATTTGAATGTCATGATATGAGTGTGTTCGAGTTAGAATGGATCTATCCTTATCAATTATGACCAATAGTACCATAGTTTGTTAAAAGTAGTTTAACCACAAGAAACTGTGATATATACTACATTAGTATCTACTAATGAAGAACAATATTGTTGTTCAATCTGCATGAATAGGGTCCTGCTCCAGGACCGAAACGTCGCAGGACAATAAAAAACCTCTTAAAAAACATCGACTAGCCTGGTCATTATCTACCTCAATTGTACAATTACAACTAGTCAGAATCTCACCACAATGGGGGGGGGGGGGGGGGGTCAGAATGCCTCAAAACGGATTTCAATGAAGAAATTTTTCAAAATTATTGATTTTAAAATTTTCCGAGCCATTGCAATAGCTTCATTTTTGACGAAAATTCGCTAAAATGAAATTCGTCATTCCTGATAAAAACCTTATTCTTTAGATATAGTGGATGGGAAGTTAGGCTCTCATTCCGGTATTTAAACCGTTGGCTGTGGAAGAAAAATCGCCCGGTACTGAAACTTTTGGTTATAGGAACATAGGTGTAGTGAGTTTCTTCGACCCGGTAGCCAGTCGGAGAGGTGAGGATACAAAGATCAGTATGTAGGTGTTCAGAAAGCAAAGAGAAATAGTACAACATTGAACTTTTGGAAGATTGAAGGATGGAGAGCTGAATTTTTAATGCGGAATCCTGTTGAGTGAAATTCAAGGATTCTTTCTGATGCTTTCGCCCTGTCGGAAGTTGAAGGAATCGTGCACTGTAATGCGAAACTATGTGGAAAACATAGGATGGTTTGACCCAGTAACGAGGTCCCATCAGAGGAACATATACAGAGGAACTCTGTTGAGTAAATTGCGATTGAGGTATGGCGATTTGTGAGGAATGATCAAGTCGAAAAGTTGCTTGAGAATGGTGAAGCCAGTCATGTTCGTCGAGAATCACTGAGGTGCACCCGCAAGTTGACACCCCAGTGGCGACTAGTCTGCTCAAGTGGGCTGCGTTGGCTTATATACTTTTATTGGTAAGTACTAAAATACATTACAAGTCGGACCACGACATTTGACATGACTTTTGAACACCTAAATCGGTCATTTGTTTCACTGTGCGGTGGCTGGTCGAAGAATTGTGTATGCCTCATAGTCGTTTAATTACTGTTTTAAGGCTAAAGAATATGAAAAAATACTATACCACCTGTCGCAAAGATAATATTGTTGATGCCAATATTAATATCCTTAACAAGTCTAGAGTCGAGCCAGGACTGTGGTCCATTTTGTCAACTTGAACTCTTGTAGGTTTCAGTTTCTCAAACTGAACCTTCTACGTCCTATACCTTCCACATTTTCCTACTTAGTGTGATCTCATCGTCGAACTCAAAGATTCTTTTCCAAGCAGAGTTTACTGTTGATTTTACTTCGTCGAAGTGTGCTACCTTACCTACAAGGCGGAGATCATAATTTTAGCTGATAGGTATTGCACAGTACGAACATGAAACATAAATTCACAACATTCAGTTTTCTGGACAGTTCGTCCATTTTGACATCAGCAGTAATGTATAATAATTACTGATTGTATAAATTTTGCTATTGGTGTTCCAAGGTGCAAACGATGTTTCAAAGACTGGCAAACGAATTGGCAGTGAAGAATAACAGAGTACTCTACCGAAAAATTGAGTTTAGTGTCATGTTCACCCAACACCGCATGCAGATACGCTTATTCTATTCCTCTTGTACCTTAGCAAATAGCAAGTGAATTAGTTCAACGTGGGGTTGTTTCGTGCTCCGTTCAGAAGCACCTCGACGATGGGGAGATGGGGCAGAAAGTTTCAACACAGGTGGAAGGTAAGTGTAGTTGTAGGTGTAGGTATTGAACGTCGGTCGTAGGAAGCAAATCTCCTCCCTCTCGCGAAGCGCCTTGTGCGTTGAATGTGCTCCAGCAAGAACAACCTGCTCCGCTCTGCCCCCCAACAAGGGTTGGCATCCGATGGGGTGAAGTTGAATCGTTTTTCTTCCCAGCCTGGCTGACGCTCCCACTGCCCACTCAATGGCGGTAGCTTCCCATTTGTAGGGTACACGTAAGTGTACTTCGGGATTATGGTATTAGGTGTATAAATACCCCCAACTCAGCCAAGCCGTATCCCTATTTCCTCTTGTCCCCTTATTTTTAAGGTGACGAGACGCCTTTCTTCAGGAAGAACCGCTTTAATACGTATAGGTCTGCTGAGTTAGATAGACACTATTCCCACGTAGTCGGTTTCATCCAGTTGGGTCTCTATTCCATCCATTTCCGGCAGCAAAAATGGTACCTCGTCGAAAGGTTAATGTACACTGCATATACACGACTCATTTTTCATTTATTTAACCCCACCCCAGGACTTCAACGTTACAATGAGTAGCAATTTGCCAGACCAGTATATAAAAAAAAAATCAAAATGAACGATCTGTTTAAAAGAAATTAAATTGGAGAGAATTTAAGTGAAAAAATTAACCAATCAGAAATACATTGATAAACAAAACATAGTCGATAATCAGCTCTAGTGTATTGAAATATAAAAAGATTGAAGATTAATCAATTTCGTGATGGTCTATGAAGCATGGATATAAGTTACTATAGAAATATATATTAAATTGAAAGTTGTAGATATATCTAGACTAATTAAAATTATAGCATTAGCCTCAGCAAACAAATTATTCAAATATTGAATATTTGAATATTCTAAAATAAATGAGAAAACGAAAGTTTTCCTCTTAAAAACTGCTCATGCTGTTGTAACAAAGCTCGTGAATGAACTTGGTACCTACCGAAAAGTATTGGTTTGCCACAAGGATGTTGAACAAAGGAGGATTCTGTTCTACTATCGATAATCAAATAGGTTGACACGATGACAACTGGAGATGACTCTACACTAGAGTACAGGTCCCTATCATCATCGCTAGATAGTAAGAGATGCTCTATTCTTGTCTGATTAACTTCCCTGCCACTCCCGATAGCTTGTTGAGTGATGAGACGAAAGGGTAGTTTCGATTCGACCGGGACTTCTCCCAGTCTTCTCCTCCCTTTCGCACGCCTTTCATATTCCCAAACCCTTCAATTTGATATCAATTTATATTCCTTGAGTGATGGTAAATTCGGTCCCACACTTTAAATCAAAGTGTCGTTGACGCGGAAGACGGTGCAGAAGTTACTTCCGTTCTGGACTGGTGAGAAAGAGCAGCTTTTTAATTTATATATTTTGGTTGTGGGGTACGAACCTTGAAGAGGTCCTTCTTTTCTTTTCCGCACATCTTTAGTAGGAGAAGCTACCAAAATAAAATAACAAACTTCTCGTAAAAAACTTTTGATTTTGTTATTAAACGACCTGTTCTCTTCCTTGAAGTCAAAACCTGTGGGTAGAGAACCTACATGGATAGAGCTTACAAAGTGGTAGCAGAGCTTGTAAATTCCAAGGAAACCTTTTCGTAATTTCGTTAATATTGAGACGCACATAATCCTCATTCTTGTTTCCGAATATGATTTAGATTTGAACTCATACAGATCGCACAAGATACATCCTGAGTTGTAAAAGCGGGCATATGTTTAGCTACAGAACCTTTGAAACCAACTCGGGGATCAATATCAACTAATGAAACTAGTTTCAGTCTGAAGCTGGTAGTTGGGGAAACTTGAACTCTGGCCTGAACCCTGAAGTGAATAACTAGGCACAACAATAACCGATTCAATGTGCGACTCTTGCAAAGACGAAAGTAGTTTGGCAGATAACGTAATCTGCTCAATCTGCAAGAAACAGTTTCGCCTCGGGTCCATCGATAAATGGACTAAAATGAATCACGATAAGAGAGCAAGTTGGAAAGATGATAAGTGCCTAGCCCCAGGCAACCGGAGTGCTATGAAAAACTACTAACGGATTTAAATTTGATGACGACTGACATTGGGTATTTAAATGCGGAACTAGTCAAAACTCAACAAGAAGTTGCCGCGTTAAAAACAACAAATAACACGATAAAAACCGAAAAAGACCAATTACGAGTTTTAGTCAACCAGCTAGAAAACAAAAGGACCCATTTGCCGGCTACTTCATCGAAATCCCCGTTACCGACATACCAACCACTACTTTCATTGCGCGAAGACAACGTGGATAATAACGACAGGTAACCTAAATATATCGAAATTAAAATTTCCAAGGTTCCTAAACTATATACTGATAATACATTGAGTTGTCACTCGTTTTTTGGAAAAAGTTGAATTTGAAGTTGAAAGTTGAAGTTGAAGTTGAATTTGAAAGAGTTGAAAAAGATGAATGGTACCCTTTTCAAACAAATATTCAAGCGCATCGCGACATCCCAACAAAATACAATCTTGCTGAGACTAGCCACTGAAATGAATCTAACGTTCGCGAAATTAGGAGAAACACTCTTAGAGGAGCTTACCACCCCACAAACTAAACTATCTTCTGCATAGCAAAATTTTACGTTCACAAGGCGATTTGGAAAGTTTCCGAGCATAAATATGTTGAAGACATTATCGAATTCAACAGAATATTGTCTCAGTATCATGAAAATGAGATTGTAAAAGGAATCCCTCAAGGCACCAACCCGAACACGCGCGCAAAATTCAATTTCAGTACAAACCCACAGAATTTTGCGCAATTACATGCGTTAGTTGCTGAAGTTGAAAAATTGGATTGAACGAAGATTTGCATAAATCTCGCACACATTTGAAGAAAAATTTCTATAATTCAAGTTACTCTAATAATAAGGAAACCAAAATTTGAGGCTAGACAGAATCGGAAGATTCCACTGACAGATATAGACATATAACGGATAAACTACCATCATTAAAAAATGGTTATATGAGCTCTAGCAAAAGAGAACTAGAGCTCTAGCGAAAGAGAAAGAGAAAGAGCTCTAGCGAAAGAGAACTAGAGCTCTAGCGAAAGAGAAAGAGAAAGAGCTCTAGCGAAAGAGAACGGGCCCAAAGAAAAGAAACCAAATCCGCAACCATAAATAAAAAACCAAATTAGAATTTTCGGTAAAATAATCCGAATTTTTTTCACATTTTTTCAATCCATTACAACATTAACCATATACACCCCATACTATGGGTACGTACAACCACCCTCTTTTGTACCCTGAAATAATCAGGAGCTACATACTATGGGGTATCCAGCAGTTCCAATCGGTCTTGCGGGTTTCCGGTACCAGCCCCTTAACGTAAAGTCGAACAACCGAGGAAGTTCTGGTCCGGGAAAATTTCGACCGACTTCGTCTTCGGAATCTACCAAGTAGATTCCTCTTCAAAAAGGGAAAGGGAATAAATCTAATTTCGAAAATCCAAAAAACTGAATTTGAGGGTCCTTGGGAAAAAGCGTGACGACACAAATGACAATTTTTTTTTAAATTAGTGATGGGAAAACCAAAAACCAAACGCAAATGTTCGTTGGAATGGTAGAACTATATGCCATGATTGATTCAGGAGCCTCTTTCAGTGCAATTAATACTGAAATTCTGGAAATATTGTTAACCCCATCAAAAATAAAAATAAAATAGGAGAAAATGATAGCTACCTTGCGAGACTTTTCACAAATTAAACTAACGAAACAGGTACCTAACCCTGAAAATTCGAATTGATAAAAATTCATGGCCTTACCCCATTTGGATCCTTCCGAATAATAGCACAGGATGTGGTCATAGGCCTAGATTTAACAGTGATATCAAATTTACTCTTGGGCCCATCATCAGTTTTCATTTAAATTTGAACTTACTACATACTATCCACTTTTGGTCAGAGAACAAATAACTAACTAAGTCGCTCAGAAACCTAGAAAATTAATCGAAAATTTAAAACAGAGATTTCCAGAAGTTTTAATTACTGTATTGGGCACTACTAACAAAATTAGGTGCCTCCTTCAATTGAAACCAGGGGAACAATTACAACAGTCAAAAGTCATTAACGCAAAAGGACCCGCTCGTCAAAAAGCCATAAGCGAAATTGTAGATAAATTACTAAACGATGGAGTGATTGAGCCGATTGAAACCGACACGGCCTCGCCATGTTTCCTAGTTTCCAAAAAGAGAATAATTCAATGAGTGATTCTTATCGCTTAGTGTGTGATTATCGAGAATTAATTCCAAACAAAATTAAACATTTTCCAAACCAAATTTGGTCTGGAAAAAGTGTAATTTGGTTTGGAAAAAATTTAATTTGGACTGGAAAAAGTTTAATTTGGTCTGGAAAAGATTGTATTTGGTCTGGAAATGCTATATTTCCATGAATCACAAATAGGCTCACACTGGGGGAAAAAACGCAGATTGGAAGCTAGTGAGCGCAATTTTTACTGGCCGTAAATGCAAGAATACATAAAAACACGTATCAAAAAATGTCATGTCTGCTTCATCATCAAAGTTGAAAGGACAAAACCAAAAGGGCAAATATCATCGAAATGTGATGAACGAGTCGCACAAACTTTGTACTCGAACACAGCTGGACCGCTACCGGTTTCTATGGGATACAGGCATATTCTGATTGCCGTCGACGGTTTTTCACGCTTCACATTTTTGGTTCCTCTTGTTAATGCGACTACCTCGACCATAATCAATGCGCTCCAAAATCATATTACAAAAAATTTTGGATTTTGGGAACGAGTAGTCCATGATAACGCAACTATGTCAGACATTGACTTTCTCCCGGCGCGAACCTTTACAGTTCTTGTATTATATCGATGGACATGTTCTTGATCGTCAGATGGTGGTGCGGAACCTGGGTGTACTATTTGATGTTCAGTTGAGCTTTTCGAATCATATTGATTTCATATGCAATAAGGCAATGAGGATATTGGGCTTCTTGAAGAGAACGACATCAGATTTTACCAATGCCATGGCCCTAACTCTTCTATACACCGCACTTGTCCGATCCACGATTGAATATTGCGCTATAGTTTGGTCTCCTTTTTATAATATAGCTAGGTTACTTTGACGGACCTCAGAATAGGAACGATATTTATCAGTCCAGACTTAGAAGGGATTTCTTTCAAGGGGAAGTCGGATGTCACGATGACAACTGGAGATGACTCTATACCAGAGTGCAGGTTCCTATCATCATCGCTAGATAGCGAGAGATGCTCTATTCTTGTCTGATTAACTTCCCCGCCACTCCCGATAGCTTGTTGAGTGATGAGAGGAGAGGGCAGTTTCGATTCGAGCGGGACCTCCCCCAGTCATCACCTCCCTTTTCGTGCGCCTTGTAACGAACTTAGATCGCCCCAGAGGTGCAATGGGGCCTAAATCCGCACTCATAGAGGGTGAGAGGGGGGGGGGGGGGGTGACAGTAGAGATACAACTCGTACTAATATCGTAATGTGCTATGTTCGGAGAAGATGATTTTCCAGTTTTCGGATCCTCATCTATCGCCAAACGTAGCATTCCAAGAGCATGAGCATGACGCCCGGGGCAAGAGCGACGGACGCGCATTCTCTTGGATCTGACGGGAACTGTCACATCCTTTCTTATTCCCAAAACTTCAATTTGATATCAATTTATATTCCTTGAGTGGTGGTAAATTCGGTCCCATACTTTAAATCAAAGTGCCGTTGACGTGGACGACGGTGCAGAAGTTACCTCCGTTCTGGACTGGTGGGAAAGAGCAGCTTTTTTATTTGTATATTTTGGTTGTGGGGCATAAACCTAGAAGAGGTCCTTTTTTCTTTTCCGCACATCTTTAGTAGGAGAAGCTACCAAAATAAAATAATAAACTTCTCGTAAAAAACTTTTGATTTTGTTATCAAACTACCTGCTCCCTTCCTTACAATTCAAGCTGAGGTGCTGGGTCACATCTTTAGTAAGTTCTGTTCAACTGGAAATCTCCAAGAAAACTTTTGGGTAGAGAATTTAAAAGGATAGAACTTACACGGCTAGTCTAACCTCAATAGTATCATTATTAAAAATAGACTGCTTCTAGTCATTGAAGATAGCCAATGAGTTTGAAAAACATGCCATTACTATTTCTAAATAAAAGTAAATTTCATTCCAGGGATCTTTCACCTAATTACCGCTCTCCTACGATGGGTGCGTTGCCTTTTATAATTTCACATTTATGACAGTTTTGGCATGTAGACATCACACAGGGTGGCAGGAGTGCGATGACGTAGTTTTTTACCGAATGTTGGAAATAGGAAGATCGAGTATAACATAGTAGAAGAGCGCAGTTGGTGTTGGAATTCCTAATATTTCTGTTGCAAATATTAAACCTAAATGACTCGAAAAAATTATGACTATAGTAATTTCCGGAATTTCCGTTGGGATGGGGGGAGGGGGTTAATTCAATCTCAGTTGTCATTTACTTTGTACCATTTTATTATACACTTGATAAGGCCAGTCTACCAACGGGAGTGAACTTCCAAGTCTTGTAACACGGTAGGTATCTAGATAACAACTGTGAGTCAGTGTTTTCACTGTTTCACCATCAATTTTTATTCCCGATTTTTTTATTTATTAGCCGATCTGATGCTAATTAGTTAGTATTCGCTTGACTCTCTTCAGATCAAAAATTAGTGAACAACACATGATAAAAGTGGTGCTACAGTAGTAACAGTATTTTTGTCCGCCACACATCATCATTCCGACATCAAAATAAAAGATTCCGGTTGAAGTTTGGCGGCAAACATTAGTCTGTGGGGACAATGTTTTTTTTTTTTTTTATGGTTTACTCTGTGGCGGTAATGTTAATTTGTAGGGTATCATTTTATAGTTAAACCGGGGGGGAACTCGGCGTCCAGTCCAACTGCCAATAGTCAACCGGTTAGCTCACTTTAATAACGGACTGAGCGGCCCAAAACTGACCCAGCCCCGGCTGGTTGTGAGTGTTGACAGAAACGGTTGATATGAAGGTAGGTACACTTTGAGATTACACGGCAGGTCTTGAGAGATTTGGCCGCGGTATTCCGGACTTGTCAGACCCTTCTCAATGCACCTTGTTGCGGTTCTGGGGACAACCGTTTGCGAGGAGCTCGTCGGTTTAACATTTCAAAATGGGGTCCCTCCGCTAAACGTGTTTCGAGCTCCTGAGCGGAAAACCCCGGTATCCTTCCCGGGTCGACCAGCGTTTAATCCAGCGGCTGTGTGATTTGGAGTTGACATTTCTGGCAAATCGTAGGGATTCTACTCGTGTCTCATCGCCGCACATGACTAGGCAGGCCGGACGTTCCTTTCCTTGGCAAGTCGGGTAATAAATGTAGAATACCTACCAGTAGAGCGAATAGCCTTCAGACTTCTTCTGAGAAGGTGAGGGTTGGCCTAACAATGAGACACGTGACGTAATACCTGCGACGATGGTGAAAATTATCAAACAAGAACGAGAAACGTGATCGATTTACAGCTCCATATTAGAGTTCCACAGACCTTCTATACATGGATACATATTGTCAACAAGATACCTGCCACTATAAGTATCCATGCTTACCATGAACCAACCTAAATCAGTCTAAATAAACTTATCCATGCTGATGTTTGATGAATGGCTAATAGCACCTGGTTCAGGTGTCCTGTACGAGAATTACCAGTGAAACGATTAGAGAGAAGAAACAAAATAAGAATTGTTTAGCATTCAACAGTTTACAAGAGTAGGTACCTACTTCCTATATAAATGGTGATGTGCAACAACTTGAAATTTTGATATGCACAAAAGCAACTACTTGAATTCATGTCGCACGGATTGGTATAGAGAATCTCGAAAAGTTAATGCGCAGAAAAGAGAGATTCCTGCCTAAATACCTATATTCTTTCTAGAATTATAATTTTAAAATTATGTAAGCGTATTTAAAATCGTGCCAAGAACACCATAATCCACTCTGAATTTGAGTCCATGCTGACCAAGTATCTTCAAGACCAATATGATGCTACTCAGGTTCTTTTACTAATTATAATCTGCAGACAGCCGCCGAAATAGCTTTGGGATTTTGAAACGAAAATCCATCAAGGACTTTTTTCACCCAAAAATAATTTCCGCCCTAGATTCTTGCCTTCCATCGAATATAATTCTCGTATTTTGCTCAATTATTGATTTGATTTCTCGATTAGCTTTCAAAGCCTTGGGCATTCCACTACAGGTTCCACTACACTCTTTTTCCATTACTGCGCGGCGGTTGAGAAACGCAACGCGAAAATGATGTTCTACGTAGAAATATAATAGAAAATGAATGAAAACTCGTCACACTAAAAAGCCCAGCTTTGAAAATGGAATTCCCATTTTAGAGTTTTTACACCACAGCTCGAAAGTGACTACAATTCTTCCACTTCCTTTGCTCAGAGGCAGTATTTGAATCTGCGCCCTACACCTGCGCTTTGCCTGTTGGATTCATTCATATCGGTAAATATCCACACAACCCTTGAGTAAGGGCATTCAAGGAAGTTAATTTTGTGCTATCTCAGCCACCATCTTGCGAATTTTTGAAGAATACAAAACTATTGCACCGGCTCCAAAACATTTTACTTAAAATAAAATTTTTCAAATTCCAATAATTGTTTATTGCCATTTTTTCGCAAAACAGTCAAGTATTTCAAAGAGAAGGATGAGTACATTGGACAGCACTTTCTGAGATAAATTGATTGCTTCAATCTAAAACATATGTGCTCAAAAATATCACTAAGCCACTGAAAATTCCAGCCACCAAAAATGGCTAAACGTCGTTAAATTTATATTGTGGGCAGAATGTAACTCAGAAACAGCTATGAAACATTGTCAAATCTGAGCACAATATTGTGCGGACAAATGTACTTAGATTCCATTAAAATGTCCTAAAAAATGTATTTAAAAAAGTTCCAGTCATGCAACATGAACGAATGAGCAAATTATCGCATTATGTTATGTCATAATTGACGAGATCTACGTAAAATTTACGAGATCTACGTAAAAAATTATGAGGAATGGCGGTGGTCCCAATTTTTTACGCTGAATTCAGGGGAAATCATGGGGGGGGGGGGGGGGGGTGTAACCTTTTGGTGGGACACCCTGTATAATACTGATACAGCAGTCAACATTTTAGTACAAATACCCGAGGAGTGAAGTTTATAGATTAATGCATGTCTCTGTATGCTGTCAAACGCTGTCTTCAAGTCGACGAAAAACAGTAGGTCTTCTTCCCCTGAGCAAAGCAGATCTAGATGATGTTGGTTAGAGTAAATAAGTTGTCAATGGTCGAGTAACCTCGACAGAATCCGGTCTGTCTTTCATACAGGACATTTCTTTCTCAGCCCATCTCGACAGTCTCTTTGCCAACATACCCGCATAGATTTTTACATCACTGTTTAAAAAGAATATACCCCTGAAACTTGAAGGATCCGATCGGCCACCCTTCTTGTATATGGGAAAAACCAGGGCTGAACGAAACCCATCCGGCAGTCGCTGCTGCCCATTCTAGAGAAGGTTGAAATTGTTTTCTAATTCGTTCAAAAGGTCATCTGGAGCGTTGATATAAAACTCAAATGGTATTTTAGCTTCTCTCGGTACTTTATTTATTTATTTTATTTTTATTTATTTATTTTATTTCATTTTTAAGTGAAGACAAGTAATTGTTAAGTTCACCCAACGTGAAACTATTGTCCAACTCATTCACCTCAACATATGGGGGAGCATATGCTAACAAGGAAGACTGTACTGTTGGATTATATAGTCCCGCAAAGTATTCTCCAAATTCCTCCATATCGATCCGGGCTGATACCGATGAATTATGCAGCCTGAACTCCCTTATCATATCCTAAAACTGCTTTCCATCCTTTACATTCAGGAACCTCTGGGCATGATCTGAGCAATAGGACTTCTTCCTTTGAGCACACAATTTCCTATATTGACACTGCGCTACATGGTATTGATTGTTCACCAAATCCAAGGGCTCTCTGAAACTGCTTAAGCAATCTGAACACCCTACGAAACCTAAAGCACTCAAAGTTGAACCAAGCTTTACGTGGCATCATGGCATGCGTTCCACCCCCGGGCTGACGCATTCGGCTATTACTATTTTCAGAGCATCCTGGTTCATAAACTGGGCCCCACTCATACAATTCTGATGGAAGCGGGGAACTGCATGCCTCTTGCCGGCTGCACCCTTGGGCCCACCAGAAAAAACGGCTGTGAGAGATGATCAGAGAAGGCCTCAGAAGCCAGTCCCAGAGCAGCAAGCTGCATGTAGAACAGGTTGATCACTGAGTTTCCCCTTTCACTCAGGTAAGTAAATTCTCCCAGCTGCTCTGCCCAGGGGCTCTCCTATTCAAGACCAACAGACCCACAAAATCGCACAATTCCAATATTTTCTTCCCTCTTCCGTTACAGATGATGTCCCTTGAGTTCCTGTGTGTTGTGTGGGTAAAAAAATCTGAAATTTCAGCCCCCTACTCCTGATCCCGCCCGATTTTGGCATTGACATCACCAACCACGAATGTAGGAGGAACCCCTTCCCCCCCACGGTCGCTTCCTCAACCTGTATATAGATTTAGGCCGTGACCTCGTCTTCCAAGTCATCAGGCCCCTCACCACCCGCCTTGTAAGGTCCTGCAGATAGGCGCTCTCATAACCTTCAATACGGCCTACCTGCTCCCCAAGCCTCAATACATCAATATTCAAGAAGACCGGGGGTCCCGGGGATGGCTTGCGGAACAGTGGGCTGCTACCCCTTGCTTGTAGCGGGAGAGGCGCCACGGCTATTCGCCAGGATTGCACCCTGGACAAGCTGCTTATATAGTGGGGCCTCAGGCGAAGAGATTGGATAGCAGAAAGTGTGCGCATGGAATAACGATGTTGCAAAAATACATTAATATGTCGTGCCCCATTGCGCACAGCCTCTGCCACCTCTATATATATGTGTGTGTGTGGACTCATTGGGGGGATTTTTATTATTCGAGTCTGAACTATGTAAAGTAAGTAGTCCCTGGCATGTTCTTTACGCCGAACCCCACACGAGAATACCGTAGGAGATAATAGATTGCGCTAAAGCAAAATAAAACTTGCCTAGAGTTGCCGTGGACAAGAGGTTTCTTACCTCGAGACACATAGGAATAATTTTTCTTAGCCCATAACAAAATTAACAATATAAACTCCTATAGGAGAAACGTTGGTCGACGATAACACCTAACCTCAATACTCGGGCAGTTACAGCCGGCAGTAAGGCAACTAGACAAATCATGGCATACAGGTAATACTGCGGATTCAGTTGGAAGGTTTTCTATTTCCAAAAATGAATTGAGTTACAATGTTGGATGATGTTTGCTCATTGCGAATCTTTGTCCAAATATCTTTATGCCACATTTTTTTTGCGTAGGTTCTGTGACGAATTGCAACAAAATTTTGTGCCAGCTGCTATTGATGACGACTTTCTTAGTCTAGCTTTATCCAATTCTTTGTGAGGAGGTGATTTCTCTTCCGCTTCAATGATCTTTAGTAGCCAAAGTTGAGAACTTGTAGTTATAACAGCATCATGTTTTAGGGCACATTGCAAACATGCATTCATAAGATACAAAATTTGTACAATACCTGATATTACATTTTGGAATGCGATGCTCTTGTTTATTTAGCCGGCTTAATTTTTAGCATCACATGTCACCAATTATCAAAGTTGTAGCGCTAGTAACTTAGTGTGTTAATGTTCTATTTCCATCTTGTTTCATTCTGTATTTGAAATGCATTTATGCTTTGGATATAACCAAGTCTTGATATAGCTCAATCTTGATAATCAACCTACATTGGAAGCGTAGATGATGATTAAATCATGCAAGAGGTATCATGGGGAGGAAATTAGGGAAGGAAAATTTAAGGGGTTAAGTTAGAACTTTATTCTGGACGTTTGAGGTTGTAACTTGTGAGCAATTTTACCCCCTTTTATTTTTCCTAACTTTTCCGATTCATTAAAATGGTTCGTTCCTTAGAAAAATACATTTAATCATCAATTTTATATAAGCTAGGCTAAATGGTTGTGCCTTTTTAATTTGTAGAAAACGATTAATCTATTTTCAAGGGAAAATCACACATAATTAAAATACAGTTTTTGGCAACAAAAATTATCGTAAGGGAAAATATTTTATGGGCCCAGTTGTTCGGCTTCTAAGCATGAAACGAATGAGAAACTCAAAATTAATTATTGGGACATTCATCAGTGCTTCGAAAGAAAAATTTACCAAGGGAATATGACCATCACAAATAAGTGTGTAGCCACGACTTACATGTGTGACGGCTGTGCCAAGGAGCAGACTCAGATCCGAATACGGCGGGCAGGAATTCTCCCTGGCATAAATATGCAAGTAATTCCTCCCGCTGAATCTCCTGACCTTCCTTTGGCACGCACCTCATGCAAAAGCGTGCCGTCTGCCACCAACACCCATAACAAGCTATAAGAGGCATCCACTGCCTCTAGGGCTCCAACAAGTGAACCCTTTGAACAGATTTAATACCTAAATTTCGTAATGCTCCAGGTGGGGTAAATTCATCTCCATAATTAAAAATAAATATACAACAAATTCAACTTCTTTCTTAGTGAACTTCCTTCTTATTTCTTTGAGTTATTTATCCATCCTGCAAAACTAGTAACATTACTGCATAAATGCTAAATTTTCGTTAGCTTTATTTCCAATCATAACTTTTCTGTAACCAAGGAATTCCTATTGTATATATTATTTTTCGCTTCCTGCACAGTCAGGGGGAAATCTATATCAATCATCTTCGATCATTATCCTGTGATATTAATCCTGCAATGAGTAGAACTTCATGTTAAAATATATATGTTATAACATCATGTTAAGAGTTTATATCTAAATTATTCAGTGCATGGTGGTTTGCTACCATCGGATGGTGCGTGGGTGGGATCCTTGTTAGCCTGTGGGGCGGCTCGCATGTCGTTTATTTCCATATGCCTGATATATTATTAGCTATGCTGATGCTTATAGGCTGCTTGTCTAGAAATGGGTGAGCGCTCTGGAAACCGCCATGGGGGGTTGGGTCCGGGTAATACCTTGGCCAAGTTGTGGAGCTGGTGTGCTGGGATATCATTTTTGCCCTTTTTCGTTCAAGTGTTTTCATTTGTTCCTATTTTTCCAACTTGTTCTCAGGGCCATTCTTTCTTCGTAAAGATATACTAATAATGACAAAAGCTATATATTTTTTTTTTATTTCCTACAATTATCTACGTGACCTGTGGTTTCGCCGTATAAAGGGTTCTATTTGATCTGTAAGAAACAAAAACTGTAGGTATGCACTGTAGAACTCCAGCTGGAGAAAGATACATTGTAAAAAAATGTTCGCACCATTTAACAGACGTACTGCAATCATTACCAGCGATATAATCTTCGTGGCAAGATCATTATTTACATGAATTAACTATATAATCTACTTTGTTTATACCTTTTTTTAAACTTTTGATCCATTTTCACTTCCTCACTAGTAGGAAAGCTTTGCTTTCGTGCAAGAAGTTAAAAAAAAAAAAAAAAAAATAAAAAAAAAAAAAATAAAAAATTCCCACAAAATCAAATCTTCCAATTTCCTTTTACGTTTCAGAGCTTGCTGTTAAATTTTGGTGGCGTCTCTATGGGTGTCTGTTTCAATTCCTTTTCACGATTCCCTGTCCGATTTTGATTAAATTTTCAGGGCTTATGAGCAACAACTATTGCCACTTCCTTCGGAAGTTCAACAATGAGTCCTTTGTTCCATTCCTCATGTAGGTTCTATTCCTCCCATATCTTCTGCTGTAGCCGGGATTCGGGGATACTTACCGATAAATCAGATTCAACCTTCATTACTTCAGGAAGTATACTGCCTGCTCCTGGTGCTTTACTATTTTTTAGCTGGTGTAGGGCTTCCACAATTTCAGCTGTGGGGGGGGGGGGGGGGGGGGGCTGGGTAGACATACTGAGGTCTTCTTAATGGGACTGATCATAAAATGCAGTGCTTCCGTCGTTTGCTTGGTTTTGAACCTCCTCGAAGTGTCCCCTCCATTGCATGATCTCCTCATTTTTTGTCGATAAGTGTTCTCCTTCTCTGTTTTTGAAAGGGAGATTTCTTCCAAAGCTTTTCCTTGACAGAGTCTTAGTGATGCGATAAACTTCCTTGGTGTCACCTTCATTTGCATTTCTCTACACCATAGCAGCCACGTTGTATGTGATAATACGGTGATCGTATATAACACTTTTCTTCATTTGTTGGACAACAGCTTCAAGCTTTTCTTGGGTTTCAGCTTCCTCCAGGCGCGTTCTACTCATATTGGTAGCGATTTTTTAACTTTACGGACATTTATGAGGTTTTACGTATTGTCACACATCCATTCCTTTCTCAGGTGGTTTCTTCTCCCCAACAACACGTGTTCATTGGGCTCATTGAAGACCTCCTGAGCTACAGTCCGTATCTCTTCAAAACTCTTGTCCTGGTAGGCATCACTGTCAATTACTTCAAATCGATTCCTAGGCTCGATTTTGAGGATGCTGGCAATTTCCTTATTTTTCAGTTTGCCCAGATCGAACCATTTGGTATTCGCTTCAAACTCCTTTCCTGCTGCAGCTATCTTCAACTTAAATTCTGCTACCTTGAGATAGTGATTGCTACCCATGTCAGCGCCTCGTTTCGTTTGTTCCTTACTTCTGTAAGAGATCATCGAAATTCGCTGCTGACTGCTACATGTTCTATTTGGTATTCCGTGATATGATTCGGCGACACCCATGATACTTTGTGGCAATGTTTGTGGGGGAACACTGTCCCTTCAATCACCAGGTTATATTCTGCACAGAGAGTATGAATCTCTCGCCAATCCCATTTTTTACCCAATGCCCACAGCACCCCCATTATGTAAGACAGCCCTTCATTATCACTTCCCACCTTGGCATTAAGGTCATCTATGATAATGAGGATGTTTCGTATGTTTGTATTTATCTAATCGTCACAGAGCTGTTTGTAAAACTCCTCCTTTGCATCCTCATCTGCTGTTTATGTTGGGGCGCAACATTGCAGAATGGTGTCGTTCCTGACCTTGGTCTTGAAGCGACCAGTATCAATTCAACTGAGATATGTCGTCATTCAAGCATACTGTTTTTCGCCTGACTTGTGACTAGCACCCCGACTCTATTCCCGTACTTGGCCTCATCTCCACGTTTTCCAGAATAAAGGAGGGTTATCCCTTTCTGCGTAACCATCTCACTGAATTACGTCCAGCTCACCTCACTCAAGCCCAAGATGTCCAACCTATAGGTCTCCATCTCTACCACTTGTCTGAGCCTCTCCATCAAGGGACATTCCGAAATCCAGTTCTTGTTTTCCTTTTCATGCCAGATGTTGTCACTGAGAGATCTATCTGGCAATCTTTTTTGTATGTTTCTTTAATATGGAGTTTTATGAAGTGTAAGTTATTAGCATACACACCCACTCTGAGTGATGGGGCTGACGCCTAAAGCCTCCCATCAAGCTAATCTGGATTCTGTTGGGACACCTTCTGTAGGTTTTGGAGTCCCGCTCCTCCACAAGACAGCGGGGTTTCTTTCCATTAAATCCCGAAAGATAAGAGCTGCCGCTTCCGCCAGTGTTGCCGTACCAAAGGTCTCCTTCTCCACCAGTACTACCGTTGGGGTCTTCACCCGTTCACCGTTTCCTTTCAATGGCCCTCAGAGATTGCTATCAGTCGGGCCAGCTGTTTTTTCACAAAGTATTACTCCTCCCCCATCCTACTTTCTCATTCGAGCTTGGGACTGACAACGGTAGAGTTTGTGCGCATGCGCAACCAAGTATTCCTTATAAAGTTGATTTGGTCGCGATCGGTTCTTTAAATTAATTCTATACGTCCATGTTACAATAAGTGAGGAAGCCATGCTGCCCAGCCAACTTGGCAGACGTTTTTTATGGATTATAAATATCAGCCAACATCTTATTCTCGTTGTCATACAGGATTTCATTAACCATATTTATTTCAGAAGGTTTCCTCATTTGAATTGGCTTTTTTT
Source organism: Adelphocoris suturalis (assembly GCA_030762985.1). Lineage (NCBI taxonomy): Eukaryota > Metazoa > Arthropoda > Insecta > Hemiptera > Miridae > Adelphocoris > Adelphocoris suturalis. The sequence goes on from CM061045.1 coordinate 58,718,483, forward strand.
CAGTATCTTAGATCCTCGAGTGTTGAAAACCTTGCTCTGCAGCCGTACAATCCCATTCTGTAAACCAACAATTTTTTTGTGTTTCATTATCTCTAAAACTATGTTAGAGAACCTGATGGAATCATGACGGAGTATTTTCATTGCATAAGAGAAACCCGATCTCCACAAAAGCATATAGTTGGGTTATTTGTTACTAATGATGTCCTAACCGTTGAAATTGATACGTTTCATCTAATTTTCTTTGTTTCTGCACAAAGATTGTACTGAATACGGCTTGATCACCTTTCTCTGATTAAATATCAACAGGAAACCTCGTAACGGATGCATGGAGAAGGGATTTAATTGTAATGTGATTGCCACCAACCTTTGAAGTTATTGAGCGCAACAGTGGTGGTGTCGATGATGTAATTATGTGGAAAGCTCCTGGTACTCGGAATCAACTCGTTCAATATCTTCCAGTTGCTTTCCCCAAGTATCAAAGTAGAAAATTAATGTAATTCCTCTCCTCACCTCCTTCGCCGCAATGCCATTTGCTTCAAAGTAGTTTTGTTCATTCGGGTAAATAATACCTACTGAACTTCTCGAGAAACAAGTTATACGGTACCAAACTTTTGGTCGATATCGTGCAATTACATTGATTATACGATAAAATATTAAGTGCTATTAAACTCAGTCCTACTGGTTGCTACAGGGAGGTTACTTCTATTCCAATGGCAGTTAATTTTCTAGTAGAAAATTTATTGCACATGCGAAATTGACGCTTTCGAAATAGTGACGTCTCTTATATTTACATGATTGAAGCACACGAATCTCTGAATCAGACGAGATAATGAATCAAAAATGGCAGCCGACAGAACCGTCTTTACTTTTTCAACTGCTATGAAACAATGCCCACAGGAAGATACCCAAACTAACTTTGTGAATTGAACCCTACACTTCCCTTTGTTTTCCATGTCGTTTCTGTGACATTTTGAAGTTAGCTATGTTCTTAGTTTTTCCTTGCTCCGAGATATTCTTTATTCAATTCTAGTTTTCGCGATTTTTAAAATATTTTGTACAGGGTATCCTAGGTATATGTTCACAAGACACAAATGCTACAACCCCTTTTAAGATAACTTGTGCTCGGGGTGGAGTGCTTACATTTGATCAAATTTTTCTCAATATAACAAATAGTTATTATCATACGAAATTTGAAAAATCCATTTAAAAATCAGTATTCATTCAAGAAGAGAACCATCAATCTGCATCTGATAATAAGAAAAATCACAAATATACTTCTTTTTGAAATAATCGAATAGTATCATATAAATGTACAATATATATATATATATATATATATATATATATATATATATATATATATATATATATATATATATATAACTACTTTTTTTTTTTTTTTTCTCGTGAGACGAAGGTCGTGGGTTCAAATCCCAGCCAGGCCTGAAAAAAAAAATTTTTTTTTCTTTTTTCTCGTGAGACGAAGGTTGTGGGTTCAAATCCCAGCCAGGCTTGATTTTTTTTTTTTTTTTTTTTTTTTTTTTTTTTCGTGAGACGAAGGTTGTGGGTTCAAATCCCAGCCAGGCTTGATTTTTTTTTCTCACGAGAAAAAAAAAAAAAAAAAAAATTTCAAGCCTGTCCGGGATTCGAACCCACGACCTCTCGCTTCCTATCTCGGAACAAAAAACGTTACACAAAAAAAGTGGACATTTAAAAAAAATTATTGGGGGTCGGCCTAAGAATTGCATAGCAATTAATATATATATATATATATATATATATATATATATATATATATATATATAGATATATACAGGGTGAATTCCTCGCAGATGCAAAAAAAAAAAAAAAAAAAATGGGTGAAACTACATCAAAAATGGAGTAAAATGCTGCCAACTGCATATTTTTATCTCAATCCGTTCTCGATATATGATTTTTTAAAGGTTTTTTCAGGAAAACCGTGCTTTTTTCCTCTTAATCTCAAATTTCTCCACTTTACTTCATTCAATTTAACTTTTGACCACATTTTCGGAATTAGCATTAAATTTACTATAAGAATAGTGTACTTGAGTTCTTAAAAAGTACCATCCAAAGGCCCTCACATCAGCTCAAACATTGACGATTTTGAAAAAATAATATTTCTGAAAATCTTTAAAACTTTACTAATCTTCCAAAACGATTCCTGGAAACTGGCAAATCTCATGAAAACTGCTTCGTCTAATACTCTTTCCAACGATATAATCAAGTTTACTTTTTTCTTTGTTATTTAGTGGAGAAAATTATGTTCTAATGTTAACAAATGTGGGTTTTTCAATGAAATTGTTGGTTTTCTCGAAAGATGACCCTCCATGAATCTACGAGTATGGGGTCGGTTTCTATGTATTTTTTCTCGCTGGATCGAATGGAAACTCTTGCAGATCTCTCAACTACGTTATAATCGAGTTTTACACTTTAATTAACTAGTTTTACCCCATAACACACATACGTTTAATCGTAACGAACAAACTAAACATTTACGATTTTAAGTGTAAAACTCGGTTATAACGGAGTTGGAGAGATCTACAAATGTTACCATTCAATACAGCGTGAAAAAATACATAGAAACCGACCCCATACTCGTAGGTTCATGGAGGGTCATCTTTCGAGAAAACCAACAATTTCATTGAAAAACCCACATTTTTTAACATTAAAACATAATTTTCTCCACTAAATAACAAAAAAAAAGTAAACTTGATTATATCGTTGGAAAGAGTATTAGACGAAGCAGTTTTCATGAGATTTGCCAGTTTCCAGGAATCGTTTTGGAAGAGTAGTAAAGTTTTAAAGATTTTCAGAAATATTATTTTTTCAAAATCGTCAATGTTTGAGCTGATGTGAGGGCCTTTGGATGGTATTTTTTAAGAACTCAAGTACACTATTCTTATAGTAAATTTAATGCTGATTCCGAAAATGTGGTCAAAAGTTAAAATTAAATGAAGTAAAGTGGAGAAATTTGAGATTAAGAGGAAAAAAACACGGTTTTTCTGAAAAAACCTTTAAAAAATCATATCTCGAGAACGGATTGAGATAAAAATATGCAGTTGGCAGCATTTTACTCCATTTTTGATGTAGTTTCACCCAAATTTTTTTTTGCATCTGCGAGGAATTCACCCTGTATATACATATATATATACACATATATACATATATATATATATATATATATATATATATATATATATATATATATATATATATACATTCATTAATAATGGTTCTACTGAACTATATATAATTATTTGTTGGAAAAAAATTTAGACAGATATATAGAACGAAAGAATTGTTTCTGATATTTCGAAAAATCTTGTTCACAGAATAGAGAAGTAAATTTAACTTTCGTAGGTGGTCCCTGGTAGCTTGAATCGTAATCAATGAATCCCATGGCCGTGATTGTAGTAGGCGTCATTTTCAATAATTCAAATTGAGGCCAGGTGGTCGGTTTGCTCCAAGTACCCACCGGTGAGCCCTTTCCGATTGTTGCAACAGACGATCATTGGCCGCATCTGGCATTTTTCGCAACACTTTCACTCCAAAGCACTCATCAAAAGATGCATCATGAGATCGTGCATGGACTTTAACTGGAAGTGCTCTGGGTTGATGAACTGAGGCCCTGTGATTGTTCATACGCAAATTCAGGGTTGTGGCTTTTCCTACGTAAAAAGCTGGTCCATTTTCGCATTTCTTGCATATCAGCTGATAGACACAGTTCTTCGACTGGCATTCTGCATATCCTTTACATCTGTAGGTATGTGATGTATTGGCCGAGGTGAAAGTAGGCTCATCAATAACCAAATTGCACAACTTGCACCTAGGACGCCTACATGGAAATAATCCGTTTTGAAGTGGCTGCGAGGGCTGTGATTGTGGATGGCGATGGGACAAAATGTTCCCTATATTCTTGCCTTGGCGGTAGGCCACTCGCGGTGTTTCACGGAAAATTTCTCTTGTCTGCGGGCTCGATGTTAGAACTGATTGGAGTTCCCGAAGAATTCCATTGATTTTTTGAGCCCCGAAGAAGAAGGTTGTCACCAGCGAAGGCCTGTCCGTTGATTCTCGTGAACTATGTTGGTAGTTGATTTGGGCTGGGACGATTCTACGACGCACAAAGTTTTCTGGATAACCTCTCTCCAACAACTTGTTTCTTAAACCAGACAAATATCCCTCCAGGTTCTCTCTTTGGTTGCAAATTCGGTGGCCTCTGATGGAAAGTGATCTAGGGATCGACCGCTTGGTATGTGGGGGATGGCAGCTAGTGTAATGGAGATACAGCTGTTTGTTCGTACTTTTCACATGTACTCCTGTGACGAATTCTCCATTGGTCAGTGTGATGTCAACATCGAGAAATGTTGCCACCGTTCTGCTGTATGACCATGTGAATGTTACGGAGAACTGAGAATTTAATGCCTCCAGGAATATTAGCAATTCTTCCTCGCCATGTGTCCATATCAAGAAAATATCATCGATGAACCGTTTCCAGATTAAGGGAGTTTTATCTCTGGACGATAGAAAACTGTTTTCTAGATGTGCCATGAAGAGATTTGCATAGGATGGTGCCATCCGAGTTCCCATTGCAGTGCCTCTTTTTTGAAGGTATACCTGATTTCCAAACTTGAAAACGTTCATTGTCAACACACATTCTGCTAATTTCACCAAGAAGTTGGTTGACGGGGTTCTAGGCTCAGGGCGCTCCTGTAAAAACCCGGTTAACGCTTGTAGCCCTTCATCATGCGGTATCTCAGTATACAGTGAGTTCAAAATTGCCAGATGTACAGCCCATATTGAATTTATCGGAAGTTGTATACGGGTTGGAATAACCCCACGAGGTCTTACCTTGAAATTTCCTGTGTATGCTGCACCACCCATCATGAGAGATAGCATTTTATCGTTTTCTCGAGCATGTTCACTAGAGTATACGAAATTGGTTCTTCATCAATACAAATGTCTGCACAGTAAGTATCTGTATGAGAATTTGATTCCATTAGTGAATGTTGTGAATTTGGTAAATGAGTATCACCTTTCTAGAGAAACAAATCACATACTCGACTATGCCAATCGCATGTTGATTGTTTTTCGTTCAAATCATCTCAAAAAACTTTCCAACTTGTACATCCAACATTTACGAAGTGGTCAGTCTTTGCAAATGGAAAACAATCGGCATATTCCTCATGCAAATACCCATACACAAGCACCTCATACACGCACACGCTCACATCCACCTCATCATACGCATTCAGACCAAACTTGCCGAAGAACCAACGAGAATCACGAAATCAGCAATGAATCCATTACTCGTCAAGTAGAAGATCCCTCTATATCTTCAAATAATGATGATGTGTGCAATCTCTCCTCTCGTCCTCTCAGTACGGTGGAATCAAGCTTGCTGTCAAAGGGACTCACATTCACTCCAACACCCCGACCAGACCACATAAAGCTCCACGAGGACATTCAAGAATTCTGCTGGCGCCTCAGACTCAGGTAATCAAAGCAATCTAAACCTGTGAAATGATTTTTTTTTTTAAATTTTTCTTTAAACAGCAATGGAGAAACTTACTTTCCTATCAAGGTAAGTCGGAGGTCACTGAATTGCAAAAATCCCCAATATGAGTCCAATTTTTGACCTACAACGGTATTCCTCTTTGAAGTCAGCAACATAATCTTGTCTGCAGCTCTAAAGATGGTCATATTTCTTTGAATATTACCATGACAATGCGCATTATTGGACTGCGGTTCACAGATTTTGCGGATGGTTGAGGGCTTTGTGTAAGTAGCACTTTTTTCAAGGATAAGGAAGTACATGAGCAAACGTGGAGATATCCTGATGGGAAAACTAGAAATCAGATTGACCATGTCCTCCTAGAATAAAAAAAAGTAGCAGTGAGGTCAAGAGGTCGTGCACAATAGGCTACTGTTTATAATATTGGGAAGTTGAAAGTAGAAGAAGTGAAGCAGCGCTTTAAGCTAGCCGAGACTAAAAAGCTGCAAACAGCAGTGGAAACGGGAGATATAGAGAGTTCCTGGAATAAGATAAAGACTGCAGTCACCACAGCAGCAGAGAACGTTCTGGGGCACAAAGAGCCAAGGCCTCGGAAGTTATGGTTCAACGAGGAATGTAAACAGGCCAGTGTAGAAAGAAACGAAGCCAGAGCAAAAGAGCTGCATAAGAGAACAAGAATGTTTGATCAGCTGCATAGGAGAAAGAGGGCAAAATCACACTCAGTTTGCAGGAGAAAGAGGAGGAAGTTTGAGCTGGCCAAACTTGAGTCTCATGTGGAGGCTTAGCATAATTGAGATTCAAGACGATTCCACCAAGGAATCTGAAGAAGGATTTAAAACCACGTCTGGAATTTGTGAAGGACAGACATGACAACCTTCTCTCAGACAAGGAGCATGTCAAGAAAGAATGGATGAGACATTTCCGAGAACTTCTAAACCAAGAGGAAACAGAACAATAGGCGCAATCTCAACAGTCACTTGCAATGGCGCTAGAAAGTGATGACACTGGAGATGAAGAAATGCCTCCGGATAGGGAGGAAGTTAAGGAAATTCTCAAAAATTTAAAGAATAATAAATAAGGCTCCAGGCATAGATGGCATTACAGCAGAACTGCTGAAGTATGGCTGAGATGAGCTCTGATGAGCTTTATCAGCTCATATATGATATATTGATCAGCGAAAAGATGCCTGATGATTGGAAGTCTGCAGCTCTATGACAAATTTATAAAAAAGGAGTTAAGCTAGTCTGTAGCAACTACAGAGGGATAGCACTCCTATGCACTGCATGTAAATTTTTATCAATTATCATCAGCAGGAGACTGCAGGGTTATTCAGAAAGAGAAACTGGAGAGTACCAGTGTGGTTTCGAGTTTGGGTGATCTACCGTAGATCATATCTTTTCTCTCCGCCAAATCCTAGAAAAGATGTGGGAGTTCAATTTTCGTGGGTTACAAACTAGCATATGACAGTGTTAGTCGCTCTGCCTTGACGAAAGACCTGCTAGATTTTGGAATCCCTGAAGAGCTTATACAGTTAGTCAGAATGATACTAGATGGCGCTCAAGATGTTATGTGAGGGTACAGGGTGAGCTCTCAGAGCCATTCTCAGTTGTGAGTGGGTTGAGGCAAGGTGATCCAGAGGTGCCTATTCAATATGTGCCTGGAGGGGGCTGTGAGGGCCTTCAAAACGAATCTCGGGGGAACAATTTTTAACAGAATGACCCATCATCTGGCGTATGCTCATGATGCTGAGATCAGGGGTCGAACGATACTGGCTTTAGCAGGCGCGTTCCAGGAGTTGAATGAAGCTGCAAAGATGAGAGGCCTCATTGTCAACGAGCAGAAAACGATGTATCTGTGTACGGGAAGAAATCCTTCAGTTCGATGCAGTGAGACCATGAATTTGAGTGATCACAATTTAAGTACCTGGGTTCCATAATAACCGAAAATAATGACGTTTCTGCCGAAATTAAATCAAGATTGGCAGCTGGCAATCGGTGCTTCTGGTCCATTCACAGACTCCTCAGTTCCAATGCACTCCCCCAAAAAGCCAAACTAAGACTATATAAGACGGTGATCCACCCATTCGTCACACAGGATCTGAGACGTGGGTCCTTATCGAAGAATGGGAGAATACCTTGAGAGTCTGGGAGCGGTAAGTCCTGCAGCGTATCTATGGGCCTATATTTGGTATGAATTTACGCTGGAGAATCCGTACCAACGAGGAGCTCAGGGCACTGTACAGACATTGTTTCATAAAAAAGGGAAGACTTGGAAACGTGGCTTGGACACGTTGAAAGAATGGACCATAATAGATCTCCACGAAGAGTCCGGTATGGGAAGCCATAAGGTGGCCGGGGTAGAGGCAGGCCACGTTTGAGGTGGGTGGATGACTTGCGGCCGATTTGAGGAGCTGTGGCGTCAGAAGATGGAGTCAACTGGCTCAGGACAGGAGTGAGTGGCGTCGAATGATTGAGGAGGCCCTGGTTCTGTAAAGGACCGTTGCGCCAAGGAGTAAGTAAGTAATGCGCTTTATATGTGAAAATTGATATAGATTTCAGAGCTACTTTATTAAGATCTAAAACATTGACCTCTCTGAAAAGCATTGAAAACCTGAATTTGACAGGTTTTTTGAGCAAAATTCAATCAAACATTTCTGGATTGATAATAAATAGTTCAATCTGCATTGTAAAACAATCTTTTTAATTTCAGATTCATAAAATTCCGTACTTCAAAGCAAACTGGAATCAGTTTGCGTAACTTTAATTTATCACATTAATATGTTCTTCCCAAGTTAAAGTTTGATCAATATTTACTCTCAGATATTTTATGTGGGGAACCTGAGAAATTGTAGGGCAGCTGCAATTCGAACAATCTTTGCATTGGTGGCATATTATTTGCTCCATCGTTGAAACAGAGGAGTTTTTAAGAGAGAAACAAATTCATCTATTCTAAATCAAAGTATAACTTAAGCCTCATCTTCCAGAACCATACGCTAAATTTTGTAAGTTTCTTCGCCATTTTACTTTGCAACTCATCCAAGGAGTCCCCCGGTACTACCATTGCCATGTCGTCTGCGAACGATGTTATCTCCCTACCAATATCAACCATGAAAATGCTGTTTACATAAATCAAGTCGGTCCCCTGAGCAATACCGTGCGACAGTATACATTCATCACTCAAGATATCACCAACCATTACTCTTTGGGTGCGGTTATGTAGATAGCTCTTAATCCATTGTACTCGTATAATGGTGGGATGTAGGTTAAGTTTTCTCATTTCCCGCAAAAGGCTTACGTGAGAAAGCGTGTCATAAAAAGCCTTTGATAAGTCCATCACCACAAACCAAATACTTTACGACCACACTACCAAAACTTTACGACCATAATCTAGGTTAAGTACTATTTTTCGGTCTAATACACAATAGCACCCTGAATTACATGAGCTTTTCAGTAGATACTTGGAAAAACTCCTTCCTCAAAACTCAAATTTATCAAATACGTTAAAGGTTTTGTAATATAATTATTGTTAATGGATTTAAGAGTAAAAAACGTTAACCCATCAAATCTTGGGCTAGAACCCATGTACCAAACTACTCCCCGAGTTTGAACGAAATCGGACCAATAAATGATAAGTTATCGACAAGAAATTCACGTTTGCGCATGCGCATTAGCATGCGCACAGGCTACTATTGATACGCTTTAGGAGCGAACCCGCATAATCCCAGGAAATATACCTAACCATAATCGTTTCGTCAGTCGGGAGTTTTGCCTGTATCAACCAATTTAGCTTTGTGCATTGCGCGAGAGTTATTGTTCAACCAATCGCAATAATAATTACAGAGCATTATTCTGGAACATATACCCCCCCCCCCCCTCCTCAAGTTTGAACGAAATCGGACTAATAGATCATGAGAAATCCCCGTTATTAGGAATCAACGTTTGCGAATTTGCACAATCTAGTACTGAACCGTCGGTAATAAAAGTTATAGAAAACCATATAAGAGCCAACTCGCAAATTCCCTGAAAATTTTATCAAAATCGGACTAATACATAGAATAGTTTTGGTCGTGATAAGGATTTATCACAGCTAGACTGGTACGGATCCTAAATTGCTCAAAAAGCAAGTGGCAATTGTGATTTTGGTGGGCATTATACTTTTTGACTTCACGCAAAAACACAAAGCTTCTCTATCTTCGCGGCATGGCACCGACCCAAGCACACATACGAAAACAATCTAGAGAGCCATAATTCTCTTCATGTGCTTTTCGTGCCTAATCCCTGTTCACCATTGATGTTCTTGGTAGGAGCCCCTACCTTTTGTAGATTTTTTAATAAATGGATAAATAAACGTTTCCTTTTTTGGTTCCAGCCCCCCCCGCCATCACCCATGTTGACGTTGCGGGTCTCGGCGTCAAAGGCGCTTCGTAACTTGGCCTTTGTTCGCCGCGCGCTGCAATTGTGTCCCGCCAGAATTATGTCCTGCGGCTGTTGACACGAGTCCGCCGCCCCACCGCACATATTTGCTCAGTTTCCCCGGCGTGTTGGTCCAACCCCACCAGCTCCATCGGCTGCGCGGCTCAGAGGACCGGCAAATTCATTATTTCGGGCCATCATTAACCCACTTTCCCTAGGGGATAGGTGGCTCCACTATATTCCCCATGAAATTTCACTGGGATAGGTTAAATACCAGAAATGTCACCCGACTGTTTATTGAACATAGTCCAATGAAAATGAAATGGTAAGTTCAAAGGATGCAAATCCTGTGCGGGCTGCGTCAGAACCCTTCATAGCCACATACATAGATAGGTGTATCGATTGGGAGAGCAAATATTTTCGATTTCGTATATCATGCAACATCCAACATGTTTCCACAAAGTTTCGGCGTAGGTTAGTATCAAGTATCTTTAAGAAAGCCACTTTTCACAATTTTCTCTTAAAACCCCGAAGTTCTTAATTTATTTGAATTTCGAGTTTTTTTTTTTTCTTTTTTTCTTTTTCCTTACCTTGAAATAACAACATTTAAATGACAACTCCCTGAAATCGCGAGGGAAAATTAAAAGTAAGATCACTGTCAAGAAGAGCTTCAAATTCCCATTCAGAATAAGGCTCGAGCATAAATTAAGGACAATCTGCATACTACGACTCTGTTAAAAAAGAAACGTCCTAAAAATGTAAAAAGGTCATTTTTATCTCACTGTTGTTGCTGTCGAAATTCCACTAAATTTTGGAGGTACCGCTATCACCAAAAACTATCCCCGAATCACCGCATTCTAATGGTATAGTCAATTTTACGTTTACTTTCCTAATTAGGGGGAAAAATATGTAATATTATTAAAAACATCTGTTCATCTAAGAAATAGAGGGTTTTCTTGGAAAACTGCCCTTGAAACAACAAGTTTGGGATCGGTTTCTTCGAAATTGTTTGCGCTGAATCGAATGGTAACCCTTGCAGATCCCTCAGCGTTACACTCGAGTTTTACACTTCAACTAATTAATTTTTTGTTCATTTCTTAAATTTTTAGGAGAAACGTGTTAGATAAAGTGTAAAACTAGGTTACAACAGAGTTCGAGAGATCTGCCAATGTGACCATACGATTCGGGTAGAAAAATACGTAGAAACCAACCCAAAAACTCGTTGGTTATTTTCCCATCAGTTTTTCCCCTAACTAGCCAAGTAAAAGTAAAACGACTACACCGTTGGGAAGCCGAAGTTACGGGGCTGTTTTTGAAGATAGTGGCATCCCAAAACTTTGTTAAAACGTTGTTACTGCCATGAGAAAACCTCGAACTTCTTAAATTTTTAGGACATTTCGTTTTTAATCCAATTGTAAGTTTACTGATTGTCTTTAAAAAATCATGTTAGAGCATTATTTTGACAGGAAATTTAACTTTTTTTTTTCAACGGTGTTCTTATTTTTAATTTTACCTTGTGATTTGATTGGGGAGTTGTTGCCATTTTAACTTGATGAGGTAACGAAAAAATCAAGTTCAAATAACTCGACAACTAAGAGCTTCAACGAAAATTGCAAGATGACATGGAAAACTCAAAACCGAATATACTCCTAAATGAATAGTTGTACATAGGTAACTACATTCATAGTATAGAGAAGAGATTAAAAGATTTTTATTGTTTAAGGTTCCCTTGTACAATAGGTGGAAGAAGAAACAATAAGAAGCAAAAAAAGTCTTACTTCTATTAAAAAAAAAAGAAGAAAAAAAAAGTAAACTAAACAAATTTAAACTTCAAGTTTAGGGTCAAAATATTTTACCATTACTTAAACAATAATAAAATGATAAATTATGAATATTAAATTCTTTTTAATATGAATTACCTACTAGTTATTATATTAGCATTATTATTGTACAATCATCATTTTGCTCATCTTATACGTTTTTGACATATTTTAATAGTATTCTTTTACGGTGTGTACCTACTGCACCGTGTTAATATAGAAAGTAGCTTTATTCCAAAAAATTGTAAAAATGTTTAAAAATAAATTCAAAACACTTCCGCTACCACACAGTACTTATTAAATAAAATTAAATAAAGTTAACTTAAATCATTTCTATATATAGCCTATTAGTTTCGAATAAATATTCTCAGGATCACACTGGATAGCCGTAGCTGTATCCCAGCATAACAGTGGTCTAGACTGCCCAGTTACCAGTTTTTTATTAGTTTGATTTTATTGTTATGGGCTTGGCTATGAGAAACCAAAAAATAAAAATAAATAAATGGGTAAGATGGCAAAGAGGAGAAGTTAAGTGTTTTGTTCATTGTACAAATTATTTTTTCAGTGTTACGGTTGTTATATTTCTAGATTTTATTAATTTAATTCAATAAAAATAGTTATAAGGTAATTGCAGGAAATATTTTCCAAGTTCTTTTTTTAATTTAAAGTTGTTTGTTCAGTGAGTAATTTGTGAATATTGTCAAAGTCTTTATTTATCATCACCATTTTTTATACTTTGTTGATAACTGAGCAAAGAAATGTTTAAATTTAGGCAATTTGAGTCTGTATTTTTTATTCCTTCTTTTACGAATGTCAGTGAGAAATTCATCTTGTCTATTTCTAATGAAACAAAACATGTCATATGCATACAGTCATTAGTTCCAAGTTTTCGAACAATTCAGCAAAAAAATGTCTAAAAGGTAATTTAAATATAAATTTTAGAGTTTTCTTTTGTATCTAATAAATGGATTCAACTAGGTATTTGACTGTTCCAACCCAAATAACAATTGCATATTCCATAACTGGTTTAAATAGTAAGTGATACAGTAATAACTTCGTGCTAGCGGGAAGGAATTTTACAAAGTTCAGCTTATATGAGCACCGTCTTAATTTGTCTTGTAGTTTTTTGAGGTGAACTGACCACTCCATCCTGCAATCGAACTAATACAAATATCCTCTTACTATTACTATTATTTGAAATCCATATAAGTACGATATTACCAATCTTATAACTCCGTCTCACGAATTGGATTGCCCAAGAACATCCTAATTCCACTCATACAATAATAGACAGTTTCGTAACATGACGGCCTCATCTGCGCCCCGACATTTGACAATGTTTGAGACTTTGTAGGAACAAAAGGACCTATTTCTCCAATATTTGAGATTATACACTGATATCTGAGGATATTCTCCTATAACGTGTTGCAGTGTTTCATTTTTGTTAGTAATACACAAAATGCATTTTTCGGTTTGATCAATTTGAATAGTTATTCCTGTAGGTACACTAAGGGATACTATGGTTTGACAGTCTGAACTTGGCGATCAATCGCTTGCAAATCATTGGCGCGTCAATCACTAGATACCTTTCTACGGCCATAGTGATACGGATGCGGTCGTCAGCTCTCCGAATCATGGTGTTAACTCTCCCGATTAGAGATATGTCGGTTGTCGGCTCTCCCGGTGAGGTAATCCAACCCATCGGGCCCATCGGGAGAGTTTACAACACTTACTGGTTTAAGTCTCAGCACTCCCGACCCATGGACAAAAAAATTTGCAAAAAAAAAAAAAAAAAAAAAAAAAAAAAAAAAAAAAAAAAAAAAAATTCGAACCGATTCACTGATTCTGAACTCCGAGGTCTATACGTGGGGTATCAGATGAAAGCTCATTCTCCACGTAATCTGCACATGTCATTCGGTCAGAGATGTACTCGTTGTTGTAATTTATTTAGGTACACTTTGGCCAACTTTTCGACCACTTTTTTGCGAGAGTGAGCCTGCTTTTTTGGCTGCTGGCCTGCTGGCTCTAGGGCTTTTCATAGCAACAATGGTATCAGGGGAGAGCAGCAAAGGGTATCAAAAGGGCTTCAATATATATGAAAATATTTGGATGATGGCATGTCAATTGCTTATTAAACTTAGCATGAAAGGACTCACATATATGGTTTGTCCTACCACACCTGGAGTTTAGCATAGCTCACATAATTGATGGAAAAGTGGATTTGGGAGTCAGATACGTAGTTTTTAAGTATCGCATGCATTTCTTGATTTTAGGATTTGTCGGCACGGTCAATAGTTTGTCCACTATTTATAAAAGACTACCGGACCGACGTGCACTGTAAACAGTAAAGCCTGTAAAAAGCTTGTTAAACTGTAAAGCCTTTCACTGGAGAGGGAGCTCATTAGGGACTGAACGCCGGCTCACGTTAAATCTCTTAAATCGGGAGAGCTGACCTGCACCCTAGTGATATGGGTTTGCTCATCATCATATATCTATAAGGTGACTTCACAATGCGATCACGATCTTCATATTCTTTTATCGTCCTATAGCAGTGCACCATCAAATTTCGTTTCTTTTTTTATTTCCACAGGATCCTGTCTCTTCTAAATTTCTTGGAAATCTAAACTCACCAATGTTTTCCTAAGCTGAGCTGCCCAGCTATAATTTTCTACGCTCAACCCCAGTTCGATTGTATTCACCTACGCTTAAAACAAATTATAGGGTATCTCTCCTTGCTCATTTTAAGTACCCCTTCTCCCACCATCATATTACTCGATCCAAAATTACCAAACTTGGAGAGGAAGTCCAGTACACGATGTACACTTTCAAGATCCTCCCAGTATCTCAACCTCCGAAATTCCGAAACTCAGAGGCTTACATAAGGGACTCAAAATAAGTCAACGACAAGCTAACTCCCAACTATGACACCTACTGCTTACAAGCACTTGGCGTGCCCCCCCCCCCCCCCCCCATACGCTCCTAATGCTCAAGCTTTAAAATTCTCATTTGCTTGGTCAAACACGCCTGTCGAGCCAAATCGCGGCCCTATGTAAATATGATCGCTCGATACCAACACTGTTTTATCCCTTACATTAAACACACGACTTTTATCAGTCCCAGGTTTTTTTTCTAAAACAAACAACTTTCGTTTTCCCCTCATTCAATTCAAGATCCATAGATATAAAAAATACAGACAGTGCTACCAGTTTGTTTTCTATGTCCCTAGAAGAATCCTCAAAGATCACAGCGTTATCAGCGAACAACAGCAATAGTAATCATTTGTCCCATCTATATTTATTACATCCAGACCTCTACAACCAATGTATTTTCTAGTCCATTCAGGTACATACAAATAGATTTAGCCTCACTGAATCACCTTGAAGGTCTCCTAGAAACACCATATGGAAGCTAGGCATACCTCCCTTAATTCCAAACCTAAACTTAGGGATAAACCTCCCGATCCTTAATGGCAACCATAACCACATAATATAAACTCATTAAGCCATTTCGTACCTTGTCTCTAATAACGATATCAGAAAGAACACTTCACAGCATCTGATGGGGGAGTGACCCAAATGCCTTCCTGTCACCCGCAAATGCACAATAGAGTTTCTCTTTACTGCGCTGGTAAAGGTTTATCACTGAGTTGAGTATTGTGCTCCGAGTTCAATCGACTTTTCAAGTGGAGGTAGACGATTGTTTTCAGTGATTCCTGCTCAAAAAGACGAGCTTCGTTTTCGTGATCCGATTGCGTTATTGATATTTGTTATTGCATTGCGTATTTGCTATTCATTAGTGATTCCCATCCATGGAAATTCGATTCAAATTTCCTAGAACAAGTGAAGGAAAAACCAAGCGCTGGTCTAGCTGGAGGAGTAGGAGATAGCAGTGAAGGTCAGTTGAATTACCCCGCCCTCCGCTCTTCGACATCATCACTTTTGACCTTGCAACTTCGCACTCTTGGTATTGGAATCGAAATAATCGTCACTGGGGTCACACTTGATTGACGTGTTGACATCGTCCTTATGGTTATGGTTCATTGAAAATAGGAACAGTTGTATTTTATTCTCTATAAATTGATAGCCAGGAGGCTCCTACGATTGCAGATGTGTTGAAAAATTAGAGGTTTTATGCAAAGAAGAGGCAGATATTAATGGAGACACAACTAAACTATTGTCAGTGGAGCGGTCTGTTGCTGCGATCACAACTCAAATTGCAGTATTAATGGCAAACTGTATGAAAATAGAATGTGCCGAAGAAATGTCATCATTTTCAATTCGAATATTGCGCGAGAAGTAAAGGGGAAACCTGGCGTGTTAACCTGTATACTATAGAAGTTGGAAATCGACGTGTCATCCAGGGAGATCGAATTTGTCAGATTTCTGAGAGGGAAAGATAGCAAACCTATTTTGGTGGCTCTCACGTCTCAAGCCCTCAGGAATGAGATTTTGGGATCAGCAAAGAAATTGGCAGGTTCTAATATTTTCCTCAAGCGTGACCTACCCCAGAAGTGAGGGCCCTACAGCAACAACTCAACTCGTATAGAATCAGGGGGAAAGAAGGATGGTAGAAAAACCTTTATAAGATACGACAAACTTGTCGTATTATTATTACTAGCTCGTTGATAGGGTCGCGTTTCCATAGCTTCTGTTCCATTGCAAACCACTTATTATATTATTCATTCTGCTTTCTAATAATGTAACAACCTTTTTTCTGATTAACGCCTTACATTTGAGAGGTATATTTTATAACGAAAATAATAATAGACGGCGAGTCCTGATGGTTAGTTTATTGAAGAACTGCAACCTTTGAGGGTAGGAGTGAATCGGAGGATGACGAAATTTTGTGCCCAGACTAAACGAACCAAGCGCCACGAATGAAAATGGTCTGGGGTTGTAATTCCAAGAGCAGGTTTACGAAGTAGTTGTAACTCCGAAGACAATTCGAAAAAAACGTTGAGCCGAAAAAAGAAGAGATCTATCTCCGAAGACAGCCCTGAGAAGAATAAATGGAGCAGAGCAAAAACAAAACAAAAGAAGAGAAACCGTCCATATAGTCACAACCCCACTCTACTCACCAGTCTCTTGAATTTAATTATGAAGGTAATAAGTCGGAATGTGAATGGATCAAAACATTTTAGTTTAATAGACGATTTTGTTCACATTTATTATCTCACCAAGTTTACAACTTATTAGCAATTTGATTTTGATCTTATTTACTACATATATATAATCCAAAACAAAGATATAGAACGAGTTTTGACGAAGTCTGTTAACTGATGAACTAATTTCATTATTTCACATTTACTGTGTTAGTTCTTGTGGTTTTCTTTTCCTCAGTCATCTCATCAGATCGCTTACACCAAGCAAGTGGACAGCTTCGATGTTGACGATGTTGACCTCTTAGTCGCTTTTGGTGGGTTATGACGATTTTCTTAATAGTTCCATTAATAGTTTCCAACATTAGATCTTGGTGAATTCTATTATACTGAATGTACCAGGGTGCATTAAGTATGTTCCTGAGAACACTATTTTGGAAAGTTTGCGATAAGCTTACGATCCACAGCTGCGATCCGTAAGTCCATACTGGCATTAGCACTTGGTTGCACAGGGTTAGTTTGTTTCGAACAGAAAATGTTGATCGCCTGCCCATTAACCAGGACATTTTTCTGAGTTTGAGAATCAGTTCAGTTTTTTCTTCTATATTCGATTTCAATCGCAACTTTGCATCTAACGTCATACCCAGGTATTATGCTTCATTGGTGCTGATGTGTTGACTTTGAATGAACGATGATCAATGTAAGTTTATTGTTAGTTATGGAATTTGTTTGCAAAAAACATGGGCGGAAGGAACTGTGATTTTACCACATTCCCTTAGGGAATCATATTCGGTTATTGATGTCCATGCCATATGTGAAACTAGATCGGGTAGAGCAAAGGGAGGATTGGTGACTATAATTAAGAGAAACTTGCTAAAAGTAGGTTCTTCTCAATAGTAGGTTTTAATAGAGTTAAGGTGATTGCGGGAAACGTTTATATAAGTGATAAAGTCGAGTTGGAATGAATTTTTGGAAGAGTTTGGCATAATGTTGAATTATATTACTGAAATGTTTATGAAATGACAGATCATACTAGTTGGAGATTGGAATGCCCGCATAGGGCATCGAAATCAAAGTGATGAAGTTTTGTCTGCTGATGCTTCCCTAATAAATACCAGGAATAGAATGGATTCTGATATTGAAAATCTTGTTGAAACGATGGAGCTAAGTGGATACAGGTGTCAAATGGTAAATCTAGGGAAAACGATTGGGGTAGCCTAACATCGCATGGAAGAAGCAGTGTCCTGGATTTGTGTTTGTTCAACGACCTGGGAAGAGAGCATCGATTGATTTTAGAATTGGGAAGGATTTGGGGATCCATTCAAATCATTCTGAATGTTGTTTATTCCTGGAACTAAAATATCTGAAGACATATCAGGCAGATTACAATCACCTAAGGAAAAGTGAGGTTACTAATGGGAAATTGATCCGTCAGTTAGAGCAAGATTTTCAGATATTTTGGGGAGGGCACTGTAAACACTAACAACCATTGGCGAGGCGGTCGAACTGTTCACCCGTTTCATAGAAGCATTGGTAACTGCTTTGATGGATTCTCGTATGTATAGAACTTACAGGCTCAAAAAAAAAAACATTGATTAGGAAGCAGTCTTGGTATTCGAAGGATTGTGGGACAACAAATGGGAAGTAAGGAGGAAGCCTGGGAGGTGGGGAAGGGGTGAGGCGGAAATAGGGGTGGTTCTCCAGGCAATAGTTATTTCGAGCAAATAAAAACGGATATTTGTCAAGAACGTGACGTTAGGAAATTCTGGGAAGCCATAAGGAAAATTAGGCAGAAGGGGTATACTAAATCCGACGTAACTTTGGACCATTGGGAGCACTTCCTGAGAAGAAGCTACTCTCCAACAACTATTAGTTGGAAAATAGGTAATAGAAAATATAATGGAAAATAGTGATGGAAAATAGGCAACGGAAAATAGTAATGGATGTTACTAATCCTATTCTGAATGAACTAAGAAATACGTACTCTGAATCTTACTTTGAATGAAATAAGAAAATCCCTAGGGAAATTGAAAAACGTGAAGTCTTCCGTTGCTGATTTAATTCCAAAAGGAGTTTGAAGGATCTTACCAGAGTGAGAGTGCGTTGGGTTTTCACAGTGTTTAAAAAAATTGTGGATTGTGGTGTAGTTACTGTAGTACCTGAGAGGTGGGGTAAAGTAATCCTGAAGATGATTCCTAAAACCGGGGATGTTGATAATAGCAATCCGCAATGGCCAATAACGCTACTAAATATCATCTTAGAATTATCGATAGGTAGTATAGTATATAGTTGGGAACCCTATGAAAGAAAAGAAGTCGAACCATGAAAGATCGGTTTCCACCTCGGTTGGTAACGGTCTGTCCGATCGGTATAGCTTGAAACATCAATCCTTTCAGTAAGTAAGTAGTCAGTAGGTAGTAGCAGTAGGTAGTAGTTGAAAATATATTTCCGCTGAATAAGGAGTCACGTGGTACTGTGTTCTACACGTAATTCTCAAATCCTAATAAACACACCGGTATAAGATATTTTCTGTATTGTTAAAAAGTAGATCAAAATCCGTCGGGATTTTCAAAAACCGTTCTTTCTGGGACACCCTTTAGTACTAAGTTGTTCGATTCTTAGGATGGAAATGTAAGACACGTTTCGTTTAACCAAGAAAGAAATTCTTACATAAAAAAAGTTACAATCATGCAGTATGATCGTATGAGCGAATTTTCGTAGATATCGTACTATATTTTGTTTGCTATAAAATTTAGGACTTTGAGGGAAAAGAAAAATTGTTAACTACCAATTTTATGGCAAAAAACTCTTTCTAAATAATATTCTGCGATTCAAAAAGAGATTTTGGATTTTAAACTTTTTTGGTTTTCATCGATTTTTTGGCACATGTTAAGGAAATTTAAGTACATTTTCAGCATAATTCTGCACATAACGTTTTTAATGTTCTATTTTATAGTTAATAAACTTTATTTGAGCAATATTCTGCTAAAAAATATAAATTTAACGATTTTTAACCGTTGATTTCTATTTTTAGTGATTTTTTCAGCACTTTTTTTTAAATGTAACCAATAATTTTTGGAGCCATTACAATCGCTTCATTTTCTACAAAAATTCGCTAACAGCTTTTTTTGGGTTAGTTATTTTGAGTTGTTAGTTATGTTACTTGAATAACTTTCTGTAATAGAAGGAATTGTAGAGCTCATAGTCATAATACGGTCAGATTGCAGGGTTTCCCAATGAAAAATGGTTTATAATAAAACTGCAATGAGAAATTGTATCCTAAGTAGTTTCAATAAAAAACCAAGCACGAATACATTCCCCAAAATTTTATCTCATGGGTTAGTTGTTGAGAAGGGTGGCAGGGGGTTCGTCCAACTGTGTGAAGCATACTGAGTTGCTAATGGGGTGTCCATGTGATGCACGTGTAAAAATTTTGGTTTTGACAAAATAACTCCCATCGGATTTTGAAAATCGGTCAGTTTCCAAGCTAGAATAAATGATTATCCACCCAAACGCAGCAATCTGTCCTGGAATTATCAGGATTGGGGCCAAACAATTCCTGATAATTCCACGACAGTTTCCAAGGTATTCTGGAGAAAAACGTAAAAACACATTGGTAAGTAATTCATGCATTACAAGGACATCACTATGTCCGGTTTGTATATTGTGGTATGAATAGCGAATAGGTGTACTAAAACCTAGATCGAAAATAATCAGTGTCGGAAATTGGATGAAAACTAGTGAAAACAACCCCTCCCTCCATTGGTATTACTATTCTCCCCTCCATTGGCTCCTTCCATAATTAAAATTTGAAATTTCTGACATGTGTTCCTAAACTTGACCAAATTCTTTATTGTATAAAAAAGAATCACGAAAATCAGATGAGAATAGTGTAAACATCACGATTTATCTGTATTACCTCTCCATTCACCCACTTCCAAAATGAAAGTTACTCCTGACATGTATCCCAAAATTATGTATGGCCACTTTTCAACACGGCGGACAAATCGAGTCACTGCGCGATAACGCTGGTACTAATGCTCGAATTCACAAAATTTTTATTTTTATTTAACACCCCGAAAATTCTTTATTTCGCTCCGATATGATCTTTTTCAAAGCTCTCAAAATTTTCGAGTTATTCAGTGATGAAGGGCGGATCGTCAGTTCTGTCACGTGTCCCCAGGACACAAAGGTGAACTGTACTTTAAAATATTTACTTTGAGCACTGAACTTCTGAATGTTTCTGATATACCGATAATATATTACATATGCCCTCTCTTAATTGCAACAGAAAGTGGGCGAGGAATATTTTTTCCCCAATTTATATTAGGCTCGGAAGTGTTGTCACCCAAACGTTGAATTCAGGGGCAGCCCCTTTTTGGCGGCGCGTGTGGCGGTTCGGGAAATATCCGGAGGAGCGCCCTGCTGCTATCAACATCTTCAGTTGAGTTTGAAGTTCCATCGAAAAATGCCGCAGGTAAGTCCAACAACAGATTTTTCTCGTAATCAGGGTATAATAAACGCAAAACCATTGCGTACCTTTATTGTTCATCATTCCTGTCACTTGTTTTTTCCACATATAAGCATTACAAAAAGACGTTTTAAGCAGGGGAGGGTGTATTTCCATGGAGCACGAATTCAACCAGTGACTCAGAACAGTTGTAAAAACCAATATGGCTGCCAACTGAACAGTAATGTGCGAAAACGTCATTCCTGTCACGGTCAGTTCTGTCACGTGACAGGACCTGACAGTGTGTGACAGGAATGACGATTTTTATTCAGTTCTTTCGTTCATTCTTGTTGCTCCTTTCAACCAACATTATGAGCTTCGCAACTTTTAAATCCTCTGTAGAATTCATATTCTCAATACAAAATAAATTTCAAAGTGGGGTTTCCGTTGTTTAGCCTTTTTTTTTACGGGTTATTGAAATCTGTAACGACTGTTCGGAAACGTGCTTTTAGCGAATTTTCTTAGAAAATGATGCTATTGGAATGACTCCGAAAATTTTAAAATAAAAATGTTCTTCATCAAAATCTGTTTTGAGGCATTTGAAATGATTCCTGAATTTTAACACTTTTTTATTTGTATATAAATGTACATATGTGTCATTCCAGACGATAAGTCTCGATAGGATTGAGATAAAAACCTCGTTCTTCCGCCAAAAATTAAGAATTCTAAAAGAAAGGATGAATTTGTTGGACAACACTGTTTGAAAATAGTAAATTGGTCAAATTTCAAAAAATGTACTAAAAAATCACAAAAATTACAGAACCGGCTAAAAATGGTTAAATTTATATTTTTTTAGCAGAATATTACTCAAAAAAAAGTTCATCAACCATGACCAAGGTCATTTAAAAATTGAAGCTCAAACTTATGCTGAAAATTGTACTCAAATTTCATCATAAAGTGTGCTAAAAAGTCGATAAAAATTTTGAAAAAAATCTAAAAACTCAAAATCATTGTATAGAAGATTATTTTTTACAACAAGTTTTTTCACAATAAAATTAATTGGTAACAATTTCTCAAATTACAACTTAATTTAACTGAAGTGTAATACGATAATTATGGGAAATTCGCTCATATGATCATGCTGGAAGACTGGAACTTTTTTTTCTGTTAGTAACCAATGTTCTACTTCAGTTCTTTGATATTAGGTATGGATATATAATTGGGCATTACTTATTTTCCAGGTTTTCCTTTTTCTGCGCATCTTAATTCTCATTTTTACAATTTTCAGTCTTCAGAATGGCCCCTCAGAAGAAGAAAGAAACAGCAGAAAAAATAAGAAGAAGAAGCGAAAAAAGATTTTTCCCCTTTGTTTTACTGGACAATGACACATTTTTGTTTTTTCTTTATACTCAGTAAAGTGTTCTATTTTTGATCTACCTATTAGGTGAGAATTTTTAAATGTTAAACAAATTTGCTATCCTGTAATTTTTCTTGTCTATTTTTGATATTTTTGCGTTTTGTTCCTTTTTACAGTTCAGTTTCCTACATATTTCTCAGTAAATCTCTTTATAAATCTTGTTCCTAGGTAACTTATTTATATTTCTGCAATCTCTACAGTTGGTCGCATCTACTGTCCTTCCTATATGACCGAACTTCTCTTCGTCGTCAATAGTTGAAATATTTTAAATGTTCTAAAGAATTTTGTAATAAATAAAATATTTTCTACGAACCTCCCGTGTACTTTGATCTCCTTTCAGGTCTTATTGTATGTGAATGCATACATTAAATTATGCTGGACACCCTCTTTAGTTCAGATCCGGTCATTTCTGTCACATGTTAGTCAGTTCTGTCACACTGCATAAAACACTCATAAGTATTCTATAAAATGAAATTTCAAATGATCCCCTATCACATCTTCTTCCAAAAGATCTTCTTTTGTAGCTACCGTCTTTGAATGAAATGTCATCTTCTTTAATTGTACTCTATATGTAATATAAGATATGTGAGAATGAAATTGACCATCAAAACCGTAAAAAACTGAAAAATTCTTTAATTGAAAAATTATGCTCAGCAGACATTGCCACAAGTAATACCAGACTTAAGCGAAAAACCAACAACGAGAACTTCAGAGTGACTTCATCATCAAATACAGGCGTGACAGGACTGACACTTTGCAACAACTTTTAGAGCTTCTACTTGGAGAAAAAAATTGAAAAACTCAAAATTCAGCTCGGCCGTTTTAGGGATGGGTTCCCAAACGTTTTCTTGAACGAAAAACATTTTTTCCAGCGGATTTTAATTACATCGGTTTGACAAAGTTTCTTGAGTCAATTTGTCCGCCGTGTTGAAAAGTGGCCGTATACTGAATTCCTAATTGAACAAAAAGAATCACAAAAATAGGTTGAGTATTGTAGCATATGCAGCGCTTGAATTAATAAATAACTTCTCCTTCCATCCTCTATCCCAACTGCAAATCCAGATTTCTCCAGGTTTATTTGCACAACTAGACTAAAAGTGGATTGAACAAAGAAAGAATCTCGAAAAACCCTCCTGGATCAATCTCAATAGGTCCGTCCCTATTACATACGAAGCCTTGCACGTATGATCTTGCTTCAGAGGGACGTCCAAAAAGAGGATTTTGACACAAGTTATATTTCCTCATGAGAAATGTCACGAGTGTATTTGGTATCTCTACCGCCTGAAGGACTCATAAAATCCTCAAAATGCCGTTTACAATTTTCTTGGTTCCATTTCAATAGGTATATAGAAAGAAGATGGATGAACCCCCCGACATGAATGAACGTTTCGTTTATAGAACTGAAGTGGATTTGTATTCAGTTATTTCCTTCTCCGTTGAGCGTTGCATCCATCCACCACAAATAAAGTAGAAGCAACAGGGCTGCCCCACTAAGAAACCACTGAGGATTCCGCCAAGGTTCTTTGGGGCGTACCTAAAAAGCGATCACCTTCCGTCCCATTCAAGTATTCAGTCTTCCCAGTCTTTAAGAGTCTTCTGCAGAACAGCTAAATATACCGCTTCATCTTCCAGTATTTCCCGTGGTAGCATCGAGAGCTACAGTTGGCGATTTCCATAATATCGTCCCATAATTTTCCCTCAGGTGCTGCCTTCTTATCCGCTCGGAATCACCTCATCTTTACTCGGCTTCGTTTCATTCCGATCATATTGGAAGAGAGTTGATTTATTCCACATAACTTATTGCTCCAGCCGATCAAAACCTGATATCGTTCTCTAGCTAATAAAAGGAGTCACGTTTATTGAGTCGATCATTTCATCGCCCGTTCTTTCTTATTGTTCTTCTTATTTAAAATAGTTCCTAGCAGTTGACTGAGCAGCGCTTGACATCATTTCCAAATTTCAATTAGGGTGATAAAATAAAAACAGAAACAGACGAAACGGGTGGAAAGCGAGAAAAACCTTCAAGGTAAAAATCCAGGCGGTCGGTTAAGGAGCCGTATACCAATCACAAGTAAAGCCCAGGCAAAGTCCCCTGCCGGTCCCAGATGACCTCTCGTTGGCTGTTTATCAACCCATTTTCACCTGCTAAATACCGCTATCAGCTTGGTATCCCCACCTGAGGCTCTTCTCCCACAGTGAGCAGTTTGGTGGTAAGTTGTGTGTAACATTTAGAAAATGTATTGCAATGCTGTTGTTCCATGAAGAAAATTTTAGAAAATTTTTATTTTAAAAAATTTGGAGCGATTGCAATAGCTTTATTTTCTACGAAAATTCTAGGCTACATATATAGTTCACCGTCACACCCACACGACAAACAAACAAGTATCGTAAGATATAATATCAATAAATGTTCATTTAACAATGTAATAAATATAAATAATATTTACATAAATATATTCATATAATAAATGCATTATGTATAGTAAATACATATAATAAATGTTGTAATAACACATGTGTTCCGGAGTTTTTCTATAACGTTCAAATCGAAACTTCAACCAGCCAACCAAAATCCATCTGGTCTTCAGTAAAACTATCTCATTATTTTCCTTGCTTTTGTCGAACATCAAAGAATTCATTCAGTTATTTTTCGTTTTAGGTCGCTCCTGAGTTATTAATTATTTTCAGTATGGGTGTGCTATATTGCTATATTGGGAATTGAGGCTGAAAACGAGTGTTCGTTTCAGGAGAAAGGTGTGAGATTACATTAGCTATGCCATTTCACAACAGTTGTAATACGAAATTGCGGCCTCAGAAAGATGGATAAAATTGCACATTCCAAAGTTTTTTCCCCATAATCGTAATTCGTTCGTCCTACAGAAATGTCGACACATTACGTACCTACAGAATATATCTTGTTTTTATGTCATTTTACACAAAAAGATTCAAAGAAACGACGTTTCATGCTGTAAATCAATGGAAAACTGAGCTGAAACTTCGACGATACGAACCTTGGAAATTATTCAACCATGAGTGGAATCAACTTTAACAGATATCAATCGGATTATTGTATCAAAATCACAACATCATTTGGAAGGCTTGGATTGGGGATACGAAGGGGTTGGGGAGAGAGCGATAGAAAGATCTTAGGCAAGATTAGACCAATCTCCAAATTTTCGTAAAACTACCGTAGTTTAGGAGATAACCTATAGTTCTTGGAGACGAAATGCTCCGTTTTTTATGCTCAACTACTTTGGTACGTAACAAATTTCGTAGAGCACTTGTAAGGGTACATACATTTCAGTTATTACTCATACCAACCCACTTCGTTCTCCTTACAATCACAAAAGAAAAAATAATCGCATACAGGAGTAAACCCGAAAGGATAGGTGTTGTTTTTGATGTATCTACTTTTACCCATGACTTACGACGAAGATCGAAAAATACCATTGTCGTAAGGCTGTTTTGTGGGGAAATCACTGTTGTTGTAGTGGTACCCGTATTTCCCACAGTCGACTTATCTGAGCAGTTGACCTTACCTGCGGGCACAAAGTTTATTGATAGACGCTCAACCAAATTCGTTCGATAGGTTGCGGTAAACTCGAAGTATCTGCCTGAGGTTCGCCTGGAAGTTACCATAGGAACTGATAAACGGGCCCTAAACCCCATGAAAGTACTGAATACCCACATCAACTGTAAAACGGAAACGAATCATTTCAGAAATCACATTACTAATCAAGAATAAGTGGTTAGGAAAAAAAAACGGTAAATACACTCACAACAGTCCCACAAAATTTCTTCATCTATCTACTGAAATACCGAAGAAATAATCAATGGCAAAATAATTTCTTTAGGCAGCAACGTACACATACCATTTTCACTATTTCTCACTGTATTCCTAATAAATATGAATCCTGAAAATATAGTCATACAAATTTGCAGTGAACGTCAGCCACTATAATTTAAAACTTCATTATCGAAATTTTGTAATTGCGAGATAACAGAGTCAGATTGCCTGACCAATGTGTGTCTATGAGTTAGTGTGCAAAGAATCTCTGCCTTTGGATACTCAACTTGCGGGTTAATAACCAAAAACCATCGGTGGTTTGAAAAATAAATGTCTGCCTGTAACCTGCCGTGTCTCGTCCATGATGCTACATTTAATTATTGTTTTGGTATCTGTTAGATTTTAATACTATTTTGAGTATTATTAACAATATAAATCCTATTTGGGAAAATAAAAAATTGCTAGCAGTAGAAAATCTTCTTTAATACTGCAACGTTAACACTTCCTAACGTTTGGGATAACCCGGGGAAAGATATCATTTGGAATGAATATTGTGGTGGTGGTGGTTATGGATACAAAACTTCTCCGCCCCATAGAAAAAAGCAAAAAAAGAAATACAAATTAAAGAAATACATTCTTCATAGTACATTCTTTCCAGAGTATTTTCACAAAAATAAATCGATCCTTTTTCAATTCCAGTTTTAAAATTTCACTGAAACGTCACTCATAGTTTAGGCGGTCAATTGGTTTCACAGCTCGCTTCGTCCTGGGTCTTCGTGGTGTAGAGGATGACATGTCGGAGACTGACTTGGATGTTGATGGCATCGTGTGAGCAGCCTCGGAATGTTCGCTATCAAACCCACGGAACGGTGAAGTTTCCGTGGCTGTTGAGGCTATACTAGCTCGACTGGGACAAGAGGCAGTGTGCGTATAAATCCTTGGGGGAGCTGACCAACATTTTTTTGCTTCACCCTTCGCACTGTTGATGTCACATTTTGGAAGAGTCCTTGGAGATTCATCAGGAAGTGATGCCACTATTTCCTCATCCTGCTTTTTCGGTTTTCGATTGTTGTCCTCCCCCAACTCAACAGCTGGCCAAAGTTAGAAATTCCAAGTTGGTAACTACATAATATGTTTGGTCACCGAGAACTCTAGATATCACCCCTTTGGATCACTTGGGCTTTCCTTGTCTGTAATTCTCAGCCCAAACAGGTTGATTCATGAAAAAACTGACATTTCTTCGCCCTCCTCTTCCAATCATCTTAATTTGATATTGCTATACTTCACCTTTTGACGCAGGTGCTAATTTATCAAAAACAGTCCACAGTCGACATTTAAGCAGAACGTTTGCCGGAGAATCACCCATGGCCGGGTGATCTGAGTTCCAATATTGCAGGAGAAACTAATTTAGGGCTTGACAAGAGGTTTTTGGTCTGCTATAGCCTTTTGTAGATATCGCTTCACAGTCTTAACTAAAGATTCCGCAGCTCCATTTGTTTGAGGCTGAAATGGTGCCTCAACCAAATGGTGAAGGCCAAGTTTCTGTAAAAATCTACAGAAATCTGAACCTGTGAAACACTTAGCTCCATCAGTCGCAACAGAGCGAAGGATGCCGAATCGCGCCAATCAATCTTTCAATTGCAACGGAAGCAGTGAGAGAACGAACAATGAACGCTTCGACCCATTCCGATTGGAATAATGTAGAATTTTGAGTACCCGATAAAGTCGGCTGTTATGCTCCTCCAATGTATTTCCTGTGATATAAATGTCATCAAGGAGAGCCCCAACACCTTTGTTACCC
Source organism: Adelphocoris suturalis (assembly GCA_030762985.1). Taxonomy (NCBI): domain Eukaryota; kingdom Metazoa; phylum Arthropoda; class Insecta; order Hemiptera; family Miridae; genus Adelphocoris; species Adelphocoris suturalis. The sequence continues at coordinate 58,746,801 of CM061045.1, forward strand.
CTGAGCAATTTGTCAATGACCTTCTGGAATTCTGATGGTCCTACTGAAATTCCGAAAAACAATCTGGTGTACTTCAGCAGTCCTAGTGGTTTGTTGATGCAAGTGAGTTTTGATGATGGTTCATCAAAGACGAGTTGCTGATAAGCGTCCTTCAGATCGATTTTGGAAAAGTATCGTGCCCCTCCGAAGTTGGCGCATATATGGTCTATTCTGGTCAAGTTATTACCCATGAGCTCCAAAACAGGGTTAAGGGTTATGCGGAAATCCCCACACATTCGAACAGAGCCATCACCTTTCAGCACAGGCACTATAGGTGTAGCCCATTCAGAATGGTCCGCTGGCTCTAAAATTACAGCTGCCATCAATCCGGAAAGTTCATCTTCCACCTTGGTTTTCAAGGCAATCGCAAGGTGCGTGCTTTAAAAATTTAGGGGTAGTTCCTTCTTTCAATTTCAGGGATATTTTTAGTCTAGGAAAAGTAGGAAGTTTAAAATTCATGAAAATCAATAATATTATTTTATTGCAGTGAGTAATACATTTCCTCGGGGATCTTTGCTGATCAGCTTTGTTTCACTCCTGTTCATCCCAGGGGGGTGAAATTTGATAAGGGTACTCTGTAGCACCATATGTCATGATAGAAATTATGGGCTCTTTCTGATCAGATGAGTAACTAAATTCCCACTTGTCCGCCCTAGGAGGTTGTAATTTGATAGGGAATCCCTCTTGGACATTAAGGGACGATTGAAATTATGGACTTTTTTCTGATCAGCTGAGTGAGCTAAATTCTCTCCTGTTCGTCATAGTAAGACAGAGCTTGATAGGGAGACTCTCTGGGGCATTAAGAGACGAATGATACAACGGACTCCACCATAATTTGCTGATTGAGGTACATTCTTTCCTATTCACAGGGGGAAGTGGAAATTTGATAGGCATGTTCCCTCTCTGGGACTCTAGGGGACGAATGAAACGACGGTCTACAAACTGATTAGCTGGGTTAGGACATTGACACAAGCATATTTACAACCCGAAAACATATCCACGAATCTATGTTTTCCCATGAAGTGGAGAAACTTTATACTTTATAATAATAAAGTGTTGTAAGTAATTAAATAATTATGATAATTTTCCAAAAATACAGGCTGATGTTTGAAAATTCTATTCTTTGTCTATCTCAGTTCATTGTTATGGTCAATTACTCTAAAAATCTGAGAAGGAAAAATTGTACATTCATGGTTATATTTTTTCACCTTTTTCTGCATAATAAAAGCGGTATTTATGTAATAATGCTATATAGATAAAGTGTTAATTATCGATATTGACTGTATGTGAATGTAGTGTAATCTGCTACTTCCCCGACGAAACAATTTTTCGAAGAATATATGGGGTGTAGGTGGATGCTCTCCACCAATTTCCTTCGAAACACATGAAAATTCAATGTATGAGACGTGCCCTCCAATTTGGTGTCGATCTTTATATTTCCAATAATTGTTATGTCATTTTTCATCAGGGGATAAATTGAAAAAAATTTACGGTAAAAATCTTCAGAAATTGTCTTGTGTGCAGCCCCCGTGTCGATTTTGAATTTGAAATTTCGGCCATTAATGTTTAGATTTTTAAAATGAATGTCTTCCTCTGCTTTGTTAACGGTTACACAAAAAAATGACTCATTAAGACAGAAATTGTCGGTATGGTCATTGTTTTCCTCTAAATATTTGTGTGCGAATGATTTCTTGGCCTTACATACAGGTGCTAAATGGCCCTTCTTGTTACACTTGTTACAAGTATAATCCTTGTATTTACATGCTGTACTCACAAGGTTCCGCAGTCCACAATTTGTGCAAGGTAGTTGTGAAGCTGATTTTCTATATTTCTGATTATATGACTTGTGTTTGTTCTGATGACGCATTTTGTTGCCATAATCTTTAGATTTCGATGAATAAAAATGGTCTTCGGGTTTTTGCTTCACAATCATTCCAGATTGCATTTGAATTTTGATGCGAAGTCTTTTGCCAACGCAATTTCACTCAGTTCGCCATAGTTACCGTTGCTTTGGAGGAATCTTCCTCAAAAAGTCGGTTTCGCGGTGGACCTGGGCCTAACCAACTGCGAAAATTTCCTGAATTACAGTCATCAGCTCCGCACCAAAGCTACATTTGCTTGCCAAGTCCCGTATTCGCGCCGCCCATTGCTGAATCGTTTCATTCGTTTGTCGTCGAGCTGTGTGAAAATCATTCCGAGCTGCAAATAGGCCGAAATTGGCTTGAAATGATCATCCATGTGAGCAATTAGTTGGTCGTACGTGATTGTCTCATTGTTGGGAGTTAAAGGAACGCACGAACTATTCAGTAGAAGATAAGTTGACCCTAAAAAATAAAAAAATACAAAAAAACGCCAAAATGGTGTATCAAATTTATGTACCTAGTCAAATAACTAGGTATATAGGAGTGCTACTGATGAATAATAAATTCGAATAGTTTGTTTAAATACTGAAAAGAAAATACGAAAACCTACTGCCAAAAAGAAATGATGTTTTACATGAATACAAAATTTATCACCTCTTGTAATTCTGATAGTCAAACAGAGACAATCCATAAAATTTTAGTAACATCAAATTATAATTAAATACCATTGTGAATCGCACAGCTTGAATTGAGTGACCTCGAACCTTGAAATTTTCCACTACGAATGAACCTTCATGATTGACTGGACTTTGAACCGAGGCTAATCGCCGCTATTCAACGGGTTTAAACAGGTGCGCTACATCCACCAAATATCTGAGCTTTGATTCCAATCCATACTATTCAGCTAGGTTTTTTCCGCTCTCAGTTCACTGTGCACTAAGGCAAAAGGAAATCTAAAAAGGAAAAAAAAAAAAAATAAATAAAACCGGAAAAAAACCGTCATTGTATGAGAGTGCGGGTTAATGTCAAACGTCTTAAGACGGAATCTTCTTCCCTTTAAAAATAGTTAAGGTACCCTTTTCGAACCCATGGGTAATGATCATTTACACTACAATTTTAAATGCATTAATATGCATTAAATTAATTATGTAAGTAAAAATGTATTTTTCCAACTCAACTATGGCAAATAAATTCATCTACTTTCAAAGAGAGAATACAAAGAACGATGCCGTCCATCATCATGACGGTGTTTTGGCAAAGTAAGGATGACGCACATGTGCTTGATGCTGAGATGAATGTGATAGCGTGTGTGGGGCAACAGATAACTCGCGGAAACATCACGCGAGGGCAAACACGGCAGACATCCTCCCAATCAACTCGATTTAGGAGGTGTCATGACGTATGACACGTTGACGTACGACACTATGACTGACACCTCTGCTGTAATACCCGCGGCTCTGAGAAATTCGATATGGCGGCGACGGTGCAGCTGGAACGAGTCCCTGCGACATTTATTTATTTACTTACTTTCTTCGTGAATAAAACCCGTAACACGTAGCTATACGCCAACTGAGAACCTCGGTCGCTTCATCTGTTGTATACTGATCTGACAGATGGCACCCAAGTTATAATTCGACCGCGAACTGTATCGTCACAGACGCCGATAGCTGTGTGAGTTTACAACTTACCAGAGCCATGGAGAAATAATCCAGGCGCGGGGGCAAAAATCCTTTGGGGCCCCCTTTCAGTAGTTTTATACTATAGCGTTTTGTTCAGGCGTTTTTGCAGCCACAGTGATGAAGGTAGCTTTATGTTCTTGCAAGGTGTTGATAAAATTTGTCGTCCAAAATCAAAATTTCTACTTCCATTTTGCGTTTCAGAGCATTCTGATCAATTCTGGTTCCATGTCTGTCTGTCTGTCTGTCTGGAGTCTGTCTATGTGTCAATGCCAATTCCTTGTCACGCCCATAACTATAAAGTTTTGATCCGATTTTGATGAAATTTTCAGGGATTGTGCGAGGTAGCTCCCAGATGGTCCCTATACATTTCATAGTCATCGAATCAATAATGGTGCGACCACATGCGCAAACGTGAATTTCATATAACGTTGATTTCTCACGATCTATCTATGCGATGTTGTCCAAAGTCTGAGCGGAGTTTAATAAATGTTTCAGTTAGTAATTCCCATAGCGCGTTCGCTAAACTAAAGTTGGTTGCCACACGTGAAACTGCGATAGGTACTAATAGACCTAGTTCTGGTTCCCACGCCACAAGCAGAGATTGAATGCACGTCATGTAAGGCAGCAAAACATATAACGGGTGACCAATAGTGTTCCACTTATGGTAGAGCAAAAGAGTCTGCAATCCAAGCTGCTATGACCAGTAGAACGGACGAACACCACTGTTGTCATTGTAGGAGACTTTCCAACACCCGTACAGGTGTGTCTAAGCAACTCAAGGGACGAAACCTTTTCTTAATCATCTTATTCAATGCAACAGTTGAAGAACTGGTTCACTGACTCAGCTCAGAAACATATTAGTGGATTTTGGTGTGAATAGCGATTAGATCAATATTTTACTGGATGTAACCCACCTTCCCCCTCCATTTAAACATGATGTGCTGCGATGAACTACCCCCCCCCCCCCCCCCCCCTTCTTTCCCACACTCAAAATCATAATAAAGTATGAACTTCTTTTACAAGTTGGTTGAAAATGTCACGATATATCGGTGAACGCATTCTTTTCCGTGGGGCTGAATAGAATGCTTTGAATGTTCGAGTTTTATTGTCCCTGCCATGTTATCCTCACAAATTGGGTAGAGTCCATCATGTGCACGCGTTTTTTTGATTGGGATGGCTGATCCACATGTTCCACTGCCTGAAGGATAATCAAATCAATATATGCTATACCCGAGAATATGAAAAATACAATGTGGTGCCATTTTAGTTCACTGATCATGAAAATATCCATGTTTTATTTTTTAAGAAAATGTTTTAATTCGTGAAATTTTTGGTGCGTGCCTCGAGCATTCCAGGTGCCAACATATAAGGGCTCGTTTATTGTACGCATGTTGGTTTCTTGGAAAGTAGTATGGGTAAAATTTGTATAACAGTTATTATTAAGAATAGCATCAATTACAGGAATGAGTCAATTTTTTCTACTTGTACTAGTACTAGTTCGACTATTCAATATTATATTGTTTCAATTGTATGAGGATTTTGCTGCTACAAAGAACGTCGGCATACCTCAATTTATTCAATTCAACTGTGGGAGCCTGATGATCCAGGTGGACTTGACTGCAACTTTTTGTGGGCTGTGCACCCCGATCATTGACTCTATGTTGTCCTTCACAATTAACACATATGGTTGGGGTGTTCGTACTCGATGTGCGTTTAGATGTTGGATGTTGTCCTTCACATTTCACACACCAAGACGTTCTATGACAAGTTCTTAGAGTGTCCAAAACCTTGACAGATTGTACATTGCAGAACATTTCGGTGGTTCGGCTTTTATAACTGCCCTGTAGAGACGATCCAACTTGTACAGAGTTTTGTTTTTTAAAGCCCCCGTCTGCAGCCCCTTCATCGCAGCCCTGAACTCGACCATCTTCCCGCTGCCGCCCACTGGAACCTCGTCGCCACCACTGTGCAGGAACGAGATCGCCGCATACAACAATAAAGGTGCGGCGACACTGCGACTGTGCTTGACTTGACTTGCGTAATGGACAGACCCATCCTGTCGATTTCAAGGGAGCGCAGAGTGTACCCCACCCTCTCACTCTAGTGTGTGACACCTGACCCACCTGTCACAAGTCATTTTTTTGGCATGGGAACAAGAGAGGAGTCAACTCCTACCTACTCTAGTGGCTGGTAGGGGAACCTTGATTACCTGCTTCAGGGTGCCTCAACTCTAGAGAATGAATATTTAGAGTAACCAGCCATTTGTTTGTGGGTAGTATTTGCCCCGACCTGGACCAGCTTCCTGCTGCCGCCCACTGGAACCGCATTACCACCATGGCGCAGTAACGGAGATCGCTGCATACATCAATAAAGGTGTGGCGACACTGCGACTGTGCTTGACTTGAATTGCGTAGCGGACAGATCCATCCTGTCGATTTCTAGGGAGCACATTGTGTACCCTAGTGTGTGACACCTGACCCACCAGTAACAGGTCACTTTTCTGGCATGGGAACAAGAGAGGAGTCAACTGCAACCCACTCTAGTGGCTGATTGGGGAACCTTGATCACTTGTTTCAGAGTGCCTCCATTCTAAAGAGTGGGTATTTGGAGAAGCCAGTCAGTTGTTGGTGGGTCGTATTAGTTGGGTGTGTAGAGTGGACCGACCGGTTTTCACCACCTTCACCCTCCGAACTCCAAATCCGTTCTCGTTGGGTACCTCACCCCGGTTCCCCCTCGACCCCAATTTTAGCCTCCTTCTCTTCCCGCGGCCATGAGCCCCCCAACTCCCCCCATATCATTTCCAACTTTTCAGTCTGGTTAAGGGTTGAACTAGGGTTGCCAGACGTACTAATAAATAAAATTCGTTTAAGATTTTGTTTTAAAATCTGCAGTTTACAACTATTTTGGTTTATTATAAATATTTCATCATGTTTTGGTCGTTTTTTAAGAAATCATACATTATGAGTCTATTGCAGAGAAATATCTAGGTACCTACCTATGTACCTTCCGAAAATTGGGGATGATTGGGGTGGGTGAATGGAAAGGGGGTTTTTCTAATCAATTTTTTGCCGCGAAACCGTGATAAACAACATTTTGATAATTATTATCTATTTTATCCCCTAATCAGGAACACATGATGACATCAAAACCTTTTGTCTGCTTGCTAAAATGGATATAATTTCCGTTTCATCACCAAAGTCGGATTACGAATACAAATCGATAAAATTCTCCGTGTTCAATGACATTTTTCTGAGACAAACTAGACCAAATGGGGCCACCAAAGACGGGAACTGAATCCGGTGGCAGTGTCTCCAGTCCCACAGATCAAGGCAGGTCATGTCAACTACGGAATAAACAGAACAAATAAATTATATTATTATATGTGAAAACACATTACAGCCTGCCTTTTACCACTTCAACACGCCTTCAGCAGCAGCCACATTTATAGTACTCACCTCTGTCGCCTTCAGCTCCAGCCAATTTTCTCCGTTCCCACCGTCGCTCTCAGCACCAGCCTCAGTTTCTGTCTCCCTCTATAGGAGGTACCCTACTGAAATCACTCCATCAACTGCACTCAAAGCTCATTCTTCATTTCTCCCGAGCTCCGCACTATAGATAGTTTGTTTCATTTTCTGCCTTTCATATTCAATGCATAATTATGTTATTTAAACAACTAGTGATTCCTCCTGTATTACTTTTATTGCGAATTTGTTGTAATTGGTATTCCCTTTTTCATGTCGTATGTACATCACTAGGACCGCCGAGCTCGCGGTTCTAGTATTTATCCCAGATCAGCTGTTCATCGCAGTATCTAGCTCGCTAATTTGCGTATCAGAGCCATGATCAAATTATACCAGATATCGTTTTCTAACGACTATCTAACACTGAAATAACGCAACAATTGTCAATAACAACAATTGCCTTTGAGTAACGATTGTCATTGCCTTTTGCAATATTGTTCGATAACTTTTTCATAGTCTCACAATTTAATTTTTGTTACAGGTACATACATCGTGTTGTCCTGCATCTCCACGTATGTTATTTACAATGTATACTAGTGTTTTACATTTGATAGCTGCTTGTGCAGAATGAGTTGAATTCTTCAAGAAACTCGTTCATTATTAATGAATTAGTAGCTACTTAACATCGCTTTCCAATTGAAAAACATAATACGATGACACTTTAAACCAAGGGTAGTAAGTCTATGTGCTGTGCGAATGTATACTATATCCACCATACTACATATGAAAACGTTTAATCGACATTAAGATAACAGAAAGTGAGGTAAATGTGAGACTACCTAAATTGAAAATGAAATAACTCTCTAATTTTGCCATATTTTCGACATTTTCTGGTGACCTACCAACTCAAAATTATTTCCTTTATAATGTCAGCCTAGTTGGGTACGGCACTTAGCCCCCTCGTATCTGTAACATGGATGTATAGATCATTGGAGACCATGATTCCGTTCTATTCAATTCAATTCAATCCCCCAAAATTGTATCTAAGATGAAAACTGTAGAAGTCATGCTAGTTACAAGGATTTGAGATTCGTATATCAGCTAGTAATGTCAAGAACGTGAGAAAACTTTTTTTCGAATTGTATATATATATATATATATATATATATATATAATATATAAAATAATAAAACCAATTAATACATAAATGACCAAACATATTTAGCCGGATGCTACAGTTCCCTTTGAGATAAAATCTAGAGCTGGGAACTGGAGCGTCTTAACCTGAAAGAAAAATTTACATCACTCACATATGGGATAATCAAACCGTCATTTCCCAACTATCTTCCGAATTTGAGCGAGATCGGATGACTAGGCCGTAAGTAAATTATGCTTGATGGAGCTTACGTTTGCGCATACTTACTGTGAGGTATTGATTTTTTTGAGCAATGAAACTAATAGGGGACCATCTATTGCTTACCCGCTCATTCCTTGGAAATTTATCAAAATCTGATGGAACCTGTAGAAATTAAGATTGTTATGAAGGATCTGCGGACGCATAGACAGGCCCTAAACCAAAGTTATAATTTACATACCTTTCGGAAGGGTCGGTCGTCACTAGCAAGTCGAGTACAGCGGGCGCTCGCTTTCGATATAAGATCATCATCATCATTATCAGGCCGTCGAAATAGTACTGATCGTGGAGTTGTACGGCTCTTTTGCTGAAGAATTAAGTGAATATCGTGCCTTATCACAGTATTTAGCTTACCTATTTAAGTGTAGGGTTGGGGCTAATCATGGTTTATTTACTATCGTGTCTAAGGTAAATAATATCATATTTTCGAAATAATCCGTCTTAAAAGACTTGAAGTAGCCATCAAAAAACCAATTATGAAAAATTGACATCAAAGTGCTTGCTTGCCCTTCAAATTATTATTCATGTGTCATTATACAATAGAATCTTCATCTAGTTTCATAGTTCTGACCTATTTTGTGATCAAATATAATTAGAAAAACAAAAATAACAACATTTTATTGAACAAAATAATGATTATATCTGCAAGAAGCTCTTAATAAATGCCTGTGAGTGTGCGTGTGTGTCTATATGTATGCTTGTGTGTGAGTTTATAATGATTCATTATATAATTTTAACATTAAATATATATCTAAATTGAATAGAAAATAAAAATAATGGCATTTTAACATTTTACATATGCGGAGAATTATATTCGCATAAAGCTCTTAATAAACGTTGTCCATGCTCAGAATTGATTCGCGATTCTTTATATTTGGCCTACGTCGCAGAAAAATCATGATGCACGTCCTCCATACTCTGTTCACTGTAAAGGTTGAGGCCTTTTCCGTGTCTGGTACAAAATTCTTCCAGATGAAAGAAACTGTAGCATGAGTTGTTTAAAATACGTTGATGCTTTCCAGAAATTCAATGAAGTTTTCAAAGCATCTTTCTCAGTCAGGCTGGATCCAAAATTCATTGAATACATCAATGAATTCAAAGCATCATATTTATCTTTGGATATTCCAGTCACTACAAAAGTTTTTCTTTCATGTGGAAGAATTTTGTACCAGACACGGAAATGGCCTCAACTTTTACAGTGAACAGGCTATGGAGGCCGTGCATCATGATTTTTCTGCGACGTGGGCCAAATATAAAGAATCGTGAATCAATTCTGAGCATGGACAACGTTTATTAAGAGCTGTATGCGAATATAATTCTCCGCATATGTAAAATGCCATTATTTTTATTTTCTATTCAATTTAGATATATATTTTATGTTAAAATTTATATAATGAATCATTATAAACTCACACACAAGCATACATATAGACACACACGCACACTCACAGGCATTTATTAAGAGCTTCTTGCAGATATAATCATTATTTTGTTCAATAAAATGTTGTTATTTTTGTTTTTCTAATTATATTTGATCACAAAATAGGTCAGAACTATGAAACTAGATGAAGGTTCTATTGTATATTGACACATAAATAATTTTTTTTTTCTGAATTTTGGCGATTATAGCGTATTTTCATGATTAAAGTATCAATTAAAAATTCAAAAACTGAATAAAAAAAAACGGCTCAATGCTTGATGTCAGCTTTTGCTGAATTATAATCCTAACATATTCCCAAATCATATTTCGAACGAAAATTTGAAGGGCAAGCACTTTGAGGTCAAATCCAATCGAGGACCACCGTGCCGAAGTTCATTGTTTTCATCTTTTCAGTTTCACACGTTAAAAATATAATGCCTCTCACTCAGATTTTCCAAGTAAATTTTTTTGATTTGGCACTTAAACTGTGTGTTCTCATATTCAATCGCAAGTCTGAAATCGCTTAGAAGGACAGTCACATGGATACTTATACTGTGATCTACGGGTCCCTATTGTGACATAAATATATTACGATTACTGTCACAGCAGAGAGAGATGGGAGAACCCCAACCTCGAACAATCAAAGAGGATAATCCCTGATAACTGCATAAAATGTAGTGTTGATACCGCGGTACCTATTAATTATATTAGTAATACGTACTATATATTATTAGAATACGTTGTAATTATTCAGCATTAGTAAATGCAGCATTAATTATGTTGATATGTATATAATGTAGTTTATTAATGCCAAATTTGACGGTGGTCTGCCTTCGACTCAAATTCCTTTTAAACCTGAGAATGATTCGCTCGTACGAGTTTTCGAAAATTGAATACGTGAAGATTGGAATTCCTCGAACTGTCCCCCACCTACCTAATCACCATCTCAATCCTCCATCTAATTAATGATGGCAAATTGGATCACGAGTTTTGAATTACGTGCTGGATTAAATTCCTCGCTAAATCAATCCACTAATTTCGGCGGTTTCAGAAATAACAGGCATCCGAGATCTCTACATGAAACCGTACTCCTTTGAAAGATAAATATTTAACATTTTTCATTCATTTAATTAAACTTTTGATTTTTCTGATTTGTGTCCTAGAAGGTAGGAAAGTGGATGATGTGGGGGGGGGGGAGGGTGGTGGCAGATAAGGTGGTGAAGGGGTGGGTGTGCTAATAGCCCTAGTGCGCCTAGTTTATCATCTGTATGGCGGCTACTAATGGGTTTAGAAAAACGCATTTGGTCTCAAATTGTTCATTTTTAAATTTTCTACAATTCTGGTTACAAACAATATTATTCTAAATTGAATATCTCTCACAGGATTTACCTCCGAAGTTGAAAAACATAGAAATCTAGATTAGAAACAGGCTCAAAACGTGTTACTTACTATAAACCTCAGTAACTGATGGCTGTGGTGTCATGAATGATGTAATACGATCCGAAAGCATTTCCAGCTACAGATGACCGGTGTTTAGTGATAGTATGCCTATTTGAGGATGCGGAGAAATGGTACTACTGTTTGCTTATGCTCTCTTGTTGGTAGGTCAATTTTACAGAAACATCTAACATTTATACTTGATATCAAGAAATATCCATTATGTGATTTGCTAAATGTGAGATAAATGACCTATTTAGTGAGTTGAATTACCTATTTAAATTTGAAGTTTGAACAACTATTGTAGTCACAATCGCTAATCAAAAAGCGGCAATATTTTCCGTTTTGGGAACATGGGTTGCTTTGGAACAATATAAGCGCTGAAACGGTTACTCCAAATAAAAACTTTATCAAGTATATGAATGTCGTAAAACATTAGTATGTATCTAAAGAGTACCTAAATTGATAATTTGAACCATTTTATTGCGTATTTATGACGATTATTTCAAAATTTTCACCATACCGATCCTCCTTACACGCTGAGGTGGTTTGTTTAAAAAGGTTCATTTTGTTATGGCCCCAAATTTAAACTCAATTTGAATGTATTACCCTCAGAGTAATACATTTAATGAGTACTAATAGTATTATTAGAATTCAATTCAGATTCGTAGAACGTAAGTAAATTTAAAGAAAAATAAATTCTCCAGAAAACTATCCGGCCGGAAAAAAATCGATAAATGTTTATGAACAATACTAATATAATATAGAGAATTAAAATAAGGTATATAATATAGTTATGTACCAATTCTTGTAAAAATGAATATTAGTACACCTCTCTCCTTCGCTTGACAGGCAATGCTCCTAACTCCTCCACTTCAACCACATCCGCGTGTCCGGATAATTAGTTAATCCTGAAATTTAGCTTTAGCAAGTTCATGCAGGTGTTGCCAATGACGTTGGTGCAGCAAGAGGGGCGTCTGAGGTTTACCTTTTTGCAACTGCAGGGCCCAGCGCACTCTCTCGAATACACCCACATGATATAAGGATCAGTGTTGAGTATCATTGATTGTTGAGGGTCATTGTGTTGGGATGTTAGGCCATGTTCAATTGTTATAAAACCCCAGTTAAACGGGTTTGTCTCATATATCAACTATTTTTGGGCAGTTTGGTGTCTCCAATGAAAGAATGGAGGTTCTGTTAGTGAAGTGAACACACAAACAGTGGTGTGCTTCACACATTTGGATCATAAGATCCGTCCTAATGCTTAGTATGAAAACAGGAAGGAAAGTTCTGCGGAGGTATGGATAAGAGTTGTGAAAGCCCTTGAATACTAAAATTCTATTGGAGGAAATTAAAACTTTTTCATTTGGAGTAACCGTTTCAGCGCTCAGAACATCATGAAGCAACAAATTTTCCCAAAACGGAAAATATTGCCGCTTTTTGATTAGCGATTGAGACTACAATAGTTGTTCAAATTTCAAATTGGAATAGGTTATTCAACTCACTAAATAGGTTATTTAACTCACATTTATCAAATCACATTATTTTCTTGATATCAAATATAGTGGGAAGACAAGATGTATCTGTAAAATTGACCTACCATGAAGAGAGCATAATCAAACAGCAGTACTTGCATCGATTTCTCCGTATCCTCAAATAGGCATGCTATCAATAAACACCTTATCATCTGTTGCTGTAAATGCTTTCGGATTGTATTACATCATTTATGACACCACAGCTTTCAGTTACTGAGGTTTATAGTAAGTAACACGTTTTGAGCCTGTTTCTAGACCTTGATTTCTACGTTTTTCAACTTCGAAGGCAAATTCTGTGAGAAATATTCAATTTAGAATAATATTGTATATGACCAGAATTGTAGAAAATTAAAAAACGAACAATTTGAGATCAACTGCGTTTTTCTAAACCCAATAGTTGCCGATATACAGATGACAAACTAGGTGCACTAGGGCTATTAGCACCTCCACCCATGACTATATGAATAATGGTTATTTGCTATACGCACAATAAGAACGATTCTTACCTTGCAGAGGTCGGGATGGTTATGAAAGGGACCAGTGAACTGTGATCGGTTCACTTTGTGTTCATTGGATTGTTTCGAGAAGCGGTTTTCGACCAATTTCTATGATTGGTCGGGAACTGTTACAAGTGAAACAAAGGTTCATTATTGTAAATAAAAAATCCAAAGAAAGAAAAGGAAAGTGCTCGAAAAACCAGATGATGCCGACCAGCAACTAAAACAATCGAATGAAAGATAAAAATACATCGGAATTGAAGAACCTCTATCAATTCCTCAGGTGTTGAATTCAAAAATATCGCAAGGTGATTGGTTGATCGGGGAAAGGTATCCAAAACAGGTCCCAAGAGGGAGATTCAGGATGAGGAACTGCAAAGTTGACCAATAAGAGTAGTGGAGGAAAGCCACCCCCCAGACCAAGTATACCACATTAGGTAAACGGCTTCGAGTTATGGGTCCTCACATACCACACATTCCTTATTCAAAATATATATCAAAGTTCACCAAATCATGCGGTATGCCCAATTTATATGAAATAAAGCTCAGGAACCTACGATATCATCTTTCTATAGTGTTCACGAAGCACGTATATGTGCTCCAAACAAACGAGGCCTACTCTACTCCAAGTTTGGGGACTCCAGTGACCTAATACGTACGTAGCAGGTACAAATCGATGGCGTATGGTTGAATTCTTTCTTGTTCCTCTTCTCAAAATCCAAAACTAGCATTGCTCTTGATGAGATGGCACTTAAGTGTTTGGAGAATGTCAACGTGGATCAAACTATACCCCCTAATCTCGCAATGAAGGCCTGCGCCTGAGGCTATCAGCTCCAACTACTTAGTATCGGAAATATGATGGTTGTTGAGAATCGTGGGACGTCATCACAGAGCATTTCGCAGGGAAATGCCGATCAGTTAGGTATCTGGAGTACCGTCACAGCTTCAAGGAATCCGATCGCACACGGAATACTTTCTTATGACCACCTCCAGTTTGGCATCTTTCAATGATAGAGGTTTCGTATGACTCCAGAAATGGCGTAAGAATCCTATCGATTCCGACCCTACTGCATGCCTATATGGTACTATACAACTTTATAAACTTATATACCTATAAGTAGCAGAAGCATTTTCACTTTCGGAAGATGGCAAATACATATTCGCTCTCACGATCATACTGCAAGACTTCAACTATGATATTTTTCAGGAAGATAGGGACCTCACATTTCGAATCGAAGAAGTCAACCTTTGTCCATATTTAGCATTGCGAGGGTATTGCTTGGTTGTAGCTGGAAGGTAGGTTTTGAGCGAATCGCTGAATGGAAATAGTTGTTTTAGAAAGCTAACCCAGCTTTCGTTATTGGCTTCCATCGTTACTATATTTTTTGAAATGAGACCCATGAAAACTATGCGAAACCTTCTAGACAACTACAACAACCGCTCAAAACACCTTTTTTCATACAAACACTCGCACACTATATATATATATATATATATATATATATATATATATATATATATATATATATATATATATAGGGTAAGTGACCCAAAACCGCCCACCCGGGTTTTTCCATATGCAGCTTACCTGCATGTAGAAAGCTGTAAAGTCAAGTCTGTACATCCCTCATTAGAGGGCATTTGCGTCAGGTGGCGTTATTGTTGATCGAGAGAGTGTGATTCACGTAAATTGAATCAGCTGTTTTTCACTCGAATTTCTGTTCTGAGGAATTGTATCTGAACCACCTAGTAGGTAAATGCTGCTCTCATCTCTTTTATGCTACTCCCAAGTCTATGAAACGGAGAATATATTGTTGTTCTTGTTTTACGAAAGAAGGGTTTTTTGGTTGAAATTATGATCTCATACCCAATCAGCTCAGTGAGCTAAATTCTCTCCTGTTCACCCTACGAAGTCGAAATTTGATAGGATGACTCTCTGGGACATTAAGCGATTATTGAAATTATGGTTTCTTTCATATCAGCTGAGTGAGCTAAATTCTCTCATGTCCTGTGAAATTCAAATTTCAACCAGGCTGGCTTACTACGAAGGCGAATGTGAAAACCGTAACCTGAAAATGTGTCCCGGGGTTGCGGACTCGTACGCAAGCTGTCATGATTTATCATGCGATCGAAATACAGAATTTTAATATAATTTAGAGTACCTAAATTCAGCAAATTAGGTTTAATTTAATCAAGACATTGCAAACAAGCTATGAGAAATTGTATTCTTAGAATTTTGTTTTGGTGAATAACACCAGAATCGTCAATTTTGGGTATATTTCAGCAAGATTTCATCTTTTTACCCAAACTTTGTGTACTGATCCGAATTCCGCCTACCAGGCGGTTTTAGAAACAGCTGTTGGCGGAATAGGGAACACATTCTGGGAAAATGAAGTTCCCGACTTTTTTACTTTTCCTTTTATACTTCCTTCTAGGTCTCCTATAATTGAATAAGGGCTCCAGGAATCAAAGGTGGGTAGTTGCTCATAATAATAAAAACTTTTCTGAAGGGATTAATCATATAACTTTGTTGACATTAGGGACACTTACCCACACTTTATATATATATACCTATATATATATATATATATATATTCATATCTTCATATCCAATTATACATAGGCTTTCAAAAACTTAGTAGGTTTTTAAAACAAACAACAATGGCTTCAATTGTGATTAGATTCATTAGAAACGAAATGATAATTAAAATATCTTTATTTTCCGGTATTACTGTGAAGATATACATAATTTGATTCATCGTACGGGAATATTAAACAAATGCATTCCTGATTGTGGCTGATTGTTTAACGGCTGTATAACAGAAAAGACCGTTTGCGGTCGTATAACGAAAAAGACCCGAAATGGCAGATTGCAACACCGATTGTACCTTTGCTTAGTGCGTATGTAAGTTTTTTAATTTTAAGAATCAAGAGTTTAACATTATTCATAAAACATGGTATTTCAAAGGTACACCATATACTTACATAATCTCGTATTAAGGTCCCGGCAAGATACGTCTAATTTTGTTTGAGTTACTTGAGTTTTTATTGTTAATTCAATTAGAAAAATAGTTTCCTAGAAAATGAAAATACACTTCTGAATAATTTATAGTTTGTAACGAAAGTTGAAGACCCATTGCAGTGGTAGCTGGGTTTGCAGCAAAAATGAACAGGTCACAATGTTTTGTCGTAGTGACGAGGTCCCGAGCGTCAGGTTCTCCTCTATGGGGGCTAATGGTAATCGGTGGGGCCGCGGGGGAGGAGAAGGACGAGCACCGTCACCGGGTCTGAGGCTCCAGACAGCGCCGCTCCGCCTGGGGGACCGTTCCGCCACCGTCCTACCGCCCGCCCCCGCATCCCACCACCCCCGTCCTACTTACCGCCCCTTCTACCACACTTGCCGCCCTCGTGCGTGACTTTTTTCCCCTCAGGTCAATGACGGATGAAATCGATGGTCCGCCCCCGCTCGGTCCACCCTTCGTCGTTATCGCGGGGGTTGGCGTGTCGCGGGCTGTTAGCGCGATCCCCTCGTCCGTCGGCAAGGTGCCGCTCGCGGCTCTGACTCACTCGCTAGACGCGACGCCGCTAAGAAATTTCCCAGCAATGCAGCTCGCATCGATAAACAAATTTCGACTAACCGAACAATAATAATGATCCAATTTTACAAGGTAGAATTCACCATATTATGTACACCAAACAACGTACCGTGTTTGTGATATAACGGAGTTTTCGCAGTTTTCCATCCGAGTCGTTCGCTGAGTCGTTATACGAATAGAAGTTTTTCTAGCTCAAGCGAACCAGAAGCTAACCACTGAGTTGTACTGTACCAGTAGGGAATCGTCGTACGATTGAATGAAACGACTCAAAAGTCACACTAATGTGACTACACTACTCCAAATGTTCATAATTAAGCCCGAGTCATAGATTACCTAAAGTGTAATGAATTCTTTCATAATGGAAGAAGTATCAAATTGGCAACAACTTTGTCTGTGGTTTAATTTTGCTTCCGAGACTGCAAGGCAGCGGAAGCTTTGTTTTCACTTTCGAAATGAAAAAATTTTTTTTGCTCCAAAATCATAATTTCCACTCGCATTTTGCGTTTCAGAGCCTCCTGAACGAATTTGGTTCTGTGTCTGTCTGTCTGTCCGTCCACATTTCCTTATAACAGCCATAACTTCCACAATTTTGATCCAATTTTAACCAAATTTTCAGAGAACGTGCGGGTTGAGCTCTAGATGGTCCCCTATCAACTTCATCATGATCGAATCAACGGTAGCTTCTGCGCAGGCGCTAACGTGAATTCCTTGTGACGGTCATAACTCGGTCAATGTTGAACGGATTTCAGTCAGATTTTCAGGGATGATGTGGGTAAGGTCCCTTGAGGTCCCATAAGACAATCATCATAATTGCATTAGCGGTACGCTCTGCGCATGGGTGAACGAAATATTCTTGTTACGGTCCTTGCAACAGCCGTAATTTCCACAATTTTGATGCGATTTTCTTCAAATTTTTAGGGATTGTGCGGGTATAGCTCTACATGGTCCCCTATCAGTTCCGTCATGATCGATCGAATCAACGGTAGCCTCGGAGCAGGCGCAAACACAATTTTCTTGTTTCGGTCATAACTCAGGCAATTGTGAACTATTCAGCTTCCAATTTGCCACCTTATTAATTCCCTGATGCCAGAACCAGTCGTTTCTAGTTTTCTGGAATTTAATGGTGACGTACTGTGAAGGTCACGAGGAAGCTCATGTGCCATTTCTTGGCAGTGTATTTTCACTAGAAATAGATGTAGTAGAAGAAGGAAGGGAACTTGGAAGTGTAGGTAGTTGTTAAGGCATCATCGAAATTCGCCTTGGGTTAGGAGAATCTCTTTTGGGAACTTCAACATGACAACGACAAGATGTACCTACCTACCTGTACCCATTGCCTACATATGAACGATATTTTACACTTTTTTCACTTGACCAATTATTACGTTTCATTATTGTAGATATGGATACCTGCTAATACACGACAAGGGGCAAAGACAGCCGTTTCTGTCTGTGTCTATTTTCTCTGCAATGTGGCACAATCCCTACCTATTTCATCAAAATCGATCCATCAGTATCGGAGCTTCGTCTATAACAACCAATTTCAGGTTTGGCAGGTGCAATGGTTACCTATTTCAAGAAAATTCGTAGGATGGCATCCTGAGACTTGTACCCAAATACCCTCGAACGAAATTGGACTGATCGTAGATCGTGATGGTTTAGAATCCATTATAAGGTATCAGCATTATTTAAGTTAAGATGAATCCTACAAACCGACCACATTTTTTGAAAATCACGAATATTACAATGCGCATGTCATGCCACCTTGAAATAGGAACTAAACAAATTGATTATAGCATTATAGGTTATCGTCATGGAAGGTTACATGCGTATTCGGAGTTGTATTCGGTTTCCCTTGAGCTCCGAATAAGAATTTTCTATTCGTACAACGAATGGACCGATAACCGTTAGCATTTTTCGGGCATGCGCAATGCTTCATTTCTATTCGTAGTTCCTCCCACTACGACTCAGCGTTGCAAAAACTCCCTATAAGCTGCTTATAATACGGTTGAATTAACCGTAATTGACCAGACGTTCGTAATTTTTACGACTACATTTTTAGGGAAGGAACACACAAAACAACTGATCAGACACAAAACAACTGATCAGACACAAAACAACTGATCAGACACAAAACAACTGATACCACCTTCTCCGAACATCCACTAGAGCGAACTGGCGTCGTTTCAAAAGAGTTGAAAAGAGTGTAAACTCCACACACAAAACTGTGTTTCATCTCTCATTCCCACGCCAAGAGTCCGACGAGTATTAGGTATGTCGAGTGTCTCCTATAAGGGTAGGGAAGGAAAGAGTGACGGACGGTGAAGATAGAAGTGCAAAAGGGAAAACTGTTGGACTTCAATTCCAGTCCGTTCATCGTTGTATGCATCCCTTCTTTGCGTCCGTTCGATAAGTCACATCGTATTTCGTACGACATTTGCTCGTGATTATCTCGAACGTCTATCAGTTGCTGCGTTGAGTTTCGCTCGTAATCTTAACACTGGTCTATTCTTTTCTAAACTTTTACCAAATGTTGTACTTGTTGAGTCCTGGGGCCGATTTCATAAAGAAATAAGTGACAAGTTACAAACCGATTTTATGTACAAGTTGTAAAAAATTAGTGTACAAGTGTAGACTTGTAATGCACTGTGAAAATTAACAAGTGTACAGGCGAATTTGGACAAGTTACAAGTGTTTCCCCATCATTTTGAACAAGTCACTGTTTTACAGTAGTATAAAATGGCCGATTTTTAACCTACGTCCGTTCTCCTGTAAACTTGTTATTTTCCAGCATTGTGAGTTGACAACTTTTTGGTGCTTAATATGTGGGAATCCTCTTTCGCTGAAGAATACAGACAAGAAAGAAGCATTCAGCGTAGGAGACGCCAAAGATTTTTTCGGCCACGAATAAACGCTCATTTCGTGGGTATTTTTGAGTTTAAAGAAATTTAGGATGTCTTCCGAGAGGTTGCTACCATTTTCAGTCAAAATGACGAAAATTTCTTGTGACATTGAAATTCTGCGCATTTTTGAGGAACTAGAAAAATATATTTAAAAAACTGGATTGAACTGGAAGCGGAGGAGCAGCTTGATTCTGAAGTAATGAAGAAATATATGATATAGGTTACAGCAAACTTAGAAAGGGTAATTCTGAGACTAAATAGATCTCTAAACTTCTAAAGTGTATAACAAAACTTTACAAAGTACTTAGCGACTCAGATTGAATTCATTTCCCCCAAAAGATTACCAAAACGACTGTAATCGTAGGTAATTATTTTTTCAAGCGTCTAGTCTTTCTCGTTATACCAAGGACGTCTAGTCATCTAGAGTGAAGTACCTACGTAGATTCCGTTCATAACGATGCCCAAGGGACTGTTACATTAATATCGTTTAAGCAGACCTCAGTACATCTGGAACAGGGAAAGACAAAGGGCAGAAATCAGAATTATGCATGCATTTATGCAACAACAACAAAATTTAAATTGCATACCTAGTTAGAATTGCAAAATATTATTTAGATCAAGCTTATTACCATACAACTGATAGTTTACAATTTCATTACAATCCAAGTGCTCAACTTTCAAAACAATTAACATTAATTTAATATACGATAGCCTAAAAAAAATTGCTCTTAACGATCATGCAGCATGGCTGTCTTTATTCCAACCTATGGGGGGGGGGGGGGGGGGGAGATGAATACAGAGAATGAAGGACTTTATTTTCATATTATATGCGGAATATCGCTGTAAGCTGTAACTTTATGCCTGGAATATTGATTGCAGAGTGGCATAGGAAACCAAACTTCTGATGCAGTTTCCATCTTTACATCCGACCTATCATTATATCTGGCGTCATGGATCCGTTTTGACATCGACCATGGGCCAGAGTTTGACATGACCCAAGTCTTTTAAATTTCTCTGAAAAGTGCTAATTATTATGGGTTGAATCAGATTAGACACCGGCCAAGGGCCAGAGTTTAACATGACCCCAGTCTCTCACATTTCTCTGAAAATTGATATTTATAAGGAATAGTATCATTCAGTTTTTGACATGGAAGGAGTCTTGTTTCAACCGTTGTCAAGTTCGGACCTTTGTCGTCAAGCAGAGCTACAGTCGTTGATTACATGTAATTCCCATCGTCTCTTTTCAGTAAGATTCCGTTCCTGACATAACTCCGTGCTATCTGTCATTATTACGTTCGCATTACCTTTGTCCGAAATCAGTGAGACTAAACTCCCCTTTATGGAGGAAAATAGTGGAGGGGGGCTCCTCCCCGGCCCTGGTGTTGGAAACAACAATTCACCGAACATAGAACTGTCCTACCTTCAACCTCATCAAATGATTTCTATGAGCGTGTTACTAAAAATCGATTCCGGTCTGCTGATAAGGGTCCTTTCTTCATTTTTGTAGAAGGCTCTGATAAAGACGCTAGAGTAGGAAAACAACACCCTATGTCATTTGGGAGATGGCTCTTCATCCTGGATAACATCAACAAACGCCTTATTACAAAAGTTTCTAGCGTAGGAGGGAACAGAATGAAAATCAAATTTGCATCAGCAAGAGCAGCCAACGATATATTATCACACCACGGTTTTATGGAAAGGAAAATAGTAGTATATATAACGGACTGGCTAATTTTCAAAACGGGTGTTGTACGGATCATTGATCCTAGTTTAACTGATGAGGAAATACTTTCGGAAATCATATCACCTACTGAACCTATAAGAATAAAACGTCTCGTAAGGACTTCAGTCGACCCCGATAGAACAAAACACAAACCTATTACACTTCCTACTTGTATTGTTACATTTGACGCCCAAAGTATTTCCCCTTTACTTTTTTATCGATGGAGACCGTTGTCGAGTCGACACATATATTCCTCCTGTTCGCCAATGCTCGAAAAGCTATCGTATAGGGCACATTCAGGCGCAGTGTAAAAGCGGTCCTAGATGTCTCTATTGTGCATAACTACATAAAAAAGATTCTTGCCCGAATAAATTGAGAAAGGAACGTATTGCATAAATTGTAAAAGTCAAACACACGAAGCTAATAACAAAAGCTGCCCTTTTTATTTGGATAGGGTCAAACGAAAGCGTGATCAGCCTATGACAGACTCATATACGACAGTGACAAATAACAGCTCTAGTGTCTTAGCTGAGACAAATGATAATGAAAATGAAGCATTTCCGCCCCTCCCCGATCGAAAACACTCCGTAAATCTTCTCGGACTCTTCCGTACGAAAACCCAGAGTTGAGACGTCGCCAAACGCAAAATACCATAGATAAAGAATACTGGTTTAACCCCAACCAAGAAACACCATTAATTTCTACTGACATACACTTTAGACCTAGAAACCATAACAGAACAACAAACCACTCAAGTCCCGATGATCATACATGCATGGAGATTGAACAGAATGGGCGAGCCGAAAGTACAGCCAATTCCATCTTCCAACTCATCCCCGGCACAATTAGACAGGTGTATACTTTTAACACTGCCATACATAATTAACCAACTTATTAGTAATCAAATTATTACAAGCAAAAACAATAAACAATAGAAATTACAATAATAATAATTGTTGTTGTTATAATAATTATAATTATTATGAATAACGGTCATAAACGCATAACAATTTTCTAGTGGAACGCTCGCTCACTTGTGAGTAACAGACCTTCTTATGAACAATTTTAGTCTGAACAAGCAGTAACATTCCCTGCGATTTCAAAAACTTATTTCCGCCCAGGCCGCTCGTACTCATTTAGAGGATATGATATCCTCAGAAACAACTGGGATGACGATCGTGCTGGAGTTGCACTCCTCATCAAGCATGGTATGAGATACAAAGAATTATTGCCAAACGTTTCAATTGCTGGTTTGGCGTTCGTAGGAGCCCAAATCGTTCTTTCGAATAATACGAAGCTACATGTAATCTTATCCAACAATAATCGAAACAATATAACAAAGCAAGTGTGGCAAGGTTTCTTTGAGAGTGTACCTCACCCAAGTGTCATTCTAGGTCACTGGAATTGTCCTACGTATTGGTGGGATTCTAAGGGCGCGGCTTATTTGAGGCTGCTGCTGAGTACAATTTTTGTTTCTTGAACGATGGCTCACCAACATTAATCCCGTCAAGAGTCCAAAATGTAACCTCTGCTATAGGCATTTGTTTTGCATCAGCTCATATGGCTAGCGAATTAGCATGGGAAATCTTCCCTGATCCAATTGGCTCTAACCAGCGGCCTGCTCTGATAAAGTCCACGCGCGATGAAAGTTTGGAAACCGATCAAGTGTACGAGTCGATGGAATCTTATAAAAATGGTTTGGACCGGGTTCCGTAACGTGTTGGAGGAGAAATATTACCAAGCTGATTTTGAGTCGCTATGTTATGAGGATTTTTGTCAATCATAGAAGAAGCATGCGATGATGGAGCTCCAGCCTCAAAACCACTCTTTGAAGATTTATAACTGCTGGTAGAACTCAGTATGTTCTGAAGCAGAACGAAAGCGAAAAATGTCTTTCAACAGATACAAATCAAACCAAAAATACATAACGTATGTATATAGTCGCTAGTATCGCAGCGGACAGTGCCAGGAAAGTATTAGTGGAGCAGAAGTCGTCAAACTGAAAATTTATGCGGCAATCTGAACAGAGGTACGCCAATTAAGAAAATATGGAGCCAACTCCGGCCACTTAGGAATAGTTCGGCCAAACCATACAACATCTTGCAGGACGGCCCCTAGGTAGAGGAATTCCTTCAGAATTTGGCTCCGGCTTCAATGATGGATCAACCCTTTATCCGCCCTAACAATCTCTCTTAACATCCATACCACGATTCCTTCTTTGAACCGTTTTCATTAGAAGAATTGGAGTAAGCGAACAACAGAGTTTCATCTTCATCGCCAGGAAAAGACGGAATAACTTATCAAAATCTACCCAATTTACCGATTTCATATAAACGCAAACTCTTAAGCCTGTTCAATGCCTTATGGCAATCGGGAGAATTTCCTGATTCATGGAAGGATTTTATAATTGTTCCCGTTCAAAAACCTAATAAACCGGCAGGAGAAGTATTGTTCTATCGTCCCATTTCATTGGCATCATGCATAATGAAATGGTTTGAACGGATTATCGAGTATAGGCTCCAATGGTGGCTGGAAAGTAACAACAGGCTTCCTGATAGCCAGTATGGATTCCGATCACAGCGATCGACAATAGATGCAGTCCCCAAACTTACCACAAAATCCAGGGCGGCTTTACTACAAATATTTCAACACTAGCACTCTTTTTAGATATTAAATCTGCGTACGATCATGGGCTGCTCCCAAAGATGCACGACCAAATGGTAAAAATTGGCTTACCACCATTATTTTGCCAGAACTTAATAGCCCTGTTTGGTGAAAGAAGGCTCTGTACTACAGTGAATGGAAATCTTTCGTCGACACGAGTCATGTGGAGAGGATTGGCTCAGGGGAGCACTTTAAGTACCATCCTTTATACAATATATGTCTCAGGCTTGGATGAACTGTTACCAGAAGGTGCCAGCATCCTGCAATACGCAGACAAAATTTGCATTTTCAGCACTAATAGAGGACTTGGGAGTTGTGCAGATGCTCTAAGCGAGTTTGTTACCATTCTACAGGAATTTTTCGCATCCCTTGGTCTCGAAATTTTGGTGGATAAATCTGTGGTATTCCCTTTTACTCAAAAAAGAAATATTCCATTTGGTGATTATGTTAATTTCGGTAATGTGAGATTCCCATGTAACAGAACCATCAAATTCCTGGGACTTACACTCACAACCAAACTAAACTGGAACTGTCACATAAATGATTTAGCGATAAGGGCGGAAAAACATCTCAATGTGATGCGGTGTTTTGTCACTGCTTCCTGGGGGGCAGATCCAAAAATAGCCGCACTTTATTACAGAGCCACCTTACGAAGTCTTTTCGGTTACGGATCTTTCCTTTACGGATCAGCTAAAGTTACAAAGCTAGAAATATTGGATCCAGTCGAGGGCACTTCGTCTAATAATCGGGGCACTTCCCAGCACGCCTCTTAACTCACTCCGGGCAAAGGCTGGTGAGCCACCGCTTCACCTGAGACGAAGACAGTCAGCATTCAGATATCTCGTATCTGTGTGCAGCCGCAACTCTCGATTGACGTTCTGACGTGCGATTTTGGAGAAAAAACAGCTGTGCAACAGCTTCATTTCTCTCTCACATAACCTAGCTTGGACCCAACAGTCAAACACCCCCTTCAAATACTTGATAGATTACAAGGCACTATTGCTTCGCCCAATAATAACGAAGCTCCCGGACTCAGCATATGAGACATCAAAATCGGCAGAAGTGTACCTTAGAGATCATCTTTCACGTTTATATCCAGAACAATCCTACATTTATACAGATGGATCCATTCTCCAAGGTAAAGTTGGCTGTGCAGTATATGTAGCATCGAACAGAAATCTTTTGATACCGTCTTTGTTATCATGCATCCATTTATTCGGCTGAGGCATTCGCCATATACGAAGGCTTAACGTTTGTTCAACGAACAAGAACAACAAACGCTGTCTTCATTACTGACTCCCAGTCCGTGCTATCCAAGATAAGATCCGCTAATTCAACGAATAACCAGGGAATAATAGAAATGGAGATAAGGAGGATACTCTATAACCTTAAAATCGAGAACATGCTGGTAAGGTTTGTATCGGTGAGAAGTCATCGAGGAATTGAAGGCAACAACATCGCGGACCTCAACGCTAAATTGGCGGCATCCTCAGCTGATCTTCAACTTGTCTCTTAACTGTTCCCCCCAACAGAGCTCAAGATGGTTATAGTTATAACTAAGGATATAATTAACCATTGGCAGCCGCAACATGCAGCCTACCGCGCTGGGCACCGGTACATCAGGAGTTTCCCTCCACCTAGACTTCATGCGTGGCTTAATGATATTCCGCTAAGGCCTAAATCCTTCTATAAAACGCTTTCGAGGCTGAGGACCGGCCACAGCCGCAGGAGAAAGTATTTCTTTCGAATCGGTAGTCACACTCTGTCAATCTTGCTCTGAGGGGAAGGATGAGCAACATATAATAATGGAATGCCAGACCCTCAATAGTGCCAGGAATAAACTTTTCGACGAGGCGGCCAAAGTAGTCATGCAACCGTTCAACCTAGAAACGCTCCTCTTATCCAATGACATCACAATTTACGATGCCATCACTCAATTTCTCAAGAACTCCAACAAAGTGGTATGATATTAGTTATTATAAATGGTGCTTTGCAAATGTTTTCAAACTTTGTCTCAATATCCTAGAAAAATTCAATTCAGCTATTAATTTTAATTGTCAGTCATTTATTTTTCAACTGATGAAGTACATGAAGACCATTATGTAAGGGCTGAATAGTTGTACTAAAGCCAAATAAATAAATTAAAAAAAAAAAAAAAAAAATGGACCAGGAGCCAGAGTTTGACAAGACCCCAGTCTCTGACATTTCCCTTGACATCATTTTAAGCAAAACGAATACAGAGAATAAAGGGCTTTTATTTTCATATTATATGCGGAATATCGGTGTAAGCGGAAACTTTATACCCGGAATATTGATTGTAGAGTGGCACAGGAAACCAAATTTCTGATGCAGTTTTCCATCTTTACATCCGACTTATCATTTATCTGGCATCATGGATCCGTTTTGACACAGGCCAAGGGCCAGAGTTTGACATGAGCCCAGTATTTTACATTTTTCTGAAAAGTGCTAATTATAATGGATAGAACCAATTTTTTGACATGGGCCAGGGGCCAGAGTTTGACATGACCGCAGTCTTTGACATTCCTCTGAAAATTCTAAGGGATAGGATCAGTTTATGGGGTTGATCATTCTCAGTTCAGAAACACAAAACTTGCTCAATGGAGTTTGAGAGGTAAATAGCTCCAATAACGTGTGTAAACTAGAGAAAATTGTTCATGGTCATCTCGTGGAGTCATTTGAAGCCCGACTGAATCTTTTGTTATTACTAAGGAGGTGAGTTTTTCATTTTGATTCTCCATAGCTATTACATATCTTCATTGCATTGACCTCCTAGCTATACTCGTACCAAATCAGTTTTTCTCGTAGATTCCATTCCTGGTATTGGTTTTCAAATATTATTGAAACAAAAATGTGAAAATTCGGTATCAATTACTGGTTCACCAGTAAACTACTATACGCCAAACTTTAGTATAAAAAGTAGCGAAATATATCATTCTCTCTGTCCAAAGTTTCCTGAAAAATAAGTTTCTGGTTCAGTATGACAAGGACTGAATGAAATGCCGTCCAACACTGGGTAGGGAAGGAACCACTCCTTGTCCAGAACTTGTATTTGACAAGACTATACATTTTTGAAGATGATTTCGAGGGACAAAATTAATCTCTGGTGTCAGATGTAAAAAATGTAAAATAATTGTGTACATTACTGGTCATCAATAATTTATGCAACCTTAAATTTCACGGTCAAAGACTGGGTTAAAAATTGTATTCGGAAAACCGATTTTAAAGAGGTTTTATAAATTAAATATTATGGGTTTTAAATACCTACAGAGTCGAGAGAGGATATCCGAATGCAGCCGATAATTCTAGGAATAAGTGTGATTAGAATACACAACCTCGCATGTGCCTTGAAAAAGTTTAACATTTCCTTAATGAGTCAAGCATTGGCCCCTTCGCCCTAAGTATTCATTTATAAGACAGACGAAGCCAATATTCAGTATGTAATTACTTAAGTAAAATACAGATAGTTCAATAAAATCTGGAATACACCAGGCCCCTGAGAAACACTCACAACAGGCCCCTGAGAAGTTGTAAGGAGGAAGGTTCGATAATAGGACATGGAGTTAGCACTATCATATTAGTCATTCACAATTGTTTGTTGTTATATTTATTATATATTATAATCGTATACAAAATCAATATGTATTATATTATAATCTGTATAATCAGTGTATCTATCTAGACATCTATAGAGTATCTACAGATTTTAAGGGACAAACTCGGGGAATCGATTCTAGAGCTCATTTCTGATCGAAAGTTGCTTATAGATATTTCTTTTTAAACGCTTTGTTTTCAAGTTATTCAATTTCTAAGATTTTTTTCGTGTTTTGTACCTTATTACATTAAAACGGCCATAACTCCCCTGGAATCACAGTAAACTCAAAACTAAGGACACCTTTGGAAAGACAGTTAAATTTCCTATAACCCAGATATAAAGTGAAGTTGTTTTAGTTAGGTTTAATTGGTTAAAAAAAAGCAAAGTACAAAATTTGAAAAAACATTTAAAATTGACGCAATCCCTCCTGTTTTTCTGCCACGGGTTAGGGAATTTTTCGGCGTGCACTCTTCGGGAAAAACATCCTTAAACTGTCAGCTTTTGAATGGTTCAGTCAATTTTACTTTTACTTTGCTAATTGCGGGGAATAGTATGTTTGTTTGTAGAAAAATATGGTTTTTACTACGAAATCGAGGGTTTTAGTGAAAAAATGACCCTCTATGTAAATCCGAGTTGGGGGCCGGTTTCTACGTATTTCTTCACGCTGAATCGAATAGGAACTCACGAATTTTTAGTTTATTTTTTTTTTTATGCTCAATTTTATGTGTTTGTAAGGGTAAAACTAGTTAGTTAAAGTATAAAACTCGGTTATAATGGAGTTGGGGAGATCTGCAAGTGATGCTATTCAATTCAGCGTGAAAAATACGTCGAAATCGGCCACTAACTCGTATTTTCAAAGAGGGTCATTTTTCACAAAAACCCTCGATTTCGTAGAAAAACCATGTTTTTCTACATAAAAGCATACTTTTCTCCCCCAATTAGCAAAATATAAGTAAAATTGACTATACCGTTCAAAGCTGACAGTTTAAGGAGGTTTTTCCGAAGAGTGCACACCAGAAAATCCCCAAACCGGTAGCAGAAAAACGGGAGGAAAAACGTCGATTTAATTTTTTTTTTCTAATGTTGTACTTCGACTTTTTTTTAAGAAATTGAAACTAACTAAAAAACTTTATTTTATATCAGGGTTATAGGAAATATAACGGTCTTTTCAAAGGTGTTCTTAGTTTTGAGTTTACTGCGATTCTAGGGGCAGTTATGGCCTTTTCAATGTCAAAAGGTACAACACACGAAAAAATCTTAAAAATTGAATAACTTGAAAACAAAGCGTTTAAAAAGAAATCTCAACAAGCAACTTTCATACATATTTGTTAATCTGCTTGTTTATGAAATCGTATAAACCCGCATCCTATGTTCCTGAATCTAGGAACCCTTTCAGAATGCCTCAAAACGGATACCCTTGAAGAAAATTGTGGGAAATATCCATTTAAATTTTTTAAGAACCATTGCAATTGCTTCATTTTCTACAAAAATTCCCTTATACTAAAAGATAATACAATAACAATGTAATATCCATAAGTACGTAACCTCATTATTATAAAATCATTTTGTATTAACATCTTGCCCTTTGTGCATTAAGTTGACAGTTGATATAAATAGGTTGGCAATATGTATGTTTTCTCTTTAAAAGTGTTTACACAATTGACATACTAGTATGTCAATATATAATTCATCTATCCGCCAAAGCTACTAGTATCGTCATGTATATCAATATATAATTCATCTATCTGCCAAAGCATCAATTTATATGAAATGTCCTCTGAAACTTGCTTGACGTCCATTAAGAGAGATCTTCATGTTTCCGATAACATCGAACCAACAAAGTTTCCAGGCCGCTCAGCATTTCCACTCAACTCGACGGTGAATGACCCCCACCACCAAGTACTCCTGCTTCCCGCGTTACCTTGATGCCGATATTTACTTCTCGGCATATTTACTCTCCGTCATCACGTAGGGAATTATTCTCCCGATCACGGACCTCATTCAATTAACTAGCATTTTCATTGGCCCCCTCCCTACGGCGCAGTTTCCAATCATCCGAGTTTCTCGTCCGACGAATCCGAGAACGAATTGGCTACCCGCCGCTTTTCCACCGGCTAGTCCTGGAGTTGGGCTACAAACGTAACCCCACCCTCGGAGTTAGTTCTCAAAGTTTACTTGGGGGCGGAAACCCGGCCCCTCGGTCGGCAGGCTCAGGGCTTTAAGATCCTCTTGTTCCGCGGCTTCTGTATTCTCAGCACATTATGGGACCAGGCTTAGCGGGTTTCCTAGTTGGCTGCTCCTGGGCGACAACATTGCTACTCTACGTTAGTCGAATAAAATAGATTAGAACATGTTTGCGAAAACTGGTGGCACGAGTGTGCTGCCATGCAAAGTCAAAACACCAACTAACAAGACGAGGCTCCATTGTTGTGGTCACCGAGCACCCTTTGGTCATAGTCCCCTAGCCAAAAAACGATACTATTACAGGTAACGAAATCATTTCTTTCTGAAGCTTTCCACGTAGGTATAATCAAAGGGAGTTGTAACTTCCTAATTTTCAATCTCACAAAAACCGTTCTCCACTTGTTGGAAAACTCTAATTATTACACGACACATTACAACTAGTGGTGCCGTGTTTTCCCTTCCTTCTGACAACTAGGTACTTGTACATTTTGGTCAAAGTTTTCTGTTTGATTACCTAGAGTGACGATTGAGCTAAATTCTCCCCTCACCACCCTTAGAAGTAGAAATTTGATAAAAAGTTATCTGGGATATCATCGAGAGGCGAATGAAAGGACAGACTCCATCTTGATTATCTGAATGAGCCAATTTCTCTCCCGTTCACACTAGGAAGTTGAAATATGACAGGACGCCTCTGTGAGGCATCAAGGGACAAATGAAGTTATGGGCTTCAACCTGATCAGCTAAGTGAGCTAAATTCTCTCCCGTTCCCCTGACAAGTTGCAATTTGATAGGGATCCTCTCTGAGGTTTCAAGTGGTGAATGAAATGATGGGCTCCATCTTGATCAGCTGAATGAGCTAAATTATTTTCTGTTCACCCTAAGAAGTGGAAATTAGAAGTAAAACCGCTCAGGGACATCAAGAAGCGAGTTGGACAAAGAGGCTGTCAAGTTTTACATGGAAATTCAAAGTTTAAAAAGTTCCAGTGATGCAGCATGATCGTATGAGCGAATTTTCATAAACTATCTACCGTATTATAATACGTTAAATTTTATTGAAAATTGAGCAATTTCAGTAAAAATAAATTGTTAAAAACCAATTTTATGGTGCCAATACTCATACTAAATAAAATTCGATGATTCAATAGAGATTTTGGATTTTTAGTTTTTTTGCAGTTTTTATAGATTTTTAAACCAAATATTAATGAAATATAAGTACGGTTTTCTGCATAATTTTCGGTACAATCTTTTAAATGTCCTAGTTAATCGTTGAAAATTTAGTATTGACTAAAATTTTGCTAAAAAAATAAAAATTTAACGATTTTCCCCCCGTTTTTAAGATTTTTTTTTTTTTTTTTGTACATTTTTCGAAAGTTGACCAATTTATTGTGCTCAAAAATTGTTGGCCAACGATTTCATCCTTTGTGTTTGGAATACCTGATTTTTTGGCAGAAGAACGGTATTTTTATCTCAATCCTCAGGAGAGTTATCGTCTGGAATGACACATGTACTCGTATATACATCTGAAAAAGCGCAAACTACAGGAATCGTTTCATAATGCCTCAAAACGGATTTCAATGAAGAATTTTTTCAAAAATTTTTATTTTAAAATTTTCCGAGCTATTGCAATAGCTCCATTTTCTACGAAAAGTCGCTAATACGTATCCAAAATGCAGATGCTTCCTGAGTAGGTAGTGGAAACATACTGAACTATTATACTTGATCACATATTGGCAAGTACCTACCTAGTGCATCATAGAGAGGTCCCTATGTCTCGTGTTTGGTTGGTACGATGTATAGTTCGGTGATTATAGTCTGGATTAAACAAAAATACAGCCACCGAGATCGGATGAGAATAGTTAAAACAACATGATTTATCAGTATTTCCACCACCAAATGAAAAGTCAAACTCCTTAAATATGTACTAAGAATAAACCGTATTCTTTATTGTACAAAATACAAATCACGAGTATCGTCTATTGTAGCATTGGCAGCGCCTAAAAGATCGGTAATTACCCTCTACTCTCCCTAACTTCGACATATTCACAATTCTTAAGGTTTGCTACATAACTTGAATAAAGGTGGGCTCGAGCAAAATGAGAATCATGAAAATCGGTTGAGAATTGTAGCCTGGTCAGCGTCAACAAAATTTGAAAGAAAAAAAAAGAAGTTTTTCCCCCCTTTATTTGTCAAGAACTTCAAAATTTCCAAAGTTTATTGCACAACTAGACTACAAAAAGTTCCAGTCATGCAGCATGATCGTATGAGCGAATTTTCGTTAATTATTGTATATTGGTAAATTGTTTTGAAATTTGAGCTTTTTGAGTGCAAGGAAATTGTTAATTATTATTTATATGGCAAAAACGTATTCTAAATAATGATCTCCTATTCAAATAGAGTTTTTGACTTTTTAGCTTTTTTTACAGTTTTTATCGATTTTTTAGCAAATTAAGTACATTATACAGCATAATTTTGTACATAAATTTTTGAATGTTCTATTTTATAGTTAATAAACATTATTTGAGCAATATTCTAACAAAAAATATAAATTCAACGATTTTTAGCCGTTTTTAGCGAATTTTTGAAGAAAATTAAGCTATTGCTCTCGCCTCAAAATTTGTAGAATGTGAATTTTTGAAAAAAAATTATGCAGAAATCCGTTTCAGGCTATTCTGAATCATATCCTGAAGTTTAACGCATTTTTTTATGTATGTATGTATATATGTATATATGTATATATGTATATATGTATGTGTCATTCCAGACGATAACTGTCCGTAGAATTGTGCTAGCAACTTCAAACAAATTTTAAAATGTTAAGGACACAAAACGAAAGTTCAAGTTCGTTGGCCAGCATGATCGGATTACATCTTCGGGTTGAAATTTTCAAAAATGTAGTCAAAAATTTCAAAATAGCCTGTTTTTTGCGATTTGTTGTGCGAAATAATTTTTTCAGCATACTAACATGTGGTATATTCGGAATCAGCGTGAAATTTCCTATAAGAATATGTATCAAGTTTTCAAAAATTTCAAAGTTGAAAAATCAGTCAAAAATCGAAATAATGCCGTTCGCTAGTTGTAAATAGCGACTGAAATGTCGAAGATTTCTTCAAAAATTCGCTCATGGGGTCATGCTGCATGACTGGACTTTTATCCATTTTTAGTGATTTTTTTAATTACATTTTTTGAAATTTTACCAACTTAATGTGCCCAAAAAGTACTTGACAACGAATTCATCTTTCCGTTTCGAAGGCTTGATTTTTTTGGCGCAAGAACGGAATTTTCATCTCAATTCTAAGGAGAGTTATCGTCTTGAAGGACACACACGCACACACACGCACACACACACACACACACACACACACACACACACACACACACACACACACACACACACACACACACACACACACACACACACAACACACACAACACACACACACACACACACACATGCATATGAAAAGCGTTAAACTCTAGGATTCGTTTCAGAATGCCTCAAAACGTATTTCAATGATGACATTTTTCGAAAATTTTGAATTTAAAAATTTTCGAGCCATTGCAATGGTTTCATTTTCTACAAGTATTCGCTAATTGTGATCGAACAAAAAGTATTCTAAAAAATTGTTGGTTTTTGGACACACGCAAACACCTAAGGTTTATCACGGATTCGGTCTTGCAACGGTCTAAAATAGATTTGTATTCGGTTTTTTTTTTTTCTCATACTTGGGTTGTCCCTCACCCCCTGGATTTATTTCTTATGAATTTAGGAAGCTTTCCCTTATGTCCTAGCTGCAGAGAGATTCCTGAAATAGCACAAGTCCTGTCGTAGCACAAGGGTTCGTCAGAAATCATGGTAGTGTCACTTTCTATCGCCCTGAAGAGCTGGAATTCGCAAAAATCTGTTTCAGAAACACTCAATTAACGGGTGGTAGGTACTTAGGTACTTGTTTTTGATACATTTTTATAGTTACGTTCAACAGATGGTAATAACCTTGGTACCTACTAGTTTTTGATAGGTACGTTCAGTTTCAATGAATCGAATGAGACCACCTAGGACTGAACGACAGAATCTCAAGCGCCTTTCGGACAATATAGTGCCATCCTGTGCGATGTATTTTTGAACCGACCTGAAGTCAAGTAGGAATTAGCGGAGTAAGAGGCCTTATGGTATTGAAAGATAGGTAGTACCTACCTACCTAACCTACTCAAAAAATATCTCAGCCCCCTGGTGTCCAGTCCCATGGCTTTTTGGAAACCAGGATTTACAGGGGACTGGAACAGGATTTACAGGGGTCAGTAATATAAGTTTGAAACTATCAGGCTGAGACGGAAAATTGTCTTCTTCACAGCCTCATATTCACTCTATGGGAAATTACTAAAAGATCAAAATTTAAAAATTCACTTACTCTCAGTGGAAGAAGAACCCTTTTGTTCAGGGGTCTAGGCTAAAATGCGGAGGAAACTCACTATTTTGGGTGTAACTTCGCTGAAAATGGGTGCAACCACATGTAGTTTGGGGAATCATAACTTTAAATCAAAATGATCGTTCCCTGAAAGAATTAACTCTGTAACTCAATCCCACTAGCTGATCTCTTTCATCAAAGCACATAATCTAGGTCCATGGACATACCAAGGGACTGGGGTTTGGACTTTTTATCGATATATATATATATATATATATATATATATATATATATATATGGGTGTGTGTGTGTAGGAAAGCATTAGCACTAACATCATTCACTAGGAAATTAGATACCCCTTATCATACTATAAGCTCGTTTTTTTTGTTTGTGTGTGTGTGTGTGTGTACGTCGTACCAACTCTTGCGAGGCTGAAATTCTGCCATTTTAGGAGAATCACCCAAGCACGACCATAGCAAGAGACTAACCAAATAAAGAATGATGTGCAACATAAATAATAAACACGTGCAAGATCCTCAGGATCCTGACAACAGCCTCAAAGCTTATGAACCTCTAACTGTGTTCCAAATGTATACAGGAACAATAATCTGATATGAGTCCCTCTATAAATTTCTCCAACACCATTATTGTGCGTTGTATACATAAAAAGAGGCTGTGATTTAGCTCTAAGTTACCGACTCGAGTTGATTCTGTATCAACCACCAGTACCATACGCTAATAGCATGTTAAGATAAACAATGTCCTCATATTCTCTACCACTTTCAAGCAAGTGAATGCACCAGGCATTCATTCCGTAAGCACGACAGAGATCGATTTGCTAAATCCCATGCTTACTCTAGATTCGGATGATACATATTGGCATCGAGTTATTCTTGAAAACAGTAAATTCGACACCTTGGTGGAAGGGAAAAGTGTCTTTCTATGAGAAGAAGCTTCATGGTCTTTCTTGATCGTTATGATACACGGCTTCTTGGTCATATTGCTCAATAGGTTGAGGAATAACCCAACTACTACAACAAAACTACAACTTTTCTTCTCACAACTGCTGAAGTGTAACTAGGAGTGCTACTGCACTGAGTTGTAATTAAAAGTTAATGCTGATTTATATGACTTAGCTGTTGCTACGACGTGTTAATCTATAGCACCTACCAGTACCACATCAATGTCCTTACCACATTAAATGTACATACATGACGATTTAGATGCACAGCATATCATGAGTAGGTTAATACTTTTAACATCTAATATGAGAGGTGAGTTGAGATGAGATGTGAGATGGGTTACTCATAGCATCCTTCCAAAGCTCTTACTCATTCTCAACCTAGACATTGCGCTCATCTAGCTAATCCCCCCAATTCTGCAAGAAAACTCCCTTTAGATATTAGGGATACCATCAGATATTAGATTTATGCAAAATTCAAAGTATGAGCCTTATTTGAGAAAAATCTCAACGAGACTTCAGTACAGTGATTCAATAACAAAACAATAAATGAAAGAAGAAAGGAAGAAAGCTTACACACCAGTCCACAGCCACAATCACTACTCACTGTAAACGGTACCCTTGACTATCAACATCCAAATGCAGGTTGACGTGAATCAACATCACCAATACTTGAGATAAGGCGGTAGGAAAACCATGACAGTAAATATGGAACGTTAAATAGATATGATTAACAACTTTTTTGAACCTGACCTTCAAAGAAAGAAATTGGTCAACAACAAGGTCAATCAATGTGTGGTTGCAACAAGATGGAGCCCACTCAGCGAGAAATTCTATGGCTGTTCTTAGAGCAATATTTCTGCACCGCCTCATCTCACGTTTTGGTGATGTTCCCTGATGTTCCATGATCCCGTGGGTCGTACGACCTAACCATTTGTGATTTCTTTTCATGGGGGTACCTAGAGGCACATGTTTACAAATCGAAACTTCTCACATTCGAAGAACTCAAGAACAGCATCCATGAAAATGTAAACGAAATCAATAGGGTGATAAAAGAGAAGGCCCAGGGCTTTTTTCCCCCCAATGAAACTGCCTGTCATTCACTATACGTGAGCTCACCCTGCCAGGATCCTCTTGTATTATTTAGTTACTATTCCTGATGCATGGTTGAGCTATCATAACCAATCACAGTCGCACTAGGCTTCAGCTAGTCAATACCAAAGTTGGGAAGGTTCTGACAGACAAGTTCGCAAATCCCATTCATGTGCTTTCTGACGTTTTACGATTACATGCTGGCAAAAAATGCGAATATGACTAAGCAATTACGAAAAAAAAACCCATTAATTCACCCCGTGGTGCTACAGCTCGTTACGAGCCCTGGATAATCCCTCTCCATTCAGTTCTGTCAATCGCTTTCCTCCTCCAGCCTCTGACCCCCATCTTCCTTTGGTCCTCCTTCAAATCGTCCTTTCATAACTTCGTTGCTTCCTTGGTCTTCCATGCTTCTGTCTGCCCCCAGGGTTCCACGTTAAAGATCTTCTTACACCAGTAAAAAAATATCTAGTAAAAAATTGCGTTTGCAGGCTGAAGGAGATTGTGATTATGAGCTACGAACATAAGAATAATTTCGTAATAGGTACTTACAATAAAATGGTACTTTATAGTGATTCGAAAGCAGGAGGCTTTCTTCAATGGCGTCACTGTGGAAGTAAGTACTTGGGTAACACTGTTCATTCAATTTTTAGCCATGGGTAACGGGAAAAATAGAAAATAATGAAATGTCCCTTCCATAATAACAATGCCCTCCCCACATCATTCCTTCATGAACCAAGACATTTCACAGATCACAATTATTACTTAGCGGTCATTGTTTTAAGAGAAAGTAAAATAATAGTTACCACGTTGTCATTTAATTTGACTCAAGCGGGTGTGTGGCTGGACGCATAATTTAAAAACTCCTCGCAACACTAGCAGCATGTATGCTTGTGACAGGGAAGTACATGTGCCTTTTGCGTCATGCTTGTTTTTTAAATTACTTGTCCCACCATGCACCCGTTTGTTTCAAATTGAAATGAAAGAGTTGTAACTCGCTGTCTATTTTCTCATGACAGCTAGGTACTTATTGTAATCCATGATATCTCTTAAGGTGGCTCGTTGTGGTCGAGAGCTCGTTGCTCCACACATTCGGAGTTCGTCAAATAGATCAGAATGATTTGTATAGTCAGGTGGTCTGTATGCTCGCAAGCTCGCACCTCAAAAATAAATAAAAATCCTGAATCAATCCTTTTAGTAAAATACAGATTTATTGTGCAGATAGATCAAAATGACGTTTAGAAACATGTTTCGGAAGTTGAAATACGAAGCAAGAAATTTTGTACCGGACTGAACTCAAACCCGGGACCTTCCGCTCAGTAGTCCATAATGCTAACCTCTATACTATGGTGTACGTTATTGGATATGGAAGAATCACTGTTAGAGAATATAAAGTACGCAGTAGTATTTAGTACGGTGGTTAAACCAAGATTATATTTTTTCACTCAACACATGTTAACAGGATAGGAGTAGGTACTACATGTTGATTCGTAACAACAGTGTGATACCATGAATGTTATTAGGTAGATGAAGCCACCACTTACAATATCCAACACTCCCCTTTAAGTGGTACTCTGCGAAGGCTTCAAACCCAATAGTTCCGTAAACAATCTCACCTTCTGTCTGGGTAGCGGCTTCGTTAGGATGTCTGCAACCATACGTTCAGTTGGTACGTATTCAATGCTGACGTCTCCACGTTCCACTGTCTGCCTGATGAAGTGGTACCTGATGTCGATATGTTTCATTCTTCTGTGATGTACTGGATTGCTAGTCAATGCGATCGCTCCCTGGTTGTCATTGTACAGTTTCACAACATAATTGACTCCGGTCACTTCGTCCATGATTCTTTTCAGAGCTGTAGCTTCCTTACTTGCTTCAGTTAGCGCCTTATAATCTGCTTCACAGCTTGATAGAGCCACAGTCCTCTGTTTTCTGGCTTCCCTAGAAATTGCTGCATTGCTGAGATTGAAAGTGTAGCCTGTATATGACCTCCTGTCACTTTCATCGTTCGCCCAATCAGCATCAACAAAACCTTCCAATTAGTGTAGGTCAAACGATAGCTCTTCGTATTCTTCAGATAACGAAGTACTCGTTTTGCGGCTGTTACATGGCTATTGTCGAAACACGTATTGAATGTGCTCAACACACTAATTGAATATGCAATATCTGGCCTTGCGCTGACTGCCAAATACATTAGCGACCCGATTAGTTGTTGGTATGGAAAATCAATTGCTCCCCATGGATCTGCTCTCTTCAATTTTACGTTGGTATCCATTGGAGTATCTGTCGGCTTTGAATTTTCCATATTGAACTGTCTCAACAATATCTCAATATATTTTTCCAGGTCCAAGCTAACTGAATGCTTCGTCTTGTCTCGTTCAATCCTCCATCCCAAACAATAGCTTGCCTCTCCAAGATCTTTCAGTTCAAATTCCTTTTCAAGATTATTCCTGAGCTCCTCTTTTAATTGATATCTATTTACAAAGCATAATAAATTGTCGACGTAAATTGCAACATACATAATTTCATCTTTTGTGGTTCGAAAATATAAACACGGATCTTGTTTCGACTGTTGGTGCTTGCTTCAACCCGTAGATTGCTCTCTTCAGAAGACACACCTTGTTTCCTTCCACTTTGAAACCTTCTGGTTGCTCCATATACACGGTTTCATTTAATTCACCATACAAGAACGCTGTGTTTATATCCATGTGAAAAATATCCAAATCTTTTTCTATTGCCAATGCCATTAGCAACCTAATAGTTGAATTTCTAACAACTGGAGCAAATGTTTCTTGAT
This sequence comes from Adelphocoris suturalis, assembly GCA_030762985.1. NCBI lineage: Eukaryota > Metazoa > Arthropoda > Insecta > Hemiptera > Miridae > Adelphocoris > Adelphocoris suturalis. The sequence continues at coordinate 58,786,078 of CM061045.1, forward strand.
AGTCAATTCCATATCGTTGAGAGAAGCCTTTTGCTACCAATCTTGCTTTAAATTTTGTTATCTTTCCGTCAACTCCAGTTTTCTTCTTGAATAACCATTTGTTTTTCACAACATGTGCATTTCCAGGACGATCAACCAACTTCCAAACTTTGTTTTTCTCCATTGAATTCATTTCATCCTTCATTGCTGTTATCCAACTTTTTCTGAACTTTCCATAACTTCTTTGTAGCTTTTTGACTCGTTCATTTCATTTGTGATACAGTTATAAAGTAGTATATCTGACGGCCATCTTCGAGGTTGAGGTGTTCTACTTGATCTGCGAAGTTCAACGGTTTCATGAGGTTCATCTGTTACCCCATCAAGTTGCTCCTCATCAACATCCTCTTCGTTGCCATCATTTTCAAATTGAAGTTCTTCATGTTGTTCCTCCTGAGGATCTAAAACTTCATCCACTTTTGGAACTGAAATAATTTTTACTTCCATATCATCATTTGACTTGGCTTCTTCATTCATATTGTGGTGTTCTTTGATCATTTCCTCTTCCAGGAATATTACATCACGAGATTTCTTGATGAACTTCGGTTTTTCAGGGTCAATCATTCTACACCCCTTGGTATTTTCGCAATATCCTGTAAAAAATATTCTTTGCTCTTAGAGATCTAACTTTGTGCGTTTTGCTGCAGGAATATGAGCGAATGCACTACACCCAAAAACACGGAGATGAGACAGATCAACTTTTTCCCCTGCCCAAGCCTCTTCTGGTGTCATTCCTTTCAGTACTTTGGTAGGCGACCTATTCTTCAGGTACGTTGCTGTATTGAAATCTTCTGCATAGTACTTGAAATTCAAATTTGCTCCTTGTAACATGCTCCTCGCTTTCTCAACAATAGTGCGATTTACACGTTCTGCAACACCTAATTGTTCTGGCGTATATGTCACAGTAGTTTGATGAATTATGCCAGACTCTCTGAGAAACGTTTTCATATTTTTGTTCACATATTCTGTTCCATTATCTGTTCTTAGAATCTTTATTTTCTTGTTAGTCTGATTCTCTACAAGAGCTTTGAATTCACTAAATATTTCCTTCACCTCACTTTTGTTCCATTATCTGTTCTTAGAATCTTTATTTTCTTGTTAGTCTGATTCTCTACAAGAGCTTTGAATTCACTAAATATTTCCTTCACCTCACTTTTGTTTTTCATCATATACACAAAAGTTTTTCTAGTACAATCGTCTGTGAATGTCAACGCATATCTTGATCCACTCCAGCTGTCAACAGACATTGGTCCACAAACATCTGAGTGTACCAATCCCAATTTTTCTTTTGCTCTGAATTTGCTGCTTTTGAAGGGTAGACGACTATGCTTACCCTTGATGCAAGCAATACACTTCTTGAAATTCGAGTTATCATAAGTCACCCCAGTTGCCAATCCTTCGCTGAGCAACATCGTAGATTTGGAATTTTGGTGCCCTAATCTTTTGTGCCACAACTCTTGAGAATCTTCTTTATTTGATACTGCATTTGCCTGTTTAATGACTTTTGACACAGCCAACTTGAACACACCTTCTTGATAAGTTCCATGTGCAGTTTAATTTCCTTTAACTTTACAATCACCTTCATCAAAGATATCACATCCTTCTTTTGAGAAAATCACAACTTTCCCTTTGTCTACTATTTTTCCTACAGATAGTAGATTCGTATTCAGCTCACGAATATACAGGACATCTCGAATGGTTGTATCTGATAAATCACCTGACAGCTTTATCTTTATATCACCACAACTCCACAACTCTTGGCTATTATTTTTGAATTGTTAGCTACTGTGATTTCTTGGTTTCGAGTTTGTTATCCATTCTTCTCTCATTGTCATGTGTGAGGAAGCCCCTGAATCAATTATCCAGACATCATGATTTGATTTCACAAAGCTAATAGTGACTGTTGTTTTTCACTATCCTTCTTATCACTTCTTGTCCTCTTCTCAGTCTCCCTTGATTTACACTGAAATGATTTGTGTCCCTTTTTATTGCATTTGTAGCAAATGGGCACGAATCCTTTTTTCTTGGGATTTATAGAAGTGAGAGCTTTCTCTTTCTCGTTGTTTTGTCTTGATTCTTGTAGAACCAACATAGATCTGATGTAATCGCTCGTTATTTTTGTACCAGAGCTCTCGATTGCCATGATCATTGGTTCAAATTCTTCACGAAGACCACTCAACATTATCACACCAACAAACTCATCTTCAAGACCATCGACAATAGAATCTAACTTATGCGAAATCATCAACACCTCATTTAGGTATTCCTCCATTGAGCCAAATTGTTTCAATTTCAAACTGAACAATTCTCTCAGTAAGCCCAGTCTTCTACTCAGACCTTTACACTCATAGTTTTGTTTGAGTTTCACCCAAACATCTTTCGCCGTTTTACAGCTCCGAACTATAGGATACAAGGACTCATCAATGAGTAGACAGATTTTTGCTTTTGCTTTTGCATCTTTTCTGGGATCATTTTCTTCTCCTTTAACAACTGACCAAAGTTCTTCCGCAGCAAGGAACATTTCAACTCCAAACTTCCAGTTGTTATAATTCGCTGACCCTATCAACTTTTTAATGTTAGGTAGCGTTCCCATTCCACTTGTAAGTAAATAACTAGGAGTTCCACCGACTCTTCTTGGACCATCTCCATCTCCGGCATTTGAATTTGAGTCCCCATCATCAATAGGCATCTTGACTCACTATTACTACACACTTACACAAAGAATGTACACCGGCCGATCTAAATTATTTCAACAATTTAGAAACGCGTGGCTGGAGTCCGAAACTCATGTTAACAGGATAGGAGTAGGTACCACGTGTTGATTAGTAACAACAGTGTGATACCATGAATGTTATTAGTAGATGAAGCCACCACTTACAATATCCAACAATCACAGTATATCACTCTACATGTGGTCGACGTTTGAAGCATAGGCCGTTCGAAGAATAGTGGACTGGACTCGATTCAGCGTGAAAAATAACGTAGAAACCAACACCAAACTCATTGATTTCTAAGGATCAATTTTTCGAAAAAACCTTAATTTCATTCTAAACCACACGTTTTTTAACATCAAAACAACGATTTCTCCCAAATTAGCGAAATACCTAATCCTACCAGATACCTGCTTCCTGGGGAAGTTTCTGGTGATTGTGGCATTTCCAACATTTTTTTGAATTTTGGCAGCAATATATGAGAAATAAAAGAAAATTATACGTTTTTGGGGCATTTTCTGCAGGTAATAAAATTTTTTGCTTACTTATCTTCCTTAAAAATGTATAGGTACACCCACCACCTCTACCTCCACTAATGCTCTACCTATGTAAGAGTCATTTTCTGATAGGAAGTTTAACTTTCTTTCAAACAGTGTTCTTATTTTACCTTGCGATTCGGGGGGAGTTGAGGTAAAACAACGATAAACAAAATCTTAAAATTCAAATAACTTGAAAAGTAAGGGAACCATTGCAATACCTAAATTTCCGTCAAAAATTAGCTTAAAAATTGTGTAAGGTTTGCAGCATTTTCTCAACGTTTTTCTCTAACCTGGAATAGATGTTTACCTCAAAAGTGTTCACTAACTTACACGAGTGTCAAAGAATAGAATCGGGACTGTTGATGGTTGCTGTGATGTAGGTACACTCAGATTGCCAAGAATTTTGCGAGGTTCATTCGTCTAGGATCTGGATTTTAATCAACATTCCCTCGCTTGGCACATCCCGCCATTGGGAGCTCATTCTTTCACTTGACAGACGGCTGGCTACTCTTCCACACGCTATCTTATTTCTTCTCGTTCTGGAACAGTCAAGAATAATATTTCTGTTGGCACCGTTCCCCTCTGAAGTTACCGGAGTTTCATATTCAAGGTTTACGGCTTTGTGTGGAGAAGATTCATTCTCCATTTTCGTGAATCAACTCTACCTATCTCTGTCATCATCTATATTTTAAGAGGATATTTTTCATCGTCCTCAACGATAGCCGTTATTCTCTCCATCTGTTCCAGAATGAAAAGCATTAGGGATGACTGTGACCGCCTTAAATTTCTTCCAACAAACAAGAAAAGATAACATTGGCATGCAACATGACCATCTGAGCGAACGTTGGTGTTAGCGAATTTTCATAGAAAATTAATTTATTGCAATAGCTCCGAAAATTTTTGAGTAAAATGTTCTCAAAATTTGGATCGTGAAAATTCGTTTTGAGGCATTCTGGAACGATTCCTGCATTTTAACGCTTTTCGTGAGCATAGTGTGTGTGTCATTCTAGGCGATAAATCTCCTTAGGATTGAGGTATAAAAATCTGTTCTTTTGTCAACAAATCGAGCAATCAAAAAGAGAGGATGAGTTTTTTGAACACCATTTTTTATCACAGAGAGTTTCTCAAATTTAAAGGCATATGGCGCAAAATTCACTAAAAATGATGAAAATTGCTAAAAATCGATATATTTATACACCTTTCTTTTTATTTATGAAATTTTATTGTTAAAATTTAAATAACATTTTTTGAAGCTGAATATAATTTGGAAAAAACTTTGTTGCCATAAAATGAATAGCTAACGATTTCTTTGCCCACAAAGTGCTCATGTATCAAAACATCTTAACATGAAATATCATACGAAAAATTACGAAAATTCGCTCATACTATCATGCTGCATGACTGTATGACTGTCAATTCATACTACTTTTCAATAGGTATTTTAATCTAGATTTGTGCTCAAGGATTTATTCAAACTCTTTCGAAATGATGAGCTACTATAATAACGAGTTTGAAGGAGTTAGGTAATTATTGTCATTTTTGAACACATTAAGATAATTAGAAATTGAGTCCACAAAAATGGGAAAAAATCGGCATGCTCGTTTTATGGCAAACATACTCTTGTAAATAAACTCCAGCAATAAAATCAAATCGTTATAATACCATAATTTTTTAAGGCTATTTCTGAGCATATTTTACCGAAATTTGTGAACATTTATGTGTTCGAAAATCACATATAAGCTGGGAATGTGCCTGAAATCTCGGCATCGCGATCAATTAGAGTAGTGAAAAAAAATATATGTACACACACACACACACACACACACACACACACACACACACACACACACACACACACACACACACACACACATATATATATACATATAATCCTTTGAAGTTCAATATTGGTTTCAGCAAATTTCCGTAGAAATGAAGCTATTCCAATGGCTCCAAAATAAAATAAAACCTGTGTCATTCCAGACGATAACTCTCCTTAGAATTGAGATAAAGAACCCGTCTTTACGCCAAAAAACCAAGCTTTCCAAATGAAAGGATGAGTTCTTTGGTCAGTGGTTGTTGAGCACTATAAATGCACAGCTCAAATTCAAATATGTGCTAAAAATAACTAAAAATGGCTAAATATTGTTGGGGAGAAACGTTGGAGTTTAATAAAATAAAAAACAGTTCAAAGACAGAAGGCCTTTTTATAAAGCTTGTTATAATCTGAACTGTCCGAATAAAGAAACTTAATAAAATATGACGATCCGTCATCAAGATACCTACGGAATGTTTCCGTTTTTTGGCCATTTGGCCCCAGTTTTCGGAGTACGGACGGATTTTCTTCTTCGATTTTTGTAATCTAGGTGCCTGTCTTGAAAAGTGAACCAACCGATTCCGAGCTGTTATTTTTTATTTCATTATATTTTTTTGGTCGATTGTAAACATTAATTATTGAAAATAGTAAACCAAAATGTGATATAACAATACGGTGAAGAAACTCCTGAAGTCCGTTAACTTTATATTTTTAGCAGAATCCTTACTTGCAAAACGTTTATCAAGTATGAACAAGAACACTCAAATTTATTTATGAGGCAGAATGTTTCTCCTAATTCAACAGATGACCGTTTCAGTAAACACATGTGCTCCAATTTATAAACAGTTTGACATAAGCATAATGCGATAAAATGCAAAAATTCGCTCATATTTCTATGCTGCATGACTTGAATTTGTATATATCAACTTTTTACTTCATATTAACAATTAAATAAACTGTTGTGTGGTCACTTGAAGCAATTTTAAATACTTACAAATAGATGAATTTAAAGTAATTGCTGTTGAAATCCATTCGCACTTTGGGACTTCATTAGTCCTCTGTGGATGTAAAAGGGATCATCTAGCTGGTGAAAATCACAAGTCTTGAGTGACCTTGAGGAACCGGAGAAGGCACTCGAGTTTGTAATGTGTCAAAGGGAAAGTAAGGGAAGTAAGCTTGGGGGAGTGGATGCGTGAGCCGGTAGGGTAGTGTGGTAAAGTAGTGTTATAAAGTAGTGTGGGTGTATAGGTAATGAATGAGAGGTCGGTGGGGCTGGAGAGGAGTGAGCGGAATTTTCGTGACACTTGAGGAAGGGTTGTGTTCGAGCCCTTTGAGAGATTTAATGGCATCTGGTTGGAGGTTAGTATCGCGTGCAAGTCCCTTACGAGCAAGGCTCCCGAGGCCATTGAGGACTTCAAATTGTGACAACGAACGAATTTATTTCGGAGAAGCTGTTGCCTAGTAGGTGGGCAAAGGATGTATAGCATTTTCAAGTCGAATTCGTGACATTAGCAAAAAATATAAATTTCAATAAATAAACACTGAAGAGAAGGTACCACGGGGTGTTGCAACTGAGCAGTGAGAATCAATGTTTGCACAATTGTTCTCATGTGTTGCAGATGATAAGACACACTATTTCATATGACAACAAATATAGTGCGTTAGATTAATCAGAAGGATTGATGAACAAAGAAATAGGCATTAAAGCAGTGATTTTATTAACCCATCGTTGAGGCGTTGCCAACGCCGAAGCTTAGTTCCTTACTTCAGTTGAAAGTTCACAATAAGAAAACATTGTACTGGAATACAAAAAGGAAAAAAGAATATAAATAGTCAAAAAATAATTAAAATTAAAAAATTAATGTAATGAAATAAATAGTCAAAATATAATAAAAATAAATAAATTACCCAGTATAATAAAAAATAAATAGTCAACAAGTACCTAATAAAAATAAATTAATTAATGTAATAAGAAAAATTTAAAAACTTTCAGTCATGCAGCATAACCGTATGAGCAAATGTTTGAGCAAAGGATCGTATTATGCTGAATTTTTTTGTAATTTGAGCACTTTAAGTGCTAAGAAGTTATTAATTACTCGTACCTATCAATTTGATGGGGGGAAAAACTTGTTCTCAATAATATTCTGCTTTTCTAACCGAAATTTTAGATTTTTAGTTTTTCGCAGTATTTATTGATTTATGTAGCACATAACAATGAAATTAAAGCAAATTTTTCAGCATAATTTGCTGCATACAGTTTTCAATGTACTAATTATTATTTGGTATACTTCATTGGGTAATATTCACCCAAAACATGTATGAATTTAATGAGGGTAATGTTAATGGAATAATATTAGACGGTCGGAAGACGAGTGAATTGGTAGTGCTGTATTTGAGGGGCAGTTCAAATTTGTCAAAAATAAACTATTAGTAAAAATTAGTGTAAAATTTTCAATGGTCTAGTTCGAGATTGATAAAAATTGTATATAAAGTTATACTCTACTATAAGTACAAAATTAACCATTTTAAGCCCTTTTTTGCCATCAGAGTTTTTTTTTAAATTGAGGGCGATCTGCAAGCCCTCGCGGGTAGGATGGTATCATCGACAAAAGCCGATGCACCTACTCGCAAACCCAGGAGCGAGATCGAACGCTATTTCAGCTGGCAGCTTACACAAGGCCGTATCCCCGACCAGGTTAAAGAGGAGTGGCGACAGAGGATCCCCCTGGCGTACCCTGTGCCCAATGACTACATCCCTTGACATCTCGCCTCGTGCCTCGAGGACCGTCATGCCTTCATGGCACAGGCAGGCCACATAAGCAATTAAACGAACAGGTGCCCCAACACCATGAAGGTCAGGGCAAAATGGCTTACAGTGTCAAAGGCTTTTGCGACGTCCAGAGCAGCAAGATGGAGCTGCTGTGTCTTAATATGGGCCAGCGGGATGACAGTTTTGAGAACTGTAAGGTTCTCTGCTGTGTCATCCGCTGGCCGAAATGCTCTCTGGACATCACCTATGACACCTGCTGCTTGGAGGTGAAATGCCAGAATCTTTTGGAAGTGGTGGAAGACTGAAGATATAGATATCGGACGGTAGCCTCCCGGCCCGTCACACACACACACACACCACAACATTTTTTGGAAAACTCCCTTCAACGGCGGAGGTAGCAGACCATTAAAGTTCAAAATGAAAATAAATAAATAAATGAAATGGGAAGGGCGCCCAGGCTTACCCGATGCCCGCCCTTCAGGAAGCTGAAGGAGGAGGAGGGAGAGTGGGATGAAAGGAAGCGCCCCTTCCTGAATGACCTGACCATTAGTTTAAGCCCTCAGGGCAGGGGGGGTGAAGATACCACGGAGCACTCCCGCCAAGATGCCTAACTAGAGTAAACCTATGTAACTTTTCCCGCAGCACACCCCGCGCCATGATACGGTCACGGCCATGACCTTGATGTTATTGGTCGCCACTCCTTTTACCTCGGAAAGGTACTTTTTCAATCTTTTTTGAGGATTTCATTTCAATAACCAATGGAGACCTTCCGGGGTGCTGAGATATCGTGTATAAGAGCATATACATATAAATATAAAATTGAAGTCGGGCAGCATGACCATACGAGGGGATTTTCCTAATTTTCCGCATAATACCTGTTATTTTTATTTTTTATTAATTTCTTTTTAGAACTTCTTTTGCACAAAAATTTCTTGCAAGAAAAAAATTATTGAAAAAAGTTTAAAATAATATCGCACTACACAAACAAATTTTAGGATGAGGTAGGTACTAAACATTATTTTCGGTTTCATTTCTCATGCAAATAGGGCTGTCATTCCAGATAATACTCGTATTTCTTCTTAGTCCACAAAAAAGGATGAGTGCTTTAGACAGCACTTTACGAGCACAGTAAAGTTCTGAAATTTCAAAAAATGTACCTAAAATATCTCAATAAATGGCAGAAAATAGAAAAAATCGTTTTTTCATTTCGTACGATTATATTAATAAGAAAAAGCTCAACAGCCATAAACTATAACGTTACCTACTCAAAGTCATTTTGCTCTTTCATTAAGATGTGCTAAACATTGATGAAACTGCAAGAAATAGTTTAAAATCCTAATATATTTTATCTGAATAGTAGAATCTTATTCAGAAAAAGCTGTTTGCGATACATCTGGTCTAAATTATCTTACATTTAAAAAAATCACTCTTGGGATCATGCTTGCAACTTTTTTGTATATTACCTATTTTCAATAATGAAGCTTTTTTCTTGGGTCGAATGAAAAGAATTCATTAGTTACCTTCTGAAAATGATGAATCATGAAGTCCATTGAGAAAGAGGAGGAAAAAGAACATCATCTGCAGTTTTTATCTAATTTTACACATCTGAAATGTGTTATAGGCAAAATCCAATACAAATACGGTCAACGTCAGCGACCTATTCGGGCGGGAATGGGAAAGTGGTAACATTAGGTCTCAAACCATTGAGTTCCTATTGGGGTTTTTACGTTCTTCGACGGCAAGGAAGAGGTTGTATTGCAGGGTTGGACGATATTGAATGCGTGTGATGGGGTGGGGGAGGAGAGGGTTGGCAGGACCCTTTCCATTCTTCTCCCCCTCCTTCTTCACTCTTTTGCTCTCTTATACCAAATACAAAGGTAGTAGGGCAGGCAAAATCGTAAAGAAAAAAAAATCGATTTTTGCTGTCTACTAAATAAACTAAAGGATTGCCATTACAATGGCACATTTGAATTTTTCCAAATAAGTGTGAAAATTTGTCACTTGAGTTCTGCACTAATACGAATCAGCTTCGTGCTATGGAACTTCAACTTAGGGTAGGACACCTACACAAAACAAAATACAGGTAACAAATGATAAATCGGCATGGATATTAAAAAACAGGCTATCGTATTCCACTTAAATTATTCCACTTTATATTCTCTTATTCCCAGAGTCATTCCTGACACTAAGTGGCGCGTTGAGATGCAAGGAGGCAACGTTTTCAAATAACTCGTTCTCCTGAAAGAATGTCGTTGTTTCAACTTGGCCTTCACTTTTTTCAAGAACAGCTCATTCTAACAGGGTGATCTCAATTTATTTCTTATAGAGGAACGAAATAATCAGATGGTATTACCAAAAACGGCTTGGTTTGGCTTGTAAGGTTTTTAGAATATTGAAAAACTGTGTCCTAAAAGGTATATTTGGAATGGGAAATAATAAATAAAATTAATAGGTAGTAATAATAATATTAAAAATAAATAAATAACAAAAAATAATAATTTTTTGAAGACCATGGCCAGTGGTACATGTTAAGACAATGTTGAACTTGATAAGATGAACAACATCAGAGAAACTTGTCCACGAAAATTTAAAAAATCCTTTAACTAAATGGCTTGTTACTCTTTACCGTCATAGCGACTCAGTAGTCACGAGATTCCAGATGCTACCCAAGTACAATTCTCCTTTTGGCTAAAAAAATAAAAAAAAAAAAAAAAAAATAAATAAATAAATAAATAAATAAATAAATAAAATGAAATAAAATTGTATAGCTCCAAAAATCTAGAAAACGTTTTCACAATTTTCGTCACGGAGTTAATTCTGAAATTAATTAATTCTGAGATTCGAGGAGGATTAATTCTGAAACAATTCCTGGAGTTTATTATTTTTTCGAGTTTTTATATATATCTTTTCAGAATGCCTCAGAGCGGAATTATTAATAAACGCTCCAATTGCCTTCCCTTCACCTGTACTTAACTATTATTTAGATCCTGTTGTGATGAACTTGATAAGCGTTCACTGAGTGACCTTCCTCCAACTTTTTTCCGATTTGAACGAGTTTTAGGCTCAGACTCAAAGAAATAGGGTTTTCTCGAAATTCATGTTTGCGCATGCGTTCTCGCTCCTATTGGACTGATGGTGAGGACACATGATAGGGAAAATATGGGCGCACAATCCCCTGACTTTTTATAATTGTTTTAATTTTGTGGAGTTTTGCTGTACAACGTATTTGGCAGAGGCATATATGGTACCGAAATTGTTCAGGGTGAAGTACTCAGTTACAGACATAGTTAAGAAAAAATTTCCCTTTTTTGGTGATATATTTTTTAAATTTCAACTTTGCCACTCAGACCAAGGAGTTCCTCAAACTCCAACATCTCTAAAATCCAGTACCATCAAAACGCCAAAAAAAGTAATATAGAATGGGATTTATGGTATTTTTTGAAGAATGTAGTTTTTGAACCAGTTTCAGGCAGCTGAAAATTCAAAATCGCCAGTTACGACACCCTCAAGGATTAATGAGGGACATATCTCAAAAACACGAAAAATAATTAATTTTCTCGAACAGCGGAATAAAAATAACCAAAATAATGCCAAACTTACTTTTATATTATTAAGTCTTAATAATTCCCGTTAGTAAAATAAGAATATATCCTTTTGCTCCTTGAAAGAGACAAGAAATGAGGTTTTATACAGTCTTAAAGCAAAAGCGCAAAACAATAAAATCTCTTTAATCTTAATAACTGTGAATTAAGTGTGTCTCTTGCTTTCCCACGTTGAATTTCTCCTAAACAATATAAAAATAACAAAACATGTAAAGTGATCGTTCCTTATTAGCAACTAGAAAGTCTTATCCATTCCTGTAAGAGTACGATTCTTTGGTACTTTTCCATTATGTATAAAATACCCCCCCGATCAATTTGTCTTCAATACGCCCGCCATATGTTTCTAGGCATTCCTTCTTACTTAGATTACATATGTACGTAGAATCGATGACAATTTCAAGCTGTGGGAAGAAATTATATTATTTAAAAAAGAAAATAATGAAAAAAGAATTACCGTGTTTTCAGAAGTTGAGATGTTGTCGGCGAGGACTTGTTGAAACAAAGTGGCGTGGTTGTGGTTTGATTGCCTCCACATGAATTCGCACGCACAAGTGAATGCACATGTATTCGCACAAATAGATCAGAATACTGTGTATAGGTTGGTGGTCTAGATCTCGCATCTCAAAATTATGTAACATCAAGTACCTAGTCAATCCCTTAGTAAAAATACAGATTAGTCGCACATGTAGGTCAAAACGATGTGTATACTTTGGCGGTCTGGATGCTCACAAGCTCGCATCTCAAAAATACATAACATCACATAATCTAAGTAAGAAGTAATGGCTACAAACATCGGGCTGGCGTATTGGAGACAAATTGACTGTGGGGGGGGGGGGGGGGGGGGGGGTATAACGGAAAAGTACCGATTCTTTTCTGGAACGCTTTTATGAAATCACCTCAACACCAACTTGAAACCAAAATTTAAATCTAGCCTGTCAAAATTTAGTTGTAGAACTTAGGCACTATGAGTATCACTCAGTAGGAACTATTCAAGAATAATACAAAAACATATTGAAAAGAGATACATTACAGGGACGTCTCTGTGAATGGATTTTATTAAATTTTGGTGAGAGTTGAAATGATAAAAAAAAACAGAAATATCATGACTTCTCCGAATTACCCCCACCCCCCTCCATCAATTCCCTCCAAATAGTAAATTTCCAGTATAAAATTTGAAACTCCTGAAATGTTTTCCGAAACGACTAAAGTCATAATTGAATTTAATAAATCAGGAAAATCTGATGAGAATAGTTAAAACATCATGATTTATTACTATCACCTCCTCCATTCACACCCTTTCATAATGAAATTTGAAATTTCTGATGTACGATCCAAAACTAGACCGAATTCATAGTTTAAAAAAATAATAATAATTACCAAAAAAAAACGGGCGAGAATGTTACAACCCATGATTTATCAGTATTTTTCCCTCCATTCACCTCCTCACATGATGAAATTTAAAACTCCTGACTTATCTTCCAAATCTCCCTTTATCAAATTCTTACCTAATGGAACAAAATAAGAATCACAAAAATCGGTTGAGAATTGTAGCTTGGGCATCAATGACAAAAATTTGTCGCATACACATACACTCACACATACAGACATACACCTATGGTTACAGACATACAATCCAGCTGCTGCTGCAACTGCCATTCCTTCAGACACAACTCGTAATACAGCCTACATCTGCTCATCATTGAACCGTAGTTTACAGCTTATTGGGGCCATTTCTACCTATAAAATACAATATTAATTTGTTTTAAAAGACACAAGAATATTATTGATTAATGTATAAATATCTAATCATTATGATTACCTAACGAGCAAAAACGTAAAATATCAGCAATACATATCGCAAGATCAATTTGGAAGTAGCTGTAATTTCTGAGAACGAGTTACAGACAACCATGGGTTCAGTCACAGGCACCCCCTGTACAACACTAGTCCCACTTATCGGAACATCAAAATTCCTTCACCAATCGATTTTTCAGGTTCACCTCTAGCCATTAGACTCTGTAAGATGTGAAAAACTGAAAAACGTAGTTACTGTATGTAACTACGAACTGGTTCTCTTGAGGGACCATTGACATACACCCCCATAAAAATACATACACCCCGCTCAAATACCGATATCAAAATTGAATTCTACCGGTCCAAAAACATGAAAGAAGAGACTTACAATTACAGGAAAACAAATTATCACAAAAAATTATGAACAAGTATGAACTTACCATCTTATCAAAACTGATTAGCTGGCGGCCATAACTAAACTGAAACGTGGGCAGGTGACTGACGAAGTGCTGTCAAGCTTCCAAAAAAGTGTCTGCTTGCTACTAGAGTTCTTGGGTACCTCGCAAGAGGGCCCAAACCTGTCAAACCGTGAAACCAGAACCGGAAAATGCCGCCCAGAAGCTTATTATTTGCATTCCAAATCGAAAAACCAATAAGTTTCACCACAAAACTATTTTTTATTAATTATTTACTATATTTCGGCATATTTGCCATTTCGAATTCGAATGTTTTGTGCGCATACGATCCTCCGAGATTAAACGTCAGGCGTTAGCTGGGTAACCATCTTCTCCATGGCAAATTTCTCTGCATATCAACGTCGAAATTCCCACAAAAACGTTTGTAGTTCCTTATATTTTGAAAAAGGCAAATAAGCCGAAATATAAAAAATAGTTTTGTGGTGTAACTTATTGTTTTTCTAAAAATCAATGTGCCTATACCAGTAGGTGATCTTAGATAGCTAAAATTTGATGATGAAAATTAATTATTTTAGCTTGGAATCATCTGGAATTGGTTGCATGTAAATGTAGGTGATGAAAAAGTCTATTAGCTCTTCCAGTAAGAAGATATATCCATACCTACTTAAAGAAAGACAGGTAGATAAAGATGTTCAGGCCCCAGTACTCAGTAGGATTGGGGTGAAATCCTCAAGCGCACCTGAGTTCGGAGATGGGGATATCGACTAGAGTGCTTTGTAACTGATGGTGGGAGGCCTGCGACTACTTATGTTGGCGACGTAAGAGTTCTCGCATTTCCAAGGAAACTAGAGGTCGAATCTTGAGGGGGGGGTTTTTTTTAAACGTCGCATAGTGTGGGAATTTGGCCAATCTGGGAGGACAAAAGTGTACTGTTAACTCGACGATTATTTATACCAGTTACGTCTAGCACATACTGCAAGGATACCCAAAACACACGAATTGGCATTTTAAAGTCCGATAGAATAGAGTGAGACGTGTTCGATCATGAGGATTTCCCGCCTCCTTGCAGCAATGACTCGATTAAGTTACAGTAGTTGTTTTCAACGTGTCGCCACGAGAGGAGGAAGAAAGATTTAGACAGATTCATGTTTTTTCATAACACCCTTATGTATAAGGTAGTTAATAAGCTGGTCCAACTGAATTTCTAATGAGTAGTTTTTATTAGCATCATATTCTTATATACTTGAAATTACATTTTAGCTCTTTATTTCCGGGGGCAGAGTGGGGCAAGATTTTTTTTTTTTTTTTTTTTTTTTGTCTTCTTTAGATACCTACCTGTGTTGTGTGGGAGTATATAAAATTGGACGGTATTTTTTGGTGTTTGGAAGTTATCCTCCAAAATGTGATTTTATATATTTACAAAATCCAGTTATTTTGCGTATATAACAAGGAGGATTAAATGATATTCAAAACTTACAAGCCCATAGTTGGATTTTATAATCCACCTAGTTCGGCTGGTTTGACCCTCGAATGACTCATTCCACCCCGAAAATGAATAACCATCTGAATCGAGAGTGACTGCTTACTGCAAGTAAGTCAAGACCAACTGCGTTCAAAATGTTACAGTCGAAAAATATTATGATTGGTATTTCTAACATGATAGATGTTTTAAAGTTTTTATAAGCGTCTGGTGGCTCGGTTTGTTGCACTTTTGGCATACTTTCGGATTCAGCGCTCTAGGAAGTCTCTGACTCTCAGTTTTCATTATAAACTCCAAACTATACATAATTTATACTTTCGTTATGAAACGGAAAAACACTTGATGCATATCAATAAAACAATGTTATAGACTTTCTTTTTCCTCCGGTTCCTTCTATCCGTTCTCCTTTTTCTCATTAATCATCAAATTGCTCCATTTTCGGAATCTTTTCGCTCAGTTACTCGAGAAACAGACAGTCGTATTTAAAATAACCATTCCAAGAATACAAAACAAGTTCCAACGAGGTTGACATTGTCAAGTGAAGTGGGTAACGAGTTGATGAAGGCGACGAGCTGTCCAGGACTCAGGAAGGGCGAACACGGCTTCCTACCAAGTTATTCATTGTCGTAGTTCGAGCACTAGACTTATCTGCCACCGTAATTCACAAAACGTTGCAGTTAAGTAGTGTGTTCGAGGTGTGGCGATATTATTCAAAAACTGTTGAGACGCATTCGGTTAGATACTTTACAGGGGGTTCCGGTGGACCCCGTTATACTTTGGAGCACCTATAATCAATTTTTTCCTTGAACATTAGGATTAAAACGGATTATTCGTTCGTACCGACGCACATTGCTTTTATATTGAGGTCGTAAGAAAAAATTCTATTCTTATAGAAAATTTCACGTTGATTCCATATATACCTAACCTCATGTTAGGGTGACAAACTAGTCCTTTAATGTTCAAAAAGCAACAAACAGCTTGAAACTAGTTTTGTAGGTCTAAATTTGGAAAAATAATATCATTTCTGTTGGCATACAAAATTATCTTCCTAGAATCATTTTAGGGAGTAAAATCAGGAGTTTATTTTAAAACGACCATGATTTTAAATATTCCAGAACCAGACACACGTAATTCGGATGCTAGTAAGTTGGTTTCAATGAAATAAATATTTAATCAAAGAAAATCAGAACAATGTCATATCCATTTTTGGAGAAAGAAAAAATTATTTGTAGCAATTCCAAGGAACAAGCTCTCACAACTCAGTTCCACCTCTCATAAAGTTCCTTGTTAGTGGAAACTCGCACTGGAACATATATATATATATATATATATATATATATATATATATATATATATATATATATATATATATATATATATATATATATATATATGTATATATTGCGTTTTATGTTGGCAAAGCGTCTCAAGTAAATTTGAGAATGAATAATCACCGCAGCGCAACACTCCATGGCGATGGTCAGTCAGTGACCCAACATGCAAGATCCCACGAGTTGGAATTCAATCAGTGCTATCGACTTAAAGTGATAAATAAGTTACCAGATAAAGTGTCACCCGTCAAGCTTCACATCACTGAGCAGGCACATATATGGGTCTTGGGAGCACTGTATCCACCTGGCCTCAACCGATACAACACCTGACCATCGCCACATCCATTTTTAAATTTTGTTCAAATTTTTTCAAATTTTAGTCTAATTTTTTCCAACTTTTTTTTCTAATTTTTTTCATTTCTATTTTTATTTTTATTTGTTTAATTTAATTTAATCCAGTGAGACTCCAACTCCCTCCTAGTCACCAATAATGCTGGTACTGTGTTGCTTAGGAGCTAATTTCAAAGAAGCAATCCTGCAAGACTAGGAGAATATTAGTTGATTGACAACGAATAACGAAACGTCTCACAGTGAGTCTCACTTTTGTGAATTTATTATATGTAAAAATCTAAGTATATATATATATATATATATGTACGTTCTTGTTTTTGTAAAAATTGTTTGAACATATACATGCTCTTGTAGAGCCTTTCATTGAACTAAGTGTGTGTGTGTGTGTGTGTGTGTGTGTGTGTGTGTGTGTGTGTGTCTGGTTTACCAGAGGGTGGCGGAATGACCCACTGGCGCTTAGGGGGGAGGCTCATGTCAATGGGTCTCCCGACCCTTCTTCTACCGTCTCCCCAGTTATGGAATCAAGACATAGAGAGCCTCATAACCCCTGCCCGCCCATTGGCCAGCGGGGTTCTAGGGGAGGCGCTCGGGGGCGCCCCAGGCAGGGGCGTCGGTCTTCCTCTCCCTCTTCTTCCTCCTCTTCTTCCTATCCTTCTTCCTCTTCCAATGCCCCTGGAGATGTCCATCAGTGTGCCCACTGTGAGAGGGCCTTCAGTTCCAAGCGTGGCCTCAGTGCCCAGGTCTGGCAGAAGCATCCAGTACAGGCCAACGCTGCAATTGATATATAGCGAGAGCGGCCCAGGTATGCTTCTGAGGATTTGCGGCGAATGGTAGCAGAGGAGGCAGAGGCTGTGCGTAATGGGGTACGAAATATTAATGAATTCCTTCAAGCACGTTTTCCCATGCGCACGCTTTCTGCCATCCAATCTCTAGGCCCCACTATAAGCAGCTTGTCCAGGATGCAATCTTGGGAAATAGCTTTGGGGCCTCCCCCGCATCTCCGACAGGAGTGGGACAACAGCCCGCCGTTCAGCGATCCTCCCCTGGGACCTCCGGTCTTCTCAAGGATTTGAAGACTGAAGTGTTGAGGCTCGGGGAGCAGATAGGCCGTATTGATGTTTATGAGAGTGCCTACCTGCAGGAACTGGCGAGGCGGGCTGTTGAGAGGCCTGTTGGCTTGGAAGACGAGGTCGTGGCCTATGTACTCAGGATCTTCCCACAGGTTGGGGATGCGACCGTGGCGGGGCATCAGGCAGGACATATTCCTGAGTCCTTGCCACGTGGAGGTCGCAAAGCAGCTAAGCAAGCAAGGAGGCGGGTCCAGAAGTTGTGGAGGAAGCATTCGGCTCGTGTAGCTACGGAGGTACTGGAGGGAGCTGGAATGAACAAGTTTTGCCCCCACTCCAGGAGTTTGTGGAATTTTGGGAGCCACTTTTGAGTGCTCCCAGCCACAACCCTGGTGTGCCGGTGGTACCCCCAGCTTCCACCAGGGATTCCTTACGTGGCATTATGTGCACGCCGGTGCTTCATGACGAGGCACATAAGTGCCGTGTCAAAAACTCCGCGTCTGCTGGACCTGATGGTATTTCTGCCTGACGCTGGAATAAAGCCCCAAAAAGTGTCAAGCTGCTTATCCTCAACCTGTTACTTCTATCGGGAAGACCCCCGAAAGCGTTGAACTGTGCCCGAACCATCTTCATCCCAAAGAAAGGAGGAAGTGGGAATGGAGGCTACCGCCCGATTTCAATATCATCGGTAGTTTTCCGCCACTTTCAAAAGATTCTGGCATCTCGCTTTCAAGTGGCTGGTGTCATGGGTGACGTCCAGAGAGCATTTCGGAAGGCGGATGGCACAGCGGAGAACCTAACAGTTCTCCAAACTGTCATTTCACTGGCCTGCATCAAGAAACGGCAGCTCCATCTTGCCGCTCTGGACGTCGCTAAGGCCTTTGACACAGTTAGCCACTTTACCCTGACTGATTGTCTTCGTGGTGTCGGGGCTCCTGCTCGTTTAATTGAGTATGTTGCCTGTCTGTACCACGAAGGCGTGACGGTCCTCGAGGCAGGAGGCGAGATGTCAGGGGATATCGTCATTGGGCATGGGGTATGCCAGGGGGATCCTCTGTCGCCACTCCTCTTCAACCTGGTCGTGGATACGGCCTTGGGTAAGCTGCCAGCTGAAATAGGGTTTGATCTCGCCCCTGGGGTGCGAGTAGGTGCATTAGCTTTTGCTGATGATGTCATCCTTTTCGCAGAAACCCGTGAGGGCTTGCAGATCTCCCTCAACGCATTTGCTGAGCAGCTAGCCAGGTGTGGTTTGGTGGTCAGCCCAGCTAAGTGTGGGTCGGTCTCCTTGGTCCCGTCGGGTCGACAGCATAAGGTGAAGGTAGTGGATGAGGAGTGTTTTGTCTTAGGACAAACTTCCATCCCTCCCCGATCCGTGTTGGAGGTCTGGCAGTACCTTGGGGTCGACTGAGGCTCCATTGAAGCCACAGCAGAAGCTGCGCCTCCTTCGCACGTACTTACTGCCAAAGCTAACCTATGGGTTAGCCTTTGGCAGGCTTACTGCGGGGAGGCTGCTTGAGTTAGATCGTGAAGTTCGCTCTGCTGTGCGCTCTTGGCTAGGCTTTCCACCTGGTGTCCCAAGTGCTTACATCTACACACCAGTCAAGGCCGGTGGGCTCGGTATTGTCTCTCTTTCTGCCAGCATCCCATCTTTACGCTGCCAGCGCCTGCTTGCCCTTAGGGGCTCGAGCTGGGAGGTCGCCCGCACTGCTGCTGACCTGGACTTTGTCAAGCAGCAGTTGTTGCGGTGCGATCGAGCAACACCAACTGCTCCGAAACCCAGCTCATCTGCTGAGTTCGCTGCTGCACTGCATGAGTCAGTAGATGGTAAAGAACTCTGATAGTGCTCTGAATCCCCCATTTCTACCCAGTGGGTGGAATGGGCTTCAGAGGGCATTGGGGCCCGCGACTATCGCCATTTTCATGCCGTTCGGGTGGCTACGTGGTGTTCGAGGAGTAGTCGTGGGACAGTAGACACCCTTTGCCGTGCCTGTCGGGGTAAAAATGAGAATCTATATCATGTGGTGCAGCAGTGTCCTCGTACTCACGGCGGCCGCATTTTATGTCACAATGCGGTTGCCAAGCAGATAGCAGGTGCTTTGTCATCTAGCGGTTGGGATGTCGAAAGGGAGAGACTATACCACATGCCGAGTGACCGGGGCAAGAAGCCAGATATCGTTGCGATCAAGCCCGATGGGTCTGCCATAATCCTGGATGTCCAGGTTTTCAGTGGCAGCGTGGACATGGAGCAGACCTGGCGGGCTAAGAAAAGTAAATATGATAGAAATGATCTGCGCCAAGCGATATCTGAGCTAAAAGGAGTGGCACCTAATAACATCAAGGTCATTGCCGCGACCGTGTCATGGCGCGGGGTGTGGTGCGGGAAAAGCGCCACGGAGTTACTCGAGTTGGGCATCTCGGCAGGAGTACTCCGTGGTATCACCACCCGCGTCCTGAGGGGTTCTTACTTGAACTGGTGGTCATTTTATAGGGGCACTTCCTTTCATCCCATTCTTCCTCCTCTTCCTGCAACTTCCCTTATCCCTAGAGCCGGCGTCGGGTAAACCTGGGCGTCCTCCCCACTTTTTTATTTTAATTGCGTCTTTGAGGGGAGGTTTATTAAAAAAAAAAAAAAAAAAAAAAAAAAAAAATGTGTGTGTGTGTTCCAAGAAATTCCAATGAGATAAGGTCAAGAGCGGGTAGCAGAAAGCAGGAATAAAATTGTATGCTACTCTTTCTTCATCTTTTTGAGAAATTCACTTCTGAATTTGAAGAATGAGTAATACCTCGATAATACCTATTGTTGGTCTCCATCCTAGTGCCTAATTGGGATCAATGTCATTACATTAAAAGTATTTTATAATCTCGATTGAGTGACATCATACTTGTGTTCATATTCTTAAAAAAAGAGGGTTCGTTCCGATTCATGTTTCTTACCTGATTGATACACTCGAACTGAAGCGGTAGTCAGATCCATGTTTACACCTGGGACCTAAAGACCTGTTGACGAACCTCAAATTTGCCCCTCAGGCATCCATACGCGACTTGTTGTGGCAAGGAACCTATTGTACCCGAGGACCATCTGTTTTTTCCCCCCAACTTTTTACACAGGCCTGCGACGACCACATACCTACTGGTTTTCAAGGCATTTCATTTTTGCACAATCACAAATGTAACACATTTATTTATTTAGATTGGTACGGACAAGCTGAATTAAAAAATAGTAATAAATTAATAGATACCAACATTGAATATAGGAAATAGACATAGAACGGTACAGAACAGGATAAAACATAGAATATACTATAGGATGGTGAATTTAACAAGTTAAGACATTTTAAATGAAGCGAAAACAAACAGTGAATAGGTCAAGATTCAACAGGTCAAAATTAATTACTTAGTGGTAATGGGGTTAATGTTCATTGGTCAGGGCATGCTTATTAATTGATAATACGGGAGGTACTATGAATAAAATCAATGTTAGGAGAACTCGAGACAATAGTATTAGCTTCTCTAGGGATTCGACAAAGAGGTACAGTTAATTTATAGGGTTGAACGGGACGTGGAACAATTGGTTGGATCTGGTATTGAACTGAGGAATGGCAAAGCGGATCATCGATAGGAGCTCGGGACTATCAATGTGCCCGTTTAGCAGCTTATGGTGGAAGGTCATGTCTGCATATCGCCGACGGTGAACGCAGCCAGCATGTCGCCATCAGTTCAAGCCCCCCTACCCTATCAGAAGGTATGGGCCGTCGAGTAACTATGGGATATCGGCTCTCAGTTTCGAGTAAAGGAGACAACCGAGCATTTACTTGGGTTTTAAGAAAAATATTATTGGCGGTACACCATTCACATGATCGGTCAAGACAATTCTGCAGACTACACTACACATGAATCGGACGCATTGTTAAAAATTAAGGCATTCAAAAATAATATGATGTTCATTCGCAAACGAATGATAACGTCAAATTACTCAACTAAGACGATCGACCGTTTGGAAAACGATCCATCCGTACAATAGCCCAAAAACTGCGATGGATTCGAAATATGGTGTCATTCACATAAGCATTAGGTACACGTTTTGTGGATACAACGTAGTGTGAGATGGCAGAGATTGTTATAACTTTTATTATGAATAAGACCATAATAAAGTCAGGACGAAAATATATATTGCATAAGATGGCTAGAAAACATTATTTTTTCATCAGAATTCAATCAAAATAAGTTTATCAACCATGAATTCTAATTCACAACAATGATGTATGCACAACACTACGTCGAAAAATGTAGGTAGGTACTGATATTTCATTAATATGTGCTAAAAATAATAAAAACTGCAAAAAGAGGCTTATATAAATAAAAAAAAAATGTTTAAAAGCAGATTATTATTCAATTCAAGTTTTTCTACCGTCAAATTAATAGATTCAATAATTTCTTTACGCTCAAAATGTTCAAATTTCAAAACAATTGAACATCCATGTAATACAATAATTTACTAAAATTTGCTAAAATTCTGCATGATGGCTCATTGTCATGGAATTTCCATATAACATTTTTTCACCATTTCGCTATTGATGGATTGTTCACAACCGGAGTATTTTGCTTGCGAAATTGAAACTCATCCTACCTGCAAGGTAGGTCGCTCGAAAATTTTCATCTTAATTTGATGAATAAGTATTGTGGAAGCCAATCGCAGTGTGAGGGTTTAGTTACTTATGTTTGATTCACACAGTCTACCAGAGATGGAATTTACAGGACACCGACCATATAGGGCCTCTACCCACACAATCATTGGACATTTCACCGTTTCGTAAAATCACTGAGTAGTTAGTTGTATATGATTCTAGGAGTTCTGGACAAACGGATTTACAGACAGACCCGAGACCAAATGACGAGGAACGTGCAAAAAGTTTCGAGTATATAAAGTCAGAGAGCAAAACATGTGATTAATTATTGCATGAATTACTAAGTAAGACGTCACTTCTGGAAAACCTAATTTACGTTTACTTCTGTGAGAGTGAAAAAAATGCTTCCGATACTGTAGGTAGACTGAAGTGTAACATCAATACGTAAAAATGAGTCCCAAATAATATTTTTTTCTTGTGGAATGTCTCTCCCTCTGTGCACACCACCACGATCCCCCGCTATTCGTGAATTTCGAAACAGCAACATTTTCCTATTTCTCCACACAATTTCCATTCAAATGTATATTTTTATCGTATTGGGGTACCGATTTCGCAGCCCCGTGCGTGCTGTAGGCTTCGGGGCTCGAAAAGGGCCGATTTCCTTATTGAGCTCCTCATCGTTTTCCACCCAAATAATCCTTTAGTAGAAGGAAAAGGAAAAAATCGGAAGGGGTTAGGTCTGTGAATATAAGAACGGGGGAAAATATTCCAGCTCAATGATTTCAGTAAGTTTCTGGTTATGCCTGCTGAATTGAATGAGGTCTTGCGTTGTCATGCAAAAGAGTAATACATCCAGAACGCTTTCGCTCAATTGCTACACTAAAATTGTACAACATGCCACGGAATACTGCAAAATTTTGATAAATTTGCAGGGTATAATAGAGCTTAAACGTCTTAGAATGTTATTTAAAGGCGTCCTCCATCGCAACGCAGATTCTATATTCAGCTGCCATAACCCGGAACTTATTGGAATCATTCAACTAGAATATTTCTATAAAGTCTACAGTCAGCTGCCATAAACCACACTGAAATCACTCTACTGAAATATTCAATATTTTCCAGCAAGTCTACATTCAGCTTCCATATCCAGGAACTAATTGGAATCACTCAACTGAAATATTTTCTAGCAAGTCTACATCCAGCTGCAATAACCATAACTGAAATCATTGAACTGGAATGATATGCAGAAAGTTTACTCACAGCTGTCAAAACCAGGAACTTATTGGTATCACTCAATTGAAATATTTTCTAGCTAGTCTACATTCAGCTGCCATAACCAGGAACGTATTGGACTCATTCAACTGGGATATTTTCTAGCAAGTCAACAATCAGCTGCCATAACCCGCGCTGAAATTACTGAACTAGAATGTTTTCCAGATAGTCTATATTAAGCTGTCATAACCAAAGACTTACTAGGATCATTCAACTGGAATATTTTCCGTCACATCTACATTCAGCTACTTTAATATTCACGTTGTTTTCTTAACCCCCAGTGGCGTGGGACACCAATTTGTGCATCAGGAGCTTCTCACTGGGATTACCTGTACCTGAAAAACGCTGCAAATTATTACACAAAGGTTTATTATTTATGTATTAGACAGCCCTTCTACGTAGATCTCTGGTCCATAATTATTAAACGCCGCTTATAGTATACTTAGTATCGGAATTCGGAGCTTCGGACCTCACAAATGGGTTCAATCCATTACAGCAGCGGAACCTCACAATTTTACGCTTTTTAATATAGTTGATAAACAAAACAATTTATTACCAAGTCATCTTTCCAACACATAAAAGTGTTACCTATACTGTATATTGATATCATTTAATTGGTCAAATTTCAAAAAATGTGCTGACAAAATCACTGAAAATGGCTAAGAATCTTTAAATTGATATTTTTTAGCATAACATTGGTCAAATAAAGTTTATCAACTATGAAATAGAACATTCAAAAATTTATGTACGAAATTATGCTAAAAACTTGAACTTCATTAAATTTTGTTTTAAAAAATCTATAAAATTGCAAAAAATAGCCTAAAATCCAAAATCTCTTTTTGAATAGAAGAGTATCATTTAGAATACTTTTTTTTTTTCATAAAATTAATAGGTAACATTTTCTTTTCACTCATAAATCTCCAATTTCTATACAACTTGAAATATACAAAAAAAAGACACTTTTTCACCTATTTTTGGCTCATAGCACCCATGAGAGTGGAGCGATCGAGCTGGCGAGAAGTTAGGACCAACTAGACCCCAAGTGGAGACTATGTGCGAAAGAACAGATTTTTTAAGTCAGTTCTAAGGCCTTTTATGGCCCGGACGGCGGACGGGGGACGGCGGACGGACATTTCAAATTTGGATTCTACGCACCTTGAAACGTAAAGTGACAAAGTTTAAGGGGGGGGGGGGGGGGGGGGTTATAAAAATTTTTTGCTATACGATCACATAGGCTTATTATTGGAAATAATAAACCAAAAGTGAGCACCATAATAAGTGGCCTCTAATGACAATACCGTTCTTCCCTTACCTGTAGCGTCCACAAGATACGAGTCCAAGCCAGAGCAATAGCAATCTTTATGTTTCTCAAACCCTCTGCTAATTTCAGAGGTATGAGAGAAAGAAGGTACAACACCATCAGTTCTGTAGAGGATTGCAACGATCAGTTATTGGAAAAGATCGAAAATGTATAATATGAATCGGTTTTGCGAGGGATGGGAGGGGCAATACGTGAGTGTATTCGTAAGTGTCTGAAATGCTCGTAGAAAACTACTTCAAAAAATAGATCTTGTGAGGTTTACGAATATTTTCTGATTTGAGTCAGCAATTTTATTGAAAAGTACCTATATGCTGTTGAAAATGGAATGTTGTTTTTCATTCAAACTATGTATATAGTTTTCAAACTATGAATAATGAGGGTTTGATTTATCGATCTCTACCTGCTCGGTTTTCGTTGGTTATTTTTTCAGCTGCATAATAACATTTTTACTTAGTAAACTAAAATAACCTAATAAATCAATTACTGAGAATCCATGATTCAAGAATAAACCTAATAGTAAGAGAGTTTTTGGAACTATAGATCGACCGCAGATGTTTTGCGTCCGACGGCTAAGTCTGCTTGGAGATAATTGAGCGAGGTACTAATCTTCTTATGAGTTGAAAATTTGGTTAGAAATTCCCTACCTCACGAGTTTCAGCATTTTCCTCCGTTTCAGAGCCCTTCGAACTTTTCATTTGCTGACTAATCAGATCATCACTGATGTTTTGTAATTTTTCCTAATGAAATGATTTGTAAATAGCGTTCCTGCTGCTTTAATTTGTTTTTGTCAATACCTACCTTTGTTCAAAACTTTTCTATCTACCTTTTTTTTATTTCAAACAACTAGGTAACCAAAAATGTACACATGGCGCTCCGGATCAAGCATTCGAAGTATTCCTGAAGCGAGCAGTGAACGCTTTGTCTGAAAAGTGGAATCGGCCCTACTCGCAGCTGTCAGGATGGGTGAGAGTGAAGATACAGTTTGCTATAATTCGAGCGACATTTCTTCGAATAAGAGGAGCTAGAAGAAAAGTTGGACCACTCGAATCGAAAGAAGGAGAAGGCTTGCCTTTACTGGTTGACAGACTGGAAAATTTGTCTGAGATTGTCTCCATCTTCTAATAAGATCCAAATTACTCATCCAACTATTCGATAACTCCCAGTTTTCCTTTAACTAAATATATTCAAGGTAGTCAGAAAAATAATGTACTTATAGCCTAGGTATATTTTAAATTGAAAGTTATTCATGCTGTTTTCTCATAAGGGAATCAGAAAAAATTAAAATCGAAACACATGCAGTTGATATACCAATTTCATTCATTACTTACAAAATTTAAGAAACAAAGAAGTTTCAAGAAGTTTGATAATCATTCGTGATAATCACGCGTAATCATAGAATATTTAGAAATCAATAAACTGTTGGGCCATACAGAGTTCATCCGGATGCTACCAACACTTAGAAATTGGGGCCTTCTTCTTGCCTAAACAAACAATGTGTCTTTCCTTCCGAGCGAAATTTCAAGTTGGTGTATACATTTTAAGCACGCCTAGCACCGAGGTCAGCCCGTTCAACTAAGTGACTTGCGGTTTGTCTGGCAGGTCTTCCTTTAAATCCACAACTATTAACTAAATCGTAGTCGGAAGTACCCACTCTTTTTTACAGTCGACAACTTCATGTTCCTTCCAAGTTTCCAATATTGCTGATGGTCGGCAACTCTTTTCGAGCTAAAAAACTCAGAAGTTTTATTCCTAATGACTTGGTCATTGAACGAATCAGTGGCTATTTTTTTCTCGCTGGGTTTTATTCTTGTAGGAGTGACGAAGGAAATCTGGCCAGTCTTCTCGATCATCCGCCTGCTTTCACAAATGATCGAACAAACTGTGCTGGTGAAAATTCCTGTTATTTCATTCGTCAAGTGACAGATCCAAGGTGCCAGGTGCGTCAGGTGAGGTGCTTGGAGCACCTCGTTTTTTTCCCGGAAGGGATTTCAAGTTTTTCAGAACTAGTCAGCGACATTGTAAACACGCTTCACGCCGAAGAGACGGAGAACGTCCTGTTGAAGAGTTTTGTTAATAACTCGGGAATCGTTAGAAAGGAAATTTGAAGGGAATCAATCACGGCACTCGCTAATAATAAGTATTCTACGACAGCAGTTTATATGTGTATTAAAAAATAAAACACTAAACAAAAATAAATAAAGACGGTTTCCACGAATTAATCGATTGCAAGGCAGCCAACACTCAAACATGAAATTTCCTTGCGAGCACTTCTGTGGTTTTTACCGATAAGTCTGCCACTGCAAGGTTGTCTCAGCTAGCAGTTCATTGCAGGAAGAGCCTTCGGAACGCAACCATCTGTGGTCGACTAATAGGTGTCTGACAGGCACGGTGTCCCCTTTCCTAAGCACTAAAAATATGGATTCCGCTCAATGGAGGCTAATATATTTGAAAATTTCTTTCTGCTCATCCCCCCCCCCCCCCCCCCGTTGTTTAGAAATCTGTAAGCCGCAAAGTACGACTGGTGACTTGATTTGAGGGAACTTTTTCTACAAGAAATCACTGGAACCAAAATGATCATGCGAATCCTCATTTTTTCTCTTAGGTGCCCTAAGTGTTGCTGGGAAATTTGTAAGCGTGTATGTAATGTGCTACATAAATATTTACATAATATATCGAACCTTTCCACATATTCTGAGACTTCCCTTCAATACATAAAATACATTTCTAACTGGCAAATGTAAAGTAAATGAAGTATTAAATAAAATTGAAGCGAAAAATGTTTGCTTTTTGTCGCGTTACTTAAACAATACCCACTTCCCTTAATTCAATTCTGTTTTTTCTGTATAACTGATATTGTAGAGTAGATACATTCATTCATACAAATAGTGGAAATATATTTCTCCCTCGCTGTACTCAACATTTTCGGTATAGAACCTCGGTATAAATGCAAACAAGGTTATTCGTAATAATGAAATACATCGCTGGTACCTCTAGAACTAATGGGTCGGAACGATTTCATATGCATTCTTGAAAAGGAACCCAACTCGATATAATATTTTCCTCCCTTCGCAGTTCAGATCTCTCTCCGCCCGATCCTACACGAAAACATCTCTTTCCAACTCGATTTCCTAGGAAATCCAATTCTGTGTTGCCTGCATTGAAATCCATCGGGGAGGGGGGGGGGGGGGGGGGGATCGTATATTTTTTCCTCCTTCCCATGAATTACGGAAGAGTCCTGGGATTATCTATTTTGAAATCGTGTTCCTTTGTTATATGGCTCATGCGATCCGATGAAGCTCAATATTTCTACTGATGTGATAATATCCAGCTTGGTATGGTTCGCATAAAAGGGCTTTTTATTATAAAGGCCTAAGCGGAAAAAGGACAAAAGGATGAAAGCAATGGAAGTACGAATAGGGCACAACACAACAAAATAATATATATATATTTTTTTTAATTATGGTAGTGTTCTTTGACGGAGATTGTTTTCTATTGAATTTATAAACAAAATTTCTAAATAATATTTTGTTATGCAAACCAATTCTTAGATTTTCAACAATTTTTGCAGTTTCAACTGATTTTTTCGAACGTTCCAATGAAATTAAAGTAGATTCTCCTTCACAAATTTCTAAATATACTTCTATACTTTTAATTAATTGATTTTTTAACATTTTTTTGAGATAAAAGGATTTCTTCCAAAGTAACGTAACTTGTTCCCTCATTAGAAAAGCTTCTAATATTTTCGACGCCATGATATTTAAGTTGAATTACCTGACAGATGAAACCATAAGCATTCACTATAGCTCACAAAAAATAGAGTGGTAATATGCCAATATAAGCAATAATCTTGGGAAACGTTAAAAATCAGAAATGCTTTAAACTAACCCCTTTGGTGCTTTACAAACCTCCTCTAAACTTCTTCTGAATATTTTTTTTCCCCAAAAGGTGTGCTCAATTTGATTATTACAGAGGCAGTTGGTTGAGAAAATGGAGTTTAAAACTAAATGTTCACGACTGCCTCAAAGAGTTAGGTGTTGGTTTTTACATAATTTTCCACGCTGATTCGAGAGATGATACACCGAGACCTCCACGGCAGAGTAAATATATATATTTTTTAGATCCAGTAGAATCAGCTGAGTTCAAGAATAAATGTTGGGAAAATGAAAAAACCTTCATTTTTGTGATTTGTGCATATATTATGCATGCTTTACTCGGTGATTACTGTGACAATCTACGTGATTGTCGAGGTTAAATTTCTTATTCTCTGTAATATAGATCTATATATTTATTGAGGTTAAGAGATTATTAAATGTCATAAGAAATTGATCACTCAAAACCAATCAATAGCAATTTCATTAAATGGCGATCCAAGGGAGAGATAATGTGGGAGTAATCTCTGACTAATAAGAAGTCGAGATATATTTAATATAGGTCAATGATAGATAAGAAGATACCACACGAGGGTGAGGTAGGTGGGGATAGCAGTTGGGTTGTAGATATAAATTCACGGGGTGTGAATAATAGTTAATTGCTCTACGAACAACAGAGAGAGTTCTTACCTTCAAGAAGACACGATCTAGAAATGGTAGGGGGAGCTGGAGAGCTCGACGTTCTTTTGGTTAAGTGTCGATTAACAGTTCGTTCGACAGGAACTGTTACATTACTTGAAGAAAACAAACTCCTTTTTGAATGAAAAGTGACGATTTGGAATGCAACTCTTGAGAACAGAGGCAGATGCGAGAGAGAGAGAGAGAGAGAGAGAGAGAGAGAGAGAGAGAGAGAGAGAGAGAGAGAGAGAGAGAGAGAGAGAGAGAGAGAGAGAGAGAGAGAGAGAGAGACAAACAATGTCCGTAAACGTCTTCAAGGTTGGATGATCGTATGAGCGAAGTTTTTAATCTATCATATTATAATTTGTTGAATTGTTGGAAAATTTGAGCTTTTTGAAGCAAAGAAAATGTTAACCATTATTTTTATGACAAAAAACGTATCCGAAATAGTAATCTGCTATTCAAAAAGATCTTTTGGATTTTTCGATTTTTTGAAGTTATATAGAATTTATAGCAAATTTTAATGACATTTAAGTACATTTTTTAGCATAATTTTGTGCTTATATTTTTAATGTTTCATTTTGTATTTGATAAACTTTATTTGAACCTTTATTTGAACCTTTGAACTTGATAAACCTCTGTGAAATAATTCGCAGCGTTTTCAATTGAGTATGATCGTAGTTTTAGTTGGCTTGCGTACGTCATACGGCCCGTCCAGACTCCTCGGCGTGTCATATTTCGAGTTGCCACAACCTATACTTCTATAATTATATACGCATGTTTATATTTCTCGATTTGAGCTCCTATCTATTCAAATAGTTATTGCCTTAATAATAGCATTATCTAAGTACGTACGAAAAGTCGAGGATATGTTATTAAATGTGCGTAGGAAAAGCATTGGTATTAACACAAAAATATGACCTAGGAAAAAACACATATTCATGCCTTGAAGGAACGCAGCCTCATGGTGCCGCACTGTAATATATGGGTATAACACGTAAAAGTAATAAATATCCATTCTCCTACACCCCTCTGCTACACCCCTGGTCACCCCAGACACCACAAGGTGCCGCGGCACCTCCTCTCACTCCACCCCCCGCTCACCCCCCTCACCACCCACCGTGACCCCCTACCAAGCGTGCCAGGCGTGCGTGCTTGCGTAAGTCTAACACTCAAAGCCTCGAAAAAGACACTTTTTCTCCCGTTTTTGGCCCATTGCATCTTTGCGAGTAGAGCGATTGGGATGGTTAAACGTTAGGACCAACTATACCCCAAATGGAGTCTATGTGCGAAAGAAAGGGTTTTTTAAGTCAATTCTTAGGCCTTTTATGGCCCGAACGGCGGACGGCGGACGGACATTTCAAATTTGGATTCTACGCACCTTGAAACGTAAAATGACAAAGTTTGAGGGGGGGTTATACAAATTTTTTGCTACACGATCACATAGGCTTATTATTGGGAATAATAAACCAAAATGTCCGTTTCCTGTGCCCCACCCTGTAGTATAGCACAACCCGCCAAAGCAGCAAGTTTGCTGCTACTCTATTCACTTGGCAAACTACCTGCAAAACTCATAAAATTAACCGTAACACAAAACTCTTCTGCCAAAATCAATTGCGTATTGCCCTTGAAAAGCTGTCAAACAATACCTTTAGAAATACAGTATTTTCAATGATAAATTTTGAAATTTTAATCCCCTCGCCTTGATGGGGGTAATTGAGCTCGCACTTATTCAAATAAAATAAAGACTGATTGTCACGGCCTACATTGCAATTCAGTTTTTGTTATTGGGTGGAATATTGTTCGGTGTTGGAATGGCTTCCTACACCAACAGGGAATATGCGGAAATACGCTACGTGTACGGCATGTGCAATGAAAATTCACTTGCCGTTGCAAAGGAACACCTTCAGTACACGTCAACACCTCCTTTGATCAGAAAGAAAGCGATATGAGTAAATGGTGAATACTGTACTTCTTGTACTTTATATGCAAAACCACAAAACTGAAAGTTTCATGTTTCACTAAATGTAAACTTGAACACAGCTGAATCCACAAGATCTAAAAATTATTTTTTTACTCAGCCTGGGAGGCCGAGGAACGTCATAATTCGATTCAGCTTCGAAAATCATCTGAGTGACTTGGAAACAGCGCTGCTAAATGCTGATTTACTGTATTTTCTTAATGAAATTTCTAGAAATCCTGCATATCTCCCTTTAGGTTTCATTGCCGTGAACTTCATGAAACACCTATTCCTCTGATTTGCCTACTTCTCATGCGCTGATGGTCTCAAGACTATTGCTTATGAATTTCATAAAGATTATATCAACTATGGCCATTGCGCATTTTGTTGTTAAATTTGCTGTCAGAGACAAGACAACTAAAAGCTTTCGATCAATTTCAATGAAACTCTCAGGTATTGAGTGGTTTGGCTCCTATAACTTCCCATATACAAGTTGTACTGCCGTCAGTCCATTTGTATTTAGAGTAGAAAGTCTTGTAATTCAGCTTCAAACATGGATGATTTTCAATACCCAATTTTGCCTCTTTATTGTTTTTCTCACCAATCAACACTACGTCCATTTGTTCATGTAACAATGAAAGAGGAACTTATACTGCCCGTCCCATTCGGCACATTCATTCAACGTGGTTTTATATCAGCATGCGTTTCCCTGAAGAACCGTTCCGCCTCAGAGGTTCACGAATTAATCTAGAGTTAATCCAGTTGTCTCACTGTCGTATTTGAGGGATAACTCTCGCCTTCGGATCAACTCCCTATTAGCCCTCTTCGGTAGAATGGGCTCTAAATGTAAAGAAGACTTTCGGAAAGGAGAGAATATTAATGGTATTCTACGAATAAAACAGATTTATATATTCACCCAATACATATAGGTGGAGAAACAGATTTTGAGAAATATATTTACATATATATTAAATATATATCCGACATAATATATTGGTTGAGAGAAACAGTAATTGATCTCCTCAGTTACAGATTTTCTGCAGATAAAACCTATTCAATCTGAGACAATGCTAAGAAGTTCTTTTCATTCAGAGGATTAACGGCATACGAATCGAAATTCAATTGGGATTGGCTACGACATGCGGCAGCCTTCCAGAGCTTCCCAATTATGCGAAGAGGAATATGTGCTAGTTCGACTGAGTTCAGCCTTCAGCAGAAATAAAAAATCTCTAATAGGCCAAATCGCTGGAGAGATTCAAAAGGATAAGCGGATACGCGAAAAATGTAACATGTGATGAAGATAAGATGTTTGACCAGAATATTCAGAATCCAGGTGATTGCAGAAAGACTATTTTCGAATATCATGGGCAAATCAATTTATCATGAAATATTCAAAAGTTAAAGGAATCCTACAATCGATACGATAGGTAAGCATTCTGGAACCATTGGTTACAAGTGTCTGAATCAAACTTGAAAAACCGTTAAAACCCCTTTAAAAGGTTCGAAAAATTATGTTCATTATTATCATGAACAAATTAATACTTTATAAATCTGAAAGTCAGATATTACTGTGTACGAAACCGTAGAAAAATTTAGGAGTAGGTTTAGAATGCTCGGTTAGGAAACAGCTTTTTGATATGTGTACAAGTACAGGATACCATTTTGCGAATTTAAAAAAAAAATTAAATGCTTCAAAATTTTCTTCATTGCAATCCGTCTTGAGGCATTCTGTTACGATTTCCAGAGCTTTTTTCCCTCTTGATTCCAGAAGTTTGATATATATATATATATATATATATTGTAAGACTCTATTATAATGCGCCTATACAATTTGTAAGCGCAATTAATATGCCTACTCAACTACTGAGAAGGTGTTTTATGTGATTGGTTATTAGTCTCCAATACTTAAAACTGCCTTCCAGCTAAACCCCTAACTTAAGAAAACTTCCAAAATTTAGAGGTTTAATCCCCGATTCCCATTAACTCAGCCCCTGACCTCTATGAAGGAATATCAGGTATCTTGGAATAAATTTAAGGCTTTTGTTGGATTCTCGAAGATTGGCTAGGTCTCCTTCCAATCGTAGGCGATGGTACTTTCAGTGTGGGGACTTAGCACACTGAAAGGATTCTGACCCGGGTCTGCTATGAGTATAACTTCTCATGTTTACAAAAGTCTTTCCACGTAAACTTTACAGTTTATATGATCACAATCACAAATAGACAGGCTGCTTTTAGGGCAGGTGTTGATTCTTGGACGATACTGGGTAGAATGATCTTCCTCCGAAGTTCCAAAATCGTCCCGGGGATTTTTCTGCGCATGCTCAGGCGTTAGGAGCGTTAGATGGATTTTGAACAGCCCTCCAAGGGATGCCATTTAAATTTGGTTGCCATGGTATCGACGAATGGCGACGATCCAATATTCAAGGCGCCGCCCTGGGGGGTGTATTTTCTGTTTTTGGGGAACCAATGACTGACGTCTGAGCGGCGATTGAGAGGGGACTAAAATTTGCTGGGTGGCTTTCCGGCCGGCGCGTGCGGTCAGCGACCTGAACTTTTCGATGAGGTGGATTTGGGAAATTCGTTCGTTTCCCGGGGCCGTGGGACTGCTGTAGCTTGCAACTTCCCAGGCTTAGAAGGCTGACGATCCTGACGAATTTCCTTTTGACTGTGAGCCATATTTGGGCTCACATATATACACCGTTAAGTAAAAAACAAGTCAAGCATTCCAAAAAAAGGAATATATCGTTGAAGAGCACTATATGAGCACAATTAAGTTCTAAAATTTCAATAAATTGTGCTTGAAAAATCACTAAGCCAACCTTCCTCTCCCAATGGCTACAATTTGTTAAATTTATATATTTTAGAAGAGTATTATTTAAAAAAAGTTTATCAATCATAAATTGGAACATTCAAAAGTTCGTGCACAATATTATACCTGAAAATATACTTGAATTTCATTAAAATGTGTTTTAAAAAAATGATAAAACTGCAAATATGACCACGTATGACCATTTGCAAGTCAAATTTCTCCAGGTATTTGCCGCTTTGCGTGCTATATCAGCATTGCAAGTTCTGCTAGTGAGTCATGAACTAGCCTGGTTACCAATTCTGTTTGTTGTTCCTCCAACCATAAACTGGCATCATGTTCCTGGGATCATTCTTGAAACTATTTCATTTCCACTGTCCGATGATAATCCAATTGTCGATTAATAACTTGACCAGTAAATCGGATTCCGTTTCTCTTTCTCGTAAAACACTTTCAGTTGCTTGCGAGTTTCCCAATATAACGGGAAGCATTGTTTGCACTGGGAAATGAAGATGAATGTTGCCAGAATCAAAATTTCCCTCTCGCATTTTACGTTTTAGATCATTCTGAATAATTTATGTTTCGTATGTCTGTGTGTTCGCAAATCCTTGTAACAAGCTTAATTCCCATAGTTGCAATCAGATTTTGATGACAATTTCTGGGAACGTGCGGTTTAAGCTTGACGGTCCCGTATATCAGTTTCATTGTTCACAAATCAATATTATTATTACACTGCGCATGCACAACTGTAAAATCCATAAAGTGTCATTTCTCTATGCGGTGTTTAGGGAATTACGATTTGATCACCCCATAAGTGTTTCATCAAGATCGTATCATTAGTACCTACCTAGCATGCGTGAACCTCAAATCCTCCTAACAGGCCTGGCAACTACTGTTTTCATTAGATTTCTATGAAATTTTCAGGAATTAAAATATTCAGGCTGAAGATGTTCCGCACTAAACTTCTTCAGCCCCAGTTCCATTAGGTACTTTTTCTATCTACTAATATATTATACTGACTACGCGTAATTGAAGTGCCGTGAATATATAAGTATCAATAAATAATAATTGTATTGTGCTATTTAATTCAATACGAGTTGCTCCATAATTAATGATAATTTCATTATAATTTTTAAACGAATGATGGGGTATCTACATAGGGCTACCTACTATTTTATTCACAAGACACGGTTTCCCTTGAGACTGTAAAAACTGCAGGTTCTTCCTTCCGTAAAAGAAGACAGATTAGCAGGGGGGAATCGATCGAGTTGGCCAGAAGGACGACCCTCCCTGAACTTGTAGCCAACTTACCGGAACCTCCACGATGTTTTTGCATCGCATCCAGGTAATTGTTCGCTAACCTGGCACCTGCAATCAATCAAAAAGCTCGTTACCGATTACCTGTCGTGTAATCCGCCTTAGTTTATTTCCAGTTAAACATCGATAAATTATGTCCACCAGAGGGAGGTGAGCTGCGACAGGATCCATTCTTCCACCCAGCGAGCGGTTGTAGGTGCGCGCAGCCGTATTATCCTCATTAATCTTGCTTCTCATTCACCTCGCCGTAGCCTCAGGATTTTCCTGTTTAATCCTATTGACGCCGAGAGTCAGAGCTTCTGCCCATTCAGAGAGAATTTCACTCCACCGGCATCGCAATTTCACTTTAGCGGAATGGTGCTTTAAACGCGTTGTCAAAGCCGGTGCAAGCTAAATTCCATATGATGGCTGACATCAGTGTGGACGATATTGTTGTTAAGAGAAAACAGTAACTGAGGAGCAGATCTTGAAAAAAAAAAAAAAAAATACTATTGCAATTATCATTCTCTTTGATGAGGTTCATGTTGTTACCGTCAAGATCTTGAAATTAGCTGTTAATTACCGATGATTCACGAAAACAGAACTAATCCAGCCTTGAGTAACTTTGTTCGAACTAGTTTAAAGTTTGTTTACTTTGCATGTTTTCAAAAATTAATTAGAGAGCCAAGAAATGCGATTTTTGAAGATAATACTGTATGGCTCGGCATATCAAATACTTCAAAACTATCTATATCAAATATCTGCTGCTTTCAATCTATCTCGATTTCGTGACTCTGTTTCCTCTTTAATCGTATTCCAGAATGGAACTTCAAATGAATCGTAGCCGATTTTCGCTTTGCTTACTAGAGCTGGAGGGTCAACTTAAAGTGCTGCAATCAGCATAAGAAATCATTTCTGGTAGGTACTCTGCCAGAAATAGTATGCATGGTGGTTCCTTCCCAGTTCATAGGAAATTCACTGGGCACCATTCTGTATCTTTTCACCAAATAACCCCTCCGAGTTTGAACGAATTCGGACCAATAGATTTTGTGAAATCGACGTTATGAGAAATGCATGTTTCTGCATGTACATACGATACTGTTGACCCAATGGCAATGGAATTTATAGACCATGTAGGAGCTAAACTGCACAATCCCTGAACATTTCATTTCATCAAAATCTGATTAGAACTTGATATGATTTGGGCGTGACAAGGATTTACAACAGACAGACAGACATGGAACCGATATTGATGAGCAAGCTCTGAAAAACACAAAGCAAGAGAAAATTTAGTTTTGGAAGACAAAAGTTGTTTAAACTTCTTGAGCGAACTCAAAGCTTTTCTACCTTCGATAGTGAGGTAGCGAAATCGAATAGGAGTGAACCGAATCAGCTACAGAGGAAACTACTTTTTTTTGTCTAAAGGCGCTTTGCGATTCATAAATGAGTTGTCGATGTTGTCACGTGAGCCCACGTTGAGTGCACCGGGTGATCTCATTCGATTCATTAGAAAGAATTCCATCAACACTTTTTTTTTTTACCCTCAAATGCTACTCACTAGGATTGTATGTGATGCGAAATTGTCAAACACATCCTCTGCTTAAATTATATTTTTCTGCTAAATATATCCTAGAATATGTTTCAATAATTTGAGAGAAAAGCTTCCGACAGCGGTGTATTTTTTCATTCTACTTTTGCAATCAATGTACCTAAGTAACGTAAGGAAACCACAAAACGTCTGCCAAGTTGGGTGGGCAGTATAGTTTCCTTATTCATTGTAACATTGAAGTATAGAATTTGTTGAATGAGCCAATTACAACCAAATCGAGTTATCAGAAATTTGGTTTCGCATATGTGCTCACAATACTATTCATCAAGATCAGTCCATTAGTTTCGGAGTTTCACGTTTGTCAACCAACATTGGTTTTGCACGTACGCGATAGTTATTACTCAACCGATAGCTATACAATTTATAGAGCACCCCCAGAAACCCATACCTGACTACCCTCCGAGCTTGAACGATATCGACAGAATAAGAAATTCACGTTTGCGAATGCGTACACGCCATGATAAGCTAACCCACACAGTTCATGAAACTTTTATCAGAATAGGACTGAAAATCGGTATAGTCATGGGCGTGACAAGGAATTGGCACAGACTTACAGACACGGAACCAAAATTGATCGGCATGCTCTGAAATGTAAAAAGAAAGTGTCAAGATTCGGAGGTAAAATTGCTTCCTCCACTTCTTGCGCAAAGCTTTCCTACCTTTGGTATTGAGGAAGTCGAAATTGAGGAATACAATAATAACCAAATAAATAAAAAAAATCATAAAATTGCTTTCAAGGTCGTATTACACGAGTTTATCAAGGAGTATTCTTTGAAATCTCCATTCTAAAATGTGAGGACGTCGATAGGAGACTGTTCATGGGCCGTTGTATAACATTTCAGGACAATATCTGATGATACGCACAAACACTGTCAGCGCCGCTCGTGTTATAAGGGGCAGTTCAATTCGGCGCTGAGCCCCGAAATGAGAGAACATTAGGACATTTGATATTTGGTTTGTCTGGTCGAACTTGATCTTTCGGTCAGGGGCGGGTGAAGCCGGCTAGGATGAAAAAGGAGTCAAGCACCCCACGGCAACGCACGGGTCACCTCGCCCTCATTTGCCCTCTCAGCTTTTGATACGGCTTCAATTTCGCCCCCGCCCGCGCACTCTATAGGGAAGATAATTAGTTTTATTCACCCTGTCGCTCTCCTCCACTTGATCCCGTCTCAGCCCCTTTTCAACTCCGCTCGCTTCTTTTCACGCGTTCTCCCCCGGTCTCGTTGGTTGTGTTGAAATGAGACATCACACGAGTCGAGTGGCTCCCATATCTGGGTCGTTCTTTGTAACGTCGCTGCCAAGCTCTTCACAGTTCCGTTCTGGAGAACAGGGTCACCCAATCCTATATAACGATGGAGGGGATCGATTGATTTGAAAAACCTGTGGGAACCGCTCGTCACTTCTGTAATACCCCCAACACCATTCATGTGCCCACGGCAAATGATCTCACTTTGATCTCCATTTTTCACTTTATATTCAAGTCAATTTTCCAAATATTGGGCCACTTTGTGGCCGTAAAAAATTATCAACATTTAATTTATGCAAAATATATAATAATATAATAATAGTCGTGTTGCACTATTCATTGTAATAATTGTAAAAAAATGTGTTTCTTCTGTGAGGTTTTGAAGGTAGCTTCAGCTTCGTATGGTTAATTTGAAGGATGGTTGATCTTGATATATTTTGTTAGTTTGGTTGTCTCTTTTCTTGTGGTTTTAGTTTTTTTGCTTTTGAGGTTTTATCTAGGTATATTTTTATTGTTACAACTCGTTGCTCTCAAATGCTTTCAGTATCGAAGATCTGAAGGTGAACTGAAGAAAGACAGTAATCTTCCCCCAATTACAACCAATGTCCAGCAGTTCAGCTAGCTCAGCTTCCAGGTTTCCAGCACGGTCAGGAGACGCAGCACAGCTATGTGCCTTCAGGTAGTGAGATCTGCATGGCCAATAAAGTGGGCATACTAACAGAAAATAGCCTACAACACCCGGACCGATTTGTCAGGCCGCATGCAGAGCACAATTCTGTATTCTCCAGGTTGTACTTGGATCTTCTGTACAAACACCTGATTTCCCATGTCTGAGTTGGAAGCTTCTAGTCTTAGTAGGGTTACTATCCTTTCTCTATATATGTTTCCAGCTGCCAAATCGGAATCGTTCATTGTAACGTGACTGCCAAGCTCTTCACAGTACATACCATTCTGGAGAACAGGGTCACCCAATCCTATATAACGATGGAGGGGGATCAATTGATTAAAAAAACCTCTGCGAACGCTTGTCACTTCTGTGATACCCCCGCTACCTATCATGTAACCATGCCAAATGATGCTAATGCAAATGACCTCATTATGACCTCCATTTTTTACCTGATATTCAAGCCAATTTTCCAAATATATGGGCACTTTGTGGCCACAAAAATTATCAACGCTAGGCAAAAGAAACGTTTTCTAAATAATATTCTGCCATATAAACAGATGTTAGAACTTCCAACTTCTTTTGCGATTTTTAGCACATTTTGAAAAATTTTCAAATGCTTGAAAAATTGTTAAAAAATCTAAATTTCCAAAAGTTTTTTTATGAGAAGGCATTCTGAAGCGATTACAATTTAACACGTTTTCTTTAAGGGCTAACCCTAGGGTTAACCGTACCTAACTCTGCAAGTATGCAATTGATTGAAAATATTCAAACGGTATCCTTCCATAATTTGTTTGCCTGGAATCCATATATGAGAGTTTTGTGCACATGCGCATGCTCAAGATGTGAGTAATACATTCTCGCATTGTTATTGTTGTGACTGTGTGCGATGAATTTGAATAAATTGATGAATTGGAATTATTGACTCTAAATAGCGACGTTTGAATGTGCTTGAGTCATCGGAACTAGTTAAGCTCTAACTGGACGAGAACTCCACGTGGCCGGCTCTGAATTTACCTTAGCCTTCTACCTAATTACCGTACATTGGGACCGTGGCTTTACCAACCAAATAGCAGGACATCAAGCCGGTGGCTCTATCTACCTATCTACCGCCGGATTTCGAAGTACAGTGGGTTTGAGAACATGTAGAATGCAAACGGATGAATGAATGAATTGAACTTGGAACAATAAATTAAATGGATTGGCCAGCCCAAAGATACCGTTGCGCAAAATGAGATGAGGAAACTTGACTGAGGATTGAGGAGTTTGTAAGAAGAAGCAAGTTGCTTGTAATAATAATAATAATAATAATAATAATCGCTTTATTCATAAGAAATATGATATAGTATAATATAATTGTACAAAAGCATAAACAGGCATGGATTTGTAAATCCGTCTGCCCGGAGTTCATTGCCTTGTATTAGGTACGAACACTTAGTAGACATGTGGCAATTAGGTGATAGTATAGAGTAATAAACACCACCAGTAACTACAAGTACCTAATTATTATCATAATTGGAAATAAACATGTATAAATTCAAAAATACAAAAAAAGGAGAAAATATACAAAATACTGACTAACAGAGATTTTCAATCGAAATTAAATTCGGCTACCAGAAAAGATCGGTATTTCCATGCCATTCTGGAAAACTTAATCAAATTATCCCATTCCCTTGGATTATTTAGTAAAATCAACAATTCATCTCTGGGTATAGACAATTTTTTAAAAACAACAAACCTAAATTCTGAAAGAACGGGGCACTCCCCGAAGAAATGAATTACATCTTCCTGAACCTGTAAGTTGTAGAGCGAACAATCCTTCCGATTCCTAAATGACAACGGTACACCATCAAGATCCAATAAGTCCCCTCTCAATTTGAACATCCAACGCGAAACGTACAATTTTAATTCATTCTTAACTGATGCAGTCATGTCCATACAACCAAATCTTTCAAGGGACTGGTATAAAGAAAATCTCTCAGTCTCTGCTACTCGAAGACAAAATACATCTCGGTATTTGCTCTCAACCATGCCGATGATTTGTGTGGTGAATTCCACCACAGCATTTCAACAACCCTTTTCCTACACCAAGTAGAACATATATAAATCCACTACAATTTGGTCTACATTTTTACCAATGTCGTCAACCCTGAGCAACGCCCCAGGAATCTCAAACCTACTAGCCAACTCATTCATGAATTGGTCCAGTAGATCTCACGAGAACTAGTTTCCCTCAAAACCACTTTTGGAAATCGTGAGTCATCCATTTTCAAGATCTTAGCGACATATAGTAAATGTTGCTTGTATCAGAACGATCTGAATTAATTTTTAGCTGATGAGCAGAGAAATTTAAATCCTGTCCCCCACTGGGGACCTCCCTTTTTCAAGGTAACTCTCTCCACTCTCTACGCTCTGCTCCTCGGCTAGATCCACATCTTGTTTATTGGAAGAAACTAACAAGCTTACAAAAATTGCGTACGACAGTTATAATTATACACTCATAAGAAATTATTATCTATCATCATTAATAACACTAGTTTTGAACTCGTTATTGCGTTTCTGAAAAAAAAAACAGGAGACTTATTGAATAGAATATAATTTTTATTGGTGATTTGGGCTTTTGGCCCTTACACAAGTCATCATCGAATATGTAGAGAATAGGTAGGTGTATAATGAAACAACATAAATGAGGAGAGATATTAAATAATCAAAAAGTGATGTAAAAAAATTCCTCGACATTATAACAAGGGCTTCCCAGCAAGGACCTCCTTACAGTCGCCCAGGTAGGGGCAACACAGCAGAGGGGAGATGATTAAAAAGCTTTGTTCCCATAAATTCAAAATTTCCTCGTTGAGCAGCAGTGAGGTAGCAACGCTCGGCCTGTAGATAGCACCGCCCTCTAGTTTCATACAGATGTTTGGCTTCACCTGGTGAGAAGCATGGCAAGTTAGCATGAGTAAAACTGAGGAGTTCCAGGATGTAAATGCCATAAATGGTGAGGATTCCATACCTTTTGAAAAGAGGACGGCAAGATGTTAAGTTATCGATACCTGCTATGATTCTCACAGTTATTTTTTGGTCGAAAAATACCCTTGATGCCGCAGGTGAAATAAAGGCCGACAAGCAAATCAATGCATTGATGGCATGCAGAAGAGTGCAGTAATTAGGCAGTTTTTATATTATAACGTAATAAACAAGATGAATAAACAATCTCGTAATAAACAGGGGTAGTACATGATTAATTAAGCGATGTCGTATCTAGAACTAATGAGTATCGTCTTCGATCTTCTTCATCAGTCTATGACAGTAAGAAATCTTTAATGTTGAACGATTATATAAGTACATTACGGGGCAATCATAGGTCCTCCAGTTTCGCTACTTCAACACTGAAAATGTTGGGTACCCCCAGTAACCTTCATCTTTCCGTGACACAAAACTTGAATATCTACAGCCTGAAGGTACCAAAAAGCTCCGGGGTCGATTGAATTCTCAAGAATTCGTTTAATAATAAATAAATTTTGAAATATGCTCGGGTTACTCCAACTTGAATCACAGATTAAGTACTTAATATTTTCAAACCCGACCATTAGGGGGTTTTTTTTTTTTTGCTGGGTGGGGGGTGGGGGGTTATCTTGGACATCACCAAAAAACTGGAGCTGATTGGTAAGTAATGTTTGAAATACTCTTACTTGAATCGCAGACTGCTTCAAGTTTTCCAATCTAACCCATAAGTAAGGGATATTTTGGGGGAGGGGGGGGGGGAGATGGGGTATCATGGACATAAACTGGGGACCTGATTACTAAAATATGTTTGAATTACACTAACTCAAATCACAGGCTAGTTGAAATTTTTCAAATCTGACCCAAAGTGGGTCAGAGGAGGGTGGTCGGGGGGGGGGGAGGGGGGGGGGGGGTTAAATGAGGTATCTTGGACATCACTGAATAAACTGAGGACCTGATTGATTAAACATGTTTGGAATACTCTAACTTGAATCACAAACTACTTGAAAACTACTAGGAGGCAACATCAATAAATTAGACAGTAGGCAGTAAGAGCTCTACCTTTAGCGGGTAGAGAAATGGCCTGGTCTGGTTCACTTGCAACACCAAAGGCTGGCCGGAACGGTTGTACGTAGATATTTTCCGTCCTAGTATCTGGGTGCGCGAGAACAACAGACCGACAACGACCGACCGTTCTAAACGCGCACTGTGGGGTCCCACGGCCATTCGAGTACAAAACGGCACTCCACCGCCAAGCGCAGACTGGCCACGACGTTATTATACCTACTCTACTTTCAATAAGTACTTAGATGTTAACAGAATCGATCGGACAATGTTCAAGATTATGAAAATATTAATTGATATAAAGGTGTATTCAAGATAAAAAGGTGTTTAGCGGAGCGATCAAAAGGGAAGTTAAAACAGAAAGTAACAAGATGGTAGTGGCTGCGAGAAAAAGTAGGAAGATATGACCAGCTGGGCAACGCGTCATCAGTGACCAGTGTTGACCAAAAGAACTTGGTGTAGAAATAGGTGAACTTGAATTTAAACAATATAACAATCAAATTTCAAACACGAAACAGCGAAGATAATAACAAATGTTATGATGGTTTAAAACCCCTAAATCTGGAGGGTTTTTTGTCCGTAAGATCATAGCAGCTTCAAGTATCAGTTCATAACCCGATTACATAGGTTTTCGGTGAGATATGGACAAAGAAGAGGTGGTAGTAGATTATCGTTTTCCATCTATTTGTGATTTTTTGTGATGTATTGATAGATTTGCGCCGATCAATACAAATTCAATTAATTCAAATTTGATCAATACAATGTTGAGTTTTTTCAAGAAACATAGCTTTTGAAGGACGACTATAGTGAATAATAATAATAATTCGAAAATCTAGAAGTTTCACACGAAAAAATTGTACACTTGTACAAAAGCGAATATTGAGGTTGAATAAATAACACAACTATTAAAGTTGATGAGCTTATAATTAACACAATCGGTTCCAAGAAAGTCAATGTTCAAACGAAAGATCGAAATACACAGAAAATATAGCGTTATTAGAAACGGTTGAATATACGGT
Organism: Adelphocoris suturalis; assembly: GCA_030762985.1. NCBI lineage: Eukaryota > Metazoa > Arthropoda > Insecta > Hemiptera > Miridae > Adelphocoris > Adelphocoris suturalis. The sequence continues at coordinate 58,830,421 of CM061045.1, forward strand.
TTAAGAAGTTTATAAATGTGAACTGTATGACGGTGTTGCTTCGACTGACTCCAAAAAGCTGAAGCCTGGAGTTTAAATACGGGAATGAAACCTACCTATCGAACAAAGTTGAAAGAGAAGGGTCTGGGAAAATTCCCAATTAGCTGCTGGAGACTGAGGTAGGTAAGTAGGTATTTAGACTCAGGGAAAAACCCAGAGAGGGCTCAACTACTGAAGGAATGAAGGGATAGGATTTATGCATTAAGTGCTTGTCATGACCATTTCAACGGGGTTTTGACCTCTAGTCAGGTATTTTACCTTTACGAAGTAACCAAAATATTAATAGAAAAATTTGTGCAATATCATGTGCAAAATATTAATAGAAAAATGTGTGCAATATCCTTTCACATATCCGCCAATGGTGCTGTTACCCGAATACTCGTAATAACGATACTCTACATCTACAGAATCCACGTCTGGTATCTGTCATGGTTATTATTTGCTTTGAACATATCTGCCAATCGAAGTATTTAGTATAAACTCGTACTAGATTACAATCATATCCAATTATCTACGCCGTTGGATACGGCGTAGGGATTATTATATTAACTCGGAAATAACCAATCGGTACAAAGCGTTAATTTGGCTGGACTCATTCCTGGAATTTCAAAACACGGGGATTGACTGTGAATCGGTGATTTGATTGTGAATTTGACGGGAGAAAAATGAACTAATCCGTGACGAGCACAAAAACGTACTTAAGGGAAAAAAGGAAGCCAAGTTGGTGGGCAGTGTAGCCTCTGCACTCAGTGACATTAACCCAGAGGTTGAGATGGCATCAATAAGACTCTAGGTGTGTGTGTAGAATTTGTGTATTGTGCTTTCGTATGATATACGGCTTACTTACACGTACTGAACCAACAACAGGCAACAGAGCAAAACCCTTGAACTAATATTCTCAAGACCTGCCAAGTCTTAGAAAGTCCACAATTTATATTGGTCGTTAACAAAGCTAAGGTTTCTAGATAATCTATCCCTAAGCGAGTAAAGTGATAGCGAATAGGAGACTGTTACACTTAATTTTCTAAAGTTTGATTTAATTTTCTTCAGGATAAGTCGCCTAATAATTTGTCATCCAGCATTTGTTGAAGAAACATCGCGTCATTGCAGGTGAGTGTTATGATAATAATAATCTGGTGTTCTCTGAGCTGGAACCTTCGCTTACCGATGGGCACCACGGTAACGGTGACTGTCGACCGGGTCATTCATCTTCGTAAAAAGGTACACCAGTTCGAAGAAAATTGTATTAAATTCTGTTCAGATCCAAACAACAAAATCGGAAAACAAGAAGCCACCACATTATCCGGATTCATGAAGGGAGCAGTGAAAATCGAAACTGAGGGACTTGAACTGTCTAAAAATTATGGTGAATATGTGCAGGCCAGGAAAAAGAAACTTGTTACTTCACTAGAAACCAATATGCTAACTATTCTGGACATTGTATCGTAAAATGAATCTGATGATATAAAACCAGCGCTCGCACCATCCTTCACTGAAAAACTAAAACAAATTTCTGCAAAAAACCTTCAACCGAGGAACAATGAAGTTATATTTCCTGAGGACAAGCATAGTGTCCTGAAACCTGAAGATGTATTGAACGATCTCCAGACGTGCTTAGCTTCAGTAGAAACTGGACTAAAAATAGAACTTATGAGAAACATAGGTATTAACGGAGTTTTAACGAACAGCTCACGAAAATGATCTCGACTCTCTCCTAGAAAACGAAAAAAAAAAATCAGAAATTTGGGCATGGAGATTGATGTGCAATGGAAAACGCTTCTCCGAATTGCAATTTATGGAGTCCCAGCCGATCTTCCCGAGGACCAACGAAAGGTATATATTAAACGAACTAAAATGATCATTTACATACCTTTCGGAGGACTCGTCCAAATGATGATGATGATGGATCTTGAGGATCCATGACCAGGATCGTGATGATGATGTCCTTACACCGAAAGCGTGTAAGTACAGTAGCCCCCTGTACTCTAATTGCTAGTGACGAGACTCCTCCGACAGGTATGTGAATAATAATTTTATTCTCTATACTAGCGGAAATAACCCTTTAGATATAATACCGTGAACAAACAAAGTTAGAGGAGGGGGATTAACATGTTTTCTTTTATGATGGTTCATTATTAAAAATAATAAGCCAAAAAGAACGAGTTGTTTCATGAATTAGTAGTAGCACATGTACATGTACTTTGGGAACGTTGGTATCAATCATCAATCTTGCGTGGTAGAAGGATGCAAAAATATCAATAGCGCAACCGGTCAAAGTTTCTAGAGGAACCGAATTTGGAATATCCCAATTGGGGCACCCCCTCATTTTGTCAAATTAGGGAAACTAGCTGCCAAACAAACTTTTCATCATGAACATTATACAATAGACTGAAAGTTGAATCTAATACCATGCAAATAAACCTTAGATAATCTGCATTATTGAATCGTAAATTCCAAAATTTAAGAAAAACTTACCTCAAACTGTCTCAGAGTTTGAATTGCTTTGTAATCAACAAAATATGACTGATAGTATAGTTGGATAAGTCTCCTGTTGTCCTGATGGCTCCAAAACGAACCAATTCCCCTAATTAGATACCGGATAGCAGTTACAGTGCAATAAATACCCTGCTATCCAAAATTTAGAGCTATGAAAACGGAAGTTAGTGAAAAAACGTTGTCTATTTTCTACGGGGAAAAAAATCCGTGGAAATAGACAAAGTTTCTTTTCTAAATTCCGTTTTGAAATGGGTTTCCACAACTTCGTCGCGAGTGATTTAGTTCATTTGGAGCTATCCTCAAATATTTTTTCTAGCCTTTCCCCTCCTCTCCCGAACTGTTATTAGAGTGAGTTGGCATCGTCATGTACTCAATCCTACTTATGTAGAACAATCCAAATACAATTTTCTACCGTTTTCGTGATTATTTTCTTGTTCAATTAGAAATTTGGTCTAATTTTAAAACACATGTCACGGAGGGAGTGAGTGGCAAATCGTGATGTTTTCACGATTCTCATCTGATTTCTGTGACAAGTTTTCAATCCAGTTATACTACAAACTTGAAAGTTTCAATTTTACAATCGGTGGTGGTAACTGGAGGGGGTAATCCCGATAAACCATGATAATTTCGTTTCAATCTTTATCCAAATTTTTGTTAGGGGGAGTGATGGAGGAGGAAATTTACTATAGTACATACTATTAACGCGATTCGTGACCGATTTAGGTGGTTCTTTATTGTTTGATTATTTTACTAAACTGGTGGAAGAATTAGATTTCTCTGAGAAACCAGTCTCATCAATTTATTATTTACATCGGACATTACCGATGTATCATAAAAGCAGTTTTGCTTCTAACACATTCATTATGTACTAATATAGCCTGTAACCTTGATTGTGAGGCTACTCAGAATAAAGTTACTGGTCATTGCCCATAAAAAAGTTATGGCCTTTTAAATGTACGAGTACTATAAAAACGATATATTACACTCCCCTTCTAATATTAACGTGGAGAACCCAAATACCCTATAAAACATCTGCGAAGTTCTATAACTTGGACGTACATGGAATCAGTTGAAGTACTACAAATGAGTCAGTACGAGTCAGAATGATTGAATGGAAAATAGATCAGTAAGTAACTTAATAGATCAGTAAGGTATTTGCTTTTCATGTTCGCACATTCTCATTCCTTACGATCAATGCAAGTCCGAGTTTGAACGAAATTGAGCCGATAGATAATGAGGAATTGGCGATACGAGAAATTCACGTTTGCGCATACGCTCAGACTATTTTTGATCCAGCGGTATGTAATGCAATAATATTTTCCAAGAGAAATTCATGGCGGTTCCTCTCTTACCTGGAAATCCAAATGTGAATCCAAACTCCCCTGACATCTGGAAAACGATCTGCCAAGTTAGGTGGGCAGTATAGTTTCCTCACTTATTGTAACATGGACGTATAGAATTAGTTGAAGCACAAAGTACGAGTCAAAATGATAGAGTGCATAATAGTAGATATGTGATATAAGTGTAGACACTAGACATGCTAATATTTGAAATACACTATAACACATACTTGCGCATACACATACCGTTCTATAAATCCAAAGGCATCATCTAAGGGAGTGTTTCCCAAAGTGAAGATTAACGATTATCAAACAAGGTATAATAGTCAAGTAAATGCTCTTTGATAATAATTATCTCACATGTAGTTTTCTAAAACCTAAACCATACTGCGACGATTGGCGAAAGTGTGAGTCATTTGGTTTAGGCGTACGGGTAGGAGAGGAGGAGCGATGAATCATATCACTTCAAGCCTTTTTGCACTACTTATCTCTATCTGTTTGATCGAAGTTAGACAGCGCTATACAACATGAAAGAGAACTGAATTGTCAAGAGAAATCTGTTGAAAAATACTGAAACAGTATTTAGATTTAAAATATCGGAAATCCTTCTAAAAACATTGATGGAAACTGTTAAAACAAAGAAATAGTTTCATTTGTCGTCGCACTGACTCTCTTGGACTTTCATTTTAGTTTTATCGACTCAGTTTTTTAGTAAAGGTAGGAACATGATTCTTTTCAAATATTGTTGTATACACAATATTGTTAAAATAATTGTGGTAAAAATTAAATCTCTTTGAAGATTTTTTTTTTTTTTTTTTTGGTAATTCTCTGTTCCTCATAATTTTTACACACTGAGCAGATGCAATGGAAGTTGCTCAATTGTGTGATCAATTCGTATTGTTGAATTCACATAGCACATAGTTACTGTGAGCTCTGATGATGGAGAAATAAACTATATAATAACTCAAGTGTCTTTTAATACGAACAAAAAATTGGTAGGCCTATGTCTCATTGGAATAATAATTTAGGACGGATCCTTAGTTGGGGTGCAGTGGTCGGTGGTGTGTGAATTGAGGGTATGGGGGAGTGGGGGGGGGGGGGGGGGGCAGATAGGATGTTCACGTAGGGGGGGTGTTGGTTTTGACTGGGGGTCCGTGGAGTCAATGAGTTCGGAAAATACTGATCTAAGTTATAGGGCGATGGAATTGGTTGGAGACTGTCTACGGGTTAACCCGCACAATCCCTGAAAATTTCGTCTGAATCGATCCACTGGTCTTGGAGTTTTGCTAGTGTCAACCATTTTAAATTTTGCACATGAGCAATAGTTATTAGTAAACCAAATGCAGTAACATCCATAGAACATCAACCGGGAAATATGTATTCACCTACCACTCGAGTTTGAACGAAAAAGGTCCGATGAAAAAATCCGACGGCGATAAAATTTATAGAGGACCGTCTGGAAGCTAACCTGCACATTCTTTGAAAATTGCATCGAAATCGGACTTTACCACAGACAGACAGATAGACACGGAACCGAAATTGATCTGGAAGCTCTGAAACGCATAGCGCAAGTGGAAATGTTTGTTTTGGAGAACAAACATTTTTTTGCCTTCTTGGACGAACACAAAGTTTCCTTACCTTCGGTAGTGAGGAAGCGAAACAGCGAATTAGCTTCCTTTCGCGAAATCTCCCAATAATATGACGTTACTGTGATAACAGCCCTTGACGGACGGTGGGCGGTCTAGTTTTTCTTGTGTACGAGGAATTTCGATCCAGGGCAAAGCGGAGCGAGGGAACGGGAGTTGCCAGCTTTATCAAAGAGGATCCGTTGCTCTTCCGCCTCGCTACACCCTCCACGTCGACGGAATTTATTTTTATCGCGTCGTTCCAGTGGTTTTACGTCGTAATCGCACTGAGGTTTTTCAATTTGTGAAGTAATTGCTTCTTCATGGGGGTGGTCCCTGAGACCGAGCGGTAAAAAAAAAAGGGACGTAGGGCATCAATCCTATTGAGAAAGGGTCTCTGCAGACCCAAGTTGGTTGTGAGGAGGTGGCTATAAAGGGGGGTAGAATGAGATTTACATTTCACGCCAGCGAGAGTTCTCCAGCTTCGGCCTTGACAGCGTTGGCGTTGTTTGGCGTGCCCCCGCTTAATATCCACCGTTCGGTTGAGTTTACCGTGTTTTAACTACACTTGTCACGCTTAGTAAAATCAACTCCATGACCCTCTGCAGAAAATACTTTTCTTGTTGTAATAAAAGCCGTGCGATGGAGTATTCCCATTTGAAACGTCACAACGAAAATGGCGATGTGGACAGAAATTTGAACCGTGAATTCCTTTCATCTCACACAGGCTATTAGCCCGAATCTCAGTATGGAAGTTGAAGAATGGTCTGAAAGTACACATACATGCGCGCGCGCGCGTACACACATACACTAACGTAAATTTCGTTGACGAAGGCAAAAGACCTACGCGATTTTGCCAATTTTAATGTAAATTTTGAGAATTTCATCTAATATGCTCTTGAAAGTTCCTCTATGCATTTCATATCATCGAACTACCCGTCGGCTTATACGCAAATTTTCGTGGACAAAAATGTACATAAATATAAAATGACATTACTGCCCTAGTACTTAAATTTATTTTGATATCATTCGACGGTTTTGCCATAAATAACGGGAAAAATGGGTCCTTGTCTATTATATCGTTGGAACATGTCCACCTAGGTCTAAAATATACCTAGACTGGAATATGTCTGCGTGAACCTAGGGATGAAAATAATCTAGAGCATAACAAGATTCCGACACCAAGTTGCGTGTCGTGATTGCTGTTCCATGTTCTTTATCAACGTGTATAAACTATCCGTGTGCTCAGAATTGAAACTTTTAATGACTTCGCCTAAAGGTACACTTTAATGTTTTCAGTAGACGTCAGATATTGCGTGCGACCACTGCATCGTGCTTATAATGCATTTCGAATAGTGGGCATTGATGCCCCCTGAGCAATACAAGCATTGTTCTGTAAAACGGATTTTTTTTTCTTTTTAAGTAGAAGACTTAATGGTGGAGGGGGGCACACGATTAGATAAAAACTATAAAACATTAAATTAGAAAGTGGGGATAGCCCCCCTGGGGGGAGCCCAGGTTTGAGGATAATAGAAATTCTAGAAAACAGAGGAGGGAGAGAGGGATGAATGGCTCCCGACGGCCACGGGTGGTGATACAACGAAGCACTCATGCCGAGATGCCGAACTCGAGAAACACCGTGGCACTTTTCCCACACTAAACCCCGCGCCACTTGATGTTACTTACCTCCACTTCTTTTAACTCGGATATCGCTTGCCGCTGGGCATTTCTATCATACTTATTCACACTACCACTCTCACACTACTCTATCACACTTATTCTTATTTTTATCATACTTTTTCCTTACTTCTTATCATGCTTATTCTTAGCACCCCAGGTCTGCTCTATGTCCACACTACCTCTGACCACCTGGACATCCAGGAAATCGTTCTCACATTCACACGCACCTATACGCACAAACATGCATAGACATGTTGTTGTATTTTTCCTCTCACATTAGGTTGCAGGGAGATTTGGAATGTATTCGTGTGTGTTAGTTCTCACAATCGAGTATTGCCGCTATCTGATCCCAGATCATCACAATAAACCTCACTGCTTTGGAACGACGTAAAGGAGAGTAGGGAAATGAGTTCATAAGATGGTCTTCATTTTCTTGCATTCAAATTGTTGAGGGACGAGAGATTCCTTTAGAATCAAAACGCAATTCATTAATCGGCAGTTTGAGTTATTATCTCAGAATTTGACGTTGAGAGAGTGGATACTTTCCGTCAGTTGGAGGATCAGGAAACACTGATTAAACTTTCGAGGGGTGATGATGGGGCGTGGGAGGGGGGGGGGGGGGGGGTTTAGGATGGGAAAGTTGTGGGGTACAACAGTGGGCGGGGGCGGGGTCCTGGGGGGAACCTGGTCTGCTTCGGAGACCCATCACCCCTCTGCTTTCTCATGGATCAATATAAACATCAATTGCCTATGAAAAAGCGCAAAGGAAATGAAGACATTTGGCGAGGCCTCTCACAACTTTCCTTACAACTACAGAGGCTATAAAATGTTAGAAAAGGTACGAAAATCATCATACTTAAAATCCGTATTGTAGAGTGCAATGTCGTGTATTCACGTCTATTTTTCATCAAAAACGCCTTTAAGGCATTTTTCAAAACATGAGAAGTATTCGTTGTTTGCGCCTTTTGTTGACTTTGTAAAAAAAACTCGATCCGTTTTGGAGAAAAATTTTAATAGCCCGAAAATGCCTAAATACATGATTTGATGTATCTTTCTGAACAGGGTTTTTGTTGAATATTTGCACCAATGGAAGTACATTAGCGAATCAATGAAGCCCTATTAGCCAGTCCAATGAAGAACTACCTAGTCATTGGGTTCTTATAAATTCAATCAAAATACTTCAATCCATTTTTAAGCAAGTAAGCAAGTAAAAATAAATGAATAATAATAAAATAAATAAATTAAAAAAACGCTGAATATATATGGGCGGAAAATCATGATTTTACCTATATTCTGATTTGTTGTCATTAAAGAACTGATTTTCACACGGCGCCTTCCTTATGGTCGTAAAACCCCGACGCTGAAATTTCATTTTATATGTCGGATTACAATCGGATTAGAATGTCTCACAGATCCGCCAAAATGAGAAGGAGAGGCTCTCAAATTTTCATTAACAAGTATACATACATTATCAATGTATACATATACAATAATACATATATAGATAATGCATATATACATTATCAAATTTCATTAGTCAAGTATAGCGCTGAGACATCCATTTTACCACGGTTAGTTTACTAGACGGTACCTGTCAATCTGAAGGCGCTTAGGGAAAACCCAAGGAGCGACACGTCACTGGTCCCCTTTGCCACCTTTCACTCGCCCTGTGCATTGCGCTTATACCCTCATTCACGTTTCTAATTTTTTTGGTGAGTGAAGTTTTTAAAAATGGTTTGCTGTGCCATAGCGACTTGTTCGAACAAAGACGGTGAGAAAAATCCTGGACTCCATTTTCACCGGTTTCCGAAGGATAAGGGGACGAGATCTAAGTGGATTGAGGCGTGTAAGCGTGCAGACTCTTTCAAGATAGACAAAGCTCGTATGTTCTACTCATTTTGATCAGAGTGATTATAAGCGTGATTTGAGAGCTGAGTTACAAAAATTCCTCCAAAATTTGAGGGTACAGTACCACACCTGCTTTTGGGTAAATCTCTTGTGACAAAAACCATATCGAAAGCTTTTCCTAACGATGATCGCAAAAATCGATTGGAAAAACGATCCATTCGCAAGGAAATTCAGGCTGTTCTGAGTTCCAAAACGGAGACCGATTTAAAACTTGTTGAAAATCCATGAAAATCCAAAAAAATTCATGAACTGTGTACGGGAAATCGAAGACGAATTTTAAAAATTTTACGGGAATTTTATTTGTCAGAACGCAGGAGTTTTTTCTCGTCTAATTGAAGTCGTAAAACATAAGAATCCCGAGATTGATGATTTCGTAGTTTCGTGCTTTGTTAGGACTCGAACATTTATCAGAATGAAGAATATAAATAAGTTACGAAAGGAAGAAAAACTTTTGAAATCAGGAAAACGGAGTGCCAGTGAAGACAGAAAAAATTCAAGAAAATGAAGAAACTAGTTGGATAAATTTGTATTTTTGTGTTGTTGTTATTATTATTACCTACCTATTATGTACCTACAATCAAAGTTTACCAAGGAATTGTTATGTTTTACTTCTAATTTTTTGAAAATAATCAAAGTAAATAACTTACGTAGAATTAATGTAATTACCTATCAGTAATTAAATGCTTTTATTTCATTCATTATTCTTGAATATTCTCTTTTTTATCCTAGATACTTACCTTGCAAACTCGTTTGCCTCAAAGTAACATACCTATATCTGTTCTTTTCTCCGTAGATAAATGAGGAAAAGATGATCTTTCTGTTTTTTTCTCCATCTAATTTCTAAAAAACCAACTTTTAAACTAGGTATAATACAGAAAATAGCTTTCAATAACCCCGCAATGGTAAAGGCACCAACTACGTCATAGGCCAGGAGCCCCCGGCGTTGACAGGTACCGTCTAGTAAAGTAACCGTGCATTTTACTGTCCCTGTTCGCAGTAAAACGTTGTTTGTTAACACTATTGCTGGACGATCGCATCCTCATTTCCACATTTTCTAAATAAGTCCCAAAGTTTTCTCATTAGTACGGGCCTGATCAATTGGCATAAGACATTAGAAGTATTGAAATAATACTTGAAGTTGTGTGGCTCAAAAAAGCTTGAAGATATCAACTAATTTGGTTTTGCTTAAATGGTCCCTATCAACAGGGAAATATTTTCAACCATATTTTTAAAGTGGCATCTCTCCACCTAATGTACTCAGACTTTGACAGATCGAAAGATGAGCTTTGGAGCAAGCATTCTCACTTGAGAACGAAGTTTTTATCATTTCTCACCGATCTCCACATTTTTCTCATTACCCTTGAATCATCTGGATGTTCCATTATTTTGCTGACGAGTTTCCCCTTAATTGCATGACTTTTATGTTCCTCTCTCAAGTAGCTTGTCTTCAAGTTTTCAACTATTAGCGTATTGTGTCTCTCAGAAAGTTCATGGAAGAGCTTGATGGTATCGTTCTCAGTGATTTCTTCTGGAGATTGTACGCCTTCTTGGCTCTAGATACTCAAATGGTTTATCGAACCAATGTAAATTTTTTGAAATATTCTATATTATAACAGCTCTCTGCCCATATTTTTTAAATCACAAGAGGCAAAATCAGAACCTAACGGAGGAAACTCTCAAACATCCTAACCTATGGAGCCCAGTAGAGGTTTCTTGACATAGGCGGAATGGAGCGCCACGTTGTCAGGCAAAAGAACGACTCCTAATGTCAGTCTTCTTGGCCTCCTGCTTTTGATCGCTACTGATAATTTTATTGTTATGTCCAATTTTGGACCAATGGATAACAAGTTGGCAAAACGGCAATACAACACAGATAAGTTCAAGCAGCGGTTCAAGAGTGGTGTGGTAGAGCTGGGCAGGAAGGGTTGAATGCTATACGCCGATACCAAATAAAAGAAAAAATTCTGGACGGGAATTTTTCAAACAGGGAATTTGCGAATCAATGGCGACGGAAAATTTTAGGTAATTTGTTAGAGGATCATTTGGAAAAATAAATTTCTGTATCCTGGATTTCATTAAAAAAAACTTCATTGATATCGGCTAAGTATTTTTTTAATTTATGAACATATACATTTATTATTTGCGCTCTTATTGACCCTCGTATGAATGAGCGAAAATTACGAAATTTTACTATGTGGTCTTACTGTACGGCAATAGCTTTTCGCTTCCTGAAGTTAGGAATTAGGATATGTTTATAGTTCTTGGATTCTTCCTGTCATTCTGCGTTCACTCTGCACGCCTAATGAGAATCTAGCTGTTGGAAAATATAACGTGGAAAAAGTTTCAAGTAGTTCATTCTTATTCGTTACATATTAGTTGTCATTTCATTAGTTCTTTTTGCTTCGCCACTACCAATGTTAGGATACGAAGCTTTCATTCGTGCAAAATTGCTCAAATCAAAAGTAAACTTTAATACAATTTCAACACTATTGCGTTTCAGTTGCCTTTAAATCAGCAATAACTACTGAGCAAACGTAAAGTTCGTTGCTGGACGAAAGATTCCAACCAAAGTCTGCTAACATTGACGAAATTTTCCTAATGTGCCCAGTGTGTTCCATCGTCGTCGGGTACAAACCAATGCAAACGCGCAAACAATTTCTCACGATATATTTGCCCGAATTTCCCTAAAATTGGAAGGTTGTTTGAGGATGGTCTTAAAAGGTGTTTGGTAGAGCATTTCGTTACGAGATTTTTTCTAATTTATATTTTTAAGATCTTCTTCTCTGAGGGGCTGTAGAGACTAAAATACCATAAAAACACCAACTGAGCATATAAAAGATTATTATGTTGGGGAATGCGTCTAATTTGAACCCAAGCATTAAATGATATATTTGACCAATACCCTGGAGGGGTAGGACAAAGAAATGTTCACTGCCTGAAAAGAAAATTTTCTATTTGGATTAGGCAGCTTTTTTATGTCGGAATCTGATATTCTTGATCTCGTAATCGCATTCAGTGCCCTCGGAAACCTGCCAACTATCACAAAGACTGCCGATTATCTGTTCAAACAGTCAGACTCTGAATTATTCCAAATGAGCGCTAACTAACACGAAATCAATGCGGGAGTCAACGTCGGAGCTCGTAGATCCATCTGATTGTTCCATTTCAGCTCCATTTCATTTCCATCAGAGGGGAAGATGTGCGAGTCATTGTGTTAAAACACAATATGTGAGCTTCCAAAGAAAATAACGAGGTATGGCTCCAATATTTTGGAGCATGAAATATTCAGTTTCTTTATCGAATTCGGTTTCGGATCTTTCTAAAACGATTCCTTCTTTTATATTTTCCAATAGGTACTTTTTGTCGTGGGGAGTTCCTTGAGTGGTACGAATTTCCACGCAACATATCAGAAAAACTTTCGACGTTTCAGGAATCGTGCAGCTTGGTATTTATATAGGGCGGTTCATTGTTCGATGCAACTTAGCCTTTATAATTGACTTTATTTCTTTCAAATAATAATTGTTATAATAAAATCTTTTATTCGTTAAACGTATCAACACAGTGGTCTACACAAGAACGAACTTTTCAATCAATTCACAACAATAACTATAAACATAATTGCTTGGAAACAGAATCATCGAAACAACTAACAAAGTCCCCCTTCCGTTCCACTGATTCTGTTTACCCCAATATACTCCATGATTTTGAAATTCTTGTTTCTTGTTAAAGGCTTCGTCATTACGTTTGCAATGTTATTGGGAGACGAGACGTAGTTGATGCTCAAGCTTTCATTTTTCACTAAATCCCTCACGTAGAAATATCTTATATTTATATGTCTTGAATGAGAACTTACGTTGTTGCCTTTCGTAAAACTAATTGCAGCTTGGTTATCACTTCTGATTTCTGGCTTTTTTTTTTTCAAGGGATAACCTATTTCTTTTAGGACGTATATCAACCATACCATGTCCATAGCACAAGCGGCCATTGCTATGAATTCCGCTTCCGTGGTTGACAAAGCTACCGTCCTCTGTTTCGTCGACCTCCAAACTATCGGTGATCCTCCCAACTGGATAAGAAGCCCAGATGTCGACTTACAATCATCCGTCGATCCAGCCCAATCAAAATCCGAGTATCCCACTAAGTCATCATCTCCTCTTTCAATTATAAATTCGTAATTCATAGTTCCTTCGAGGTATGGCCGCCATCCAGTGCACCTTACCCGGATTCGAAGAGAATTGTCCCAGTTTTGAAACCGCAAAGCCAAGGTCAGGTCTTGTTGCTTGATATAGGTACGTAAGTTTTCCAACAAGTCGACGATAAGGTATCTTCTCCATATCTTTTCTCTCTTCATCGGATTTTGGACAATGTTGCTTCCCTATATTATAATTGGTTTCCATTGGAGTTGAGACGGATTTGCAATCGGACATATTAAATTCAGACAAAATCTCCTTGATGTACTTAACCTGATTCAGCCGTAGTGAATGGTCTCCTTTCTTGACTTCAATACCTAATATATAATTTAATTCACCCAAATCTTTCATATCGAGTTTTCTCCTCAACATTTCTTTCAATTCTACCATACACTTCTCTGACGATGATATAAAAATAAGGTCATCTACATAAACCAATATTATCTTGACATTTTCGTTGCATCTTTGATAGTATATACAGGGTTCCGATTTACACTTGTTCATACCCCCTTCCAACAATTTTTCGTCCAATTTTTCGTACCTGACTGTTTTAGACCATATAAACTTCGCAGAAGTCTACACACTTTACCATCTGCCCCTGTTATGCCATCCGGACATTTTATGTAGATTTCTTCCTTCAAATCTCCATTCAAATAAGCAGTTTTCACATCCATTTGATGGATTATCCAATTGTTATTTACTGCTAATTTGAAGAGCAATCTAATAGCTGGAAGACTGATAACAGGGCTATAAGTTTCGTCGTAATCTACTCCAGGTTTTTGGGTGAATCCTTGAGCTACTAGTCGTGCTTTATATCGCTCAACAGTCCCATCCGCCATATACTTGATCTTGAATACCCACTTGGACCCAATTGCTGTTTTCCCAGGTGGTAGCTCAGTAAACTCCCAAACTTTCATTACTTCCAAAGAAGTGAGCTCCTCTTCCATCGCGGCTTTCCATAGATCACTTTCGGGCCCCTCCATGGCTTGTTTAAACGTTTTAGGCTCAACTTTTGCATCCTGTAAACAAGCACAATAATATTCAGGTTTCTGAATTTTACTTCTGTCTCTTAGTTGCATCGAAAATTTGGATTGTCCCCGATTGTCTTCAAGATCTTCATCTCCTGTAATATACTCTTCAACTTCATCACCTGTAATATATTCTTCCACTTCATCCTCTTTCTCAACTGTCCTCACTTCTGTATTTTCTCCGATTTCTCCGCCAATCACATCTTGATGTCCTTCCCCACTTTCTTCAACATTTGCTAGTTCTTCCTCCATTGTTTCTTGATATTGCGAATGGTTATTCTCCCCAACGTTGATTTTACTAATAATACTTACAACATCAGTTTTTTCTAGGTCAGAATCATTTGTCCTTTCTTCATTCTGTATCTCTTTCTTGAATGGGAATTCATTCTCTAGAAACACCACGTCTCTGCTGATGACAAGCTTCTGTTTCTTCAGATCCCACAATCGAAATCCTTTAGATTCTCCTGCGTACCCTAACATAATGCATTCATCAGCTCGATCATCAAGTTTCTTTCTAACTAGTTGAGGCACATGGACAAATGACATGCACCCAAAAGGTCTCAGGTGTCTCACACTTGGTTTAATCCTACTCCAAATTTCTTCCGGTTTTTTCCCATCATCTAAGGGACATCTGCTTCGAATATAACCAGCAGTATTCACAGCTTCTGCCCAAAAACGCTTCGGGGCATTGGCTGCAATCAGCATTGACCTTGCCAAATCAAGAACTGTTCTATTGAAACGTTCGGCGATTCCATTTTGCTGGGGGCTATAAGGACATGATAATTGACGTATGATGCCATGTCTATCCAACTCATTTTGAAAAAGTTCATTTACATACTCCCGACCGTTATCACTTCTTAGACATTTCATAGTCTTGTCTGTTTGATTCTCAGCAGTTTGTTTGAACGATTTGAAATAGCACAACACTTCATTTTTACTTCTCAAGAAATAAATCGTTGCTCTTCTAAAAAAGTCGTCAATAAATGTAACAAAATATTTGTGTTTTGAATGTGATTCGATCGGCAGTGAACCAACATCAGAATGCACAACTTCTAATAATTCATGGGTAACCAATCTACTCACCTTAGGAAATGGTCGGCGAGAACTTTTACCCTTAAGACAGGCTTCACATATTTCAGAATTCCCATCCTCATTCGAAGGAACAAAATCCAAACCTCGGACTGATTCTTTCTTGGCCATTGTTTTGATGGTGTTCCGGCTAATATGTCCCAATCTTTCGTGCCAGTCTTAATAAGTTCCAATCTTACTTCTTTTCCAACATTGGATAAATGGACAGCTTGAACCAAATCGAATTCCTGGAGAGCGTAAATATTAGTTTCGTTTCTCTCTGTCTCTATTACAATTCTATTTCTATCAAAGACTCGACAACACCCACCTTGTATAATTACTCTATGTCCATTCATCTCAATTCTCGCAATCGACAGGAGTCTATAATGAAAATCGGGAACATGGTATACATTTCATGTTTATACAAGTCTTACCATGGATGGTCCGGGACATGATCGTTACTGTACCTACTCCAACAATGTGACAGCTTACGTTACACGCTAATTTTACTACCTGTGGATTTTTCAGCTCTTCATATAAGGAAAAATCTGCTCTTCTAGGAGTGAAGTGGCTACTTGCTCCACTCCATACATTATCGCTAACCGAACAGGCAACAGCGTTGAGACACATCATGGATGATTGATTCCTTTTTTCATTTCTCTTTTCATTATTATCTCGAATATTTTCTCGTTCATATTTCTTCTTTCGGCAAAATCTCGCAATATGCCCTTCTCCACCACAGTTGTAACAGGTGAAACTCTTCCTTCTGGAATCTCGTTGAACCCACAATGCTTTTGAATCTGTAGTCATCTCCATTTCATCTTTCTTGAGCAATTTCCTTCTATATTCACCACATAATAAACTTTCCAACTTCTCAGGTGTGTAATCATCGTCCTTGAATGCTAACAATGGTTTCATAATCGTCAGGCAAACCATTGATTAGTACGTTGCATACTTGTTCATCACAAATTTTTGAACTTCCTGTTTTTACCACTTCTGAAGCATATCCCAACACCCGGTTCACGTAACTTTCCTTATCCTCATCTGGTTGCATTTATGCGGAGTATAGACTTTTAGAAGCTTGAAGGCGTCGCAATCTACTTTTCGGTTGAAACCTGGAAGCCAGTTTCCTCCATAATTCTCGAGGACATGTGATATCCAATATATCACTCTGAATATCCTCCGTGATTGTTCTAGCTATCAACCGGAATGCCTGTTTCTTCTTCCCAGCATCAAGAGCAGCAAATAGTGCATCGTCTTCTGTTGTGACTGTCTCGTACAAATTTAGATCTTCTACCTCAAGTCGAAGGTTAAATGACCACGTCTTATAATTTTTCTTATTTAACTTCACAATGCCACTAACTTTAGTTTGGGTGTTCTCGGGGTCTTCTGCTGCCATTTCATCACCTTTCCTT
This sequence comes from Adelphocoris suturalis, assembly GCA_030762985.1. NCBI lineage: Eukaryota > Metazoa > Arthropoda > Insecta > Hemiptera > Miridae > Adelphocoris > Adelphocoris suturalis. The sequence goes on from CM061045.1 coordinate 58,847,210, forward strand.
GTCTTACCTACTTCGCGCTCTGGGCCTGATAACCTTTGTTATAATAAAATCTTTTATTCTTTAAACGTATCAACACAGTGGTCTACTCAGGAATGAACTTTTCAATCAATTCACAGCAATAACTATAAACATAATTGCTTGGAAACAGAATCATCGAAACAACTAACAATAATGAACGAAATTCAATTAAACATCAAACATATTGTGCCAGGTGCTGTTCAATATTATCCATACATCCCGCATCCATTTCGTCCATCGTATTTGTTTCAACATACAAGTTGGAAGAAATAAACGCCTTCCCCTCAAGAAACCATGCCCGACGAAAAGTACCTCTTGGAAAATGTAAAAGTAGGAATTGTTTTAAAATGATCCAAAACCGAATCCAATAAAGAAAAAGTCGATGTTTCATGTTAGTGAAACAAATCTGTTATGAACGTTTCCAATGAAACGGGAGCGGTACTGAGACCTGCCTTAACTGTAGTTCTTCAGTTCGTTCATTAATTCGTAAACGGCGATGTCGGGTTTGCGTATATTTTCAGAGAAATATAATTTAGTAATCAAGAAGGTGGGGGGGATGCATTTAAAAGTGATATGAAAATTATTTGGCACATTACCCCTTCAAATATTAAGGTGAATAACACACGAATACCCTACAAAACGTCTGCCAAGTTGGGTAGGCAGCATAGCTTTTTCACTTATTGTAGCAAGGACGTCAAAATGATCGAACGCAAAATAGAACAGTAATCACTTAATAGTTGGAGTTAATAGTTACAGTTGCAGTCAATATTTATGTGTACACATGCTATGCGAAATATGCCTTTAGTACATGTTTGCTCATATCCATACCCTACCATCAATCCTTCGGTATTCAACATTCAAAGTATATTCAAGAAACCAATTACTCCCAACTTTTGAACGGTATCGGAGTGATAGAGTATGAAAAATCGGTGTTCTAAGACATTCACGTTTGCGCATGCACACAGACTACTTTTGATACAACGACAATGAAATTTATAGGCAATTTTTTCGAGACTAACCTGCACAATCCCTGAAATTTTCATCAAAATCCATCATCTAGTCCTTGAGTTTTACCATGTCAACCAATTTTAGTTTTGCGCAATAGCTATTAGTCAACATATCGCAATAATCCATACGGCATCAACTTGGAACACATGTACTCAACTACCACCCGAGTTTTAACGAAATCGGACTAATAGGTTACGATAAATCAATGTTATGAAAAAGTCATGTTTCCACATGTTCACAGGCTCCTATTGATCCGACGGCGATGAAAGTTGTAGGGAAACATCTGGAAGCTAACCTCCAATAATTTACCACAGATAGTCAGACAGACACGGAACCAAAATTTATAAACAAGCTCTGAAACGCAAAAAGCAAGAGTGAATTATATTTTAGGAGGTCATTCATTTTTTCGACTTCTTGCACGAACACAAAGCTTCCCTACCCTCGGCATTGAGGAAGCTTCTAATGAAACGTACAGCGAAGACGCGCCTTTCCTTTCGTTCTTCAATTTGTCCATCAATTTGTTTACAGTGATGTCAGGTTTCTGTAATTCCAGAAGATATATAATTTTGTTAGCAAGAATTGTAAGGAGGGGGGGGGGGGTGTCAGTTTTTTATTTTTTATTTATTTTTTATTATTATTTATTTATTTTTTGCAAAAAAATCATGTTTGAAGGTTGAAGGGACAAATAGTCGTCACAATTATAGTCACGATCTATTATGGAGTAGATGATTGTTAGAAGGCATACGTAAGGTCGAAGGTTGATTTGAGGAGGACCACTCACCCTCAACGCTAGTGAAGAAAACTGAACAGCAAAATGTTGATCTATATCTACCTAATTCGTTGGTCACGACCACTAAAAAGTAACTCTCGTCTGTTGCTCAACATTCTTCGTAGCTCGGTTTGTTTTTGAAACAAATAGGTAAATTCATAAGCCTTTCTTTTCTGTTTCAGGTAATTGGTGAACCAGTCCTTTCCTCTCTCTGTATGCCGCATGGTTGATGAGGTGAGTTCATATTGCGTACCAGTTTCGGCCCGATTCCATACGTTCTATGAGCGGACTGCGTCGTTAACATCCCTCGATTAGCTTTTGTACTAAACGTTGCAGTCTACAGTATTGACAATTTAAGTAGAACATATAAGCCCTTCATATTTTTTCGTATATAAAAAATTAAAAAAAACATTGAACGTCTGAAAAGTACCTACTGCTCAGAAGTAATGTGAAGAAAAAAATAAAATACTATTCTTAGATTGAATCGATCTGTGTTGGAGTTATGAAGTCTGCTATATGCACAGTAAAGCACTACTACCAAACGTTAGTTGAGAAAACTTACTAAAAGGTTTGTATGAAGGACCTTTCAGTTGGTACCTCATCTGCTGAGGCGTGGTATAGATATCTTAAGGAAGTCAATCACGAAGAGAATTTCAATATCAGTCGCCATATAAGTGATTTTCCTCATACGTGAATTTTCCGCTCACTAGATGTGACACCAGAATTGAAAATTATAACTCTTTTAGACTGGGTGCTGAATCTTTTGTATACATTCTCGAGGCCAATACTACAACTTATATGCAACCAAAAGTTCCTCACAGAGGAAATGAATATATGAAATATATATATATTTCATATCTAAGTTGGAATTGATATTTATTTATTGTACGGAAAAAGCCAATTTACAACAACAAGCCAACAAAAACCAAACTGTCAACTGGTAGTTAAATAGCAAATATTAACAATAATTGGAACAGAAAAGAAAAATGTACATCAATTTATCTATATAAGTACTAAGTAAGTAAGTAAGTAAGTAGTAAATGTACATTATATATATATATATATATATATATATATATATAAGATAAATTGATGTACATTTTTCTTTTCTGTTCCAATTATTGTTAATATTTGCTATTTAACTACCAGTTGACAGTTTGGTTTTTGTTGGCTTGTTGTTGTAAATTGGCTTTTTCCGTACAATAAATAAATATCAATTCCAACTTAGATATGAAATATATATATATTTCATATATTCATTTCCTCTGTGAGGAACTTTTGGTTGCATATAAGTTGTAGTATTGACCTCGAGAATGTATCCAAAAGATTCAGCACCCTGTCTAAAAGAGTTATAATTTTCAATTCTGGTGTCACATCTAGTGAGCGGAAATTCACGTATGAGGAAAATTCACTTATATGGCGACTGATATTGAAATTCTCTTCGTGATTGACTTCCTTAAGATATCTATACCACGCCTCAGCAGATGAGGTACCAACTGAAAGGTCCTTCATACAAACCTTTTAGTAAGTTTTCTCAACTAACGTTTGGTAGTAGTGCTTTACTGTGCATATAGCAGACTTCATAACTCCAACACAGATCGATTCAATCTAAGAATAGTATTTTATTTTTTTCTTCACATTACTTCTGAGCAGTAGGTACTTTTCAGACGTTCAATGTTTTTTCAAATTTTTTATATACGAAAAAATATGAAGGGCTTATATGTTCTACTTAAATTGTCAATACTGTAGACTGCAACATTTAGTACAAAAGCACACACATATATATATATATATATATATATATATATATATATATATATATATATATATATACAATATATATATATATAGCATTTCCCAATTGAGTTAAACTTTTTCCATTTAGGTTTAGTTCTTTTCCATTTAGGTTTAAACCTTTTCCACTTAGGTTTAGACCTTTTCCATTTAGATTTAAACCTTTTCCATTTGGATTTAGACCTTTTTCATTTAGATTTAAACCTTTTCCATTTAGATTTAAACCTTTTCCATTTAGATATAAACCTTTTCCATTTGGATTTAAACTCCATCAAAACGTCAGTAGTTAGCCCCATCATAGTAAGTAAGTGCCTACCTACTAAAATTTCATTAGGCTAGAAGTAAAAAAAAAAAGGAAACGGATAGTTATAACTTAATTTATAACTTCCGTTCATGAGAAATTCTTGTGTTCAAAAAACATTTGTTCATTATTATATATATTACATTTCTGTGCATAAAAAAACACTTGCATGATTTAATTTTAGTTGTGGCATAATAACGTCGGGTTAGAGGTAAAAGTACCGAAGAGGTAAATTCATATTGTGCAAAAATCAAATTAAAATTTCAAAAGTTAGTTTGATTAATATGATTATTTTCTTAGGTTGGATACATAGTTTGATGATATTGATCACCAATAAAAAACAGTTAAATAATCATAATATTCTGCATTTGATTTTACGTGTTTGAATTTGTGACTTGGGTACTTTTACCTCTAACTCCACGATAATTTCCTGAGTTTAAATTTAAATCCGTTGAAATCTAAGTGGAAAAGGTCTAAATCTAAATGGAAAAGGTTTAAATCTAAATGGAAAAGGTCTAAACCTAAATGGAAAAGGTTTAAACCAAAATGAAAAAGGACTAAACCTAAATGGAAAAGGACTAAACCTAAATGGAAAAAGTTTAACTCAATTCGGAAATGCTATATATAAACTTGGAAAACGTATGAAAAAAAAAACGTATAAAATGTAGATATGGCATATATTTATCGTGTTGCATCAAGTTCCTTGGAAAACATTTGATTCATCACACACTTTACGGGGGAAACTTCTCATGATTTCATCAGTACAATCAGATTAATTTTTCCGTCCACGATTTTGGCTTTAAAGTTTGTTTAAAGATTTAATAACGTAGATTTTTAAAGAAAATCAAGGGCTTTAATTAAAAATCGCCATCCATAAACATCATGAGTTTGGGGTGGATTTCCTTGTAATTGTTAACGCTGAATCGAATAGGAACAACACTCTCAGATCCCTCCGACTTTATAGTAGCCGAGTTTCATACAAAAAAAAAAAAAAAAAAAAAAAAAAAAAAAAAAAAAAAAAAAAAACGAGAAATCAAGTCAAAAAACTTATTAGCTAACCTCTATAACTCGGTAATTAAGGAGTCGGGAAGATCTGAGTGTGTTTGCGTACGATTCGGCGTGAAAAAATTACGAGCAAATCCTCCCTAAACTGATGTTTTTAACATCTAAATGCAATTTAAAGTCGAACCGTAAAAGCAAAAATAAATTTTATAATACAGTTGGAAAGCGGAGATCATGAGAATGTTTTCTCTGTAAACTGTGTGGTGAATGAATTTTGTTTTTCCTTTTTTCGAGGGACTTAATGTTGCATGAAACAAAACAGTGTTTTGTCTTGTTGTTTTCAGTTTTGTTTCAGTTAAATTTTCCTTATGAATATGCCTTCAAAAGTAGTGTTATGGTCATATTTTAATATAAATATTTAACGTTCTTTCCAACGGAGTCCTTTTTTGTTTTTTTTTTTTTTTTTTTTTTTTTTTTTTTTTTTTTTTTGTAACTCAATCTAAGGGAGTTTTTAAAGAGATGAGTTAGAAAACACAAAAAAAAAATCTTAAATAGGAAAATACTCAAGAACAGAGCATTAAAAAAATATTCAAGAGGCACTTTTTATTGAATATTGCTTGTAGAGTCGATTCCGGGAAAGTTCATGGGCAAAGTGTTAACACCCTGTATAAATAACATGTAGACTTTTATCCAACCACGATTATGAAGGCCACAATTTATAACAATTCTGGACGAAGCGTAGGAATTGGTCGAAGCGACTGTTACTCGAAACGTTTGAAAAGTGAATGAACAGATCGGATTCACTTTCCCCTCCAATACGTGCAGGCTGTTAACAATGTAAGAACCCTCTCTCTCTCATGTGTGTATAGCAATGAACTGTTATTTACACCCCATTGATTTATATCTATAACCCAATTGCTATCCTGACCTACCCTCACCCCCTGCGTTATCTTCTTACCTTAAATAGAATTGTATTCAATATATCTCGTCATCATATTAGTTAGAGAATCCTCCGCATATATCTTTCTTGGATCACTAATTAAAGCAATTAGTATAATATATATTTTATAGAAACATGAAATTTAATCACGCCAGTCACTAAGATTGTCACATATTGAAGGAATCGAACCCGTTCGTTCAAAGGCACACTGACTCAAAGCTGTTTCTGCAAAAATTGTCTCCATCTGGGCCAAAAATATTTTTCTTCTGAAACACCCCTGCATATATTACACATATATAACACCCCCTGAACGCAGTTATTACCCACACATTGTGATATAGGTCGTGTGAAACACCTGACCAGAACTTCGTATCAACTTTTGCGTCTTTTCCTTCTCTTGCATACTGATCACTCAAATAAGTTAGTTTCATGGAGGCGGTGGAGTTGACGATCTTGAGTTCTCATCCTTAAGTGCCTCAAGTCTGGTTTGGACAGATGTATAAAGGTACCTGACTTTGTATAAAACCTGAGTCAACCCTGCATTATTATCACCTGTTTCTGCTACGCCTGACTCTTCAAACTTAACACCTTCAACCTCAGGCTCATCTTATGCCTCTTTCGGTGCTAAGGCCCAGTCGAAATTTTGTTCGTAACAAGTCTTGCGTTGAATCAAACACTCATAATAACCCTGATGCGAAAGTGGAAAATATTTGCTTACGGTTTACGGACTGAGTTTGTATTTTGAAAAAGTGCTTTTTGCGGCCGCCTCACATAGGTGGCCTAAATATAACATTTTCAAGTTTTCTCCAATAAATCACGAACCGTGCGTCCTAAAGACATTTTCATACGCACCCACTTTGTAGAGCATAAAACACACATCTACCAAGTTGGGCGTGGCGCATAGGTTCCTCGTAACCGCAACATGAATGAAGAACGTTTAAATGTTTTAAAATATCCTGAAGAATTCCATAACGGGTTCCTATGGATATATATATATATATATATATATATATATATATATATATATATGTATATATATATAGGTATATAGATGTGAAAAAGCGCAAAGTTCAGAAATCGTTTCAAAATGCCTCAAAACGGATTTCCTTGAAGGAATTTTTCAAAAAGTTTTATTTTAAAAATTTTGGAGCCGTTGCTATTATGTTCATTTATAATCACAGAGATCCATGATATGACAAGTACGATTACCATTGTAATCACAATGTATATTATGATTACGCTTGTTATCGTATTTTTTTCTGTGATTAGTATTGTAATCGCAAATTCATCTTGTGATTATGGCAGTAATCACAAATTGTTTCTATGATTATGATTGTAATCAAAACTTTTTTTCTGTGATTACAGCTTCTGTTGGAATTTTCTCTTTGATTAAGATTGAAATCGAAATTTTTTCCTATGATAATCACTGCGTTTTTCTGCAAATTCGACTGCAATTACAAATTTTTGTGTGAAGGACAAATTTTCTTCAACAGTTGGCAGCACTTGGTAAATGAAACTCTATGTTTTTTACAAGAATCAATTTTAGACAACATCAGACGAGTTATCTTGAAGGCGAATGCGAACGCGTCTTTAACGGAGAGAACGGGGGGGGGGGGGGGGGATGTTTGCCTTGTTTTCGAGAAGAGATCAAATGTAAGGTTATTGCAATTCTCGAAAATATCGGAACATTTTTCTTATATACAATTCGCCTCGTTTGAAGTTGATTAAAAATATTTCTTGTAAAAAAATATAAAGAGCTTCAGTAACCAAGTGCTGCCAACTGTTACAAGAAAATTTGACATTCTCACGAAAAGTTGTAATTGCAGTCGTATTTGCAGAAAAACGCAGTAGTTATCATAGGAAATATTATGATGCTACTCGCAATCATAAAGAAAATTCCAATTATAGAAGTAATCACAAAAAAAAAAAAAAAAAAAAAAATACAATCACAGCCGTAATCTCAGAAAAGATACGATCACAGTTGTAATCGTGGAAATAAGTTGTGATTACAACCATAATCACAAGAAAAATTTTGCGATTACAATCGTAATCACAGACAAAAAATACGAATACAAGCGTAATCTTAATATATATTGTGATTACAATTACAAGCAATTGTAATCTCAACTCAAACGCTTATGATTATAATCGTAATCATGATTATGATTACGCCCAACTCTGAATATAATACCATAATTACGAAAATTCGCTCATACGATCATGCTGCATGTTTGGAACTTTTATCCATCCATCTATCTACTGTCTTGTAATAATGTTGTACCGTTTCGGAGTCTGTAGGTAGGTAGTTCTCTGTGTCGAGCCTCAAAATCTTATCCACGGCACGGTTTCGAAAGAGATGCTGTTCACGAAGTCACTCCTTGAAACCACTGCGGCGCCCGGGATGACTATAATAATAATGATGTTAGAGTCGGTATGAGCTGTTACGCTGAAACCCACGAAAAATCTAAATGACTTCATTTTCAAGTTGGATCCTTGATAGCATCTCCTCCTCGGGGAAAGGAGCCGGGGTTTTATCCTTTGGCGACATCGCAGTCTCGATTTCATCCTAAATGACGGCGTCACGAAGATATTATTCTTTGTCTTCATCTTATTGAGCCCGAGTCGTCTAAGGTTACGGAAGTCTTGTGATCCCTTTTTAGAGGTGAAAATGGTTTTCATCCAAAATCAATACAAAACTCCCATTAATGCTAATTTTAGTAATAATAGCAGATCTAGCCCCAGCCGTTCTAATACAAACTATGATATCTGTAATACGTGATTCATATGCATAGCTGATCATAGCTTCATTTCACTGAGGAGTTATATCAATATTATAAGAGTAGTTATAATGCGTATGCGCATATAAGTTGTAGTTTCTATTTTTGGGGGTTCATCATCCTCCCACATAATGTACCTAAAGTAACATGGGGTACATTCGTATTTCCTCAAATTCCTGGTGAAAGCAACCGGAGTGGCATTGAATTTTGACTCGCTCTGTCAACCTTTCTTGATTTTTGGAGAAAGCCGGATTTTTCCAATACACGGACAGCCTCTTGGTTTCCGGGGCATATTGAAATATTATTACATTGAAATATGAAAATAAACCTAGGAACAGTTTTGAAATACCTATGCCCCTACCTACAATGCATCAATTGGTCCCTAGCAATAACAGGTCGGGAGCCTTCGGTAACGAATAACGATCTTTACGTCAGGAAAATAGAATTCAATAACAGAGAGGTGAAAATGTGTCAATAGATGGCTAGTTACTTCATCCAATGACCCTGACTACACTATCAATAAAACACAAGGCTCTAGCAAATAGCAACGTGTTTCGCTGGTTGAGTTCGGACATGTTGAGATCCATAGATTAACTCACAACATGACAGGTAGGACATTCCCGGTCTCATGGGGAAACTTAATTTGAATAACGACAACACGTTACTACGACAATATCGTTTTGTGTTTCAGAGCTAGCTGATCAATTTTGGTTCCATGTTTGGTTGTTCTTTGTTCCTGTCTATCTGTGTATCAGTGCCAATTTCTTGTCATTTCAGTCCGATTTTGACCTTTTTTCACGGGTTAGCTCCTAGATGGTCCTCTTTAAATTTCACTGTCGTTGAATTAAAAATGGTGTGTACGCATGCACAGTCGTGAATTTCTTATAATGTCAATTTCTCACGATCAATCTGTCCGATTTGGTTCAAACTCGAAAAATGATTGGGTATCGGTTTCCTTAGGCCGTCTACACACGAAGCTACCAGTTAGTAACTGGTTAGTGACGCGAATTACTAACCAGTTTACTTTGAGTCACTTCCTATGTAATTCAATGGGGAACCGCACACGGCGCAACTGGTTAGTAACTGGTTAGAAACCAGTTACTAACTGGTTCCCTGTTGACTCGCATGTCCAGTCACCTGTGATTCCAGTTACTAACTCGAGCCATGGGTGACCAACAAATCAACCTGTTGTTAGTGGGAGAAGTCGAAAAACATTAGATTTTATAGAATTTCAACCTTCCTGGATATTCAAGGAAACAAGAAACGGAGAGTGCGTGGGCAGAAGTCGGTAACGTCGTAAAATTGACAGGTATGTTCAAGTACAAAAGTAGATTAGCATTGTTCAAGGTTAAGGTGAATTTTAACTCAAATATCCAAAGCTGCACTCCTGTTTTCTAATTATTGAAATCGCAATGTAATATTTTGTCAGTTGTGAAATATATTTACTTATTACTATTACTATTTACTATTTATTATTTATTTCACCTGAGCGTGATCAAAAGCCGTTCCTCAGCTTCCACGGACTCCCTCATGTTCGTGTTTTCCTTCCGCAAAACAGGGGAAACCAATTTAACAAGTTCCAAATAACTTTGTTTACTCATTCTGTAGAATGCCAGGAATTTCGCATCAGATAAGTTTATCTCTTTTGAAGCGACAAACAACCTATTTTGAAAATTCTTCTCAAGGTATGGGTGTATCCAACAACTTCTGATTTTTCTTCTTCTCCTCCTTCTTATATAATTATACAATATTATGGTTTCGTCACCACTTGAACTATCCGACGTTTCTCCTACGATGTCCATGATCCTACTGAACATCAGAGATTTCGGTTAGTGATGAGTAGCCTCGTGTGTGGAGCCAAGTCACCAATCAGTCTGTAACTGGTTAGGAACTCGAGTTACCAACTGGTTGCGTTACTAACTAGTATCTTCGTGTGTAGAGGGCCTTAGAGTTTTATATTGATTGGTCAAGTAATAACTATTGCGCAAACACAAAACTAAAGTTAGTTGACGCAGATGAAACTGCGAGACTAATGGACCGATTCTAATGAAATTTGCAGGAATTGTGCTGATTAGCTCCTGAATAGTTCCCTATAAATGTCATCGCCGTCGGATGTACAGTATGGCTTGTGTGCATGCGCACATGAGAATTTCTTATAATGTTCATTTCTAACGTCCTGCTGATCCTGATTTCGTTCAAACACGGAAGGTTGTAGGGTCTATGTGTCAGAAAACTGCAGTGTTATTAAGATTGCTTTAGTAACAACTGTGTTTGCAAAATTAAATTTGGTTGAGACAGATGAAACTCCGAGACTAGTGAACCGATATTGATGAAATTTTCAGGAACTGTAAGGGTTACCTCATATTAATTTTATTGCCGTAGGATCAATAGTTGCGTGTGCTCATGCCCGAATCTGAATTTCTGATATTGTCACTCAAGTCGTAATAGGTTCTTTCAAATAATTCTATGCGTCCATGTACAATACGTGAGGAAGCTTTACTGCCCACTATTCTGACCCACCTTGGTCAACTTTTTTTTTCTTTTCGTTTAGATGTGCGAACAATTTACACTGGGCATTTTAGCTGTTTTCCACTTCCTTGTCCTCCTCCCCACCAATCTACCATCAAAATGAAATTCCCGATTCCTCGCACATCTAACCTGAAGGAAATTAATAAGGATGAGAACAGCAAACTCCATTCACCCCCTTCCATAATGAAATTCATAACTCCCAAAATATGTTCCAAAAGTGTACAAGATTCTTAATTGGGGAGAAAAAATTGTGAAAGTCCGTTGAGAATCGTAAGGGTAGCGCTTAAAAGAATCGGATTGCCCTGTTCATTTCCGAAATCAAAGAAAAAAGTCCCGATGCTTGTTGTACAACTAGACTAAAATAATGAAAATTGGTTAAGAATTGTTGTATGGGCAGCGATGACTAAACTGGTCACCCGTTCACATACACACACACACACACACACACACACACACACACACACACACACACACACACACACACACACACACACACACACACACACACACACACACACACACCACACACACACACACACACACACCCACACACACACACACACACACACACACACACACACACACACACACACACACACACACACACACACACACACACACACACACACACACACACCACACACACACACACACACACACACACACACACACACACACACACACACACACACACACACACACACACACACACACACACACACACACACACACACACACACACACACACACACACACACACACACACACACCACACACACACACACACACACACACACACACACACACACACACACACACACACACACACACACACACACACACACACACACACACACACACACACACACACACACACACACACACACACACACACACACACACACACACACACACACACACACACACACACACACACACACACAACACACACACACACACACACACACACACACACACACACACACACACAACACACACACACACACACACACACACACACACACACACACACACACACACACACACACACACACACACACACACACACACACACACACACACACACACACACACACACACACACACACACACACACACACACACACACACACACACACACACACACACACACACACCACACACACACACACACACACACACACACACACACACACACACACACACACACACACACACACACACACACACACACACACACACACACACACACACACACACACACACACACACACACACACACACACACACACACACACACACACACACACACACACACACACACACACACACACACACACACACACACACACACACACACACACACACACACACACACACACACACACACACACACACACACACAACACACACACACACACACACACCACACACACACACACACACACACACACACACACACACACACACACACACACACACACACACACACACACACACACACACACACACACACACACACACACACACACACACACACACACACACACACACACACACACACACACACACACACACACGCACACACACACACACACACACACACACACACACACACACACACACACACACACACACACACACACACACACACACACACACACACAGATCCAAAAACCAATGGTTTTTTCCCACACACAGATTCGGTATTAGAGTGGTCTGAAATGAATTCAAGAGTATATTCGGTAATTTTTTTCCCTCATGCTTGTATGATATCACTTACCCCAGGATCAATTCTGATTGGCCGCCCCTCTTATAGACAAAGCCTTGTCTATATAACTTAGCTTCAGAGAGACGTCCTAAAAACGTGAGTGTTTTCACACGCTGACTGCCAACTAGACCCAAAGTGGGCCTGTCCAAACTTTCCCAATAGGCCAAAGGTCAAAAGTGGGTCTAGTTAGGTACTTATCCTTTTATGCAACTAATCGCTCCTACCAGCAATTTCAAGTAACAACGCAAATGTAACTTTTTTAAAGGGATATTTATTGCTTCCATTGCTACCCTTAGCTATGTGACTGGTGTGTTGCGGGTTTATCTACGTCAACTTCCCTTTAGGCTCTGTTGCTAATCACCTTGTTGATAGCTTGTTTTCACATCAGTTTGATTTTTTCTGTTTTATTTTATCCTAAATGAATGACCTGCAGATCAGAAATTATTTGCTGCCTGAGGTTGAAGAAAACCACTTTTTTGAATAAGTTTTCTCATTTCCCTACCCTTTTCCTCATTAGGTCTATTGTGGGTCTCGTGGCCCTGGGCGAGAAATTCTTTCCCCCAGGCCAGCTAGACCCAAAATGGGTCTAACCTAAAAAATCACTTTTGACCAATATATGAACAACTAAAAAAAGTCCCCTAATTTTGTCTTGTAATGTCTCGTTATGGGTTAATATACGGACCTCATATATAATCACTCTCTTAAATCTTCTTTCAGAATCGACGCGATTGTAATCGTAATTTTGTTGTTCCAGAATCGCTGAAATCAGGAGCAAAAAAGAGATTTTGGGCGTAAAAAAGTCGATTTTTCAATATAATCAAAATGGAGTTTTAAATTCAGCTGGAACCTCGAAGAGTTTGTTACACCAGTAGGGGTGATGAAATATTTTTATATTTGAAAATATCAGCTGCGAAGTGAGAATGCGGAGGGTGTTATACGAGGGTATCTACTTCAGTATTGTGTTGAACGGTGATCTGTTTGAACGTCTGTCTTTCACTCACGTTGTGGTTCTTGCTGATGTTAACAGTGCATTTCGCTTATGTTGAAAATTCTCATTTTTTCCCGGTAAAATCACGTTCTTGACCACTGTGCGACGGTAAAAAGTAAAAGAACACTTCATTCATCACTGAATAAAAAATCGCAGGAATAGCGATTTTTATTATATCATATTACAGTATTTCAATGTCGCTGCAACCACAGCCGTCTGAATTATACCGTCATCACGTCATCGTATGGCGAACATCAAATTTCCGACGTCGCACAGTGCGTTGAAATCGGACAAAAATTATTTAAATAAATTATTTTTTCTGGTTTGTATAATGTCTGGGAACTACTGCCTATTAATTGCTGATAAAGGTTTGAGATGTTTCTGGCCCATACGTGTTTTATTTACTTCTCCGTGTGTAAAAGGCTGTTTGATGAAATGTAATCAATGAGTTTCGAGCTCCTGTTAACAATGTAATCATAAGAATAATAATATAATCCATATCATTATTATTAATATTAATATTAATTATTATTAACTGAAAGATGACTGATACTACTGACGGGTAGAAATATTCAAAAGCGTTTATTCGGTTCATTAATGGACTCTGTCCAAGTCTCGTATATGTACTCATATTCGTTGTAGATTTAAGTAATACTTTTGCAGCGAAAGTTCAACAAATCAAAACTGATTCTGTAAGAAAAAATAAGTTATTTGTTTGCTAATTTGTAGTTATTCATGATACAGGATAGTCAAAATGAATAGATTCGTTATTTATTTTACAATGAAGGTAATGAAATAATATATCTATTAAAGTTGTTTGAAAGAAAGAAGTTAAAAAACAAGTCTTTTTCAAGCAAGAATATTTTGTGACCCCTTATGTGGGGTACATTTTTATAATCAACTATTCATTTCCTGCCACTTTGCAAGTTCTTAGATTTTTGTCCAACTTTCCCCTACACTTGATCCCTCGCATATACGGAAGATGAGGCCGTAAGTCGTCAGATGCTTGATGCTACCAAATCCGACCAATTTCGTAACTTATGTGTGTGGGTTGTTTGAAAAGTCGTATGTACTTCCATCTCGTAGTGTTTTGTGATCTACTATTTTATACACGCCCAATACCTGAATACTGCACAACTCGGGCAAGCCCCTGTTTGCTAACCTGCCCACGCCATGTTTCAATCAACTAATGATTTCAGGGTCTCGCCTTCGCTACTCGCCCGATCAATACCTACCGATCATCGGATATCGATTAGCGCTCCAATGAGACAATCAACATCCATTCGATCCCACCAACCGCTTTTTCTCGTAAATCCAGAACCGGAGGGAAGCGAACATGTGTATAGCGACGGAGGGCTCTGGGATTCACCTCCGGGTCCCGAAAAACCTTCGTAACGGCACGATTCCAATTTTCCCGTTGTTTCCTCGTCCTCGGCGATCGGACGCTCCGCGACGTGAGGTGAATCTCCGGTTCCGGCTTTATCTTTTTAAGTGAATTCACCGCGCGGGATTGATGGGGAAGTTTGGGCAGATTCAAAGCCGCGTTCCGATCGACAAACACCCAAGGAATCGAGATCGGCCTCTCCCAGCTCTATTTACCTTCTACTCGCCCCCCTCCCAGAATGGCTTCAAAAGAGAAATTTCGCCCGGATTTTGGGCAATCTTCTCACGAATTCTCATAACATTCGCTTGATATACCTATTTGGGTCATTCTCCCAAAACTGCCCTTTTTCGAATGATTTTTTTTTTCCAATATTGAGTTTATGAAATGTACTGAATGCAAATTTCCAATGTACTAGTGGCAGTAAGTAATAACTCACAACACAGGACCCTCATTATTTCAGAAGATATAGACCATAAAAAATATGGTTTATTCAGGAGAAAAAACACCAGACAGGAGAATGAAAACGTGGCCCACAGGATAATGAATGTGGGCACAAGATAATGCGATAGAATACTTCCCAACACCTGATAGGTGTTTTGCTAAGTATGCTACACATTATTCATCATGTTTAATGAATAATTTTACGGTCAGTACAGAATTATGTATTTTTCAGATAATTTTCAATATTAGTGTACCTGCCTAAAAAAAGTACAAAGAAAGACATCAATTTAAACTTAGGTGCTAACAGAATAATTAGCGAGCATTAGCAGAAGTAAATTATATTTTAGTAAGCTAAAAACAGTAGGTAGGTATGGTAGCACTAAAAACTTTTCTTCTGCTTTAAATTGGAGCAGTTATAGATCACCTAAGTAACTTGATCATTTATATCAGTACCTACCTGAACAAGACGAAACTTGTAATCGATCAAATTAAATTGAATTTTTTAAACTTCATAAAAAAAATAAAAAAAAAAAAAAAAATAAAATAAAATAAAAAATTAAGAACTGAAAAATCTGAGGGCCAACGAAATGGAAAATTTCCTCTCATTTTAATGAATTTGATAGTTTACTCCATTGCTCTGCACCTTGTAATTCTTAAACTGCCTATATGTATTTAAAACATTCAAATAGCCTTGGTTAACGGAATAGTTCTGTTCTTTTATACATTAATTATTAAAATTAGCATCGCCTCTACCCATTAAGAAACACAGATTTCATTGATATAAAAGGACGAAATTGCAAAATAAAAGTGAACCAAATAGATACTCGTATTTATTTATATCACACAAAAATAAGAGTAATAAGTAAGTAAATCAAAATAAACGTTGAAAAGAATGCACCCAAAATTTTGTATTCCACCACCACCAATTTTTGTATTCCCATCGTTTTGTTTAACAGTAACTAAACTCGGCTCTGACCCTTTACCGTGTGGGGAGACCCGAGACCCACTTCTGCTTTCATCTTGAGCCTTGGCGAAACATTGGAAGAACGCGGAACACGCTTCATTTCAAATTTAAGCTTCGTAGGATGAATATCAAAGAACTTAGCTACGGATGTCACTCAGCTGATCTAGGTAGCTCTATAGACTTCATGGTTCGTTTCTATTATGTTAACTACTGCGAAGTGCGTGGTCAACAAGCTGAGTTATGAGCATGGTTATATGAATAATTGTTTACACACAGGTGATCATTTTCAATAATTGATATTGTGAACATGATTGCAACCGCTTGTTAATTTCTGGTGATTTCATTGAGCTGGCGTTTCGATGATGTGATTCATAGCAGGTGATCCGAATATTGCGAGAACGGTTTGATTTGTGAAGCGGTGTTTAAATAATTTTAATTGGTAATTTCTATACTTTATACTATAGGAAGCTGTAATTTCGTATGTAGCCTCTTTAGGACATTTACTTGACCATGCCCAGGGTCCGGATCAGATGAGTGGCTCTTAAAGCTAATTTCTATGTTTTACACTCTAGGAAGCTGTAATTTCGTATGTAGCCTCTTTAGGACATTTACTTGACGATGCCCGGGGTCCGGATCAGCTGAGTGGCTCTTAAAGCTAATTTCTATGCTTTACACTCTAGGAAGCTGTAATTTCGTATGTAGCCTCTTTAGGACATTTACTTGAAGATGCCCGGGGTCCGGATCAGCTGAGTGGCTCTTTGAGCTTGCATACGAGTCTGCAACTAAAGACATAAAATGTCCCATTGTGTTGCAGACTCGTATGCAAGCGTTTCTTTATACACTAAATAAGCAGCAACTTTGCCGAAGCGAAAAGATGAGACCGACAACTCAATTTTCTGATGATTATCGCTTACATCCAAATCGTTGCTACGGAACTGTATCTTAGGCATTTATCATAGTATAAAAATCGTTTGCCAGTCGTTGGAAAGCTCTCGATTTACCTAACCTTTTCAGTTACATATGTTGAATAACAAAGAAAGTAGCTCTGGAGCTCACCCTGCTGATGCAGGGAGCTTCATGCTGTACGATTCGTTTCTACATGTCCCAAGAGGCTTCCATTTCAAATTTCAGTTTCATAGGTTGAATAGAAAAGAAATTAGCTCCGGATCTCACTCAGATGATCTTGGGGGGGGGGGGGGGGGGGGGGGGGGGCTCTAGACTTCATGATTCGTTTCTGGACGTCCTAAGGGTTCTCCATTTCAAATTTCAGTTTTCGGAGCTATTTATGGAGAAAGGTAATCTTTAGTAAGTAGATTATTCACAAAACCAAAAGTTGCCTATAAAATTGATTCAGCTCGATAAATCAAGCTTCAGTTAATTCAAAACAGAAACACACACACTCTTGCACATATTTATGGTTTATGTATATATACAGGGTGATTCCCTCGCAGACGCAAAAAAAAAAAAAAAAAAAATTGGGTAAAACTACGTCAAAAATGGAGTGAAATGCCGCCAACCGCATATTTTTATCTCAATTCGTACTCGAGATATGATTTTTTAAAGGTTTTTTCAGAAATACCGTGTTTTTTTTTTTTTTTTTTTTTTTTTTTTTTTCATTTTAAACACGGATTTCTCCACTTTGCCTCATTTAATTTTAACTTTCAACCTCATTTTCGGTATCAGCATTAAATGTTCTATAAGAATAGTGTACTTGAGTTCTTAAAAAGTACCATCCGAAGACCCTCACATCAGCTCAAACATTGACGATTTCGAAAAAATATTATTTCTGAAAATATTTAAAACTTTACTACTCTTTTAAAAAGAATCCTGGAAACTGGCAAATCTCATGAAAACTGCTTCATCTAATATGCTTTCCAACGGTATTATCAATTTTACTTTTATTTTGTTATTTAGGGGAGAAAATAATGTTTTAATGTTAAAAAATGTGGGTTTTTCAATGAAATTGTTGGTTTTCTCGAAATGGGGTCGGTTTTTATGTATTTTTTCTCGCTGAATCGAATGGAAACTCTTGCATATCCCACAACTACGTTATAATCGAGTTGTACACTTTAATTAACTAGTTTTACCCCATAACACACATACATTTAATCGTAACAAACAAACTAAACATTTGCGATTTTAAGTGTAAAACTTGGTTATAACGGAGTTGGAGAGATCGACAAATGTTACCATTCGATACAGCGTGAAAAAATACATAGAAACCGATCCCATACTCGTAGGTTCATGGAGGGTCATCTTTCAAGAAAACCAATAATTTCATTGAAAAACCCACACTTTTTAACATTAAAACGTAATTTTCTCCACTAAATAACAAAATAAAAGCAAACTTGATTATACCGTTGGAAACAGTATCAGACGAAGCAGTTTTCATGAGATTTGCCAGTTTCCAGGATTCGTTTTGGAAGAGTAGTAAAGTTTTAAAGATTTTCAGAAATATTCTTTTTTCAAAATCGTTAATGTTTGAGCTGATGTGAGGGCCTTTGGATGGTACTTTTTAAGAACCCAAGTACACTATTCATATAGTAAATTTAATGCTGATTCCGAAAATGTGGTCAACAGTTAAAATTAAATGAAGTAAAGTGGAGAAATTTTAGTTTAAAAGGAAAAAAACACGGTTTTCCTGAAAAAAAAACCTTTAAAAAATCATATCTCGAGAACGGATTGAGATAAAAATATTCAGTTGGCGGCATTTTACTCCATTTTTGATGCAGTTTCACCCAAATTTTTTTTGCATCTGCGAGGGAATCACCCTGTATATATATGTTTTTTATAATAATAATTATTATTATTATTTAATGAGAGGAAATGAATAGGCACCTAGTGATTTTTGTGACAAATCAATACCTACGGTAAGTAATGTATAAAAGTTGGCAACGTTGAAGAAATGAGAATCTAGCACAAAAATCGTGAGCTATAATGTAATTGCTAGGAAAACTAGAAATCTGAACTGTTCCAATTCAAAGCGATAGTTGGTGAAAAAACGTTGTTTATGTCCACGAAAAATAAAGAGTTACAATGTTATTGTTTGTTACTAATGATGGCCTAACCGTCGAAATCGATTTAACATTGATGTCCTATTTAATCGTTGATAAAAGTGAAATTCTGCTTAAAAGTATGAATTTATCGATTTTAGGCCGTTTTTAGTCATTTTAAGTGAATTATTGATCACATTTTGTGAAATTTGACCAATTTATTGCGCTCAAAAAATGCTGGCCAACAAACTCATCCATTCATTTGAAAAGCTTGATTTTTTTGGCGCGAAAATGGAATTTTGAACTTTTTTTTTTAAATCTGAATCCTAAGAAGAGTTTTCGTCTGGAAACCCGCACACATTAATATATATGCATATGAAAAGGTTTTGAACTCCAGTGTTCGTTCCAGAATGTCTCAAAACGGATTTAAATGAAGACATTTTTCAATAATCTGCTGGAAATGCTAAAAATCCAAATCTTTGTTTATTAAAATTTTCGTCACAACAATAATAGTTAACAATTTTATTGCGCGCTGAAATTCGAAACAATTAAAATCAATATTTACGATTAATTACGAAAAGTCGCTCATACTATCATGCTGCATAACTGGAACATTTGATATTGATATAGGAAGTAGAAACATGACTTTGTTTCTACAAGTTTGTTTGGAACTAAGAGATTAGGATTCGGGTTTTAACCTATCATCGGTGAAAAAAAAAACTACTTCAACCACCAGGAACATTTCTACCACTAATATTTATACCACTTAAAATAGGAAAAATATTTGCACACCCCTTATGGTTTTATAAAAAAAAAGAAGAATCTACAAAGATAACCTATGATAACTTGTTATGAAAAAGGTCACTGGAGTTTTGATACCAGCACGGAAGCATTGTGTTGTCTGGAGGACTCTGTCACATGGATCAGTATCTAAATCAGCATGTCTGTAATGGAGTTGTAAATTCTTCATTTTTTAATGAAAGTGAGATAGGTTTGCAAATATTTTTTCCAGTCTCAATGTGATATAGATATTATAGTGGTAGAAGTGTTCCTAGTGCTTGATGTAATATGCAGATATCTCCTAATTCCAAATAAAGTTGTAGAACTAAAGTCATTTTTCAACGACCCATATCAATAATGAAGTTCTACAAAATACGCTATGAGAAAGATAACTTCTTATCCAAGATTCGGATTATGCGATAGTCTTAGTTAATATGGCGGTTTTTACTAAGCTTTACTTCTTTACTGGAGTTGGGTACCACCCTATACGAATCATCATTGAATAGGAATTGTATCTTCGTGCATAAGGCTATGCGAATGCGCAGACATGATTAATTCTCTCTGCGTCTACAGCTTCTTCCTTTTGTATATTAATTTTGTTTGAAGGTTACAAGGATTATACGGGTAAGAACCTATAATGGCACTATGAATTTCATTAGATTCAAATCCGAAACAAGCGGATTTCGGCTGCGGCATTCTCTTAGCTTCCTTCAGCGTGAAATATGGTTGTTAGGTAACATTAAGGGATTGATCTCCCAGATAATCTTACTTACATGTAAATAGGAGAACTGTAGTCTCCGTTCATACATTAAAAAACCGGCAATTATCATAATTGAATTCCATCCATTCGACTTTATTTATTAATTGACTGGAAAGGTAGTTGATAGAAGTTGCCTAGTAGGTTGATAATAGGTTTTACAGTTGGTAGACGGTAAAGTCCCTGCGCCTAGTACACCATACGAACTATGGCAGGTAAATTCATTGTGCTCTCCAGAATAGAACAAAACACGCACTGCAGCGTGCACTTCTTTGTCGGAATAGAATTATCCTGTTAGTGCAAGTTCATTCGAGCAACCCAGCGACGACGGAAGCGAGAAACTCCAATAGCGGAGCTACAAAGAGTCTCGAGAAAATTGGAATGACGAGTTTATTCCATTAAGAAGGTAGGCTCCTTGCAACAACTTTCTTTCAAACGTTGAACAGGGAGGATGGATGGCGCCATCTTAACTCCCAAGTTTATGATGTTCTTCAATCGAGTTTCTACAGTCGCACGTCCAGACATCAAACTAAGCGCGAAAAAACTTGAGTTTCGAAAGTTGTTAAACGATATAAGACTAGTTGGTGTTTGAACAGCAGGTATCTATATGAGGCCTTCAGAGTTGGGCGTAATCGTAATCATAATTACGATTACGATTGCAATCATGGGGTTTTATATTTGTGATTACGATTACGATCATAATCACAAATCCTGAAGATATGATTACGATTATAATTACACTTATGATTACGATTACATGATCGATGGTGATTACATCACAAGTTTTGCACACACAAGTGCAAATCACAAGTTTTTAATGTTATTTTGGTCGTAACAACCGCTGTCCCCTATCAATAAGCCCTTTACCGAAGATTTTCCCCTGTAATTACACTCATTATCATAATATTTCCTGTGATCACAGCTATAATATTTTTTTCTGTGATGACTGTTGTAATCTTAGTTGTCCCTGTGATTACAATTGTAATCTTATTTTTTTCTGTGATTACAGTCATAATTACAACCTCAGATGTGATTGTGGGCCGTATTTACACCTGGCTACCCATTCCTCAGTGCTTTAGACGGTCTAAACTCAGTCCTACTGATGACGTCAGTCCTTGCTTATACGTGAATTGTTAATTTTATGCGTGTTAAACGTATTTCATGTGTGTGCATGCAGAGGCCTATATCAGTAGGACTGTGTTTGGACCGTCTAAAGCACTGAGGAGTGGGTAGCCAGGTGTTAATACGGCCCAAAATCACATCTGAGGTTTTAATTATGACAGCAATCACAGAAAAAATAAGATTACAATTGCAATCACAGGGAAAACTAAGATTAAAAAATAAGATTACGGCTGTAATCACAAGAAAAATGATCATGAGTGTAATTACAGGGGAAAATCTGAGGTAAAGGGCAAATTTATAGGGGACATCGGTTGTTACGACCAAAATCACATAAAAACTTGTGATCACAATCGTAATCGCAAAAAAATTTTTTTATTACTAATGTAATTACAGAAAAATCTGTGATTACGAAATTCGTAAGAGTACAGGGGAAGAACGGGCTATCTCGATTTTTCCTCAAAATTGAATTAGGAACAGTAGGTACCATATATTTTGAGGATCGCCGAAAACGATGATGCGGTCGAAACAGCGAAGAAACGGGTGTAAATGCTTCACATTAGCAAGCGAATATTTTCTGTACAGAGGAAGAACGGGTTCATTGGAGCTGTCCAGGGAAAGAACGGTCTATCTTTAAGCCGCCGAATTTCCAGTCATATATGTGATTCACAGCGCGTTTTCTGTGTTTCACGGTCCCTTTCTCTAAGTTCTTATTGTTGTCACCTTATCAGTAGGTACCTCCTTTTGTTTAGTTATAGGTTCCTAAGTTGTTGACTGTAATTTCAAGTAGCGTAAAGCAGTGGTTTTGTGAATTCGTTCGTATTTACCTACCTACCATCATGGGAGACGATTCGTCATCTGCTGAATGTTCCGTAGAACCTCCTACTACTTCATACCCAAAAACGGAAAATTAGATTTGCAGATGCTCATGAATAACTCAGCTTGGACTTGCACTCAACTGGACCTCCATGCAACTGTCTGAGGCTCTGATGTTATGATGTTGTGAATGCAAACGATAGGTCAGCTATTATTAAACATTTCAATATTTTGAATGATTCGAATGAACAGAGTGCCCATTCATATGGTCCAGTGTCGAAACGAACAGTACTCTCTTCAGAAACTGAACGAAATCCTATCAAGAGCCAATACAAAACGAATACCCATCTTTGCAGATAAATACAACCATATGATTTATCTCAAGCAGTTTTGAGGGCAAAAAGCAAGAAAGTACTATGAACGACTGCTCCATAAGTGATTATCTGCCTCATCAATCCACATTCCTATGAGCGAATTTCTAATTTTGATCCATGCATTATTTCATGTTTGATCTATGCATTAATTCAGATTGATGTAATACTTAATTAATGTTAAATTTTCTGATTTTTAATTTGAAAATAAATTTCTTGCATAGGTAATTCGTCCCAAGCTGTTCTGAAGATAGCCCGTCCTTTCACTGTTCATTACGACCTTTGACACTCTGCTCTGTTATAAAACTAAATAGAAATTGCATTTGGGGTATCTTTTCTCTTTTATTACATGTACCAGTGTAATATTGTTATTAGTATAGAATTCCAGATTTTTTAAATGCAGGCTATCGATTTTATAGAGTTTTTTGGATTCAAATTCATTTTTCTCAAAACTAGAAAAAATCGACATAGCCCGTTTTTCCCCTGAACTCTTCGAATGTAATCATAATCGTAATCATAAGTGTAATTGTAATTGTAATCATATCTTCAGGATCTATGATTATAATCGTAATCGTAATCACAATTATAAAACCCCTCTGATTGTAACTCTGGAGGCCCAACTCTGAAGGCCTTGCCTCCGAAATGAAAAGAAGAAAATATTTATTTTGAGGTCGGCATTATATTCGTCCTCTAGTGCACTGCATTTGCTTCTCCAGAGCTTGTGGGTGCACAAGAGAATGATGTCGGAGGTACAGAATAGTGATACTGTATGTCGTACCTAAATAAATGTTTCAGAATGAAGTTTCTAGGTGATAGCTATACGTACTTATAGATTGGATTTGAAACATTGCACGTTTTCTCATCAAGGTTTTTACTAACTTATTGGCATTATAGGTTGAAGAGTAGCGTGATCTCTTAAAGCATCTTAATCCGCAGTTACGCTCATTTTCGTGAAGCATCTTCTGGTTTATTGTAAGCTACCTTT
The DNA here is from genome assembly GCA_030762985.1 of Adelphocoris suturalis. Taxonomy (NCBI): domain Eukaryota; kingdom Metazoa; phylum Arthropoda; class Insecta; order Hemiptera; family Miridae; genus Adelphocoris; species Adelphocoris suturalis. The sequence goes on from CM061045.1 coordinate 58,871,717, forward strand.
TAGCGAATGTTACCACAGGTAAGTATCAAACTTGTTACAACAATTATTACGGGTTCTAACCATTTTTTAAAATATTCATAACGTACTTGAATGGAAAAATAATAAAATGTATCATTTCCCTAAATTATATTTCCCTAATGGCTATATTAAGAAACAATATAAGTTTCAGGATCTGTGATTATAATCTTAATCGTAATCGTGATCACAACTATAAAAACCCTATGATTGTAATCGTAACTAATGTCACTTGGATGAGTATTACTCGTTTCTGGTTCATTAGAGGTTGAATTTAAGTTAGAGCATTCGGCGATGCTGTGGAAGCAAGTACCCTTAGAATATAATATGTTTTATGTGCGTAAAACGGACGACAAAATGGACTGTGTGCAAACACTGCACAAAACGTACATTTTGTCTTCCCGGTTTGTGTGACCGATAAAACGTACAATAAGACGTACGTAATCCGGGACGACCGATTAGAATTGATTCAGGGGGTTGTTTGTAGCAATCCAAGCTTGAGAAAAAAAATAACTTGAAGCAAATCCGTTTCAGACCATTCTAAGAACGAACCCGTAAAAAACCATAGTTGTGTGTGTGTGTGTGTGTGTGTGTGTGTGTGTGTGTGTGTGTGTGTGTGTGTGTGTGTGTGTTTGTGTGTGCGAGCGTGTGTGTGTGTGTGTTTTTTTTTTTTTTTTTTTTTTTTTTCAAGTTTTCCTCGCACTAGTAACCCTAGCACGAGGGAATTTATTCGGGCCTGCTCCCATAACGATTACAGGCGATTCGATATTTACAAAATTACAATTATCAGGTATTTACAATTCATTCTTCAAATCATAAATTATCAATAATATATACAACTGTTTTATATACATGGGTATTATCCTATGTCATCAGGTCATTTATCGTAGAGATGCCGAATCTTGTACACTTATCACATCAGTTCATAGTTTATAGTGTTTAGGAACACAATCACTTCCTGCAGGTGGTTTTTGATCAACTGCATCATTGGCGTTGGCCACGTACTTCCCTGAAGCACACATCTTCGCTCCAGACGAGCCCGCTGCTGCTCAAAATGGGCACATCGGAACAGCAGGTGTTCCCAATCCTGGTCCTCGTCCGAACACGAGCACAGAGGGCTTTCGCTAAGATGGAAGCGATGCAGGTATGCCCGTATCCTACCATGCCCAGCCAGGAGAAGGGTCAGCCTCCAAGAAAGTGGCAAATCAACCCGAAGGCGATCAGTAACAGTAGGGAAAAAGACCCTTGTACGTCTCCCATCTGCAGACATCTGCCATACGTCGTCCCACACTAAAATACTTTGGGCTCTACAGTCCTGTACCACTCTTGACTTAGGGATTTGAGCATATTGGATTGGGAGATTCTCACTCAAAGCCGCATCTTTTGCACAGGCATCTGCCTCTTCGTTTCCGGCTGTTCCAACATGGGCCTGAGTATATTTCAAGCCAATCTTCCATCCCTTCCTGACTCTGAGCTCCAGAACGAGTTCTCTGATCCGCTCAATGATTGGGAGGTGGTTCCTGTGATCCTCTAGCATGGCGAGACATACCTGGCTGTCAGTGTAAACAACTGCCACTTGGTGAGGCACCTGTGTCACCTGCCTTGAAAGCCATTCTAATGCCTTCATAATTGCACATGCTTCGGCCTGATTGTTGGTGCATGAGGCACCAAGCCTGAAAAGCTGTCTGTACTGAGGACCACCAAAACCAGCATATACAATGAATGCACATCCGATCCTTCCATCACCCATATCACTTCCATCAGTGTACATTTCGAACGTCAGGCATTCTCCCTCTTCCAGCTCAATACCCATCTCAGGTACCTCTGCAGGGTGGAGCCACTTATCTGGGGGCAAAGGTCTCTCCACTGATTGCTCAGCCATTCTACTGTGGATCCTAGCCAGCTCCCTGGCCTCCACATCAATAGGCTTCTCTCTGGCGATGATACAGCAAGCCTGAAAAGAGATGGTTCGCACCCCCTTTATCACTCGCAAGAGCATCAACCGCTGCACTCTGCGAAGTATCTCCACATTACGGATTACATCCAGTGCCTCCCCCCAAACAGGTACAGCATACGTAATAATTGGCAGAATTGCACCTCTATATATTTCCTTCAGTGCTTCGGGACCCAGTCCCCAGTACATTTTGGCTGCCCGCGATAACATGTTAATAAGTTGCGAGGCCTTCCCACATACATACTTGATGTGTTGCGTCCATCTCAAATTCCTCTCAAATATTACACCAAGGTACTTCAACTGCTGAACGAACTCGAGTTTCTGGCCAAGCAGGTATATAGAGAGATCCCGTTCCATTCTTCTCCTTGCTATGCGCAAAACTTGGGTCTTCTGGGGATTGTATTCAAGGCCATTCTCCCATGCCCATCTCTCCACCATAAACAGAGCTCTATTCGCCCGCCTTTCCAGCTCGTATTCGGTTTTAGCTGTAGCTATCAAAAGCAGATCATCTGCATACGCAAAAACCTCAATCCCGGATTCAAAGGGCAACCCAAGAAGGGAGTTGTAAAGAATCACCCAAAATCCCGGACCTGAGCAGGATCCCTGAGGGCATCCCACCTCCTGCTCCCGTCTCAATACAACTGATGAGGTTCTTAAAGCAGCACCACGACTCGAAAAGTAAGCCTTAGCCAACTTAAAGAGATTTTGTGGGCATCCCAAGTCAGCCAGATTTTTCAAAATGGCAGGCCACCATGCCGCATTAAATGCCCCCTTTACATCGAGAGAAATAGCCACTGCATACTCCTTCCTGTCCAGCCCTGCCTTGATATATTCCTTGACATCCTGGAGTGCAGTGACTGTACTTTTTTGTGGCATAAAGCCATACTGCTTTTTTGAAATTCTTCTTCGATGCTGCAGGTCATGCATGATACGGCCAATCATGAGCTTCTCCAATACTTTTGCAAATATTGGAAGCAGGCTGATGGGGCGGTACTTGGAAGGATCGAGGCTTCTCTCCATACCCGGCTTGGTAATCAAAATAATATTAGATTTCTTCCATTCAAGTGGAAAGACTCCCCGTCTGAGGCACTCCACATACATAGCTGTCACTGCCTTTGGCAGTGTAGTGAACACCTTCAACAGTATTTCTGCTGTAATCCCATCTTCACCAGGTGACTTCCCATTTTTAAAGCTCCTCACAACAGCTTCCACTTCAGAAACTGTGAAAGGAATATCGTCAGCCTCACCCGTGTAGTCCTCCACAGCTCTCTTAATCTGTTCATGATGTTCCGATGGTGGAACCCTCTCCTCAGGCACACATGATTCCATTACCAACTCCAGCGTGTCCTGCAACCCTTCCGTCATTTCACCATCAGGACCACGCAGGGTCGTGATTTCCAAAGGAGCCCTCGTCCTTCCAGCCGCCGCCCTATAGATCGGGCCCCAAGGCATTTGAGTCCCCTCTGTACTACAATAATTCTTCCATGATTGGAACTTGGCCTGCTTCACGGTTTGGTTAAATTGGTATTTCAAGTTCCAGTATTCCCTCCTACGCTGCTCCCTTAGTACTTGATTGTTTCTCGTTCTCTGAAACATACGTCGAGCTCTTCGCAACTCTCTCCTTTTCACTGTCAGCTCATGCGACCACCATGGTACAGACTTTTTCATAGTTGGAGAAACACTAGAGGCCCTCACAGGCACAGCCACCTTACAGACTTCCAAGACCATATTTGTAAATAGGTCAATAGTTGCCTCCAAATCTTCATCATTTCTAAATCGTGCCGCCAAGATTTCGTCCACCACAACTACCTCCTCACCAGCTACTGAGTCGTTTTGAGGAATTCCACACAGCACCAATACTCTCCTCAAAAGCTCCGTTCCAAACATTTGCCAGTCAGCTTCTCTAACCTTAAAGCGGTGTAATCCATCAGTCGATGGCGCTTCCCCACCCATCCCAATGTAACAGGTCAACATTTTGTGATCAGATAATTGTTCATCTTCATTAGTCCAATTGGAAACATGTCGCACCATAGAGGCAGTACACAGGGTTAAATCTATCCAACTACGCCCGTGTGTGTGTGTGTGTGTGTGTGTGTGTGTGTGTGTGTGTGTGTGTGTGTGTGTGTGTGTGTGTGTGTGTGTGTGTGTGTGTGTGTGTGTGTGCGTGTGGTTTTCGGACAACACCTCTCCTTGGAATTGAGGTGAAAAATCTGTTCAGTCACCCAATAATCAAGTATACAAAATAAATTATGTGCTCGTTGGACACCACATTTTTATCACGATAATTAGTTTCATTCCAAAAAAGGTTTAAAAAACTAAAACTAAAAAATGACGGAGTGTGGAATCAATAATTTTTAGCATAATATGACTAAACAAAAAGTCGATCAACTATGAATTTGTGCGTTAATAAACTTATGCTGAAAAATGTACTTTAATTTCATTAATAAGTGCGAAAATTCGATAAAAGGTGCAAAACTATGCTGCAAATCTATAATCTTTGCTTGAGTTCCAGAACATTATTTCGAACAAGTTTTCATGTCATTAAATTGATTTTATTGAAAATATCTTTGTGTTCAAATTTCAAAACAATTTACCTCAAATGTGTCATGATAACTTACTCTGGTCATGTCACATGGCTGGAATTTTTTTGGGATATGAAAAGTCTTGAATAAGTTGTAGAATATGTATGAGCATTTAGGCTGCATGAAAATCAGCTCTTTACTTGTTAGGCCAATGTATTAAGTAGGACGTAATATAAATTATAGGTATAGCAATCTAGTGGTGCGTTGAAATAGGTTTATTAGTTAATATGGATAAGTGACTGCCTAGAGGTTACCTAAAACATTTTTTTCTACGGGGTTGAGGCCCCGAAACCGACAAACCCCGTTGAAATTAATCCCCTGCAGGATGGAGCCACCCCTTCTTACTTCCCTCCGATAATGGACAGGCTAATGGCCTTAGTGGCAAATGCCCTCGTTCCGGGAGGAACCAAGTGGGGCACAAGAAAAACCCGGGGTCGATAGTTTTCTTATACGTAACGTAACGTTACCTTCCAGTAACCTCACCATAACCTCCCTGTAACCTCTCCATAACCTCTCTCTTTCCACTCAAGTAATGAGGAGAACCCTCCACGGGCTCGCAAGAGCGCTGCAATGTGAAGGGTATGGGGCCCCAGTGGCACTTCTCGGATCATCTATCATCCCCGCGATACCGCTTTTATAATAAATTGGTTTAGTCTAGCTCGAATTTCCCCTTCACCGTTCATTTAATCCCGTTGCCCCTTATCGAGTGAGTCACGTGGTGTTCGAGGCAATAATGATGTTAATTAAAATCATCTGATGCGAGCCTTCACAAAACATATCCAACGTTAATTAAATTCGTGTGTTTGTTATAGATTTTACTACCTGTAAACATAGTTTGAGGAAATTATTTTTGTTTCGAACTTCCGGACCCTCTCACATAGGTTTTATATTAATCTAATTTATAGCAGTTATAACTATTATGCTTGTTTATAATTTATTTATTTTTTAAATATATTGTGTAGGTTTTTACTGCATAGTAGGAATTTCCCTCCACAAGTTAACCCAGTTTTCTTGTAATTCAGTCCTTAGAAGAACGAATTTTGTACACAGTTTACGCTTGTAATACGAAATTTTACGAAAAGTTGCTCATGCGACTGTGCTGAATGTCAGGCTTATCAATGATTCCCCCATTAATCAGTAATAGCTACTCACTTCCTTCCCGACACATAAGTTCATTTTACACTCTCCAAAAACTGTCGAAATGGTTTTGAAATTTTAAATGTACAGCATGTTCATCTCCATAATATTCAGCATCACGAATTCATCCCCTCGAATATGCATAAATATACATTTATAGTCGAATGGTAGCTTTGTTTTATTCGGTGTATGCATTGTATTATTGACATTTTATTAACAAAGATAAAATTATCGGAGGATAAAATGATGAGGAAGTTGAATCCAACAAGAACAGGATAACAATTCTTTCTCCGCTGATAAGTGATGAGACTGTATATAGGTTAGGAGAGTAGATTAATCGTATGAATAAATTTGAAAGACCATCTTGATGCAAGACCTTATGACCAATTTATGTGAAGAACAGCAATATTTAGTATCCTACTTTATAATTCTTGACTTTTCAAGACGTGCCTTATTAATATCTGGAACTTTACCGGGGTGTGAATCTTGACATCATATAAACTCAAATGTTTTACAAAAATTTAATTATGTACATCCTGCTCGTAAAAACCCATAAGGACTTGCATATTTCTCTTACGCTTTTGGTGAGTAGCCAGCCATGTGTGGTACGGTGGTCAGCGGTGCTAGGAGTGGGTTGGTCCTCTTATGTCAGTCCCACCGGGTCGCCAACATAGTGTGAAGGTTGTGGATGAGAAGTGTCTTGGCATAGGACTATCTCACACCTCCACCCACTTCATGGTGAATGTTTGTAGTCAACTTCAAGGTAAGCCGCAAGCTACGTAGACCTAGGTATCATCGAGGTTGCGTTGAAGCCACACGAAACACTGTAGTTACCCCGCTCAAACACCTGATGCCATAAAATACTAGTATTTTGCTGGTCTAATGAGAGAAATATACTTGTGATGGATCGTGAATTTCGCTCTACTGAGAATTATTGACCAGCATCCCATCGTTTGATACCAGCACCTACTTGCCTCTGTTGGGGCCCGTGCAAGGAGGGTGCAGCTGCTACTCTCAAAGCCTGCTCATCTGTTGAGTTCGCTGCACGATTCAGTGGATTTTAATGAACTCCGATAGTGCTCATAATCCCCTTTCTCATCCTGATGGGAGGAATGTGCTTCAGACGGCTTTCGGTCTTGTGGCTACCAGAACTTTCATAGCATCTATTGCCTCTCTACACATTTTTGCGACGTGTTCAGAAGTAGTCGAGGTACAATTAGATACCCTTTACCGTGCTTGATGGAGTCAAAGTGAGACCATATGTAAGCAGTATCCAAAAATAAAGTTAGATGTTTCATCCGATTCCCTAGGAATATTCAGGGTGTTATAGGGTCGAGATGGTCCCCTATAAATTTCAATCTTCCCTGATAAAAGCCATACATTTATTTTTTCTAAAATAGCCTCTAGTAATGTTTTTAACCACAAATAGGAATTCATTATTCTTGGTTTTAGAGCCTACCTAGGCATTAAACGGGTAGGTAATATTTGAAAAACGTACCCCGCTCGCTAATTATGATGATGTTCTTGCCTTGTAGGCAAATTTCACCCAATTACCGACGTTGAGTGGATTGCTAATAGAAGGCGCTTGAATATCCTGCCCTCAATAATTGCGCTCCCCCAATCGGATTCCGCATTGAAAGCAAAACTCGTCGAAAGATAAAACGCTGGAATCAGGAAAACGGGCACCCGTTGATAAGGAGTAATCGAGCCTTGTTAACGCGGCTGCTGATGCCAGGGTAAATGCTGATGAGTGCTGTCCGGGCCTCTAATGCTCGGAATGTTATCATTTCAACCCCCCCTACCCCGGCTCAAAGTCCAATTAAACTTCGACGAAAGCCCCAGCGCACGTTCCGACTATGACAAGCCGCGACTCATAGTTGACATCTGTCTGCCGCTGGCATCGCAGCCGCGTGCTGTATCATATCCACTTGCGCTTACAAGGAACGAAGGATGATCTAGATGTACGACCTGTGAATCTACCTGGTGCGACTTACTCAATACCTGGCTTCAAACTACCCTTGCCAAATGTACTGTGATACAGCCTTTCACGAACACCGGGCATTAAAAACAATCAAAACGGCGAATCTACCGTATTTTGGAATGCATCAATAACATTCGTGGATATTCTCATCTGAACTCGGCATTTCCGCAAAAATAAAAGGGTTATAAAACTTTAATAATAGGGCCAGTCTGTCCTTCATTTGGGTTTTCTTTTTTTAATTTTCCTTTAAAGTTTCTTCCCAGGAACAAATAAGGAATAGGAGATGCTAAAAAATCAGATTTAAAGTAACAAATTCAAAATAGTAAAATTTCTAACAATATTCCTTTGTGTGGTTGACGAAAAACAAATTTAACTTTATTTTATAAATTACCAATACATGTCGTATGAAAGGTTCAGAGATGATGACTATATATTGAAAGACTGCCAAAAGCTAGGCTGATTGCAAGGAATGTAAAAAAAAAAGTGCTTAGCTGTGTTTGGCGCATATCTTCCTCGTATCAAAAGGTAGCATGAATATTTTATAAATGTTTTAAATTTTATTTAAATTTAATTTAAAATTTAATTTAATTTAAAAATTAAACTACATGAAATATTTTAAACAATCGAAAAATTCCATAACGGCTTCATACGGTAGGGAGAAATGGGAAATTAAGATTGAGTGTAAAATGTAAGTAAAGTAAGTCTATATTATGATTTGTTGTTATGCTGAAAATAACTTTGAAAAAATTTTTCGCGACTAGAGACAGCTACTAAAAAGACCAGTCACGCAGCATGATCGTATGAGCCAATTTTCGTTAATTGTAGTATAATATAATGTTAAATTGTTTTGAAATTCGAGCTTCTTGAGTGCAAGGAAATCGTAAACTATTATTAATTTTATGGCGAAAACGTGTTTTAAATAATAATCTCCTATTCAAATAGATGTTTTCAATTTTTAGCTTCTTTTGTAGTTTCTATAGATTTTTTAACAAATTTTAATGGATTTTAAGTACATTTTTCAGCATAATTTTGTACATCAATTTTTTAATGCTCTATTTTATAGTTAATAAACTTTATTTGAGCAGTATTCAGCAAAAAGATGTAAATTTAACAAGTTTTAGCCATTTTTAGCGATTTTTTTTAGTACATTTGTTGAAATTTGACCAATTTAATGTGCTCAAAATGTTCTGGCCAACGAACTCGTCCTTTCGTTTGGAAAGTTTGATTTTCCGGCGCGAGAACGGAATTTATATCTCAACCCTAAGGAAAGTGAATAACACACACACACAAACATATATATATGTGCGAAATTTTCATCTATTTTTGTAATATTTTTATTTCTAGTATATTCGATATTTTATGTAGTTTCGTGTGCAGTTATGGATTTGTACATTGTGTTCATATGTTTATATATATATTCATTTATTGATATTCGCAATACAAACTTGAAAAAAATGCCGAAAAAAAACGGTCAGAATTACACTTTTTCTCACTTATTTGCTTGTAGCACACAGCTTACTAAAATTACGTCATTCCGGTGTATAGTGCCATGTGACAAGATTAGAACTAATTTCACACTCGATGGCGTCCAAAGACTTGATGAATCGCACGGCTGCTCGTAAGGAAGTCGCACCTGTCTACCTCGTTCACCGCATTCAATAAGGAGCACTCATTGGGGAGGACTTTAATAATAATGAATGATTATATTGACATCAGGTGAAATATTATAGACATTAAGAAATAACAAAACAGAAGTTGGCAAGAGGTAGGGGGGAGGGGGGCTGTATGGAAGCGCGGGAGGGAGAATCGATACATCTGCGCGCGCACTCTCCCAGTACTTATGGGTGTTATAATTCCCAATCAAGTCTAATGCCTTTCATCTTTTTAGACACCTACCCTCTCTCCACCCACTCATTCTCCTTGCTATAAATTCGGTTGCGGAATAACCTTCAAAGAATGCAAGATTTTTATTTTTTCATTTTTGTTACGATGTTACACTTTACTTAGGTACTATGCACAGTTACATACCTCTTATAAGCTTCTACTAACCCCCCCCCCCCCCCACCCACCCATCTCACCACCCCTTTCATAGTCTGCCGTGGTATCGGACGTATGATTTATATCTTGGCGAAATTAAAAAATTATAATACATAGAAAAATCCTACTCAGGGTATACGATGCCTTACTGAGCTCTACTCTATGTCGTATATTATCTACCAGAGAGGAGCGGTGGATGTAACACGGCGAATAAACCAATAATTACCACTCAAATAACAATAATCTGGATCATGACTGATTCAGGGTACCGAAAATGATTTCTGCCTCTTTTTGGGCAGATGCAAATTCTTCCTTTTTCCTAGTTGGTAGAAGTTAGTTGTTTTAAACAATTATAAAATGAAAATACTCTATCCCCTCCCAATCATCTATTAAATACGAGGGCAAAGGGCAACTATACGTATCACATTTACCACGCTATAGATTTACCCTAGCTCAGATTCATTACAGTTACAGGGCAATAAATATATTCAATAAACTAACACTGGGTATTAAAAATATAAGGTTGGCCAGCAAATACGTGGTAATATTATTTCATTCAACTGACATTGGTATTTCCCACACTTCTTAATATTGGTTAAATCGAGTGTTATAAATCCGTAGTCCTTCCCCCAACACTGCACACACAGCTTAAAAAATTCGGTCATTGTCACGTCACCAACAACGAAGTCGTTACATATGTATTTCAAATAATATTTGTTCTGTGGAAATATTAACACAATTTTGACATTATTGCTTATCACCTACCTGTCAACCAAGTTGTAGCTCTGAGCCAAATAAATACAGGGTAATAATTTTTGATTTCTTTTTGTTTCTCGAGAAGACAATCATCAAAAACCACTGATGAATAAGGGTTACAGTCGTCAACTGAAATTATATCTGCGCAATTAGCGAACGAAAAACGAATTTCCTGAGCTACTTCATTTTTAACAAAACGATAGCGATCGAGCAGTTCCTGATAAAGAGGTTGGTTGAGTGATTTGCTGAAAATGAATAAATAAGTATAATCGATCAAATTCTTGTGTATGAAATTCATTAAGCAATGTTGTTTTACCACTGTTACTGAAACCAATTATTATCGCCCTCGTGATATCACAAAATTTGTTATTGTTCTTCTGCGGTCGTGAGCCGAAAGGAGTAACAACGTACTCGTTTTTTGTCTTTTGTGGTTTTTTCATTGTAGCTTTGAGTTTAGTATATTCTTATGTATTGTGAGCTGGAAAAAATAAATAAAAAATAAAAATAATGAATAATAATTTTAATAATTATTGATAATTTTTTCTTGATGCCTCTGGTCAAGAACGGGTGATATTACAGAGGAAAGGAAGGCGATCCCGCATTTGAACCTTTCCGAGTCTCAATGGTACATTTCCCAAGGGCCGACACGAGCGGTTCGGTGAGCGAAATCCAGTCGACCAACTAACTACTTGACCAGCGTCAAGTTTTTACCTTCTGAGAATGTCACTTTTTTTATTGTGGCTTAGAGTTTAGAATAATATTCTTATGTATTGTCAGTAAAAAAAAAAAATAATAGGTAATAATAATGATCATAATAAAATTAAAACATTTTTAGAATTTCCGATCGGTAAAATGAACCAATAATCTCTTCACCATCCAACGCTTTTAATTTGTAAGTGGTGGGTTCGGTGTGAACAATCTTATCAACAATGAAAATGTCTTTCGTCGAGTTACTAAAAATTTTTACTGCCAAATGTTTTCTTCTCCTTAGTTATTCTCACATGATCTTCTATTTCAATAACAGTCCGAATCACTGAGGATTGTTGGTAGCGTAACTTCAAAATGGTATTTTCATTGTGTTTACCAACGTCCGCAGCGCTTGTTCGTATGGTTCTGTGATAACGATGATTGTATTCATTGATGAGTTTTTGCAATACATCAATCCATCTATAACTTTGATTTACGTAAAAGTATATTTTCATTTTACAATTGGACGTTCTATTAAAACGCTCTATACTAGATGATTTCTCCAAGCTCTCTGTGTGGTATAATTTAATTAAATATTTATCTGGAATTGTTATGAAATGGTTATTTTCGAATGCTAACCCTTTATCTGTGTGAAGGAGATTGGGGGACGAATGATTGTTCCTTTTGACTTTTGTTATTATTTTTTGGAAAGCATTAAAGACTGTTGCTCCGTCTTTCTTTTTCAAAGACTCACTCCAAGCATATTTTGGAGGTGTATCTATCGCATTGAGCATATATTTATAACCATCATTTTCACAGCTATTGCTCGCCATTTCAATAAAATCTGCAGCCCATAAATCATCTACCCCCAAAGTCACAACTTTACGTTTTTTGAACTTTTTTATGATTGGTTTATACAGTTCCAATGCTTTTGTTTGTCTATCGTTCGTACTAATATAATTATGATTGGATTTCCATTCCCTCTTAGAAAATTGACTTTTCTGACTATATCGAATACTTTACACTTTGCCAGATTTCTCCAAGATCTATTCGGTGCTTGAACCGTCGATGTGTTCCAATTCTATTTTATTAATGGATCTCCCGCTCTTATTAATGGGAATGTAATTTATTTCATTTGGTTGTTCTGTAATTAATGAACCAAAACGAATATGTTCCGTTTTAGGGAAGAACGTTTATAGTTTATTCTCTTCTTTTTGAGTATTAGAGTTGGTGTAGTGATTAGTGATAGCTAGTTTGACTATGTTGCAATAATAATTAACATTATCAGTTTTTTCTTGCATTTGAGACAATAAAGTCGTTCAGTCATTCGATTAATTTCAAGTATACAATAATATCTGCTCCTGAAAAATCTAGTTCGATCCCTGATTCGTTCTCAAGTTCCAATTTTATTTTATTAATGGGTTTCACGCTCTTATTAATCGGAATGCAATTGATTTCATTTGGTTGTTCTGTCATTAATGAACCAAAACGAATCTGTTCCGTTTTAGGGCAGAACTTGTGTAGTATATCCTCTTCTTTGACAGTATTATCGTTGGTGTAGTGAATAGTGATTGCTGGTTTTACTAGGCTGCAATGGATTTCTATCACTTTGAAAGGATCTAATCTGTTATATGATTCAGCTGTGTAGTAAATATGTTTCTTGAAATAACTCGGCGCAGACGACTTTGATCGAGAAAACCCTAGCAAATAACCTAGACTCGATAAATCTAGGTCAGCAGGCATTTTCAATTCAATGTTACCAGTCGTTTCATTCATACGAAGATGATACGAATCCTCATCAATATCAAACCCAGGAAGAGTTTCATGATTTGCCTTAATGAAGTCCAAGAACAAATTCTTAAAATTTTTCACTTTATAATTCCCTCAACCTATAGGTATATAATGTTTGATGATCGTCATCCTCACCATTTCCTGGATCGTAGTAGTGAAGGTTAACTTGAATAGGTTCAGGAACATTTAGAAAGTAATTTCCACCATAAAATCCAGTCAAACCTAGTACCTAAATATTCCTTATTTTCATCAAGATGGATGAGTTGTTCTAATCGCAACCTCAAATTCGAACCGCTGCTAGTTATTTTGAAGAGCGTCATGATTTTTTGTATAATCTGTATTCTTATTAACACCTTTCTCTTGTCCATCTTCTTATTTAAAAAAAAAAAAAAAAAAAAATAGTTCCAAAGTTCCACGGAGCCGAACGGGTGCAGGTTCTTTTAATGACAATGGGAGATGTGGTTTCGGTGATGGGTTAGCGGGGTGTGGGTTGAGAACTAACGAGAAAAAACGAAACGAGAGGGGGTTGTGTTTTCTAAACAACACAGTACTTGGTTTGATTAAATTCTACTCCACCATTCATGCTTTTTCTGAATACTAGGTGAGGTTTTTTGTTTAAATCATCAAGAATTTCACTATCAATCGATCCAAGCCTCGGTGGCAAATAGCAACGGAACCCATCACTAAATGCCATAAGTTTCTCGCCAAATTTTGTTTGCATTTTTTTTTTCAGTTTTACAACACTATAAAATTTACCAAATTTTAGTTCAGAATACTTTTTTAGCAATGGTGTTTACATTCAATGAGGAAAACATTTTGAACGGTTTCTCAGCAATCACTGCTCTTTGTTTTTCTTATTATAGTTTGTTGACAAGTCCACAAACACAAATACACTTTTTTTTTTAATTTCACGTTGGTATAACTACTTACAGCTCGGAAGTATAAAAACCTACATATACAGCTAACATGAACCGTCGTTCAGGGCTATGCACTCCTTATTGACCCAGAACCCTCATGGGGCGGCTGTGTAGTAGGTTTCGACAATTTAGTGCATCAGTAGATACTATGTAGTACTTCGGGCCAGGTTCCCCAAAACTAAACTACTTATACATTCTACTCCCAAGTACACAGTACGTGGGAAAGTATTTAAAAGCTTTGAATATTAAAGCCTCTTTTTTCTGCCTTGAAAACTAATAAACAAGAAAAGAAAAGAACAATGAAGTGCGAATTGGATTGTAAGTTAGGGTAGGTAGGTAACAATTATCCAGAATTAATAGAGCCCTTGGCCTGGAGTCCTTGGGCGTCCACTTGAGCCAACTTGCCTAATTAAATAGCCGGAACATTTATTTAAGAGAGATTTGCTTTCTTTGTTTATAACCACTGCATGAAGGGTTTCCCTTCCCCAAAAGGCCTTCGCATTGTTTCTCTTTTTCCCGCCTCTACATTTTCACCTCGAGCTCCTGGGAACGGCCAATAAAATGCAGGGGCTTAATTGGATTTTCCAGGTCGGGGGAAAGGCGTTGGACCGTATTGGTGAGGTTTTTATCCAACTCTCCGTTCCCACAGAATTGAGCCCATTAGATGATATTTTCTTCTGCATCGTTCTTAAGAAAGAGCATATCCAAATCCTGTGGATTCAATATTTGAACGAAGTTAAACGATAAGCTCAGGACATATCAGGGTTTCGTTTCACAATCAGGTACCGATTCAGGTCACAATCTCGTCGAGACAACCAGGTCACAATGTAGGCTACTTATGAAGATTTTAGGTCACATTCTAGCTAGGCAAATGCAAATTTCCTCACTGCTCTGCTTACAGTAGGTACAATTTAAGTTATGTACTCCGAACAACAAAATTAGCCTCCAAATGGGAAAACGTGGACAACATGTTCGTGAGATATCAGTATTTGCATGATTTCACTTAACCAGTGCACAAACATCGTCATTTCAAATGCGAACAAATTTATATATGAAATCTCATCTCCAACTAACAAGTTTTTTCCTTGTAAGATGTCGATCATTAAAAACATCATCAGTTCATACGTGTTATAGTTGAACAAATGTGTAGCAAGGCGAAAACTCGCAATCACCAGCCATTCTTCAAACAATCTCATTTGATTTTGAAGGTACATGTTAAGTAACTACAAAGACCAATTTTCCCATCGCTCTAGCAAAAATATTATGGTCTCCTCATGTCTCAAAGGGTTCCTGTGTCTTCCATGGCTGGAAAATTACTTGGAGAGAAGGTACATGAAGCCTAATGACGCCCAATCAACTTCAGAACACATTTTAAACAAAATAGCGCGCATCAAGTAGCCCCAAATGTTGACATCGGAAGGGTTATGCGCGAACTTTTATGTTTCAGCCTCCAACAAATTTAGGCAGGTGGAAAAACAAGTTTGTGAGATTTCAATGGTCGTTAAACTTAACACCTACACTGTGACCAGTTGTACAGGTATAAAATTTATACGTAATCACCTCTGTTTTCATATGAGAAACTGGATTTCTGAGCCATTATTACTACATGGTCTAAAGCGAAGGACAAATTCGTGAGGTCTTACTAGATGTAGAAATTACAATGTTTCCCAATCGAAACCTTCATGTGTCAACTTTGAATAATCGAAATGTGGATTCAATTGAATGAAAAATCAATGGAGTCCTTGCAGATGAACTGATGTGATAACAGTGTTCCGATTTATACTAATGGTCAGTAATTATTACACTGTGAAAATTTATTTTTTCTTTCAAGTTGATTAAATTATGATACGTGCGAACACAGACGAATTATGAGACGTGCGTCTGTAGAATATACAGTTGCACGTAAAGTAAATTCGTCCCCGGAAAGAAAATTGCTCAGAAACCTGTGAAACGAAAAATTCGACTGGGAATTTTCATTTCGGAAGAAAAAACAGTTTCTAACTATCTACATCAACAAAGTTATTTGATTTATTTGAGACTAGAATTACATTCAGTATATAGAAGGTTCGTAATAATTTTACTTCATAGATTTCTTTCATCTATGCCTCTTCTTCCAGCAGCAGCTGAGTTCGTGATTAGAAATCCGACCCCCGGCCTAACACTGAATTGGATTATCCTCTAATTGAAAGAGAAGGGTTGCGCACTTTGGGCTATACTATTTTAGGAAGAAAAAAAAAAACGTCGCTTATATCAGCTTGGAAGCTGGAGTTGCCCCACTTTGCGCAGATCGTCATGCCGTCACACGCCTTTGGGAAGCCATTTTCCTGGATGCCAAAAAGTTGATTAGTGGTTTCCCGCTAATAAAAGGTATTTCAATACTGTGTTATGTACTGTATATAACAGTAATCACAGTAATTTCTACACGAACTAAATCACTCCCTAGGAATTTGTGGAAACCAACCTCAATCAAGAAGACGGAAGTTTTCCACCTTATAAAGGGTAGCATCTTTAAATCGATTTCGACGGTTAGGTCATCATTAGTAACAAACAATAACAAAAGGAATAATAATAAGTTATTATAGTCTGCTGCAAAACCAAACCAAACAGGTACTTACTGCCGTTTCTTTACCGTCAACAAGGGTACTGTTCTTCGCTACCTATATAATACTACCCATCATAAAAAAACATTTTTCCATTTATCATTACCTTTCCCGAACAAAATGCTGGTAATTTGAGAGGAAAAAACGCGTTTTTGGGTATAACTCAGCCAAGTGCTGTAACAACACAGGACTGTTCACTGTTTTAGTTTAATGACAAATTTGATACACAGTTTTTTCATAATGCTTCTTTCGCTTTCTCTCTGTGCGATGCCTGGGCATCATCGAACACATTCTTTGTGAATGAAAACCGAAATAAACCTTTCCTTAAAGCACGGAGGAAGATCTTTCACAGCGTGAAATTCATGGGGAAAAATAGGACAGGGTGCGCGGGGAGCTACCATGTTTCGCCGATGGAGCGCTCTCGTTACCGGCCTGTGCCGGGAGCCATTTTGAATTCGGACTAAACAATGGGTGTAACCTACGTATTCAATTTATATTGTTAAATGAACAAAGATTCCATTCTAAGAAATTTGACACCATACGTACTATCCAATGGCAATTAGTTTTCTAGCGATGATTTTCAAAGTTTCCTGCACTGGTGACGTCACACTTGGCGATGGGTGAGTGGGGGGGGGGGGGGGGGGATTCTCCCATACGGAAAGGTTGCGTTGAAGACATCACAATGCGCGAAACTTTGAAAAATCATAAAAGAACAACTACTCATCATAGAAGAGTTCTGTTGGTTTTATACTTCTTCCATTCTTACTTTTAATTCTTGAACATGTTAATTCTTCTGGAAGTTCCTTCTTCTTCCATTTAAAAACATTTAATATACTTTTTCCGCACTCAAGGGTAACGTAAATTATTTTAACCGTTTGCACCTAAACATAGCTTTCCTACCTTTGAGGACGCCCTAATTCTACATGAACGTGTGAGTAATTCATTTCATAACTGCTTTCATCATTAGAGTAAAATCGTAAATATGAGTGACACATCGACCTTTGTAGGGCAACACGTAACCTATGCATGTGACAACCTCACTCCGATTGCAATGAATTGATAATGGGATCCTCCAATTGCCCTCAAAATCTGACGGTACAATCAAAAAGAGCCTCTCATTCAAAAGGCTCACGTGTTGATTTATTGAAGGTAAATAAATAAATAAATCCCCGACATGAAGTTTGGTTTTGATCAAAAACGACATGTGAATCGATTCTCAATCCATGATGCTTTTTGTGAATGTTATCATCATACGGATATGAGGTCGTGATTTTAGCTCATTATTTGCAATTCCATTGCGAGAGAATACATCAAAGCTGTTCCGTTGCTTTTATTGCGGGCTCTACACGACATCGATATTGATCTCGCTCAAATATAGCTGTTTTTAATGAGACAAGTTTCGATTCTAAGTGTAAAACCTTTATTTCGGCATTTGGTTGATAATACAAAGGAATCAATAAAATCTAATACCAATGTTTCACAAAAACCAACTTACCCAATAGACTCCTTAAAAGTAGTAATAGTAGTAGTTATGATTGCTGTGGAGAATAAAAGTTCCATTAGTTCATGAATACATCAGTTTTAGGAATTTTAATTAATCATTGCCCATAGTTATCGATTTATAGAAAATATCGAAATTCGAAATCATGTTTAAGCACAGTTTTCTATATACAAATAAATACAAGTTATGGTATACAAACTATATAGGTAAATATCATCCTGTAGTAAAATTTGAATTCGAAGATTTATTTAGTCATTTTTTTCCATTTCAACAGGTTTTCTAAAATATTATGCAGGGTGGTCCCAAACGTAACGGACTTAGTTAGAGGATATATGAGAAATTTCACGCTGATCTCGAATATACCACATATTAAGGATCCCTAAATAAATCTTGACCTTTTTTTTTTTTTTTTTCTCGCAAAAAACCACTTTTTTCGAGGAGGTGTTTTGGGCAAAAAGCACGGAAATTATCTAGAAAATCGAAAAACACCTCGAAATAAACGTTGTTGGAAATTAAATTCGGCGTTGAATGAAACCAACGCCAGCTCTCAAGATTGTACTTACGATTTTTGGCGAATTTCCGAAGTTGTGATCTGTTGATAAACTGCACTTGAAATGTAGGTTTAATTTATTTTTATTTTATTTTATTTTTTTATTTTTTATTTTTTATTTTTTTTTTATAGGAGCTTCGAAAACAGCGTTTGAGATTACAACTGGTCTTTGAAACTCTTCGGATCAACGTTGATACTACCTGCCTACCTTCCTGCTCCTATCAAGCAGTTTATCAGCAGATCAAAACTTACTGTAGGAGTAGACTAGAGAGTAGAAGTTATTTGTTTATTCAGCCAGGTCTAGTAGTTCGTGAAAAACTGATTTTTCATATGATTTTTGGAGCCTCATTATCAAAAAATTAATGGGAGAGGGGTGGTTACACATATTCTTTCTCTAGTGATTACTAAATTCTGATGCTTAATTATTAAAAATAACAACCGAAATATGATCATAAATATACATTTTCATGAAATTTTCGAAAAAACATAATCTGCGATAAATAATTAGGGTTCCTATTCGGGAAAACAAAGGTTGCTTGCTCATAATCGTGACGTTGTTTAGAGCGCAAGCTGTGATATTCAGGTAGCTTGCCTACGAAGACTCAATAGAACACTCACCATTGATATGTAATTATGATCTTACTGCTAGAAACCATTCCAATTATTCAAATATTTAAATATAATAGGTAGTTGATAACTTTTTTTGTTCCAGGTAAACCATTTTTATTTGCTGCACTACGCACCAATTTCAAGAAGGTAAATTCTAGATAAATATTATCGTTCTCATTATACATTTAAGTTCGAAATTTGTGACAACTCTCAGAAGAATACGATCGTAATGTCATACAACAAAGCATGATGAATCCTGTTGATTGATTCCTTGTCACTTTCACCTCATGGCTAATTCTTTGTGGACAAATTTAAAACGTCTGCCAAGTTAGGTTGGCAGAATAGCTTCCTCACTTATTTTAAAATGGCCTTTTTGGCACGTGTCAAAATGATTGAATGCAAAATACAACAATAATATATGTGTATGTGTATTTTCATTCCCTCTTATTTCATTTCACAAAATTCTTCAACGATTCAAAAAGCAAACAAAATAATCAATCTCACCCGCTGCAATTCAAAACCAACAAAACTAACCTTATATGACCGAAACAACACCATCATGTTAAATATGTAACTCATAAAACTCCAATACTCATAAAAATATGTAAAATTAAAATGGAAAATACTCAAGAAAGCTTAACAAATATAAATACATTTCGTAATTAAATTGGAATGTATGACGTTCCATGAGGCCAAACAAGATATGATATCAGACTTGTATTTTTTTTTTTCTTTTTACATATCAACGGAGATTTGAATTCCACGCTCAATTTATTGCACAACACATGGAGAACGTACAAGAGACTCCTAGAGGACGAAGCCCAGCGATTTATTGGTGCAATAACATTCCTCGTTGCATTGAAACGGGTATCTTGGTCATGGCTCGATAGAATACTGATCAATGCAGGGACTTAATGGTAAAACGGCAATAAATTCTTTAAAAATGAATTACGAATAGAAATGATATACCTATTGAAAGATTATTCACTATCAAATGAATCAGGCTTTCTATACATAATCTTAATAATTGGTTTTTGTAAAACTAGCTATTTTTCGGATTTGAAGAATACACCCCCCCCCCCCCCCCCCCCAGACAATTCTATATTGGGGAATGGAATGGACCAGACTACAATAAATAATGTGTGGTTTGTAGAGAGGAATTTCGCAAGCCTCTAGTAATGGAAACTGATGTGATTTGTCCAAGATAAATGGGAATATCTCTGTATTCCAGGATATTTAAATTTATCTACCCTTTGTTGTTCAGGGTTAGGAAACCGTATTGAAGCATTCGTTCACCAAATTAATCCCCAACTGTGCTTTATCATGAATAGCACTCCACTCAATGGCAAGAAAAGCGTTTTTCCATTTTCCAATATTTCATTTACGAGTAGGTATGTATTTCCCACCATAGGAAACACTTTTAAATTCACTGAATGCATCTCCACTCGATTCCATCTGCGTCCGGTTTGACTCGAACTACCCCTGTCTATGCTACCCGTGTTTATACCTATACCATCCACCTCAAGAGGCGAAAATCTCTGCGTATTTCCAAACGGTTCTTAAATCATTATATTCCTTTCCGGAATCGTAAAAACGATAGGAACATTTCTGGCATAAGGGAAGCGTGTACGAATATTTTTCCTAGAAATGCTTCTAGCAAGATAGGAACATACCGTACAGAGTTATAATAAAGAGTTAAGCTTATTTAGAAGTTGAAGACTTAGGGATTTTTTTACTCAACTTGCGAATTTGAGGACACTTGTCAGACGCTTCCTCCCCCTAACAATAGCCTCAGTTATGCCACCCCGTATTTTCTTCGTATGGTGATCTTCTCTTTCTTTTTTTTTTCTGCCGTAGTACTGCTTTTTTTGCTCGCCTGTTAGGGACTTCGACTTATTCCTGAATTTTTTAACATTAGCCCTTAGCTGCATATCTAAAGGTTGCCTTTGAAGGACCCTGCACGTCTCGTTGCCGGATAGAAACGATCAAACCACAAGCAATCCATGGAGAAAGTTTCGTCACTCTTTTTTACGGGTTTTTCGTCGGCGGGATCTTCCAAACATTCCTTTAGCAGTCAAATCAACTTACTAGCTTACGAGTTGACAACATATCTCTTAATAATATACAAATCCACAGAGAAGTTCATGATTTATATCCTTAAAAATACCATGATTAATGCAGATCAATGAAAAGTCACTCCTGAATTGACTGAAGAGACCAGAGTAGTATAGTGATCCGTTATACTAAACTCAATAAAAGCGGGGTAAACTTCACATTTAATGAGGACTCGAATCAAAATATGGTCTTTGTTAGTGCTTCTGTCACCAGTAACACGGGTTAGTTTATTAATTACGTTAGAAAAACACACCGAAGACATTCCCTCCTCACAGTACAGCGTAGAAATTTTCCCCGAAGTTAAAGTTTTAAATTTAGTTCGCCAGCAAGAAAACACTGAACAGATAGACCGATCCGCGATAACTCTCGCTCTTAGACATATAAAAAATCTGACCAACTTGGTATGAGCAGAGTCTCTTAGTGATCTATACACCTCATATATTGCAAACTTCATCCGACCAATGTCCGACTTTCAAAGCTGAAGCGTTGTACAAATATGTTTCTTAAGTACAATACTTGAAATCATCCTTTCCATAAAAAAATAGCCGACTCCGATTCATATGTTTGCATAATGATTTCCTTATAGCCCTGGAGCTTCCTTACAAGAGCGTGCCCCCCCCCCCCCCCCCCCTACTTCCGTCAACGCATTGAAATCAGATTCACAAATCCCAGCCTTCAACCAACCTGGAAACTATCAAAATTTTGATTATAAAACCTGTTGCGGTTAGGTGATCAACAAAAATTTACCAGAAAAATCAATTTCACCTCTACGTGCTTCAAGATTGGGAAAACTAATACATTCTCATTCGTAGTTTTGATCATTTATGGCATTTGAGAGGTTAGACATGTCCTTAACAAACTATATAAATCAATAAAATTACAAAGAACTTTAAAATTAAATCAGAGATATCATGTTGATGTTCAAAAGTCAAGAGTATCCAGTTCCCTTAACTGTTCCAGGTCCCCGACGCAGAATGGTCCAAAAACCGGTTTTAGGCGATCGAAAAGGAAACAAATTAAGTTCACTAAACGTTATTTACCATAGGCTATGAGGAAACCAAGTAGTTGGTTAACACCGAACAAGGTTCATTTTCACTATTGCATTTTCTCATTATCACCTGCTGGGTCCATTATGTCGAGAATATGGGAGGTTTGTGAGGAAAACGAAGGAAACTAAAGTGGTATGAGTTGTCCTATGTTATTGACTCCTAACTACTAAAAATGATGCAGATACTTTCGGATATCAAGACGACCACACCGAACAGTGCGAGAGATAAGTAATCCCGCTGATTTATTATTTTCATTTTTTATGTTCGATCAATCCTAATGTTTTTGGATTTTTCACTATGTAGTATATCTATTGGAGACCAGGAAAAGTAGGATTGACCATAATAATATAGCTTAATTTTGGTAGGTATGAATCGTTTTCCATTAAAAAAAATATATTAAAAAAATAGCACACTCTTGATCCATATGTTTGCTAGTAATGATTTCCTTATAGCCCAGGAGCTTCCTTACAAGAGCGTGTCACCCGAAATTCTATTCATTTTAATTAAATTAGTTATGAAGAAAATAATAGTAATGTTCTGCCAGTATTTCATTTATTAATCAGACGATGTTGAATATTTCAATAAATGAAATGCTGTTTGAATCTGAAGAATGAACAGATGTGGTTATTGTGTTGCTCAAAATGATTACTTTCAGAAAGAGTTCAACTATCTCTAATCCCTAATCTTACTACAGGAGCAACAATCATTGAAAAATGGATCGTTTTGGTCTATTTGACCAATTTTTATCAACTTACTGAGTTGTAACTGGTCTTATTTGATTCAGCATCCGAAAACCTATAAGAAATGACCCCACACACAAATATGGCTGACAAAAATAATTTCGATCGCTTAAAGTCGATTTTGGGACCACGGTGAGACGTGGATAGCACGGGAGTCCTTAGAACCGTCATTCTTCAAAAAGATACTTCCTTTCGAGCGATATTCATACTTCCTGGCAAAATCACTCACAAACCAGAACAATCTACCATTCCATGGAGTGAGTTGATCGCTTTGAATTCCTGTTTGCTGGATCGTGTTCAATGCATATCCTTTGCGGTTTTGTCTTTATTCAACATTGCCTCTTTAATCCTTGTATTTCTTCAGGTCTATGTTTGCTAGCGTAGTTATCAAAGGACCACCACTTAATCTTGAAGAAAGCGGTGATATCCTCCTCCACACGGTATACTGATACACAGTCCCTTTCTGGCAGAACAAATATATGAATACATACTGATTAGCGAAGTAGGGCTACACCAAATGAATGAGTGTCTAGAAGAAGAGCGAATGTTAAAAATGACGAACGAGAAGGAGGCGGCTTTGGTATCGTAAACTATCGGTAGATTGCAGTAAAATGCAATAAAAGAGACGTTAAATGGCGTATGTTATCAACCAAATGAAAAAAATCTGAAAAAAAGTGAGTTTTGAAAGTTTTCTTGTCCTCCTGAAAAGTTGCGAAAAATCTTCTTGCTAGACACGCATTCAAATATTTGCGCTTGCGCGCACCTTACCATCAATCCAACGGTATTCACCATTCAAGGAATAGATTGTTGGGGACCAACTCACAGCTAATCGATACGATCCCATATCATTTCACCAAAATCGATCTATTAGACTTGAAGTTTCGTCTGTAGCAACACATTTCAGGTTGACTCTTGTGCAATGGTTACTACAACCAATTGCAACGAAATTCTTAGGACCCGAACAAAATAGGACCAATTAGTAGATCGTGAGAAATGAATGTTTGAGGGAATTTACCACGGTATTTACTATTCATTAGATGGCGATGGAATTGATAGGAAATTTCTAGTGGTTAACACGCATTAACCTTATGGACATTTCATCAGAATCGTCCGTATTGGAGTTTCGCCTGTGCCAACCAACTTTAATTTTATACATACGCAGTAGTTATTACTCAACCAATTCCGTTTAAATTCATAGGACATCATCCCGACGCATTCACCCAACTACTACCTACCGAGTTTGAACAAAATCGGACCGATATATCATGGGAAATCGACTTTATAAGAAATTCACGTTTGCGTATGCCCACAGGCTACTAGTGATCCGACGCTAATCAACATTATAAAAGGCTCTTTTGTCACTAATCCGCATAATCCCTGAAATTCCATACAAATCGGACTAAAACTTAGTATAGTTCTGGGCGTGACAGATACATACATATATGGACATGTTTGTATCTGTAGTATTGAACATTAAATTAATGTAAACGTCAGTGATGAAATCAATATTTTCAATTTTCCGAGTCACTTTAAGTTGATGGTTATGGACGTCCATTTTCATAGCGCTTCGAAAAATGTTTACCGATGAGCTCCGACTGTTGATCACGAGAAAAAAAAAATGTAAGGCAAATTATTGTCCTCTTTAATTTCATTCAGTGATAACTTTCTCGTAGAACACTCAGTTTCAAATTTATTAAAAGATGAAAGAAGATAATATTTTACAAGTTCTACAAATATAAAGTAAATAACCTAACTTTTTTGTCGGCAAACCTCAGATTCGTATTCAGCATCCCAAAAAACTACATGATACCAAAAAGCAAAATTCCACCAAAACTTTTCCTCGAGATCATGAAACACATGGACTAACCAAGTGGACAACTAGGATTTGCGTAGTTGAAATATTTTCAACAAACTGGAATTTTTGCCTTTTTTGATCGGGATTTTAAGTAGGTATAATAGTAAACTACGAATCCTAAAGTTTAACACTTTTTCATATGTATGTATATGTATATATGTACTATATAAAATATATATATATATATATATATATATATATATATATATATATATATATATATATATATATATATATATATATATATATATATATATATATATTCCAGACGATAAGTCTTTTAAAAAAATTCCGTTCTTGCGCCAAAAAACAAACTTTCCAAACGAAAGGATGAGTTCGCTGACCAGCACTTTTTGAGCACATTAAATCCGTCAACTTTCACAAAATGTACTACAAAAATCACTATCAATGGCTAAAAACGGCTAAAAATCGTAAAACATATATTTTGGCAGAATATTGCTGATATAAAGTTTATTTACTACAAAATAGAACATTCAAAATGTATGAACAAAATTAAGCAGAAAAAAGTACTTAAAATTCATTAAAATTTGCTAAAACATCGATAAAAACTGCAACAAAAAACTAAAAATTCAATACCTCTATTTGAACAGGACGTTATTGTTTAGAATACGTTTTCTGCCATAAAATTAATAGTTAACTATTTCCTTGCACTTAAATAGCCCAAATTTCAAAACGATCTAACATTATACAATACGATAATTTACGACAATTTGCGCATACGATCATGCTGTATGACTGGAATTTTCGGTTTTTTTCTATTTGTTTATTTTTATTTTTTTATCGTTTTAATTTAATTCAAACTTTTTTTTTGTAATTATAATTGAAAAACAAAATGAACCAACGTCTGGATGAATTGGTTGGCAAATTCGAAAATTTAAGCTGCAAGATATCGACGAAATCCACGCTTATAGGAAATTTCATTACCGCATCACAAACTGTAAGTAGGGAGATTAATAAAAGTAATTCAAAAGTCCTGACAGGGATTATTACAGTTTAGATCGAGCGAAATTAATTATCTTCTGAGATAGAGATAGATTCGGATAAGGCGAGCGAGCTGGCAACGTCCTATCGACGGAGAACTCGTATAACATATCAGGCTCTGGTTCCGGGTTCGGAGGAGTAAGTGGCAATATATTGGCAATATCTCTATCGACGGTCTCATCCTCCCCTGCTAATCCTCTAACATGCGCGAATATGATAAAGAGAATGAGTACATGTTAAATGGTACTGGAAATAGTATGGAAGATTTTCATTTGGTGGGTGCCTAGATATGTGTAGGAAAGAGAAGCTCGAGGTACATTATTATAACTTAGGTACCCATTTAATTTTTCGTCTTGTTACTGAGCTGACAGATAGCAAAATAATCATTCTTCTTCGTCAAAGAAGCTGCAGGACATGGTGACCGTTCTATTTGAAGGCTCCCGTCACATTCGCGGTCAGTTTGACACCCCCCCTAGTCCGCCGAGGACTGTCCGAGCTGGCAACCCACGCCTGCAGCTCGCTTCCTATTGTCATGGCTTTTGGTGGTTTTATGTCGCTCTCCCAGCAGAGGTTTGACAGATCCCGGTAATTTCGTAATATATCATGATCTTTTACTGCAAGAGCCATGTAAAAAGTCTCGAAACAGTTTTTGGAAACGTACTGAAGGAAAACGAGGAATCTTCCTGTTGGGCCCTGACTCCATTATTATAACACCTGGTAGTTCAAGTGGTTGACTACTACAAAATCCTGTTGTCATTGTTTATTGAAAATATAATTACTCTATGTCTCGTGAGCAAACCAGATATTTCATCCGGCGACGGGCCGATAAAAATATCGAATTAAACATGCGAAAAAAAACTTCTATAGAGGTGGAACCTCGAAACATATAGAGGTGGCAGATTTGTCAATTGGATCCAGATTCGGAAGAATGAGAGTATTATTTCCAGTATTTTGAGCTTGAAATCAAAGCAGCAAAGGTGGCTGAGGAAAGTGATATCCGCAATGCCCTGCTAACAAAGGTTGGTCCTGAAACATTCAAGCTTCATGTCGATCATTTTCGACTACGCGTTCTATGCAGATATACCCGTAAAAAGTGTTGCAACTGATAGACTTGCTTTTACACTTAGAAAAAGCGATGGTGAGAAAGTAAGACAATTCATCAGCGAATGAAGGGTACAGGTTTGCCCTACTATGAGATTTTTATACGCCTGTTTCCTGGCGGCCACCAGTGCGCACCAAATTAATGCATTTTTCACCTCCCGATCCTTTTTTTTTTTTTTTTTTTTTACTAACTAAAAAGCAGGCATCGCGTTATTTTAATGTGTGCGTTTCCAAGTGACAAAGCTTCAGGATAGGCCGAAGCTTAAAATCAACCCTCAGTTATTTTCGTGCGTTTTTATGTGAAAAAACACCTCCTGGATGATGACGTCAATTTTAATGAGCGTTCGAATGTAAGTGTACAGGTTTACCCTACTGATATATTTTTTTAAAGTGCTTTCTTGATGATATTATTGTAATTACTAACGACAAAGAAGACCACTTGAAGACAATAGATGGGGTCTCAAATAGATTAAATAAGGCAGGCATGAGAGTGCGCCTGGAGAAATGCAAGTGGTTGCAGAATACGGTTGTTAATTTAGGAAATCAATTTGACCGTCATGGGATTCACTCAACTTACACACGGATTGAGGCCATGATAAAAACCATCATCGACCGAACGTGAAAGAACTCAGATCCTTTCTCGGGTGTAAAAATTACTTTCAGAGGTTCCACTTGCAAGGCGACTGCGCTATCGTACACAGATTATGTAATAGAGAATTAAATGGGACTGGGCAGAAGATCATGGCAAAAAGGTGGAACAGTTGAAGAACATTCTCTCTTCATCAGATGTGTTGGTCCATTAAGGCCCAAGACCTCCCTTAGTTTTGTATGCAGATCCAAGATGAAAGGTCTGGGGGCTGTTTTGGGTCATTGCTTCCAAGTCCCATCGCATATTCTTCCCGCTCACTACACAATGCAGAAAAGAGATATTCCTTCATTCATAGGTGTACTATATACACCAGACCCGTAGAGCTTATCATGTAACCCTTACCCGGCTGGGGGGCTGCCCCCCCCTCCGGGCAACATCGTATAAATACTCGGCCAGGGGGCCCGAAATATATCATTCCATATCCAACTACCCGAGAGTTCTCATTTACTCATCCTTGCTCCTACAATAGGAAATCCGTGAATGATTTTAAAAATTTTGAACGTAAAAATTGCGTTCAATTTGTATTATTTTTTTTATTTTTTTTTGATTTTATCTGTATGGGCCAAAATTTACATTGAAAACTGATCATAAAGCCACTTAAATAATTATATGGGGATAGGTCCACTTGCCAACGATTGCAATGAGTCTTGTTACTAGATGGGCGGTTGTGCATTTAGAAATCGATTTTGATATGAAATATTTAAAGGTAAAGAAAACGGTCCAGCTGATCTTTTATCACGCTTGCCTTCAACTGGTACAAGTTCTGCAGAGTCAGATTTTGGCCTGAAGATCACAAGTACACTCGAAAGAGAGATATTTCCATTTCAAAGAAGCTTCTGAAGACATACAGATTTAGTACTGGGAAAAATTATTGAATTCATTCAGGAAGGTTGTCCAATGAAGGAAACATTATGTGATGTATTTATAACATACTATGAGGTAAAGGAAAACTATATTATAAAGAAGGGGTTCTACTATGGAAGAGCCGAATCGTCATAACTGCATCGCTCTACAATTATACGTATCAAACAAATATTGCACGATGGACATCCTGGTACATCAGCTATGAGGTCCATGGCACGTGCATGTATACCTTTGGTGGCCAAATATGGACAAAGGAATTGTTAAGTATAAATTTTTTGGAAAAAAAAAATCAATCTTTTTTTCCAAATCAATAATAATAATCTGCAATACAAAAGAGATTTTGGATTTTTAGCTTTTTTGCAGTTTTCATCGATTTTTTAGCAAATTTTAATGAAATTTAAGTACGTTTTACAGGATGATTTCGTACATAAATTTTTGAATGTTCTAATTAATAGTTAATAAACTTTATTTGGGCAAATTTTTAGCCGTTTTCAGTCATTTTTAGTGATTTTTTCAATAAAATTTTTGAATTTTGACGAGTTTAATGAGTTTAAAAAGTGCTAGCCAATAAAGTCATCCTTTAATTTAGAAAGATTGATTTTTTGGCGCAAGAACGGATTTTTTTCTCAATCCTGAGGAAAGTCATCGTGTAGAATGACATGTGTTCATATATATATATATATAGAATTCGTTTTAGAATGACTCATAACGGATTCCAATGGAGCGAATTTCGGAAAATTCTTATTTTAAAATGTTTGGAGCCATTGCAATAGCTTCATTTTCTACAGAATTCTAAAAGTTTGATCACAAAAGAACATGGGAAGTGATTAATGGTTACCAACTTTGCAGATGTTTTTATTTATATTTTGCATTTTATTCGATGCAGCTAATTCTGAAACCTTTCATGCGTGCCATATCGTATTGTTCGACGAATTTCCCACAAGAATTCATCATGAATAGAATTTTGCCCATGCCGACCCTATTGTTGACGCACTGTGAGGCGAAAGGGTTAAAATTCGGTAGGTTTGCGTATAGAGGGAACTCGGGAGTGCTGATCGATCTGTGGGAAAATACCCTAGGCGGAGTGAGGAGTATGATGGGAGATTCAAGGGTCGACCCGCAGGGCTATTGGGAGAAAACATGGCCATGAGAAAAACAACACACTTGGGGGCCACCGGGGAACAAATATCCCGGTATGGGAATCTCGGAGTGGAACGATGTAATCTGTTGAGCGAGGCCACACGGAGAAAAAATTTATTGAACAACAGTTTTTCAGCATCCAGTTTTTGTACTCCCATGTGGAACCGGTAGCACAAATACTAAGTCATTAAAAAATATCGGTACTATCAATCCACCGGTATGACCGCAAACATTTTATATTTCATTTTATTTTACGCTTTTATTTTTTAAATAAACTAGATACCCATTTCATTAACTTCAAGAAAATCACTTCAAAATTCAACGTGAAATTATAATTTCCACTCCTACACGAGTAGTAACAAAACTTCCTTCTCTTCTTTTGTTCTGTTGATAATGACTCTCAAAACATGGGTGATATTACGGATATGGTGGGGCATATTTAGGGGTTGAAATTAATCATATGAGCTTGTCATATTTTATTGTTTGTATTGTGAAAAATATGTTATTGTGATTTATAAGTTCTATCAAAATAACCGTACGGTTTCTTTCTTTCTCAATTTGTATTATTTCAATCCATTCTTAAGAGTATTGACATCCGTTGTGGTATTCGTTCGGAAACCACCATTTGATTTTCGACAGAGGCATTCATCATGAGTTTCAGGTGGTTCATTGGGCGTAGAGGGGCGTCCACAATATATTCTGATAAGTTCATAGGTGCTCATATCTAAATCGACCGAACAGTGTCATCTAGAACCAGACCTCAGCATTTTACACCACCAGGAAGATTGAATGGAAATTAATTCGTCCTAAAACTGTATTGGAGAAGATATAAGTATGGGTATCGATACTTAATTTTTTTTAACTTCAAAAATCGGTTTTTATGACGTCCCTCAGAAGCAGAAGCAGGCTTCTTATTTAAGAGGGACGACCTATTGGAATTGTTTCAGGGGGGTAGGGGACCACCCAAGCATGAGAAACAAAACCGCATAAAAATCCGTTTCAGACCATTCGAAGACCGAATCCGAGAAAAAAACCATGATGTATGTGTGTGTGTTTGTGTGTGGGTATATGTGTGACAAATTTTGTCGACGCTGCCCAGGCCACAATTCTCAACTGATTTTCGAGGTTCTTTTTTGTTCGATCCCAATTTTGTTCTACTTGTATAATAAACTTAGGAAATTTTGAATTTCAAGATGGAAGAGGGGGAATAGAGGGCGTAAAGCCGAAAAAACGTGGTTTCGACGACAAATTTTGTCGACGTTACCCAGGCTACAATTCTCAACCGATTTTCGTGATTCTCATTTTGTTCTATTCCAATTTCAGTCTGATTATGTAAGAAACCTCGAAAATTTCGGATTTGCTGTCGAGGTGGGGGGTGGACAGTGTACTTACCGATTTTGTCAAACGCTGCTCAAACTACAAATCTTGACCGATTTTCGTGATTCTTATTTTGTTCTATTAGGAATTCGATATAGTTTTGGATAGTATGTCAGGATTTTCAAACTTCATAAAGAGAGGGGGACAGTGGAGGGGGTAATATTGATAAATCATGATGTTTTAACTATTCTCGTCCGATTTTCGTGATTTTTTTTTTATTCAACCTTGAATTTGGTCTAGTTTTGGAAAGGAGTTAACAGGAGTTTGAAATTTCATGATGGAAGGGGGTGAATGGAGGGGGTGATATTGATAAATCATGATGTTTTGACTATTCTCGTTCGATTTTGGTGATTTTTTTTTTTTTTTTTTTTTTTTTTTTTTCAACTTTGAATTTTGTCTAGTTTTGGAAAATGTAATAGGCGTTTTAAATTTCATGATGGAAGGGGTGATAATTGGGGGGGGGGGGGGGAGGGATAACAATTAATCATGATATTTTTATAATATTCATCAGACTTTTAAGTTCAGTTATGCAACCCCGGAAGTGTCAAATTTACCGTCGGTGAAGGGGTTAAATGAAGGGAGGTGGGGGGGGGGGGGGGGGAGATTTCCGAGAAATTATGATAATTTTGTTTTTTCTCTTATTTTAATTCTCACCAAAATTATATACAATCCATTCATAGGGAAGTCCCTGTGCATGCCTCACTTACCAATATGTTTTTAAATTGGGCATTCCACTTCAAAAGGGAAGCTCCGAAAATGAATCATCTCCAGAACCGACCATTTTCTCACATTTTGTTCCATTATGAAAGAAAATAATTCTCCTCAAATTTCAGGTCTGCAAAATTATTTTTGATCCTTCCACAGGCAGTCGAACTTTAGAGAATATAACAGTAAGTATCTACTTCTGTGACAGTTATTGCCCTTAATTTGCAACCAAAAAAATCTTGTGGCTTGTGATCTTGACAGCAAAAACTCTGCTCATTCTATTGGTGAATTCAGTTTTTTGATAAAACATATTCTTTACTCCAAACACACATTTGAAGCTGTAAAAAGTAATTTTGTAAATTTCGACATTATTAAAGAAAAAAATACTTTTGCCTCAAATTGTAGTAACATAAGTGTTGAACATGCATCCAAAAGGAAATTTAGGGATAGCCAGCAACTCGGGGTGAGCATTCCATGTATGAACTATACCACGAAAAACTCTATTTTAGCTGTTTTTATAGCATTTCCAAGTCAAATGAAACCATTACCATATCAAATTAAACCTTCTCCAAATCAAATTAAACCTTTTCCAAATCAAATTAATCATTTTCCAAACCAAATGAAACCTATTCCAAATACAATGAATCCTTTTCCAAACCAAATGAAACCTATTCC
The DNA here is from genome assembly GCA_030762985.1 of Adelphocoris suturalis. Taxonomy (NCBI): domain Eukaryota; kingdom Metazoa; phylum Arthropoda; class Insecta; order Hemiptera; family Miridae; genus Adelphocoris; species Adelphocoris suturalis. The sequence continues at coordinate 58,904,106 of CM061045.1, forward strand.
AAACAAAATCATTTGCGGAAGTCAGCCAAATGAAGTAAATGCGAAACCTTTGCGAATCGCAGGTGTTTACAGACAAAAAGTTGACGAGCAGGAAATTCTATGAATTAGTTTATTATTGTATTATAATTTTGGAGTAAATTTTGACTTATTAGGTAAGAAACATGTTAATTTGAGGAATTTTGAAATGTAGGATGTGAAGTAGGTACCTACTCGCCACGCCGCGCCGCATGGAGAAACAAGTGAGGTCAATAATATGGGAGTCACTATGTCTCTTTTGTGGCTAACGGGTACCTATTTGTTTTCCTCCCTTGGAAATAGTCTGTATTTCTGACTGAATTCCAAAGTTGTTGTAATTAATCAATTCAATTCTCATACCTACTACTTATATATTCATTGCTTATTTTATAGATATATATTATATGGTTCGGAAAGTTCCAGTCATGTAGCATGATCGTATGAGCGAATTTTTGTGAATAATCGTACTATATTATGTTACATTGTTTTGAAAAGTAAGGACTTTGAGGGAAAAGAAATTGTGCAACCAATTTTATGACAAAAAACTCGTTCTAAATTATATTCTGCTATTCAAAAAGAGATTTTGAATTTTTAACTTTTTAGCAGTTTTTATACATTTTTGAGCACATTTTAACGAAATTTAAGTACATTTTTCAGCATAGTTTTGTACATGAATTTTTAATATTTTATTTTATGGTTGATTAACTTTATTTGAGCAATATCCTGCTTAAAATATTAATTAAACGATTTTTAGCCGTTCTTTGCTACTTTCTAGTGATTTTTTCAGCACTTTTTTGAAATTTGACTTATTTAATGTGCTCAAAAAATTCTGGCTAACGAACTTGTCCTTTTGTTTGAAAAGCTTGATTTTTTGGCTCAAGAACGGAATATTTATCTCAATCCTAAATAGAGTAACCTTTTTTTATATAATTAGTAAGGACACACAAATATATACATATATATATATACATATATGAAGAATGTTTAACTCTAGGATTCGTTTCAGAGTTTCAGAATGTCTCAAAACGGATTTCAATAAAGACATTTTTCGAAATTTTGATTTTAAAATTTTTGGAGCCATTGCAATAGGTTCATTTTCTATGATAATTCGCTAAAAGAAATCATTCGCTTCGAAAAAGGACTCATTTGATTTGGAAAATGATTCATTTGGTTCAGAAAAAGGATTCATTTTATTTGGAAAAGGTTTCACTTGGTTTAGAAAAGGTTTTATTTGACTTGGAAATGCTATATAAGGGTTTTCCCTTGGTGCACACAATCCTACACGAATTTCATCGACGAAATGGGTAGAATATAATTTTAAATTGAATGAGGATCTAAACAGGCTCAAAGAATCTGCTTTCCAGTTTATTTCAAAACCGACCGTCGTTTCAAATTACAGTTTTTCGAGTTGTACTTCCCCTAATTTTGTTTTTTTCCTCCCCATAAAAATAATAAATTATATTAAAGCAGATATTCCTCGCGTATTCCAGTAATTTTCCTACTTCATTCAATTACCAACATGCTACTTCCTATTTTTTTAAATTAGAAACTAAGTTCTTGTTATTCCTGTAGTTTTTGGAATTTTTACTATTAAAGAAAGTTTCAATCTACGATTCTTGTGATTATTCAACGAAACATTTCCCCCCCTGATTCACAATCCATATTACTAGCATGACTATCTATAAGTATCTGGTTCATTATTTGAGCAATAAGTTTCCTCATGGTAATATAATAATTTGAAAGATGGAAGGGGCGAGAAGGCTAGCGCGGAAGGCTTGTCATAGGCCTTCGATCACCGCTTGTTGCGACGTTGCCAAGTCGAATGCCGCGGCCTGTAGTGAAGACGGCACAGGTTGATCGTGTTGGCAAATAAACTTATTCAGTCCGAAATAATAAAATCTAGAAAATTCAAAGCTTACCTACCCATTATCTATTCAAACGAAGTATTGTGATTCGAGGAATAGACACAGGCAACACAGAAAAAGAAATTAAATCATTCGTTCGGGGTAGTTTAATTTTCATTAAACGAATGATTCGAATTGTAACAGATCAATCTACTAATGAACCCATTCCTTATCCGTCGCAAGTTACCATGTTACCGTCGCAAGTGACCGTGGAAGTTACCATTCGAGGACAATACGATACAATACTGCATGTATACTGTCCAGTAAGCCCTTTTATTCATGAGGGTAGTGCAACACAAAAGTCTTGAACACTTGCGATTTTCGCCTCACGACGGCCCTGATTAGAGCTGTTCTTCTTGAGGGTTTTGAGAACTGCAAAAAAAAAAATAATAATAATAATAATAAATAATAATACCTAATTAATAAATTAATAACTATCTGCCTTTACTTTTCACACAACCCACTCGCCCACTGATATCACATATTTTCGGAAAATCTTCAATAAACTAATTTGTTCTCAGAAATTAAAATCCTGGAATCGTTTCGAAATGCCATAAAACGGATTCCCATTAAGACAATTTTGGAAAATCTTTATTTTAACATGTATGGAGTCATTACGATAGCTTCATTTTTTGCAAAAATTCACTAAAATATCCATTTTAGGAAATTCTGTTCGTACATGTGCACACCTCTTCTCTCCTATTGACCCAAAAGTGAAAGAACAAGTAGGAGACATTCAAAAGCAAATCCGTACAATTTCTAAAGAATTCTCAAAAAGTATAGTGTAATTTAGTATAATTTTGCCCAGTACCTACAAGGAACCAAGAGAGTTAAATAGCTTCGAAACATGATTTACCTACATTGAATTCTGCTCCCTTTCTCTAAGCGAGAACTAGATTTCAAAGAGAAAACTTCAAAAAGGACAAATCCCAGCCTCGCCCAAGGGGCGAAGAGTTGCCCAGCATAACTGCTTCCATCTAGCAGCAAAACTTCTAACTATACCTAAGAAATAGTTATCTGCCTTTGACACGAGATGGATCTTTGACAAACTCCATCGGAGATCACATTGAAACAGCTGAATGCCACATATTTCATAGGGTTTGATGAATTTAAACCCATTTGCCAATAACAAACTTGAAAAGAAGGGTTTGCGTTCATCCCCGGAAAGTTTAAACTGAACAGCCACGTAGAACTAGTTTACTGAACACTCAAGTCTCAAGGTCATCACTTCTTTCTTCCCGAGTCGTCAAAAACCTTGTTTCAAGGTTGTTATATACGGTTGATGACCTCATATAGTCATTAGCGATCCCCAGTTAATAGTCATATAGATCTATTAGATTGGGGCATCGCTTTTTAGTCAGCAGCTGTTATAATGGTACAGTCAAACCACTTGAAAGCCAAACCAAAACATCCATCAAATAATTTATTTTTGACAAGTTTCCTCTTTACTTTCGAGGGTTCTGAAACCAAATTTTCAAAGTCGCACCAAAATTCGTTGTGGGAAGTGAGTCTGATTTGGATAAAATACCAAACGTGGGTGTTTTTGGATTTGATTGATTTATTTATTTTTTATTAATTTTGTTCAATAAATTTATTGCTATGGCTTTAAAAATGTTGAAAAATTAATTTTGCACAATTTTCTTCGTGAAAATCTGTGATTGAGACGTTCTGAAACGATTCCTGGATATTAATGTTTTTACACATTTGTTTGTAAATGAGTAATATTACAAAGACAAAAGGTATTGAATAAAATTAAACCATTTCGTCCCGGTGGTGCTGTACGACACATCAAAGACATGCTGGTTCATGATTATCTGGCTCACCATTGCCATGAACATTAATGCTGTAATGTGTTCTAACATGTTTTTAGGATGTTCATTGTCACTGATAAAGTGAGGAAGGTTTTCTCTTTTCAATTCCAACAGCTGTACGTGTTTCCAAAGATAGGCGATATTTGACGTTGACCCCGGTCTACCTGGGTTAGTACCGCATCCTCATACATTATTTGACAATTCTTATTTTATCGAATAGCTCATGGTATATCACCGTTTGGGATTATTTTATTCATTCTTGGTACATTTATATGATCGATTTTTGAACTTGAGTCATAGGCATCACCGGGATTCAAACAGTAGGTATGAGATTTATTAGGCCGGGGCTCTCTGTTCAGGATGTTTATCTCTACCCAAATATGAAGATCTTGTTGACCATGATCCTAAATTGGTGTATATGGTCTCCTAACATATTCGAGACGAGGGAGAAAATGGTGAGCCGTCATCCACCGTGGGGACAACTTCTCACCCTTCCCGATGTAGTTTTCCGTGGTAATATTCGTACTTCCCTACTCCGCAGGCCGAACAGGAGATTATTCCTCTATCTCACGGAACATCGATCAACAATGAGTATGGTCTAGATAACATAGTTCCTTGTCTCCTATATGCTAGTATGGCAAATATAGAACCAGGGTTCGATCCCACACTCGGTTTAAACTCTCGGTATCTCATGCCCGTCCTGGCCTCACCGTACTGTTGCTCCCATTGGCCCTTCAGGTCTCTGTACAATTAGGCATAAATGTCGGAGTATGGTGCAAGCAGGTCTATTAATGTTCCACTTCGTCGTGCTGCATTGCTCAAAGAGTCGGCGATTTCGTTTCCTCTAATATCATTGTGCGACCTTGTCTTAAAAAATGAACTCCCTGCCCCGCTCCCTTCATCTGGAGCACGAAATCTAAAACTTCCATGAAAACGCTATTGAAATCGGCCTTTATATGGGAGCTAGAAAGTTTCGCAATCACGGTTAGATGATCAATCACCATAATAATTTCACATGTCATGTATGTGTGTTATGACATGTCTTCATTCTTCGCCATAGCATAACGTAAAGATTCAGAGATAGCCACCGCTTCACTGGCGTGAATCGAGGCTAATGCCGAAATCTTAATGGCTTCACCAATTCCAGATTGAGCATCTAAAGTTCTAGTGATGAAGCATGATCGCATGAGCAAATTTTCGTAAATTATCGTATTGTATAGTACTAAATTGTCTTTAAATTTAATTTTATTAGGTTTGAAGGCGTCCGTACCGTAAGATCCCCCCCCCCCCCCCCCCCCCCGAACCCCACCCCTCTCCCGTACGAGCTGCTACCCCCACCGCGCGTCCGCTCCACCACCTACTGTCTGTCCGCGACGAGAATGCCGAGGCACAGGTGGATAGACCGATACTATCGGTTAAAAACTATCGAATGCTATCGATAGTTTTCGATAGCTGCTTCTTTTTTTCCAGACCTATTCAGTAAAGAATTTCAACTAATTTAATTAAATTCAATTACCTACCTACTATTTGAAATTTGCAGGATACAAATTATAAGATTGTAAGATGAGAAAAAACTAATTTATTTGAATTTTAAAAAAGTATTTACAATTTACATGTTTACAATGACAATTAACAAATTGAATCTTCAGAAAATAAAAATAACGAAATAGTTAATTTTAAGATTCAACTGTGCTCCTTGAGCCACATATTTCCCGAAAGAAAAACTAGCATTTCTGCTTTCCTTTGGCTCAATCTTGTGCGTTGTTCAGATATAACTTTCCCGGCCGAAGAAAACACACGTTCAGAGGGTACAGATGAGCCTGGAACGCAAAGGTACTTCTTGGCTACATTATGTAGTCGGTTGTACTGAGTAATGTACTTGCCGATTGATTCAGTTCATTTGTTTTCTAGTTCGTCAATACATATAGTGAAATGATTCCCCGTTATGATCGCTAGTGACGCAAAGTTATTTCCTAACACCTCTTCCACACAGAAGATCTGTCATTATTATTTAACGAAATCTAATATACATTAGGTAAAATTATACATTAGGTAATAGTTCCGAGAATTTCAAACTAGAGGGTAATAAAGATTCATCGATAGTGGACACTATCGATAGTGACCATCGATAGGCATGACCTATCGATATATCGATAGTAACTATCGACTATCGCCCAACCCTACTGTCTGTCCGCGACGAAAATGCCGCGGGCACCTTGGGCGAGGGACGAAGGAAAACACCAATGTACTACCTGTCTCACTGTCAACTATTGATACCGTTGATTCTCGCCGTTGGCTCATTGTTTTCGCGTAATTTCTAACGGTATGGTCATTTTTTATTATACCTGCAAATTAGAGGAGAAAAACGACATTTGAATGCAAAAGTTCCAGTCATGCAGTATGACCATGTGAGCGAATTTTTGTAGTTTTTAACGGTTTTAGTGATTTTTAAGCGCATTTTTTGAAATTTGAGCACTTTTTGCGCGCGCCGAAATTTCTAATGTTCAAAATTATGGCATTTAAACTTTTTTAAATCATTTTCAGCAAATGAGATGAATTTTTAGTTTTTTTATTTATTTTTTTTTTTTTTTTTTTTTTTTGCTTGGCTAGAAAAACGATATCCATAATATAATATTCATATAATATAATACATAGTGGCAAGCATTATTATAATATTATTATAAATATTATAAATAAGCCGGTAGGTAAGAAAGACCGGTACTGCTCCCATTTCATTGACAGTTAGTAATCAGACGATTGTTGGATTGCTTGTAATCTTTATGATTATTTGACTAATTCATCAGGAAGTGGGTGTTTTAATTAAAGACACAATTGTCTTCTGGCCAGAGGGTTTTCCTAACCATCCCTACCCTTCCTTGGAGGGGACGAGCAGTCGGTCACGTAGGCCCAAAGTAATGGCTTACATGGAAAATCATCGAAGGAAGAAGGGAGATTTCGTTACAGAGAAGTATAATGCGTTGCAATATGTGGACATTGAGTTGTGAAACATGCCTAACATGCTTAACGACTTTTTTAACTTACTGCTCCCATTTTATTGAAAATTAGTAAACAGACGATAGTTGGATTGTTTAACGACTTACCTGAGCCTCCATGCTTCTATTCGTCTTTGGAACTCATAAGTTCACACCACAATTGGTCACAGGGTTGCCACCTTATAAAACGTTAATATCCCCGGGAAGGGTCTACGTCACGTAGGTCTACAACCCAAGGCGCTGGATTCCAAGAACGCGGAATGAACTTCGGCCGAACTTACCAGAATGCCACCAGCCCTCGGGGAATCCCCGAAATACACATTCTGTGTTTCATTGGTTCGATCCTTGGTCCTAACATTAACAATCCGGGGTCTGGGGGTGTCCCCCAGATTTCATTTTACAATAAATGTGCCATCATGAACACAAACCACTGGCGGCTAGACACCCCCAACGGCAACGTTTTTTTTTTTTTTTTTTTTTTTTTTTTGCAAATTTCAACGAACTTCAAGCACATTTTTCAGCAAACTTTTCTACATAAATTTTTAAATGTTCTATTTTATAGTTAATAAACTTTATCTGAACAATATTGTGCTAAAATATATCAATTCAACGATTTTCGCCGTTTTTAGCCATTTTTAGTGATTTTCTGAGCAAATATTTTGAAATTTGACCAATTTAATGTGCTCAAAATGTGCTGGCCGACGAGCTCATCCTTTCGTTTGGGAAGCTTGATTTTTTGGTGCAAGAGCGGAATTTATATCTCAATCCTAAGGAGTGGTATCGTCTGGAATGACACACATATACACACACACACATTTTGCTTCCGAGTCTACTTATAGGTAACAAAAGCATTGTTTTGTTCAGGAGAAAAAAATTTTTGGTCTCCAAAATCAAATTTTAGACCATTTCGCAATGGGTCTCGCATTTTACTTTTTAGACCATTCTGAACAACTTTGGGTCCGTGTCTGTCTGTCTATATGTGTGTTTGTCTTTGTGTCTGTTGTGTGTCTGTAAATTCTTGTAACAAGCTTTTTTTCCACAGTTTTCATCCGATTTAGATGAAATATTCTGGGAATGTGCGGGCTAGGGGGTTGACAGCCCCCTATCAGTTATTTCATTGTTCTTGACTCAATACTTTACTCTGCGCATGCGGAAACGTAAATTCTACCAAGCATCATTTTCTCACGCTGTAGTCGTTCGATCTCGCTAAAATTTGGATGATAGTTGGGGGATGACAATTTTATCATCATCATCATGGACATATTTTTTATTAAACTATCTTCTAATTGGTTAACTACTTTTCGAATTAATTACATTCCAAGTTTTGTAGAAATGAACCCTCATGCGCCTAGGTTATCTTGTCTCCCTAAAATTCATAAGGAAGGAGTGCCGATGAGACCGGTGGTGTCTTATATTGGTGCTCCTGCTTACAAATTGGCTAAAAAACTCAATATTTTATTTAGAAACAAATCAATTTTCGACCTCAACATAATGCACTAAATTCTTATTATTTGGTTCCCCAAATTGCGAGCATTCAGATGCCTCCAAATGCTAAATTTGAATCTTTTGACGTAGTTAGTCTGTTCACCAATATCGATGTAGCGAGATGCAAAGATGTGGTGTGCAGGCTGATTCACGCATCTAAACTTGATATTTTCGAAAACGAAGAATTGTTTAATTTGATGTCTGTTTGTATGGATCAAAATTACTTTGTATTTGCGGGGAAATGTTATACACAGCCAGGGGTTGCTATGGGTTCTCCGTTATCTCCTCTGCTTGCAGACATTTACATGAATTATTTTGAGCAACAAATACTTACTTCTTGTAACACAAATTATCTTCTCCATTGGTATACATATATCGATGATATTATCCTTCTGTGGAAGGGTACAGAAAGACAACTAAATTCTTCTCACACAAAAAAAATCAATAAATTAAATTAAAAATTAAATTAAATAAATAATAATAATAAATTAAATTTGATAAATACATTTTATCAAATTTACCCTTGAATTCGGTGGGAATAAACTAAATTCTTTAGATCTGTCCATCTCTTTGGTAAACGAGAAGCATGATTTTTCAATTCATAGAAAAGATACATATAGCGATATAACTAGCCATATTACTTCAAATCACCCTTTAGTACATAAGCATGCAGCCTTCCATAGTATGATCAAGCGAGCACGATCTATTCCAATGAGTGAACAAAATTTATCAAAAGAAAAATCCATAATCAAAAGCACAGTAGCTAGTAACGGATATGGAGGAGATCTCGTTGATACCATATGGGATAAGGTTCTTAGGAAAAAGAGTAGGGAAAAAGTTTCCAATCTGGCTAGGGAAGATGTAAATTTAGAAGAAAAGCAATGTATAAGTATACCTTATTATGGGAAAACTTCTGATAAAATCGGCTAAATTCTACCATCGAGAGGTTACAAAGTAAGTTTTAAAACTAAAAATAGTCTTAAAGCATTACTAGGATCCGTTAAGGACAAAATCAATGTTCAGGATAAAAGTAGGGTTTATAAACTGCAATGTTCTTGTGGCTACGAATATTGCGGTCAAACTGGTAGGAAATTCAGGGAAAGAATAGACGTGCAACTGGATGATTTCAGGGAAAATAAGCGTAAGTCTACATTTGCGAAACATCTTAAGGAATCCAATCATAGTTACAATTTTGATTTGGCAGATAGACAGTTAGTAGAATTTCTTCATTTTTGTCCAAAGGGAGGTATGTTGATTACTTGAAAAATTCGGAATTATCAAAAGTGACAGATCTGGAAAATGTTTAAATGAGGATATCCTACCTCCAAATATTCCACCACTGATAGATCCATTTCTATAGAGCTTGGAATTATCCCCTCACACTGTTGAAACCATATTGAGTTATTTTCCCCCTTTCACTTCATCTGATTAGCTATAATCTCCCTTCACTTTGTTTGCACTTAATTGGTTGTACCTCCTGCCCCTTTCCTTTCTCTTGACCAATGGGATTCAATCTCTCTTCACATGTGACTATAAAAGCTGTGTCCTTTCTAATGAGTCTTCAGTTATTGTTTGTTGCTGATTATTGCCTAACCGTCGAAATCGATTTAAAGTTGTAACTCTTAATTTTCCGGGAAATAGACAACGTTTTTTCACTAACTTCCGTTCAGTCTCTCCCTTTCGACATCCCAACCGCTGGATGACAAAGCGCCTGCTATCTGCTTGGCAACCGCATCATGACGTAGAATGCGGCCACCGTGACTACCCCGACAGGCAAGGCTAAGGATGTCTGCTGTCTCGCGTCTACTCCTGGAACACCTCACCGAGGTGGCTAGTGTAGCCTCCCGGACGTCATGAAAATGGCGATAGTCGCGGGCCCCAATGCCCTCTGAAGTCCATTCCACCCACTGAGAAGACAATGGGGATTCAGAGCACTGTCGGAGTTCTTTAACATCTACTGATTCATGTAGAGCAGCAGCGAACTCAGCAGATGAGCTGGGTTTGGGCGCAGTTGGTGTCAAGGTCACCAGCAGTGTAGGCGACCTCTCAGCTTGAGCCCCTGAGGGCGAGCAGGCGCTGGGGGCGTAAAGATAGGATGCTGGCCAAGAGAGAGACAATACCGAGCCCACCGGCCTTGACCGGTGCGTGGATATAGGCACTTGGGACACAAGGTGGGAAGCCTAGCCAAGAGTGCACACTAGAGCGAACTCCATGATCTAACTCAAGCAGCCTTCCTGCAGTAAGCCTACCAAAGACTATCCCATAGGTTAACTTCGGCAGTAAGTACGTGCGAAGGAGGCGCAGCTTCTGCTGTGGCTTCAATGGAGCCTTGGTAACACGAGCTAATGCTCCTCCAAGGTCCACACGGCTTGCGGCTATAGTGGCCACACCCATGAAGTCAACCCCGAAGACAAAGCCCTCCTGATCCAACACCTTCACCTCATTCTGGCGGCCTGACGGGACCAAGGAGACTGATCCACACTTAGAAGGGTTGACCAGTAGACTACATTCGGCTAGCTGCTCGGCAAAGGCGTTAAGGGCACCCGTAGGGCAAAATTTTCAAAAAAATGAATTTTGAGTTTTTTATTCAAAAAAAAACTTCATTAAATTCTGAAGATTTTGGTATATCACAATAAGGGTTTGAGTGGGTTGATGTAGTCAAAAACAAACATTTTAGCCGACTTCCGAGTCCGTCCGTATCCGTAGAAACAACAACGAAATTATGAATCCTTGGATCACGTGAAATCTAGATTGGAAGGTTATAACCCTATTTTCACATTCAGAAGAGTTTGAAAGCTTTGCATGGAAAAAAACAAGCGGCATTCAAAGATTAAGAGATCCTTGCAGGTAACGCCATTTTAGTGAAAAGATGATAAGGAGGTGGTATCCTTATCTTTTCACTAAAATGGCGTTTTCTCAAAACCACGTTTTCTGACCTATCGGTACACGTTGTACGGTCGGTATTGATCGCATTGGATTGCTTTTTTTTTTTTTAATTTGTTCGGGGATAGTAGAGGAAGATTTTGCTTGAGCCGTTTTTGAAAATTTCAATTAGAACAAGTGATACAGCCTCACAAAGCTGCAATAAATATTTCAAATTTTCGATCTGCTGCCAAAACGTTTCTGTTTGAGTTATAAAAAAACGGCTCGACATAAATGAAGATGACTATAGTGTAAAACTTCCCTCAAAATTTCAAGACGATACGTTGAAAACTAAGGGTACGGTAGGTACCGAAAAATGACTCTCTTGCATCAGGAATACAGTGTAGCGGGGAGAGCCCTACGGGTGCCCTTAAGGGCGATTTGCAAGCCCTCACGGGTTTTGGCAAGTAGGATGACATCATCGGCAAAAGCCAATGCACTTACTCGCACCCCAGGGGCGAGATTGAACCCCATTTCATCTGGCAGCTACCCAAGGCTTTATCCACGACCAGGTTGAAGAGGAGTGGCGATGGAGGATCCCCTGGCGTACCCTGCACCCAATGACGACATCTCCTGACACCTTGCCTCCTGCCTCGAGGACCGTCACGCCTTCATGGTACAGACAGACAACATACTCAATCAAACGAGCAGGCGCTCCAATACCACGAAGGCAATCGGTCAGGACAAACTGGCTTAAAGTGTCAAAGGCCTTAGCTACGTCCAGATCGGCAAGATGGAGCTGTCGTTTTTCGATGCCAGCCAGCAAAATGACAGTTAGGAGAACTGTCAGGTTCCCCACTGGCCGAAATGCTCTCTGGACATCACCCATGACACCAGCCACTTGGAAGTGAGATGCCAGGATCTTTTGAAAGTGGCGGAAAACTACCGGCGATATAGAAATCGGACGGTAGCCTCCAGGCCCACTTCCTCCTTTCTTTGGGATGAAGATGGTCCGGGCATGGGTCAACGCTTTCGGGGGTCTTCCCGACTGAAGTAACAGGTCGAGGATGAGCAGCTTGACATTTTTTGGGGCTTTATTCCAGCTTCGGGCAGAAATACCATCAGGCCCAGCAGAAGTGGAATTTTCGACACGGCACTTGTGTGCCTCGTCATGAAGCACCTGCGTGCACATAATGCTGTGTAAGGCATCCCTGGTGGAAGCTGGGGGTACCACCGTTTCACCAGGGTTGTGACTAGGAGCACTCAAGAGTGGCTAATGCCAACTGGAGAAGAAGCAAAAAAAAAAAAACCGTTTCTAAAATTAATTCCAAATTTTGCGATAGATACTTGAAAGTGAGTGGGAGACCTTCAAGTACTTCTACGTATCGTGAAAATCGCGTCTTAGTCTCAACTCTCTGTGGGTCATCAAAAAGCCTCAAAACCAAGGGAAACTAAAATCCCCCCCTCCCCTCTCCCAATCATTCGTTTTTTCCTGGAATGACTTATTTGAAACCGAGAGGTGCTTACAAAAAACACTTACGAAAATCGAAAAATATATATAAAAAATGATTGAATTCAAAATATAACAGTATCTAAAACATGTGTATACATGCTAGAATGCAAAATAGGGCCATAATTCATTATTGCATTTACGGAAATTGTCCAAATATTAGGTAACCAACACAATAATCGAAAATTTCATCAAAATCGATCCATTACTCTTGGAGTGTCATTCGATATTAGTTTTGCGTACGTGCAATTATACTAACCTATTATTCAAGCAAATGCGATAAAATTCAAAGGGCATCAACTTGGACCCAACACTCCCTCGAATTTGATCGAAATCGAACCAATAGATGATAAGAAATTGAGGTAATAAGAAATTAATGTTTGAGCGTGCACACATACCTACTACTACTATTCAAACGGCGATAAAATTCATAGGCGACCGTCGAGGAGCTAAACTTCACAATCCCTTAAAATTGCATTTAAAAAAGTCATAATGTCGTCTATTAATCTCAGAGTGTTTTCTGTGTCGATCAATTTTATTTTTACGAATGCGCTGTATTTAATATTTTATCAATCACGATATAATTCTTAGGGAATTTTTCTGGAACATATACCCATCTATTTCCCGAGTTTGAACGAAATCGGACATATAGGGTGATAAATCGACAGTTCAAGAAGTACGATACTACGATAGTACGAATAATAAAAATTGCAATAGGAATAATACAAATCGCAATACTAAAATTCTCTAAAATTATAGCCAATTATACCTAGTATACCAATTATTAAACATTGGTTAGCGTTCACAGACTGGGGGAGCTTGTCTTTCACGTCACGATCAGGAAATTGTTCTTCACAAACTGGCAAATTTTATTTTTCGACATTTGTTTTTTGTACTAATTTCGGTTCGTGAATATATTTTGAAGTAACCTTCAACTTGGAGCCCGAAAATCCCCCCCCCCCCCCCCCCCCCCCCCCCCCCCAAGTCATTATGTACAGCTGCTCATATATCGGTTCCATTCTGGGATGTATACTGAACAATTTGACACACACATAAAAAACACCCAGAATTTTTTCAAAAAATTATGTCATTTGCTCGAGCGAAATTTGTCACTTTTAGTGGAATCACTCGCTACCTCATTTGATTTTTTCAATTATATCAAGTTCAAGATTCCGTCAATATAAATCTTGATGATAAGTTATCAAAAGTGTAGGTAAAAGATAAATTAGTCACAAGAGCACATAATACGAAATGGTTGTGATTCAACTCCAAACCAGAGTAGAATATGATTCCCAAAAAGAAGAGCAGCAACAACGAAATATTCGATTTGTATATTTAAAAGGAATAAACTTGTATAGTTTTAAGCCTATACCAAGACTACTATGAACAATCACAATGTGAGGCAATGGAACACGCGTTCCATTGTTTCCAAAAAAAAGGAGAATTGGAGCAATTTTTTCTATCTAGATATAGCCGAAAGTTGGTTAAGCCCAACCAAAAATTTCTTCAGACGAAATTACATGACACTGCGCCAGGAAGTGCAGATGGGGTGGATGTGATCTTCTGATTCAAGAACACAGGCATTCCTTATTACGATATTACTTTGAATAGCCCTCTGTTTGATAACCTTCAACGGGTTGGATCCACATTAAAAATGTCAGAGCTTCATTTAATGTTTCTTTACAATCTCGACGGAATAACTTGACACCTAGACAGTGGATGGATTTATTTGACTCCATTCCACATTCTAAAATAACAGGCGGAGACATGAATGTTCATCTAATTTGTATTGATTCGAGGGCACCTACACAACTTTTAGAAGTCATGGAGGACTCAAACTAAGTGTAAATGAACTCAGGCACCCCAACATGAATCTCTAGAGCAAACTCTATAAACAGTTCAGCACATGATATCACGATTTTCTCATCCAATCTATCCACTCAATTCCACTGGGAAATAGGGGACAGTTTATTGGGGTCGGACCACCTCCCAGTAACATATTCATCCTCAAATTATCTTGTCACTACCGAAACCGCACCCGCACGGAAATGGAAGGAAAAAGATGCCGACTGGCCAGGATTCCGACAAATATTGTATATAAATCATGAATCTATCCAGCCTATAGGTTATAATACACTTGCATCTAAGATAAAAATCAACAAGCACTCTACCTACATATAAACCCCGACCTACAACACAATACAATTTGGTGGATTGATGAGTACAAGAAATCTTTTCAAGCTCGAAAGGAAACGTCTCGAAGCCATAGCCCATTCTTCAAAGGCATAAATTTCAAAGTTCATCGAGAAAAGGATGACATTTTTCAAAATCAAGTTCTGGAATGTCAAAATAACTCGTAGAAATATTTTTGCAGTGATTTACCAAAATGGACACCCCTTTCAAAAATATGGTTTAGAGTAAAGTTGATAAAAAAACAGGAAAACAGATAAAACCTACTGAAGAATGTGAGTGGATCGAAGAGCTTTTGAAGAACTAAAATCCTTCCTCCGTCCCTAAAATGGTGCGATACCATGCGGAATATAATCAGAGACTCACTTACCCTATGACACTTTTCACTCAATTTGAAATATAATTCTGTACCTACGAAAGGATAGTTGAACTCAGCTCCAGGAATGGATGATATAGTTTATTCCATGATATCTAACCTAACTAGTTCTCTTAAAGATTGTATGCATTATCTCTATAATGAATTTTTCATCCAAGGCACCTTTCCATACGAATGGAATCAGGTTATTGCTGTTCCGATTCTCAAAACCAGGAAATAACCGGAAATTTGGTTATCTCAGGGCGCCACCATATCATCTTAACCCCTATTATCACCATAGGGGGTCGGAAGTTATACCTCTAAAACGGAAGTGACATAACTGGGTTAACACTGGATTAGTTCGTGATCCTCCGTTGTGGAATAGACCATTAAAGACTCTTCTCGTTAACAACGTGTTTATTGAAAAAGATGAACGAGTCATTCTCATCTGGAATGATACATAGAATTTTTTTGTTTCCTCCCGAAATTGTAGCATGGTTTTAAAAAATCGCGAGGAACTAATGATGGAATAGCCACATTAGTCATCAGCATTCACAAATCACTAATGAATCGGAGAATCGCACTGGCTATGTTCCTAGACAAACGTCAAGCGCACAATCGCAGAAATATTGGGTGAAATGGCGTGTGTTTTGTGTTGAAATACAATCACCACAACACAAAGAAAGATCCATAAGTTTCGACAGCCTGATGATGATGTCTTTACATCGAAAGCTCTCGCCACCGCTACTCGACCTGTACTTGCTAGTGACGAAGGAATCCTCCGAAAGGTACGTAAATGACAATTTTACTATTACTACTAGCGGAAATTACCATTAAGATGAAATAACATGGGGGCAAATCATAACAGGTTGAATATAGCAAAAACCACCTCATATCTACGACGACGCTCGTATCAGCAGATATAATTCCAATGGAATTTTCACTTAACGTAACCGGGTTTAATATAACTTTAGTCTCCTGTAGGTGAACTTCTGAAGCTTAGGTAGGCGATCATCTATTCTATGTACCTAATTAGTTTCCAGTTTCAAATACTAGGAAAGTATAAGTGTGTTGCTTAATTTAATTAATTTCTTTTCGGTAGGCGTTTAATAATTATAGGTCTTCTGCGTTAAGGACTATACAATACATAAATAATAAACCTTTGAGTAATAATGCGCAGCATTTTTCTGTTGGATTGAAGTGAAACTTTCGGAGTTATAATCAAATGAAGGCCTTGTTTGGGGTGAAATGTACGGTCGAAACCTTCAATAATTATAAATTTGGCCTTGTTAGAATTCATTCGAGAGATAGACGAACACTGGCGGCACGTGTCGGGTTGTTCTGCCCACGAGTTGAAAGCGAGGCAACAGCGTTCCATCTTATTTATACTCTGAGCAAAGGGGTTCCCCTTATCAGCACATACGCGCACCCTCCAAGTGCGCTAATAGTTATTCCCTTTCATGTTCTCCCCCTGCCATGTAAAAACAACGAACGGACCCTCTCGTGCTCCTCAGACCGCGAAGATCCGCGCGCTCGTCAAATTGGCCCAAAACCCTCGAACTTCTATTCTTCGAACACGCCTCATTAAACTTATTTTCGTATGGGGTGGTGTGGATGGGGAGGGGGTCGTCTTTGAACACTTATCGGTTCGCTCGTTTGCACATGAGCCCGGGCGTGGCTCATTAGGCCCGCCAGCTTTTTGAAGGGGAGGTAATTATGAACGAAGTGAAAGGGATGAGATGCGACCCCCCCCCCCCCCCACCACCGCCATCACCATAAAGGAAATACATTCACCGTGGTATATGACATGACACAATGACAAGCAAACATTATTATAATCGTATTATTCCTCCTTTTTCTAAGGGGACTCGGACCTTGGAAATTTTCACAAAAACGGATTTTTGCTTTTATATATGTGACCGTACAAGGGAAAAGGGAGCTTAACTTGCCAGAGGTCAAATCTGAGTTTGCATTTTTTTTCTCCACATTATGCTGAAGAAAATCTTTTTTTTTTCGATTTTTTTCTGTCATCTCCCAATTAAAATTTATGATTGGGCCCACAAAAAAAATATTACAAAAAAAATCATTTTTTGACCCAAGCTTCGTTTTTTATTCTTTTGAAAAAATGTCTTTGCAAGTTAAGTTCCCTTTTCCCTTGCACGATCACATACATTACGTTAAAAAAAACACTGAGATAGGGGTGAAAACTCAGTTCAATTGTGGGAAATCTTCGCGGCCGCTTCATAAAATCGCCCTGCACTGCCAGGAACCGATCACGCCATCACCATCTCCTTCAAACATCATAAAACTAACATTAGCAACCTCAAAACCATTTCCTTCTTCTTGTTAATCTTTCGTTTTCTCCTAATCCATACAATGAACGAAAAATGCTAAACAGTAGGAACCAAGCAGCTAAGCAACAACCTATTCCCATGTCAACGAAGTGCATGAGGGTGGGGTTCCCGTTTTTCACTAAATCGTGCGTCCTGTAAAATCCTGTTCTTCGGTATACAAGTTCTTTTTCTCAAAGGCCCTTCCTAAGTCAAAAAATGAAAGAAAAAAAAATATATACATATATATATATATATATATATATATATATACATTAGCTCTAAAAATTTTCTATTCAATACTGAATCGTTTGATACCAATATGTTGGTGGTTTGGCACCATAATTTACTGTAAATTGCTCTCAAAGTCGGGCATGAAATAGAACATTAAAAAATTTAAGTACAAAAGCATGCTGTAAATGTACTTGAATTTCATTAAAATTTGCTAAAAAAATTGATAAAAACTGCAAAAAAACTAAATATCCAAAATCTCAATTTGAATAATAGATTATTATTTAGAATACGTTTTTTGCCATGAAATGAATAGTTAACAATTTCTTTGCACTCAAAAGGCCCAAATGTCAAAACAACTTTGTACAATACGATACCTAATTTACGAAAATTCGCATGAACGAAACTGCATGACTGAAACTTTTTAATTAAACAGGCTGAAAAATCGTTCGATTCGAGAAATGTCTATGCCTTAGGAGGGCTCTCGGAGAAGTCCTGTTTGTTAGAAAGACCCAGTATCTTGGCAGTACTATATGTATATAAGTTTTTTTTTTTTTTTTTTTTAGAAAAATTTATTAAAAATTTGAAAAAAAAAAATATGGGAGGAATGTCATTAGGTATTTCGAATTGAATATGCCATTCCCAAATAGGAACTTTAATATCGGTTGGTACATCAATATAATATAGTAGGTAGGTAAGTAGTTCAAATTCGCTTAAAAGAAAGGTACTGAAACATAGGTAACCTAGAAACAGTCGCCCGTCCTTCGGAAAACAAGTCTTGTATCAGACCAGTGGGTTAACGCTTAATTAAAACTTTAAATTACAATATTTCTCCGGTTCTGAAATATTTTTGAGGTGATAAAGCATGTGAAGAACCCAAGATAATAGCAAACATCAAAATAAGTTCAATAAAATTGCTTATATCTTACTTAAAGTAAAAGAATCCTTAAACTCGCCTCATAATGTTTGGCCCTCGGCTGGAGGTGTACATAACACTAAATAATCTTCTTTTGTGTTACAGGGTGACTTACGGGAAACTGACGTTTTTCAAATGAGCCAAACTCAGTTGATTTTCAAGACTCAAAAATTTTATTTTTACAAAATGAAAGGACCATTTAATGTGCATATTCAGGAATGAGAAATTATTAAGAATAAGAAATTACTGGCCCAGGTGATGGAAGATTTCCGGCGGAGACTTGAAACCTGTATTCAAGAGGATGGCCACCACCTGATGGACATAATTTCTCATTCCTGAATATGTACGTTAAATGGTAGATAATAAACTTTCATTTTGTAAAAATAAAATTTTTGTGTCTTGAAAATCAACTGAGTTTGGCTCATTTGAAAAACGTCATTTTCTCGTAAGTCACCCAGTATAAATATGAAACCTACTGCCAGGAAATTTTTCAGGGACTTCTGTGATATCTCAACGTACCCTTTGAACACTCGGGAATCCAATAGATTGTACAACAGTCCTTTATTTAGCCATTTTTCTGAACGCTGTCGACTGAATGGGTGTCTTATACAGACTGAAGAGGTCACTCAACAATTTCTGCAATACGCACCGTTGGGCGCGTTTCAGCTGGCGGGATAGGAGCTGAAAGACAATCTAATTGGAATAAACTCCTGCATCAAATGCAAAGAACGCAACGAAACTGGGGGAATGAAGAAAACTCAATTTGCGTCAATATTGAAGTGATTAGTATCACTTAATTCATCCTATTTCAATCAGTTTATTCTTGTTGCACCGAAATAACTACATAATACTCGTACATAATAAATACTGCATAACACCACATACGCACATATACTACATACATTTAATACATAATAAATACATTGGTTGGGGTATGTAGAACTGTTGGTTATATAATGTGCGTGAAACTTTAGCGTCGTCCATGAGGGTGGTGAAAGCATTGTACACGGCTTCTGATGGAAGGAATGGCAATCCAAAAAAAAAAAAAAAAAAACAGTTTGCACTACATATCGGCTTCCGTTTCTTGATGAAATGTTTAAATAAACACTTATCGCCAGCATGTGGGAGCTGGTTACAGTTGATTGAGTTGCCCAGATTGTGCCCTCCGGCCTTACTTTTCACCCAGTTCCGCTCCCTCCACTAGCAACCCCGCTATCCCATTCTCCCAGTTTGATTTTACCGCTTAGGAGTTATATATGGATATAATTATATTTAATTGTATCCATCTTTATAAGGCCGCCATTTTGTATTCCACTGATTTTGAGAAGGCAGACAAGATTTTTGCACTGAAAATGATAGATTCAATTTGCATAATCTAATGTCAGAAACTCCTGAAATTACTACCAATTTTTGGCATCTGCTCCTGAGCTAATTGGACCCTTCCCTTTCAATTGGACCATTGAAGACTAACTCATTATGTAATTGAAAAAAAAAAAAAAACATTCAATTTACAATTTTACTACAAAACAAAACAAATCCATTTTCTAGGTGAGTTGCTGAAAACCTATTTTTCGGGTGCTGAATCCGTAAGTGACAACCGTTTTTGTCGCTGACGTCGAATTTTTCATGATATCACCTATTTTCCATTTTTCAAGTTTACGAGGCTTGGATAATCCCTAGGATCACTGAAAATTTCCAATGGGCCCCTAAACCACCGTCCCTCATAGTTTTTGAGCTGTAAAAGACGAGTCCGTTGTTTGATTTCGAATTACTTTGCTTCTTCTTATACTCGTCTTCAAGCCGTTTTTTACCCTAGAAAACATTCTTAAACAAAATTACCTTCAAATTATGATTTTACGAGAAAAATACTTTCGGAATCGGTACAGCCCAACGCATAACATCATTTTTTCACAGTGAACTGAGTACATTAAAGTTGCAGCAACGAAAGGTAAACAATGAAAGTTGCGTGTGACTCATAGTGTGTCACTCTGTGAAACCATTCTCAATACAATCTAATTTCATATTGATGGTTGGAGAAGGGGGTACCGATAAATCGACTTACTTTCTGACCTATTACCACGAATCTTTGTCGGTCCGACTTTACTATGTAAAAGTGATTTATACATTACTGTGGTCGAATGAGAGGGGGAGAGGGGAGTTGCTCATAGCACATCCATCAGCAGAGGGGTTACATCCGGTAAAATCATGATCTCTTATCTATTATTACCAAAATCGTTTACATACTAAACATAAGTCCCTGTAATGCACGAATTACTTATCAATATGTTTGTTGTTACTCTCGAGAGGCATATGTTCACGTGTATCACGAATATCTTTGAAATTGCAGGAAGTTTTAGAAATGCAGTGTCAATCTTTCGGCGGAACGACCCCACGGAATCCGAGACTTCTCCGAAGTAGAAGGGCTTCAATGTCTCATAGGAGACGCATTGTTGAAAAGGAAAGGGATAATAGGAATAAAGTGGCCACACGGTGCCACTTCTGGAAAAATCCATTATTGAAGCAAGCAGTTTCAAAATCAGCTGATGAAAATCTGAAAAATCTAACTAGCGCTGCTTGACGGCATTGTTGATGAATATTTTTTTAGATCGATAAAGCGTATAAAGAAAAAATTGGAATCGGTCGTAACCTCTGTTTCCAGCATACATATCGATATAAACGAACTATCTATTGACAAAATACGAGTATGGCCATTACCATGGACGATCCCAAGACGTCACACCATCTACTTATTGTACCACCATCACAACTTCTTATCACCTTCCATGTGGGCCGCCTCCTGGCTTACATTCCGGCGAAAGCCGAAACACATTTTGTCCGGCCGGAGAAGGAGACAGAAAAAATCAACAATCAAATGCAATGCAACTTGGATTGAAGTGGGTCGAAATTTTAAAGCTCCTGGAGGATCTAATACCACTAGTTCAATCCCGGAAGCTCACAAATTTCGCAGTATATTAGCCCCATAACATCAGAGACTATTTGAACGCAGTTGACCGGTCATACGCTGACGGCTGATTGTGACTCTTTCTTGGCCCAGTTGGTCAAGGCTCTGTCCACAATTAAGTGCACAGTTGTGACAAATCTCACGACCCTGCACAGCTTCAGCCGCACCGAAGTGCCCTTTTAACACTCAATCCTTTATTGAGTTGGTGGTTGGTGGCCGCTCCCACCTAGACAGTAGCGACCATGGACTTTTAATATGTCACCAGAACCAACTGCCCAGCTCACGAACAAGGCTAATCACGCATTGCTAAAGATCAAACCAAGGACACGGATTGGCAGACACACTGATAGACTAATGGACTAACAAACACTCTGACTGACAAAGTACCGAAATTGTTCAGAATAGTATAAGTCGTGAAATGCAAATAACAAATTCGCTTTCGGATGACCTTTTTTCGCCAAGGCTAACCCATTAATTCATACCTGAGCATATGTTTTTTTTGGAAAAATTCTTTTGGCAGACTAAAAACAACTGTACCTATCAATCACAAACAACAGAACCAAATTACTCGAATGAAGAAAACAAATATTGGTGTTTGAACTTTATAAATGTTATGCACTTATAACTAAAACTAATAGGACTCAACTAATAGGACCAGACAAGGCCCGATCCCTGTTGTTCTACCTGAGAGCCGCTGAGCTCTACAGCGAACTGTGATATCTGTTCTGTGATACATTTATATACATCTATTCGTAGTTTTATTTCACTTAGCTGATTGTGTATAATAGCATAGTTATTAGCCTATTTTTTTTCATCTAGTCTTAGTTGTATTACTTTATTTTGGGGTTTTTTTTTTTTTCAACCATTTTGGGGACTGAACAGTGGTCATCACTGTACCCCTCATTTCTTTCACCCTCTGAGTTGCCGGTCGAGTCCATGATGGCGCTCCTTTTTGGTCAAGGATGTCAGCATGGCTCCCTTTAGAATCGAGGTTGAGGTGCGGCTTAAACCTTTAAAAAAAAATAAAATAGGACACAATTTTCAACTCAGGGCTATGTTATAGCGATTGGCATTTTTAGTTCTCCAGTGATGGGCTTCCCTTTATCACCTATCTACCACGTTATTTCGGCGACTTACGACCTTCATTAGTCTTCTCCGCGTCCGTGACGGGCCGTTGAAAAACACGCGGCGGCTGGTGATTACTGGAGGGCAAACGTGGGAAAGCCGGGTGAGGGAGGGCCGCCCTCATTCTTCCGTGCGCGGTCTCGCCGGGGCGGAGTTCTGCCGGAAAATGAATTAACCAGGAGAGGCGGAAACCTTTTGGGAGGTCAGCGGCGAGGAAAGCTTTTACTGCGGCGAATGGTCGACCCCATTCATAATTGTGACTACCCGGCAATGACTAGAACAATGAGAGAAACGACGCCGGTTACATCGAATTACAACTTGATTAGACTATATCGTCCCCATTGTTTTTCCAACTATTAACTAAGTTGGTAACTACCTACACAAAACTTGGTAGGGATTTTGTGATTATTATTCTATCAAAAATGTCTCTGCAAATTTATTAAGCCCTCAATTTCCGAGTTGTTAGAAAATTCACCTGTGGTTGTTTTAAAAATTATCAGCGTTTGTGCGTTCCAGAATTTTGTGTACACATTAATTTAAATTTACATTTAAATACATTACCGACAGAATACCTCCCTTTAATAATAGTGAATTAATTTATTTAGAATTAATCGTTGTCGAAATTTGAATCTATTTCATAACAGATTTACCACGAAATTCCAACAAAGTGTAGAGATTTTTTGCTATTTTCCCTCAATTTTCGGGGGTAGGCTATATTATCAGAGGAAAATTTTTGCGCCATTAAAAAGCTGAGACGTCAGCAAACGTGAAAGTGGGGTGCAAATTAATTTTCTGACGTCCTTATTATTCTTTTTAATTCAATACTTCACGAGGAAAATACATGAATCTTTAAAAAGTTAAAAACGTGCTTGAGCCACCTCTAAAACTCAACGAAGTCGGCTGAAAATTTAGCAGCATCTTTATATGTTCAAAGCTGGATGTAGAAGAGCGGCGCAATCGAAAAAACAAAATTTTTTTTTAACCAACCTATTGGATACAAAAAAAAAAAAAAAGTTCCAGCCATGCAGCTTAATCGTATGAAAGAATTTTCTTAAATTACGCATCGTATCATAATATGTTAAATTGTATTGCAACCTTAGAAATTTCATTTAGAAGGAATTGTTAAAAACCAATATTATGGCAAAACAACTCATACTAAATAGCATTCGGTGATTCAAAAAAGATTTTGGAATTGTAGGTTTTTTTTTGCAGTTTTTACAGATTTTTTAGCAAATATTAATGAAATTTAGGTACGCTTCTCGGCAAAATTTTGTGTAACAATTTTTTAATGTCCTAGTTATTCGTTGATAATTTTATTTTGACTGAAACTCTGCTAAAAATCATATGTTTAACGATTTTTGGCCGTTTTTAGCCATTTGTAGTGATTTTTTAAAAATACATTTTTCAAAAGTTGACCAATTAAATGTACTCAAATTATATATTTTTGCCAAACGAACTCATCATTTTACTCGGAAAGCTTGATTTGTTGGCGCAAGAACTGGATTTTTATCTCAATCCTATGTTGAGATATCGTCTGGAATGACATATATTCTTACGAGAGCAAAATACAGTGATGCGAAATTAAGAAACAGTAGGTAAGTGAAAAAGAAAGGAACTTCATAAACTAAATTGTTTATATTTCGGCTAATTTGCCTTTTTCAAATTTAGGGCTAAAAATAAAGTAAATGTTGGGAAATTGTAAGTTGTCATGAAATCTTAAAAACTGGAGCTATGTAGTTGTTGTGGGGATATATTGCACTTGATGGAATATTCGTCTTCTAATATTGAGTCTTGGTGGCCTATAAGCTCTCAAGACATTACTTTGAGCTTTCTGTGACTGAAACAATTTATTCTTGTTCTCATTAGGCTTCATTTTTCGGAGGATCTTTATCCCGAAGCAATCGTCAAATGGAACGTTATGTGTGATTGTATGACGGCTAACTGGGAGATCCTGGTCTTGTACCACCACTGAGTGTCTATGGTTGTTTACTCACAGATTTAACGCAGTTTCCGCTTTACCAACATAGAAAGCTGAGAAGTTATTGCAAAGTAACTTGTAAACACACAGTGGTGTTTGGCAATCTGCTGAGCTCTTGCACCCTGTGTACCCGGTATACACGGTGTAACAAACCTAACGGCAAAAAATCCAGGGATCAATTTTACAACAAATTTGCAAGAAAGAGTGCCTCATAGACTTTCTTTAGAGGCTTCGTTCCCAACTAATTTCACTTTTAAGATTTTTTTTTCGTGTTTCCAACCTTATATCACTAAAATAACCATAACTCCTTCAAATTACTGTTAAAATTAAAAAAATTAGTATATCTTTGAAAAGAGCGTTAAATTCCCTATTACCTTAATACCACTTCAAAATTTTGTAAGCAGGTTTAATTAGAGAGAAACCCGGCTGACATTTTAATTTGACAAATCGTAAGAAATTGGTCAAAACTCTGAGCACAAGAGCTCGGAGTCTTCTATTGGATTTTAACCCCAAGAGACGGGAAAAACTGCGCCAAGATCTTACCATTCCAACGGTATATTTAATTTTCTTTTACTTTGTTGATTTGGGGGGAAAACTGTGTTTCAATGTTGAAGACGAAATCAAGGGTTTTCTTGAAAAATGACCTTTTTTTTTATACGATTTTAGGGACGGTTTCTACGGTTTTTTTTTTTTTTTTTTTTTTTTTTTTAATGCTGAATCAAATGGAAACATTTGCATATCACCCAAACCCCGTTACGACCGAATTTAAAGCCTTAACTCACAAATTTGAGTTTTTCTTTTTTTATTTTTTTTGGATGAAACTAGTTAGCTAAAGTGTAAAATTTTGTTATAACGGGGTTTGGGTGATATGCAAGTGTTACGATTCGATTTAGCGTAAAAATGCGTAGAAACCGACCCCAAACTCGTATTTTCATAGAAGGTCATTTTCCAATAAAACCCTTGATTTCATTGCGAAAACAATGTTTTTCAACATTGAAACACAGTTTCCCCCCAAATAAGTAAAATTAAAATTAACTATACCGTTGGAATGATGAGATCTTGGCGCAGTTTTTCCCGTCTCCCGGGGTAAAATCAGATAGAAGATTCCCGAGCTGTAGTGCTCTGAATTTTGACAGATTTCTTAAGATTTGTCAAATTCAACTTTCAGCTAGATTTCTCTCCCATTAAACCTGCTTACAAAATTTTGAAAAGGTATCAAGGCGGTAGGTAATTTAACTCTCTTTCCAAAGGTGTACTCATCTTTTAATTTTTACAGTTATTTGAGGGAGTTATAGTTATTTTAGTGATATACGGTTGAAAACACGAAAAAAATCTTAAAAGTGAAATTACTCAGAAACGAAATCTATAAAAAGAAAAGTCTAGGAGACACTTTTTGTTGCAAATCAGTAGTAGAAAGGACGCTTTTCTCCCAACTTTCCGAATTATATCTGTTGGACAGTTTCTGGCGAATAAAGCCATTGAATCGGTAAACATTATTTTTCTTTTACCGCAATTTATTCGCCAGAATTTGATTTCAAAAATGATGAATCGCATACTTCGTCCTACTATTTTGGATTTGGATCCTGATTCTCCTTCTGCAGCTTCTACTTGGCGCCACTGGTACCAACGATTCCTAAACTTTCTTCATAGTACAGAAGCCAGTGAAGAAGAAAAGTTACGCATCCTTGTCAACTTCATCTCATCGGATATATACGAGCACGTGGGTGAGTGCCATACGTACAATGACGCTATTTAAATACTACGAGGCCTTTTTGAGAAACCTGCTAACGAGGTAGTTGCTCGACATATGCTATCTATTCGTAGTCAACATCCTAATGAGTCAATCGATCGGTTCATGGAGTCCCATGACTTTTGGAGTAAGGATTACCAATTCAAGGCAGTAACAGCTGAAATGAACCGCGATGATAGGATTCGTGATGCCTTTATTCGGGGATTACTAAGTCCCTCGATTCGAAGCCCACTCACAAGCCCAAGCTCTAGATTTAGCTATTGTACACGCCCAGAAGCACGGGTCCCGTTCATCATCTATAATTGTAGTCTCTGCACCCATAGGCAGCGATACCGAGCGAGCTAAAGACAAAAGCGAGGTGTCAGTCAATGCTGTGCTTGCTAAATGTTATTGTTAGTTGTTTCGATGATTCTGTTTCCAAGCAATTATGTTTATAGTTATTGTTGTGAGTGATTGAAAAATTCATTCTTGTGTAGACCACTGTGTTGGTACGTTTAACGAATAAACGATTTT
This sequence comes from Adelphocoris suturalis, assembly GCA_030762985.1. Classification (NCBI taxonomy): domain Eukaryota; kingdom Metazoa; phylum Arthropoda; class Insecta; order Hemiptera; family Miridae; genus Adelphocoris; species Adelphocoris suturalis. The sequence goes on from CM061045.1 coordinate 58,931,036, forward strand.
ACAATAACAGTTATTTATGTGGAAAAGTCAAGCACCCACGGTCCGTATGCCCAGCCATCAGAGATGAATGCTACTAATGTTGAAAATGGGACACTAGGAGAGTGTACGTCGTTCACCACGAGTTGAAATTAAAACTGGGGGGAAGAAAAACAAACATACCACATCAGCAGCCGCTATTCTTACTTGCCCAATATCATTATCAGGGGTTTCTAAGGTCAAGACATCAGTCGTTGTGGGGGGATTCCAATTTAGCGGCATGCTTGATTCAGGGAGTGATCTGACTCTTATTGGAGAGAAAACTGCCAAACGTTTTGGTTTGAACATACATCAGACGCGAGAGAAAGTAGGCTTAGCATCCAAGGGTTCACCATGTCAACATCATAGGAAAATGTCACGCAGACACCTCTGTTTTGATTTGATAATTGGTAGGAATTTGCTACTACAACATTCCAGCGTTCATTTTGATTTTAGAGGCCCAAAGGCTCCACTACAAGGGTGTGTCGCAGTAGCAGAAGTGGAACCAGCCCAACTATTCACTAACTCATCCAAAGACTGCAGGCTCATAGCAGTGAAATCCCGAACTCACATCAATGACGATGCCCTTTTCATTGAGATCGAAGTCCGAAAACTTTACGACTGGCATCATTGAGGACAGTATAGTACCCTGGCAAGCTCAGTTACTGGTCACAGGTGGGGAAAATCACAAACGCCGTATGTGCATAGATTATTCGCGCACAATAAACCAATTTACATTGCTTGATGCTAACGCTTTTCCAACAAAAAGTTAACTAGTCAATAAGGTTGCGGATTATTCTGTGTTCAGTAAAATGTGGCCATACACAGCTTTTGAAGCCTGTGGAAAACTTTCCCAATTCACCCGGATTCCTTTCCGTTTAACAAATAGAGTTGCTGTGTTTCAAAGAGTTATTGATGGGATTATTAGAAAGTAAGGACTCAAAGACACGTTCGCCTACATGGATAATTTGACTGTCTGTAGGAAAAATCAAGAGGAAAACGACTTGATCTGGACCAGTTTATGAAAGCACTCTCATAGAATGACCATAAGCGATGAGAAAAGTTCTTTCTCTCTTCGGTCAATAAAGATCCTTGGTCAATCAGTGATCACACAATCCGTCCTGACCCAAATTGTCTGAAGCCCCTATGCAAATTCCCACTACTAACTGACCCAGGATCCCTCAAGACAGCTCTTGGGATGTTATCTCATTACTCTGAATTCATTCCTAAATTCTTGGAGAAAATTAGACCCCTAGTTGACAGCTCATTTCCCCTACGGCTATTGTAGCAGCTCCACTATTTCACATAGACATCGAAATTCCGTTTTGCGTAGAGACTGATGCATCCTAAACTGGGATTCCAGCCACTTTTACACAATCCAACCGACCTGTCGCCTTCTACTCAAGAACACTGGCTGACTTAAAACGCAGGCACTCCTCTATCGAGAAAGAAGCATACGCTATTGTGGAGTCAATTCGAAGCTGGAGACACTTCTTATTGGGGCGACATTTTACCCTCATAACCAACGCTCGGTCTCATTTATGTTTGACTATAAACACTATGGAAAAACGAAAAACGAGAAGATTGTTCGCTGGAGGATGGAGCTATCATGTTTTTCGTACGATACTGTGTACAGACTTGGGGCTCAAAATCATGCTGCTGATGCTCTTTCGCAGGTCTGTTACCTCTCTTCGTCAAACGATCTCTCTAGACTATCAACGCTTCACCATTCTCTTTGCCACCCTGGTGCCACAAAGATGAGTCACTGGATTCGAAGCAAAAATTTGCATTCCTCCGTAGAGGACTAACGGAAAGTGATAACATCCTGCCGTATTTGTTCAGAGGTAAAACCTCATCAATTCCACAAACACCAAGGCACCCTTATAAAATCAATTTCCCCTTTGAAAGGTTAAATATCGATTTTAAAGGACCTTTACCATCAAATTGAGGAATCCTTTACCTTCTTACAATAATCGATGAATACTCGAGATTCCCATTTGCATTCGCCTGTCAGGATATCAGCTCGAATACAGTAATCAATTGTTTGAGACAGCTATTTTCAATATTTGGCGTTCCCGCTTACATTCATACAGACAGAGGATCACCATTCATGTTTCAAGAGCATAAAACATTCTTAGCCACCTATCTGGGAATTAGTCCTACGAGATGGTCTTCATTCCATTCGCTCATTGCTTTGCACGTCAACCAACTGCTCTCCACACGAGCGCCTATTAAATAATCCTCGACGGTCTGCAAATGGAAGCTCCACACCAACCTGGCTCCTAAATCTAGGCGAAATGCTTTTGAGAAAGTTTGATCGACACTCTAAATTTGACCCACTTGTCGTAGAAGTAACACTTCTTGATGGCGCTCTTGATTACGAACTGATCCGATACCCAAATGGTCGTGACACTAATGTCTCTACCCGACGTTTTGCCCCACTTGGTGGCTCAGACTCGAGCGATATTTCTGATTCACCAACAGAGGAACAACGTCACGTTCTTGAACTAAGTCAGAGTCTTGAAGAACCTGCGTCACCACTAACTTTTCCTCCAACAAGCCCAAGAACCTACCTCCTCAGTCCTGATATTCCTGAGCGGAATCTTGGTGATGGCCCACTTCGTAGAAATATAAGAAACCGACGTCCTCTCCTGCTTACCTTGACGACTACGTCTAACTCTAAAGGCCGAGCGAATGTTGTATTATTCAACTCTATGATATATGGTTTCCATGATTGTGTCCAAGGACTCTTTTCTCCCAAATTTACTAATTGTATTTTTTGGTTAGTTTCTGGCGAATAAACCCTTTGAATCGGTTTAAACGTCATTTTTCTTTTACAACATGTTTGTTACACCCTGTATAATATATGAAAAAGCTCTATGATTCGTTTCAGAATGCCTTAAAACGGATTTCAGTGAAGAAATTTTTCAAACATTTCGATTTCAAAATTTTCCGATTCATTACAATAACTACCTACATTTTTTACGAAAACTCGCTAGTACATGGTCCATTATGGCCTAGTTCTTGGTTCATCAATAAAAAACATGACTAGCCTGATATTTTATTGCTATATACATTAATAACCACATAGAAAATGGATTATAGTATTTTTCTCTCATTTGCAGGTAATCGCATCTCCTGTGTGATTGAATGTTGATTTAAGAAAACCGCTACACGTGAGTATGTAGATGCGTGTTCATTGCAACTTCACTAATATTGACAGTTGAGTTAGGTATGGCAAACGGCGGTGCTCTGTGAGGCGCGCTGAATTATTACATTTTAGTGAAAAGTGTGCACCCTTACTATATGTTTTTCATATTTTTCTCCAGCATTCGCTATGTTCTCAATAGTGAAGGAGGCTGAGAAACAGATTTCATGGTTTGATTACTTGCGGCTGGGATTTGCACTTGAGAAAAACAGCTGTTGAGTTATCTATTCAACTCTCGTCAACGTTTTGTGCCATTACAGGATCCTATGATCAGGAAATACCTGTTATTTATCAGGCGTAATTGATAAAACCACAGTTGGAGACTCGAATCCTATCGTCTGGCATCTACTAAAATTTGAAATGGCATTCATTTTTTCCCTTTTATGAAAATATGTAAAATAAATAACAAATGCTTAACAAACCAGACTTTGGAGAAAAAATGAAGTGATAACATTTAGCGGATTTTGGTATTGTATAGTTTTCAAGATATAAGCGAAAAAAGGGGAAAACGTCGGACATTTTGACCTACCCTTTTTAATATTATTACCAAAGAGAACCATAAAGTTTGTTCATATCAAATTATACTTCTTCAACCATACTTCCCCTATATTGCTCATGACTTGAATACACTGTGTAATGGTCCCTCGATGGCGTTAGGTAATTCATAACAACTGACTATAAATGGTCAGTTGTAATGAATTACCTAACGCGAATTGGCGGAACAAACAAGAGAAATAATGAGTTCTAGGCTCCGAAGTTGTTTGGGGGTGCTACCGAACTTCCAACTGTTAATTTTCAACTTTTTCTCCAAACAGCAAAAAACCACGTTTTTCAACAATCTGTAGCGGCAATTCTGGTTGTACGAAATTTAAGGTTAACTAGTGCATTTCTTAAAGAATTTCGTCTACTATATATCTTATAATAATAATGGCAATTTCCGAAAATTGCATAGTATTCAAGATATGAGCAAAACACCGAAAAAATTTGGAAATTTTTTCGATTTTTTGCAATTTCTGAACACACGCCACACTTGGATTTGGGTGCAAACCTCAAATTCGGATTCAGCACCCTGAAAAACGTAAGGAAATGTTGGGAAAAATGCTTTTGGGATTTTGTCTTCAAAACGCCATTTTTGAAACTTTGGTTACTGGACTAAAAGGGCCTCGGGGATGAATCGTTCCTTCTCCTGTCGGAGGGCGGAAGGCGTTGGGCAGGGGTGACGCGGAAGTGGGCTCTCGAAGTAAATCCAAGTGGGGGCGGGTGGCGGTACGTGGGGCGGCAGGGGTGGCAGGGGGTGGTTGAGGCGGCGCGGCGGGACGCTGTCAGAGGGCTCCAAGGTCAAGAGCACTCCCGCATCCCCATGACAAGGAGGTAGGCAATCCGCACAACCCCCTACCCCCACCCCTCCGATCATTATTAGTGTTCGCCGTTCAAACCAGCTGATTTATTCCCCAGAATGGACAGGATACAAGATACAGGAAAATGACGTGGCAACATAATTGTACGACGTAAATTTGATAGCTTGCTGACATGAGAAATTACGTCACTGGCAGTATTAAATGCCATGAAAATAATCAAATAAATTTGAAAATTTCACTCGACAAAGCCAAATATAGACCAGGTCTAAAAATTGGTGTTGATTTCATGTTGGTTCGTGTTGAATACCTATAATGATTCAGCAAATCGATAGAATGAATTCGGCGGCTTTTAGACTTAGTAGGCATTTTCTTTTCAATTATCCAACTCTTTTCTACTTCCATTGGTTGTTTTTGCCAAAAAAAAAAGTATTTTTTTAACCTCAAATCTGATATTGTAGTGAGATTCTGCAGGAAATCCGCCAGGAGAATGACGAAGCAAGTGAGGCGCACAACACAAGGTAAATGAGAGATCGATGTTAACACAAATCCATCACAACAACCAGGAGAGAATGCCAGCTTTCGCAACTTCAAACATGTACTGTGACCGGAGTAGGTCATTGTAGCTATTGAAACTTTCTAGATACTCTTTCAGCGCCACGTCAAGCGCGCTGTGACGGGATCGCAACGGATGATAACGACGATAATTGACAGTCCAAAACTTAGACAAAAATACTAAATGTTTGATATTTTGCCCAGAAAATTCGCTTAAATGTCCTTTTTTGTTCGCTTAAATCTTGCCTTTTACATGAAAAAACGATTTTTCGTTTAAAGACACTGGTGGTTGCTGGAAAAAAATAACAGAAAGTTTCAGGAGAAAAGCCATATTTTAATTTATTTTCCTCAAAAATGATTATTTTTAACGGACAAAGGCCTATCTTGAGAGAAAGTTAGTCACAGATCCATTACCCAGAGGTATTTAGGTCTGGAAAAATGATAGAAGAACTTTCATCTTTGGGGTTTTTGCACACCTCGGGAATTCTGTGCGCTGTATACGTGGTCCAAAGCTTTTCCCAAAAAGTATTGGACCAAACTTTAAGAAATTTAGCTTCAAAATCATTTATCGGCCGGGGATGTGTCAGTAACATCGGCATCGAGTTCGATCAACACTAAAGGGTAGAACCAAAGGGCTGAAATATTCAAAAATCGAGATCTTGAAATCTTTCTGTGTAACAATAATGATTTTTTGAGTTTCATTTATAGGTATCCGCCCTAAGAATCGAACGAAACCACCCCGGTCGCTATGCGTTTATTCGTTTGGTTTCCCTAAGGGCTAAAGTATCGAAAAGAAAAAAAAACATCAACACGGGAGTGAATCGTAACCAGTAAAACATATCAAAAATCGCCTTGAAAAATATGACAATTGTATCAGCTGATTATATAATTATAATGGAATTCTGACTTTCCGAAATCGAGTTTATTATAATTTCTGTATGCTATTGGGCTTGTGAAGCGTAGGTAGGTTATCACCTATTTCAATTATATTAATTTATTAAATTATTGATTTGTAAATACTTAGGAATCACTCTTAATTAAATTATTATTTGTATTCCAACTACAAAAGGTTAATTACTTCCGAGTCTACCAAGGTCGGAACGGTTAGCCAATTTTCTAAGAAAATTAAGCTATTAAAATTACAACGTTTGAAATTCCTTGAGTTTAACGCTTTTTGATATGTGTATGTAGAGTCTGATCAAAAAGTTCTGGCTCTTTTCAATTTGCGCGCAAACAGAGGGTCGTTAAAACTTATCGGTTGTCTAAGCGTTAGTGTTTCTGGGTCACCTAGTTATTTTATATTTCTGTAATATCCTCAGTTCTCGTGTTATTCTGATCAGCTTCAGAAGCTCAAAAACAATTATGAGGTTCGGAGGATCACTGGATAGCTGATAGGGCCTCTGAGGCTAATTTCTTTCCTTTTCGACCTGCCGTTTTACCAAGTTTTTTGGTTTGTAGTTTTGACATTTTTAGACATTTTTTCAACATTCACCAACTATAAACCGTTAAATTGTGGGGTCCTGAGATGTAAAGGTGTGAATCCTAATGGGAGGCACGGTGCGCCAAGTTTTAATCATTTACTAGATATAAATGGGGCTTAATAATAATTATACACCAATGATCTGCGTAGAAGGGCTATATAATACAGAAATAATAAACCTTTGTGTAATAATTTTCAGCTTTTTCATTGAAAATTCGCTAAAACGATGATTTTCAATATTGAAAAATAGTTTCCTCCCCTAATTAGCAAAGTAAAAGTAAAATGGGCTACACCGTCGAAAAGGTGAGATTTGGGGGCAGTTTTTACCGTGCTTGCATCTTGATTAAATATTGGTTCTTATCGTTTAATTCCCGATTGAAAAAACTCAAGGTTTCCCAAATCAGGTAAAATTGGCTTTTCAGAGGGGTTTTCATGTTTCAAACCTTATTTCATAAACAAGGTCAGGCATCTATCCGATAGGAAATTTATTGCTCTTTCCATCGGAATCCTCAAATCTGAATTTACACAGCAAATTAAAGGCTATGATCGTTTTAGTGACAAAAGCTCGGAAACACGAAAGAAATTTTAAATATTATATTACCTACTCGAAAACTAAACTTTTAAAGAAAAATCTCCACGAGGAACTTTCGATCAGGAATGAGCTCTAGAATTGACCCCTGAAGTGCTGACCACCTTATGCGGGACACCCTATTCAACAAAAATCACGAGATTGAAGTAAGTCGGCACTTTGGACATTATTGTAGAGTTTGTAGTGTATCACTGTTGTGCGCAAAAACGAACTAAATAAAACCCGCTAGTACTATTCGTGTTCATTTATTTGAATTTCCTGTTTATTTCAACAAATAATTTTGAATGATCAATATAAAAATTAAAGTAAGGAAGGAATAATTTAAGTATGTATCCAATGAAGAACGATAAGGATGATCATCGGTAACGTCAAGGGTAAGAAAAATGTTGTAATAACTCACAGCCGAATTGGAGAAATAACGTCCTTCTAAGAGATTACATAGAAAACCGTCGAAACTGAAGATTTGCCGCACTTTGTGTCCTGTGGACTCTTAGCGTCCAGAGGAACTTTCAATTTTTGCTCTGACAGTAAGGTAAAAGACCGGACCTGTTAGTAGGTAGTGAACCTGGTTCCATGTGTGAGGGGGAACTACCCTTGGTTTGGCACGCAACACCTAACCTGTGTCACGTCAGTGCCACCAAGCCTCACAGTTTACATTGCAGAAAATTAAAAAAAAAAGCAGCAGAAAGCAAACTGAAAGGGGCCGTGTGAAAGTGGTTGCGCAGCATATCCGCAAAGAAGAAACATACCAAGCGTGCTACCATAAATCTCAATCAAAACTTTGTGGCTTACCGTGTTAAAACATTGAGCCCAATGGGCAGCTAAGAGGCACAAAGCATGGTAGATGCTATTGGTGCTAGCTGAAGCGTTAGGGCACGAGACACCCGCACAAAGCGTTGAGACACCTCAGTTAGCTTAGCGGTGGAAGCAAGCGATTCAACGGAACAACGCATTATATAGGTACGATCCCTCCATCAGCGTCGTTTGACGATATTCACCACTTCTGGGGGGGAAAATAACTCAAGAATCGCCTGGAAAAACAACCAGAATTAATCGTTTCTCGATTTAATTCCTCAACTGTGCAAATTTCGATGTACAATTCAGTGATGCTAATATCAATAAATTATCAACGGAATAATATAATAAACCCAATGAACGGCGAACTATCCTCGTGATTTTGAGAGTCAACTTTTTGTATTTTCTACCTTCCTACCACGTTTATCTCCTCAAAATTTCAAGAAATGTGCTTGAAAATTTCTGAAAATGGCAAATAACGGCTAAAAATAGTTCAAATTATATTTCTAGCAGAATGTCACTCAGAAGAAGTATCAACTATGTGATAGAGCATTCAGAAATTTGTGCATAAAATTGAATTGGAAAATGTAGTTGAATGACATGAAAAATGTGACAAAAAATCGTTATAAGCTGGTAAAATAGAAAAAATACAAACAAATGATTGTAAATCTGAATATTATTTTGAAGATGTGATATGTCATAAAATTTATGACTGACAATTTCTGTTCAAACAAACAGCTGAAATTTCGAAACAATTTCACATAAATATAAATCCAAATAATGCACACAGCAAATCTGTGGAAATTATCAGTTCTATTTGAATATTCACACATAACATCTCCGTTTAGTAGTTCAATATATCCTGAGCACGTAACGATGAATCCTAACTCCAAATATTGTGGTTTTTCAAGCATGCATTATATTACTGGTCCATAGATGATAAATTATCAAACGGAGTCTGTGGTATCTTGGACGTAGGCACCTACAGAAAGGAAATGACATCATAACTACCAAAAAAAGTCTGCCAACTTGGATGGGCAGTATAGCTTCCTCACATATGGTAATATGTACGTATAGAATTAGTGAAGAACAATGTACTTACGAGTCGAAATGATTGATAAGTCGACGATATCAAAAACTAACGTTTGCTCATGAGCACAGACTACTATTAATCTAACGGTAATGAAATTTATAGCGGAATGTCTAGGAGCTAAACCGCACAACCTTTAAAAATTTCATACAAATCAGTCCATTAGTCTCGGAGTTTTGTCTATGTCGATCAATTGTTTTGCGCAAGCGATATAGTTATTCCCCCACCAATCGCGTTATAACTCATAGGGAATTTATGTGGAACAAATATATCCATCGACTCCCAGAATTTGAACGAAATTAGACCAATACATGATAAGAAATCGACGTTATAATGAATTAACGTAAGGGGAAAAGTAATAGGGACCCGTCTAGATCTAAAAGCTACCCAACACAATTTCTGAAAATTTCATCAAAATCGTTACATTAGACTCGGAGTTTTGCCTGTGTCAATCGATATTAATTTCGCGCGTGAGCAGAGATTATTACTTTACCAATCGCAATATAATTTATAGGGTGTTTTTCTAGAACGTATACCCAATTACCTACCGAGTTCGAACGAATTCTGACCAACAGATGATGTGGAACCGTCGTTATAAAAAATACACGTTTGCACATACACACAAGCTAAAGTTGATTCGAGAGCATTGAAAATTATAGGAGACCGTCTAGGAGCTAACCCGCACAATCTCTGAAAATTTTATCCGAATTGGACTGAAACTTGGTAAAGTTTTGGGCGTGACAAGGATATACCACAGACATCAGAAAATCAGACAGACACAGGGAACCGAAATTGATCAACAAGCTCTGCAGCGCAAAAAGCAAGTGGAAATTTTGATTTTGGAGGATACAATTTTTTTCGATAGCACAAAGCTTCCTTACCTTCAGTAGTGAGGAAACGAAAGTTCCAGTCATGCAACATAATCGTGTGAGCAAATTTTCGTAAATTGTCGTATTAATAATGTTACATAGTTTTAAAATTTGAGCAATCTGAGTGAAAGTAAATGGTTAACTACCAGAATGTTATGGCCTCAAAACTCGTTCTAAATAATATTGTGTGAGGGAAGATTTGAAAAGTTTTGTCTCATTTATCGCGTCGCTTGGTATCGCTTCCAGTGGAGGATCAAGTTTTTTTTTTACTGTTAGCTTTTACCCATTTTTGGATAAGAAGAAATTAATTAATTTTTTTAATTAATATTCATAACTAAAGTATGTACCATATTTTCTATTATAACCTTCGGAGGTACATCCCTGTCTATGCCAGATCAAGAAGAAACAATTACCTAATTAATAGATATCAAAGGACTAATGTTCTAGGAATTCCACACAGTGGTTTTATGTTTGGTGCTCTCATGCTTGGAGAGAGAGCAAACTATAGGGGGGTTAACTATTTCAGACCCTTACCTACCACCCTGGATGCTGAAGATGTATTTTTTGAAAACTTTTACTCTGACTTTTTTTCCACCTGCAACACATTAGTCAAATTACCCACTTATTCAGAAACTTGTTGAGATATTGATTTTTCTCTTTTACCCACTGGGGTAATTGAAAATGCTGATGTATGATTGTCAAGCCATGTTTCGTGAAAATTGGTCCAATTTCTTTTGGTCCAAGTTTCGAAGAAATGCTTCATGCGGTGGACTACATCTTGAAACGTAAACCAACATATTTTGAGAGGGGTTAAACATTTTTTCTTAGTCGAATACAATGGTTCATTAGGTATTGAAAATAAACAAAATCGTATTTTTCACTTTTTAGCTGCAGGTTAATTATATTGTTTCGTATTTGATGTTTATGAAACCCCCCCCCCCTCTCTCTCTCTCTCTCTCTCTCTCTCTCTCTTGCTTGTCCCGTTGTTTCCATATTCTTCAAGAAATCAACCCAATGCTCTGAAGTACCTACTTGAATTAATCTGCTTTATAAACTTTCTTATTTTATCGTCTTATACCTACTGGAACACTTCGGCCAATGCCATATTTTATTTCTTATTCATGCATATTTTTTGCTCAAATATATGTGATACTAGAGTAGAAAATTCCCCCAGAAGAGAGAGGCAATGTATATCGGGTTTGGTGAAATGGTGACATTAGATGAAATGCTACATTCTGTCGTGCTCCTGTAACATGCGAAGCCACACACATTCTCCAAAAATTCTATAAATTTAACAGCCCAAGAGTTTTCAATTCAAAATCAATTCTACAGTTATGCAGCATGATCGTATGAAGACATTTTCTTAAATCACCAATGTAGTATTATATATGTTAAATTGAATTTAAATTTGTGCAATTTGAAAGCAGAGAAATCGTTAAAACCCAATTTCATGGCAGAAAAACTCATATTAAATCAAATTTGGCGATTCAAAAAAGATTTTGAACTTTTAGATTTGTTTTCAGTTTTTAAAGATTTTCCCGCGATTATTATGTTGTTTTGTGCTCCAAAAGTTCTGGCCTACAAACTTGTCTTTTCATACGGGCAGCTTGATTTTTTGGCGCAAGAACTGGATTCTTATCTCAATCCTAAGAAGAGTTATCGTTTAGAATGGCGCACACACTTTTTTTTTTTTTTTTTTTTTTTAAATATAAATTTCCCCTCAAAGACGGAGGGGGCACCACCATTAAAGTACAAAATAAAAAAATAAATACAAAATGGGAGGACGCCCAGGTTTACCCGACGCCGGCCCTTCGGATCAAGGAAGCTGAAGGAAGAGAAGGGAGAGTGGGATGAAAGGAAGTGTCCCTATAAAATGACCACCAGTTCAAGTAAGAATCCCTCAGGACGCGGGTGGTGATACCACAGAGAACTCCCGCCGAATGCACAACTCGAGTAACTCCGTGGCACTTTTCCCGCACCACACCCCGCGCCACGACACGGCCGTGGCCATGACCTTGATATTATTGGGTGCCACTGCTTAGCTAAGATATCGCTTGTCGCAGATCAATTCTATCATATTTACTTATCTTAACCCGCCAGGTCTGCTCCATGTCCACGCTGCCATTGACAACCTGGACATCCAGGATTATGGCAGACCCATTGGGCTTGATGGCAACGATATCTGGCTTGTGATATAGTCTCTCCCTTTCGACATCCCAACTGCTGGAAGACAAAGTGCCTGCTATCCGTTTGGCAACTGCATCGTGACGTAGAATGCGCCCACCGTGAGTACAAGGACACTGCTGCACAACATGATTGAGATTCTCATTTTTACCCTGACAGGCACGGCAAAGGGTACACTCTCGCGACTACCTCCTTGAACACCTCACCAAGGTGGCTACAGTAGCCAACCGTATAGCATGAAAATGGTGGTAGTCGAGGGCCCCTATACCCTTTGTTGCCCATTCCACTCCCTGGGACGAAATGGGGGATTCAGAGCACTGTCGGTGTTCTTTACCATCTACTGACTCATGCAGAGCAGCATCGAACTCAGCAGATGAGCTGGGTTTGGGAGCAGTTGGTGTTGCTCGGTTGCACCACAGCAACTGCTACCTGACAAAGTCAAGGTCAGCAGCAGTGCGGGCGACCTCCCAGCTCGAGCCCCTAAGGGCAAGCAGGCGCTGGTGGCTTAAAGATGGGAACCTGGCAGAAAAGAGATAGTACCGCAATACCGAGCTTACCGGCCTTGACCAGTGCGAATTTCACGATCTAACTCAAGCAGCCTCCTCGCAGTGAGCCTGAAAAAGACTAACCCATAGGTTAGCTTTAGCAGTAAGTACGTGCGAAGGAAGCACAGCTTCTGCTGTGGCTTCAATGGAGCCTTGGTGACACCAGCTAATGCTCCACCAAGGGGTGTTCCGACACCACGAAGGCAAAAGGTCAGGCCAAAATGGCTTACAGTGCCAAGGCGTTAGCTAGGTCAGGTACGACAAGATGGAACTGCCGCTTCTTGATGTGGACCAGTGAAATGACAGTTTGGAGAACTATTAGATTCACTGCTGTGCCATACTCTTGCCGCAATGCTCTCTGGACGTCACCCATGACACCAGGCACTTGGAAGCGAGATGCTAGAATATTTTGAAAGTGGCAGAAAACTACCAATGATATTGAAATCGAACGGTAGCCTCCAGGCCCACTTTCTCCTTTCTATGGGATGAAGATGGTTTGGGCATGGGTCAACGCTTACGGAAGCCTTCCCAATAGAAGTAACAGGTTGAGGATGAGCAGGTTGACACTTTTTGGGGCTTTATTACAACGTTGGGCAGTAATACCATCAGGTCCAGTAGACGTGGAGTTTTTGACACAGCGCTTAAGTGCCTCCGGCGTGCACATAATGCTGGGTAAGGAATCCCAAGTGGTAATTGGGGGCACCACCGGTTCACCAGTGCTGTGGCTGGGAGCACTCAAGAGTGGCTCCGTATATTTCACAAAATTTTAGAGAGGGGGCAAAACTTGTCCATCCCCAGCTCCCTCCAGTACTCCATAGCTACACGAACCAGATGCTTCCTCCACGACTTTTGGACCCGCTGGTATTCTGCCTCCTTGCTTGCGTAGCTGTTTTACAACCTCCACGGGGCACCACCACAGGAGGATTTCATCCCTGATACCCCGCCACGGTCGCATCACCAACCTGTGGAAAGATCCTCTGTACATAAGCCGTGACCTCGTCTTCCAAGCCATCAGGCCTCTCAACATCCCGCCTCGCCAATTCCTGCAGGTAGGGGCTCTCATAGCCTTCAATACGGCCTACCTGCTCCCCAAGCCTCAACATTTCGGTCGTCAGATCTTCAAGAAGAGGGGAGGATTGCTGATTGATGGGCTGCTGTCCCTCGCCTGTCGAAGTTGCGAGAGAGGCCCCACTGCTACTCGTATTTGCCAGGATTTCATCAGGCCTCAGGCAAAGAGATTGGATGGCAGAAAGTGTGCGCATGAGAAAACGTGCTTGCATGAATTCATTAATATTACATACTCCATTACGCACATCCTCTGCCACCTCTGCCGCCATTCGCCACAAATCCCCAGACGCATTCCAGGGCCGCTCTATATCAATTGCAGCGTTGGCCTGTTCAGGATGCTTCTGCCAGACGTGGGTGCTGAGGCCACGCTTGGAACTGAACATACACACACACACACACACAAACACACACACACACACACACACACACACACACACACACACACACACACACACACACACACACATATACATATATATATATATATATATATATATATGAAAAAGCGCAACCTCCAGGAATCATTCTTGAATGCATCGAAACAGATTTCAATGAAGAAAGTTTTCAAAAATTTTGATTTTAAAATTTTCCGAGCCATTGCAATAGCTTGATTTTCTAAAAAAAAATTCGCCAAAATACAGTCACGAATCTTCATGTTTTGCATCAAATTTTCGAAGTGTAAAGATGAACTTTGACCCAGCTCAACAACAAATATTTATTGTATATTCTAATATTTATTAATATTCCAACAAAATCATTTCAAAAATTTAATAGAAGATTTTCGGATACAGTACGGCGGGGAACCCTTAATTGTGTAGTGAACAGAAACCCAAGTGTATTCTGTATTCGTGTTTTCCATCAGTTTCATTTTTTCTGTTCCAGGTTCTTCCGTAGCAAATGGTGAGTTGTTTGTCTTACTTTTAGTCCCTTTTAGTTACCTTCGCCAGATATTATATATTGACACAGTCCTCATTTTCGTGTTTAGTAGATCCTTGAAGAAATGTCGAATCGAACTTTCATCACCGGGGTTATGTGAACTTAATTTAACATATTCAAGCTCTCCTAGACAGGTCTCAACCCACACCTACCAATAAAATTACTTGAATCATAAAAATGTTATTGTCACAAAAATCCAGCGTAAACCTCTCTTAGCTTGGAATGATGTAGTCACGGGTAATGAATTTTGGTTAGTATTGTTATCAACAAGTGATGATTTTTTAATTCGTTTTTCATTGTAATTTTATAATCTTTGGAACTGATTTAAGATGATAACAACTGTAACCTCTAGTAATCCTTTCCAAATTGGACATTTCTGAAAAAGAGACATTTATAACATATTCTGAAATAGAGAAATTGACAGCGCAGAGGCATTGTTATTGCCTTTTTAATTATTAATCATCATTTTCATTACTTAATGAAATGATGATGAAGTATTAATTATATATACTTAATCATCATAATTATTATGTGAAGGAAATGCTGCATTTTGCACAACTTGAGTACAAACTCCGATTCTAGAGGTAATTTGGCGCAGTCAAGCGAATCTATTGGTTGGGTTGAATGTTGAGATGAAAGCCCTGGAAGCCTCGTTATTATTGAAGTGAATTGGGAAAATCAGCTGGAGAAACCAACACACATTTCCCATCAATTAGGGTTGCCAGCCGTACTAATTCGTTTACAAGAGCTGAGGTGCCTGCTGGTATTGATTTAGCCGATAATTTAAAGCTAAAAGGTGTTTCTGTAAATATGGGTCAGCCTCAATAAACGAGGCAAGTTTGAATCCGAGCGATTTTGCTTTGCATTCAGTCTGCTACTTTCTGAAGTACATAAATAAAGTATAGGTACATCACGTTTTTTTTTTTTTCTTTTTTTTTTCTTTTTTTTTTCATTACATTTCTATTTTTTAGGCACCGCATTCCATTAACGTTTGCATATGAAACGGGAACTTGTGAGATTTAAGAGTAATTTCTTATGTTACTTCCTCACTTCTAATCGTAGATCTGAATAATAAAACCGTTATATTTTCTATTCATTTTTACGTTTTACAACTTACTGAAACATTTTTGTTTCGATTCAGTTTATTGCAATTACTGCAATGATAATTAATGCAATAGAATATCACTCTCCAAATTAAATTAAATTTTCCAGGGATTGTAAGGGCTTGCTTCAAGATGGTTCCCTGTAAGTTTAACTGTCGTCGGACCATCATTAGCTTGTGCGCATTTATAAATGTGAATTTCAGTCGCTTGCGATTTGATGTTTGTTGAATGATGTTGTGGTGGTGCTGTTTTTAGTGGATGGTTGGGTGAGTTGGTGGGACGCTCCAGGTTGATTTCGTATGTTCATCGTCATAGGTTCAGAACAACCCCCGTATACTCGAACGTAATATTCGTTAGCAGAGACAAAGCGTCAAAACTATGCTGCAAATATTGATTAAATGGACAGAAATTAATTAGAATAGGCCTAAGAAGGTTGACTATCGATTCCACCCACGTGGGAATATTAGTACTACCAAAAGACAGACAGTACAATAAATAGGTAATGAGTAATATGGATTACTTAATCCAAAAATCCCGGTTCATCCTTTTGTCCATGTGACAATAAGAAAGGAAGCTGTTTGAAGGATTTTTGAGACGTCCCTCAGTAGTGAAGGAACTGCATATACATATATCCCTCTTTTTTAGCGAATTTTCGTTGAAAATGGAGCTATTGAAATGGCTCTAAAAATTTTAAAAGTGAAAAATTTTCAAGATGTTCTTCATGGAAATCCGTTTTGAGGCATTCCGAAACGATTCCTGGAGTTTCACGCTTTTTCATATGTATATGCATAATATATTTGGGTCATTCCAGACACAACCGTAGGATTGAGATAAAAAATCCGTTCTTCAGCAAAAAAAAAAAAAATATATATATATATATATATATATTGAGCATTCCAAACGAAAGGATGAACTCGTTGTGTAGCACTTCTCGAGCAGATTAAATTGATCAAATTTCGAAACAACTCAACACAAACATAATCCGACAATTTACGAAAATTCGCAAATACGACCACGCTGCATGATTGGACAACCCCCCCCCTTCCCCCTTCCTTTTTTCCATCTAGAATAAACACTCACAATACTTTTGGCGGTGAGATGATGGTTGTTGGGGTGTAGGTATAATTTATTTTCAAATTAGCTTGCAAAGGTAAGGGTCTCTCGTCCAAGTAATTTCACGCTTCTGTACGGCGAGCCTCTTCCCACTCAAGGGGGTGAGACAATGAGTAGCTTTAAGCGAAATTATCTGAACGAATTCTGATCCAACCTTTGGAGGATAGCTGATGACGTCCGCGCAGTCGGACGGAAAGCCTCAACATGAAATAGTTATATATATTTATTTTTGTATTCTTAATGTATGCTCATTTTCAAATTCACGTTAGAAAGGAATGATGCTGGTGTAGTCGGAAGGGGTTAGTCAAAGCACATGTGGGGAAGGTACGTGATTGTTGCTCCCCGCTCCATCTTTAGTATCGGGAGCATTGTATTCACTCTTCTGGAGGAAAAACTCGTATTTTGCCTAAAGTGAAGACTCTATGATGCATGAATTACTTAAAAGCTTCATTTAATATGCTCAACTAACCTCACTTTTTCAATGATAATAATCAACGTCTTCGCTCATTTGAAATCAAAAAGACAATTTGAGGAGAAGGATGGCAGCGGAACGGGTTTTGTATGATAGTATGCTACCGTGAAAACCCTAATTCGCCAAAACTAGTTTTAGCAAGTCACTACAGGTTACTATTCTAAATGCCCAATTAGTCTGAATTTTTACTAAGGGATTCACTACTTGATGTGATGTATTTTTGAGATGCGAACGAAGCGAGCCCCCAGACCACTGATATAAGCAAAACACCGTTCTGTGTAAAATCTCTCCGAAAGTGGTGGTACACGAGGTTACACTAGTTTTTTTTTTTTTTTTTTTTTTTTTTTTTTTTTTTTTTTTTTTTTTGGTATTTGCAGTAACAATAATATACTAAAGACTAGTTTATTCCCCTAGGTTGAATTTTGAAATTTCGTTTTAACCGAGGGATTTTACCTTATACCCCCGTTAGTTTCGGCATCCGCATTTGCTTATAAAGTTATGAAAGATGCCTAGGAACATCATGAGTAGAAGCTGGTCGATAATTCAGCCGGAACTCCGTTGGTCGACATGACACACTGATAGTATGCATACGTGCGTACGTCCTGTCGTGTAAGTACAATAAGTACGTGTTACCTGCTTTCTGACTACTTTCCCATCACTTTCTTTAGCTTAGGATGTCTAGAACTAATAAATACTAGAGTTTTGACACATGCAAAAGTGACAGCAGACGCAGAAAGCTAGGAAAGCCTTCGACGGAGAAACGCGGATTTGTGATTCCCCGTCCGTGTTCAAGTTTTAGAAATAGAGGTTCGTAGAAGTACTGAAGCCCTTCCTCTTAACATTAGATTAAGAATTACTCTTAGCAATTACATAAATGGTCATATCAATAAAGTCATTCATGCCAAAATTACGGAAGCGATAAGAGCATTTTGGAATTTCCACAAGGTAATTTTGGTCTCTCATGATAGCTAAAGCATAATATAGCTACACAAGTCTACCTCCTCCCCTCTGCCCTTTCTGGAATTAAAGATAGACCGACATATTATTCCGTACAGTTTCCTAGTTTTTCCTCCGTTTTTTCAATAGACAAAGATCAGCTAGATCCTTCTTAGTTGTGCGGTAGATTCAAAAGGGAAGCTTGGTAACATTACCAACATGTGAATAAATGGATTGTGGATTAGAAAAAGGTTACTGGAACAAAATACTAATCACTTACTTTATTATAATAGGAACTTCAAAATTTTATTTCAATTTTATAAACGGAAATTTATAAATTCATAAATAACATATAAAAATGTTATTTCCATTTTAAGACTTTTTGTTGTGAATAAACAAGTTCGTTTTGTATTTTGAAATCCTTTGTGTAGTTTCTTGTTGTATTCCATCTCTGAGATTGACTCTGACAATGGATCTTCTATTGTCGTAGTGATTCTCTTGAGTCTTGTGTTACCTGCCCAAAAAGATTCTTCCATTGCGTGAATCTACAGAAGATGGAGGGTTGTTGGTTTTTCTGATCGTCCACTACGTGCCGCTGCCATCGGCTGGATACCGAACAGAAGCCAGGACTATAGTTCCAGGTTTCGCGCAGGAGTGAGCATGACAGCAATAGCACGTAATGTCTATAAACGCCAACAGTGTTGAAAGAAAAGCAATAGTCCTCCATCATATTCACACTCGGGCTTCACTTCCACCTTCTGAATTCACAATGATGCTACCGAGTATTTTTATTGCAATTCGCCATATTGTCCCCTTATTGAATGGTGAGTGATTTTATTCACTACTTGTGTTGATCAATGGTTATTCAGTTCTGTTCCACATTCCCAGTTTTCTTCTTATGGCTTACTGTATGTGTGTAGAGGGGCAATAACCAATGTCAAAAGAGTTGCTGTTGTGCGTGGCCAAATGAACGAGGTTCTATAATTATACGCTTTAAAGTCATTTCTTCGTTTCTTGAAATTGGGCACTTTCTGTGCACAGAAATTGATAACGGTCTGCCGCCTACCTCCGCAAACCAGCCACTCAGAAGTGGCAGACGCGTATTTCTATGTTATCTTTCGCATTTATAATTAATGGGCGACATATTAGTACTCTACCAGGAAATTATTTTTGGACTACCACTAACACCACTAGTAACACAACATCTTTCGAATGGCATGATTTGCATGAATTTAATTTTTTGAACATTTTATTTTCAATAATAAACGTTTGCAATCGACCAAGAGACTAAAATTTTTAACCCCCTCAATTTATGGTGCCGCCCGAACCCCGAATTATTGGTGTCACGTTGTCAGGGTGAACAACTGAACTGCAATTTTCTCCTTATTGCCGAGCTTTCTGTTTAATGAAAAACCACATCAGAACCTATAACAATGAAATGGAGCACCTTCTTTTGGCTCACCACAGAAAAATATTTTTTTTAAATTATAATAATAGGCAATGAACTGAAAAAAAAAAACTCAGGTCATAATTTAAACATGCTCAACGTACTGAAGGAGGTGTTTACTACATACATACCAGGTTATCAATTGTTGGTGATGTGGCTAATGGAGTGCTTTTTTCCAAATTTCTTCGTTAGAAACATAATTCAACAACTGAGCAAGTTAATTTACTTTAGTACAATTATGAAATAGTGTTAGAGTTCATAGCCCAATGGCGATTACTAAAAAAAATCACTTTCACGCAACACTAAATTGTCACATTTTCACGTCACAAGGCCGAGAAGCTTTGTCCTGTCAAGATGTCAGATGAGGTGAGGTCATGTGTTCATGAAGCTGCTGCTCTTGTTTAGTCGCAAAATTTTAAATATTTTCTCTGACTGTTTCCATCTTGAGTTCTCGATGGAGGTCGTCATTTCGTTTGTACCAAGGAGGAGGAGGGTTGACGATGCTCCTTAGCACTTTGTTCTGAAATGTTTGTATGATCTTGCTGTTGTTATTTTTCGTACAACCCCCGAGCTGGATGTCATAAGTCCATACAGACCTCAATATTTGCTTGTATATGAGCAATTTGTTGTGTATGGGTAGTTCGGAATACCTGCCGAGCAACCAATACTTTTTTTGTAGGCGCAATTTTTGTTCCATGTACGTGCATGATTAACAGTGTCTTGTAACTTATTGGTAGCTTTCTCTACTGTATCACCAACCGATAATATGGCAGTATCATCAGCAAAGGTCGCTATTGTCGGGACATCGTGGCTTTAAAGTGGAGAGGTAATTTCCACAACACGTAAAGTATAAGGTGTAATTGGTTTATGCTTGGAAATAAATGTATTCATTGAATGATTGATTGACTGGAGCACGCTGAACTCAAATCATTCCTTCATGAATGAATAATAATAACTCAGATTCAAAATCATGCTAGAAACAATAAAGTAATTTATGCTTCCATATTTGGGCAGGTGTACAGCCGAGATCTGCAATTTTGTAAATCTAGAAATACCAACGGTACACGCCTTGTTTATAAAATTATGACATGGAAATACCACTTCGAGTCTACCTGTGGGGATCTTTATCACGTGTTGATCATCGCTCTACGGTTATAGCAAATCAAATAGCGATGCTGATACCCTTAACTAATCACCTTCATGCCAGCATCCAACAAATATTCAATTCAGAGGGCTTTCGGGCCACTAATTCAAATTTAAAGGCTTTATTACCATAAATTGTTATGAAGCATACTGGAATATGTACATAAAATGATGATTGAGTAGATAGTCATCTTTCGCACTTAGGGTCCAGGACCCATCTAGTGAGATGTTGTCATCCTTTTTTGTGGTATTTCGACATTATCAATGGAATCTTATGTTCCAAATAAAGCACATCATCTGAGCAGCTGGCAATACAGAGGAAAATAATTTTGCTTCCGAGTCTGCTTGTAGGTAGCGGAAACATATTTTTCACTTCCGGGAGTTAGACAATTTGTTGTCTCAATAATCAAAATTTCCACTCGCATTTTGCGTTTTATACCATTCTGAACCACTTTCGGTATAAGTGGGTGCGTGTGCATGTGTGTGTGTGTGAGTGTGTTTGTGTGTGTCAACAAGGCCAAGGCCGCGACCGTATCATGACGCGAGGTGTGGTGCGCGAAAAGTGCCAAGGAGTTACTCGTGTTGGACATCTCGGCGGGATTGCCCGTGGTACCTCCACCCACGTCCTGAGGTGTTCTTACTCAAAATGGTGGTCATTTTATAGGGACATTTCCTTTCATCCCACTCTCCCTCAATTATCTTTGTTACCAAATCACCTTAACGAATCCAATCATACATACTTACAATTTTGATTCAACATAGACAGTCATCAAAAGAGGGACGATCTATTGCAATTGATCCAGGAAGGTGGAGGACAACCCAAGCATGAGAGACAAAAAAATTAAATAAATAACCGCATACAAATTCGTTTCATAACATTCCAAGGCACGATTCGTAAAAAAAAAAAACAGGTGTGTGTGTGTGGTGTGTGTGTGTGTGTGCGTTTATTTGTGTATCTCCGTGTATCTCCGTGGTATCACCACCCTCGTCCTGAGGGGTTCTTACTTGAACTGGTGGTCATTTCATTGGGGCACTTCCTTTCATCCCACTCTCCCTCCTCACCCTTTAGCTTTTTGATCCCAAGGGCCAACGTCAGGTAAACCTTGGCGTCATCCCCACTCTTTCAATTTAGTTTTTTCGATTTTCGTTTAGTGGTTTCCCCCCTCCGCCTTTGAAGGGAGTTATGTTTTTAAAAAAAAAAGTGTGTTTCCGCAAATTTTTGTAAAAAGATTAATGTCCAGTTGTCATCCGATTTTGATGAAATTTTCAGAGAATATGCGGGTTAGGGTGTAGATGGTCCCCCAGCAGTTTCATGGTTCCCAACTCAATATTCCTCGCAAACTTAAATTCCATTAAGCATCATTTTCTCACGACCTTGTAGTCCGATATCGCTGAAATTTTGAGGATAGTTGGTAGATATCAATTTGAGCATACCATATAAATTTAAACATGGTCGATTTCAATAGTAGCTCCTCTTAAGGATAGTGAAAACATTGAAAATCTCTTTTTTCGCAGTTTTCATGCGATTTTCATGAAATTTTCAGGGAATGTGCGGGTTAGGCTGTAGATGGTTCCCTATCAATTTCATTGGTCTCAAATCATTGCTTCAATCTACGCATACGCAAAGGGAATTACTTCAAATACCATATTCTTGTTTCCTATTTGACCGATTCAGACTTTTTAACGCTACATCCTGATCTACCTTTTTCAGCTATGGAAGTTTTTATGATAATTTTAAACGTTTCATTGAGCCGCACCTTCATGTTACGGATACGGGGAAGCGACGTGCCATACCCATCTTGGCAGACGTTTTTGAATGTGGTGCCATCGGAAATATCATTCCAAGTCTTCATGAATTCTTTGTAAATAGTTTCATGAATTTCAAATGTTCATTCCGGGAATCGAGATTCCCTGAAATATAACTGTAAACTTTTTTTAAGGCCTCACGGTTGAGCATAGTTTGATCGACTCGGGCATTGCAATACAAATACATATGGGGAACTAGCTGAGAAGTAGGAGGTCGTGGGATATAGCTATTTCATTAATCCATGTGTTATCTATGGACGAAGAAAATCATAGGGGGCCTCTCAAAACTAACAAATTAATGATGTTTCCAATAAAAATTGACGGAGTAATTTTCAGCGTTTCGCTTCTGGCATCCACTTTAACGTTGGCTTATAGGCAGTAACCGTAGTTTATTTAATCGAACCAAAATTCATGGGCAATCATCTTGAGGCTATACTCGGCCTACTCGCCAATTCGTAACAGTATTGGGCGATTAGGTCGGGAGAAATAATACGTGTTTGGACGATTTTGGCTGGATCTTCACTTTTGTGTTTGTCTGTCTGTCTGTTTCCATGTGATGCGATACAGGCCCTGATTCCAGACATATCTACTTGAAATTTATAGGGTAGGCGCCTCATTTGCACAGAATTCGCTGTTCGGTTTTCGGCCCGGCCACTGATCCGATTTGACGCTGCGGCGCCAGAACCGTAAACGTGGTGCCAACTCCGCATCTTTTTCCAGTTGTTTGCCTATAAATCCAGAACTATACGTTTTTTAGCATTCTGTCAAACTCAATACTTGTAGATAATCAAATTCTTACTATTTAAATTCACATTACTTTTTTGTTAGACATATAGAGTTCTAGGTATGACTGTCCAAAGTTCCCAAAATGTTAAAAATTCGGCAAACTTCAGTTTCTTGCTTATAATTCCTATATTCCTATGTTTAATTTGCTCATCTATCTGTTAATATAAGTTATTTTGTATTTACTCATACTATTTCTTTCTGTTAAATTATCTATAATTATGTAATTGGACTTCAGCCCGTATAAATAAACGATAAACAATAAACAAACTATGTGTTTTTCTGGGCACACTACCCAGGGCCACGAAAAAAAACCCCCCCGCCCTGAAATGGGGGGGGGGGCCATTTCCTATAAATTTGGGTCCCATAATTTTTCTTGAAGTACCAATAGGTAGTTTCCGAGACGCAGCCGCTCAAAGTTAAAGGAAAACCCCCAAAACAGAAACAAGTTTTTTCACGGTCATCAGCACACCTACACAGCAAGGACCCTGTAAGTTGAAAATGTTTTTGTGGATGAAGGGGGTTGAAAATGGAGAAGTGCAGGCTTGTTTGTTAGTTGTCATAGTTCTCTACGGAAACGGGCGGACGCTATTTTTTCTTGTAAATTAAAAGCTGGAGTTTAATTATTGTGTCAGTTTTGGTATTTGATACAACAGTCAGCATTTGTATGTGATACAAGTTGTCAACTTGTCGGTTTATGGATTCGCTATAGAACCCTACGCCTTCCGAAAGAGAAAATGGAATTTGTAGCCGTGAAACCGGAGCTGTTTGTATTCAACGAAAATGCCGCCATGCTGTGGCCTGAATGGAAACAAGAATTTAAATTGTTCATGAATGCTAGCCGTTTTAAAGAGCTCAAATAAGAATTCAAGATATCGTTTTTCTGAATATTATGGGAAAGGAGGGACGACGGTGGTTTACCTCGTTTGGTTTGGGCGGGGACATAATTGAGCTTGAGTCAGTATTTGCCAAGTTTGATGAACATTGTATCCGACTTAACAATATATTTATGAAATGATCCAAGTTTTCATAAATTAAGCAGAGTATGTAACAACCATTTGACGAGTTTTTAACTTAACTAGGGCACTTAGTAATAAGTTTTAACAGTTCGGAAATGTATTACAGGCAACAGAATCCATCATCAGGGACCAGATTATTATGCGCATTTTTTATTCAAGAATTCTCAGAAAACTAAATATTAAACTAAAAAAAGTAATATCAATATGTAGGGCGTTTGAAGTCAGTAAATTTAAAGCATATCTAAATGATAAAGAGGCTAAGGCAGTGACCATTGATGCTGCTACACCTCGAAAGATGGAAATACTTCCGCCAGGCCATTAAAATTTTCAGTGGAATAAATGTGGATACAAGCACACTATTCAATCCTGCCATGCATTTAATAAAAACTGTGCAAAATGCAAGGAATTAATTATTTTGCCAAATTTTGCCCTTAAGAATGTTGCTCACAATCTGGATGTTCAAGTAGCTAAAGATCCAAATAATATATCCGCCGATGTCAATATAAGTATAATCAGGAACCCATGATGTTAATATTATACTTATTAGAACAAAGTCCCCAGATGTTGGATTGTTGGACCTGTTTTGTAAGCTTGATTGTGATGTTTCTGTAAATGTTATCCCGGTAACTGAATTCAAACGTGTAGGAGGTAGGATGGCTACTCTGCAAAGGTCCACTGTTATTTTAATGTCTTGTGGAAACAACTCTTTCATAACTCCGGTATTGTGTACTGTACAGCTACTGTGCCAGCCACGCATTGGGAAACGTTTGTGGTTGCTAATGTTCAGGCAGTACCCATCTTGGGATTTTCCACTTTGAGGCAGTTAGGACTCTTAAAAAGGATCGTTCCTGTAAAAAAGATAGCTGTGGATTCTCAGATCTCAGAAGGAACAGAGAAATTCACCCATTCTGTAACCACACAGCTATGCATATCCCCCTACTGGCTTGAAAGGATTAGGAATGCAACAGATGTAGATGCCACATTAAGGGTAGTTATGGAATGTCTTACTTCTAGATGGTTAAAAGAAACATGTTTAAGAACCGAACCATGTGCAGCAATTAGGATCCTGATTTCGAATAATCATGGAATCCAGCTAGTTCAGGACAAAATCATTTTTTAACCCTTGAGCGCCGCAATCATGAAGTAGATGCATGATGTTGGACATTTGAGCGCAGACTAGTGCAAAGCCGAGGCTCGACAAAGTTTCTACTGGCCCAAAAAGTTAATACATATCAACAACTGCGTGCGGCTTCTGGTCAGCGAACCCCTAGTTCATGTTAGGCTTCTTTGGTTCCAAAACTGTGACCAGTTTGATTTCGGTTGAAAATCCTGAAAACCGTACACGAATGCCGAGCTTCCCTACCTTCTGAATTGAAGAAGTGAAACTTGATTCGATATATTAACTAGGGCAGTAGTGATCGAAGAATGTTATAAATTCTGTTGACTTTTTTAAAATCTAATGGTAACTTTTTTTCTTTTAAAACCATTAAAATGGTTTGCAAAACCCGAATATGACCGTCTGCTGGGATATGCCAAACATTATTTTGAGCACCTGTTGATTAACAGACCCAAAATTCATCAAAATCTTCGATATAAATGAGTAAAAAACATCTGCAACGTTGGGTTGGTAGTATAGCTTCTAAACCCATTGCCACATGGACATTTGCAAAACAAGAAATAAGGGTTTCATAAAATGTGTGCTTGCGTAGGCTATTACTGGTCCAGCGACGATATAAATTATAGGGAACCATCCTACAAGCTCACCTAAACAATCCCTGAAAACGCAATCAGACGCTTAGTTTAATTCAGCTGGCAGGTTCAGTTAGGTTGAGTAGATCAGTATAGGTAAATTCAATATTTTCCCCCTGGTATGGATATTAATGTTTGCGCACAAGCAATAGCCATTGATGATTCAATTGCTATAAAATTCATCGGTGGTCATGTTGAGACCGTCCTACAAATACCCTCAAAGTTTGAGCCAGGTTTGGCTCTAGAGCTGCAAGCACAACGGTGATGATACCTGGGCTCTCCTAGAGTCTAACCTAAACAATCCCTGAAAACTTCAACAAAATAATATTTTAGAGTTTCGCCCCCACAATGGATTTTACGTTCGTGCCTGCACAACAGCCGCATGAAATTTTTTTATTGCAAGAATTCAGACTTATAGATCGAGAGAGACCGAGGTTTTTATTCCCAAAATGTCCCTATTGGTTCTATTGTGATAAAATCCATACGGGACCGTTCATGAACCAATCCGCACATTTCCTGAAAATCTCATCAATATCGAACTATACCGTAGTACATAGTTTTGGACAAAACAAGGATTTACCAGTGAAAGACACGAAACCAAAATTGTTCAGAAAGCTGTGAAACACAAAAACAAGGGGATGATTTATTTTGGAGAACAACAATATTTTTTTACTTCCTGCACGAATGCATAACTTTCCTACTTTCAAGTGAAAACGTTAAACTCACATATATATGTGCCATCCTCTATGCGCTACTGGCTTACAAACTTTTTATAAATTAATCCATTATTAAAAACAACAATATTAATCAATATATTGAATTCCTGGATATTTCTTCCTAATTAATGATGAATTATCGCTCAGAAATGCGGGAGTGGCCCCGAATCGCTTCGTCCTTCAAGCAGTCACGGAAAGTGAGGTCGGGAAAATGGTTTCACACTGAAGGGCAGCTCAAGCCCGGGATGGGATGGTATTAGATCTGATACCCTAAAGTTGCACTAAAAACTGGTTGTGAAACCTTTATGCTACTTGACTAATGAGAGTTTTTTAGCAGGAGTTTTCCCCAACAACTTAAAAATTGCTGTAATTCTTCCAATATGTAAATCTGGAGATAAACAGAATTTAAATAATTATAGACCGATTTCTCTTGTTAGTAATATTGCAAAGACAGTGGAAAAATGTTTTAAAAATCAAGTATTTCAATATTTACAGAACAACAATTTTCTTTACGGAAAACAATTTGGTTTTAGGGCTGGCCAAAGCACGCAAGATGCTATTTGTTACCTTAACTCAAGAATTATACATGACATTGATAACGGAAAAAAACCACTGGCCGTTTCTATTGATTTGGCCAAAGCATTTGACACGATTTCTCACGTTAAGTTACTCCAGAAACTGAGCAAGCTAGGTTTTGATGGTATGGCTCTTATGTGGATTGGAAATTATATATCAGACCGCACGCAATGCGTAAAACTAAATGATACGAAGAGTTCATATTTGAAAACAACCAACTATGGACTCCCTCAAGGAACTGTATTAGGGCCGTTATATTTTATTATTTATATGAATGAAATAGGGCTTTTAAATATTCCAGGAGAAATAGTTCTTATTGCGGATGGCTCGATTATATATTGTTCATCTGATAACTGGAGCTCCACGTTTAGCTTTGCAAATCTCTGCTTACAACTAATTAACCGGTGGTTTATAATAAAAAATTAACTATAAATTTAAACAAAACCCTATGGTTACCATTTCATCTATCTTCAATGTCCGAGCCATCGCAGGACATGGAGGTGCTATTACATGGAGCTGATTGTGATATAACATGTTGTGCAACATGCCCAAAAATAACAAGAGCTTCAGAGGTGAAATATTTGGGGGTTGTGTTTGATAGCCGGGTTAAGTGGGAGCAACAAGTTTCGTTAGTCAACACAAGATTAAGAAAATCAATTTACATCTTTTTTATATTAAATAAAATATTATCATTGCCTCTATTAAAGATATTTTACTTTGCACTTGTCCAATCAGTGCTTTTGTACGATATTCCTGCATGGGGTGCCACTTATCCCACTACCCTCTTGCCCATTATCACCACCCAAAAACAGCTAATAAGAATTATTAGTAAGAAGAGGTTTTTGGACCATACCGAACCCTTATTTAAACATTTAAATATTTTAAAATTTCCCTTACTGATGGACCTTCATTGCATTAAACAGATCTTGAAAGAAAAAAGTTTTTCCACGGCTAACCATCTAATTTTCACCAGATTCCATTCTTGCAACTCTATGACTATTCTATATTTCCGCACTACTCTTGGTTACAACACATACACAGCACGAGGTGTACGTGAGTTTAATGCTCTTCCGGAAACTCTGAGATCGGCGCTTTTAAATAAAAACTGTAAAACTAGTCAGAAACTCAAAAAACAATTCATCATGTTATAACTAATCTGCTATACTACTGCTGTTTAACTTCATTATTATATTTTTCCATCTTGGATGGGTACATGTTTTTTTTTTTTTTTTTTTTTTTTTTTTTTTTTTTTTTTTTTTTTTTTTCATTGCACTCCGATCCATTGCAGCTGGAACAATATTATTATTATTATTTTTTTAAAGAAGCGTGTATCTTTTTCTCTTCTAAAAATATTTGTTATTTTTCAAGACTCATCTACCTGCCACGGGCTATGCCCACATAGGGGATAAGTTCCTGTATCTTTTTTAAGAAATCTGTATTATTTTTGAAGAGTATTTTATTTTCAATTTTTATGTATTTGTATTATGATAAAGAAATAAAGAATTTAAAAAAAAAATTAGATGTAGTTTCTAACAAGAGGCCTACGATTCCACCAAACTTTCGAAGGACTTTTCTAAAAACCTCTGGAGTCCAGTAGAATTCGCCCTAAAATGTCACGTCACGCTTTCAACGATTTTTTTGTTTCAGGAAGGTGCGGACACGAAAGCCCCTGCGAGCAACTGTGCTACGAACTCCACGATGGGATCATCGAATGCGACTGCAATCAGGGTTTTCTCTTGCATCAAGACGGGTACTCGTGCGTCGGTAAGTCTATGGTTTATGGCGTTTACCGGGTTTACCAATTAAATATATGTACTCACTAGGTAAACAACTGATAATAGTCGACCAGATGGCAGCCACATCACCCCTTGTCTCACAAGTGTCAATAATATTGTGGTAGAGGATGGAAATGCCAGCCTCTGATTGTGGTGCCTGGAGGCTGTGGCCTGCAGAATCTACACGTGAGGCAGTGGGTGGAGCGGGTGAACTAGATACTGATCTTGTAATGACCATAACAATTGGCTGGTCTTACCAACTTATGGCCATCTTATTGCTTACGGTGCTTACGGACATCTTAGTGCTTACCGGGTTTACCATTTAACAATATGAATTCACAAAAGCTGGCCTTATGCTTTATGGTGTTAACCAAATTAACCAATTAACGATTTGAATTCAGGAGATGTGCAACAGATATTGATAGCCACCAGTTATCCAACCGGATGACAGCCACATCAACTTGCGAAAAATTCATTTTTAGACATGAGTGGGTGTAGAAGTTGTGCTTCTCAAATCGCTAAAAATCACAGATGGCTAAAAAAAAAAACCCTAGACATTTGGTTTGATTGCAGGTTATAATGTAACTGTTTTGCATATTTTGAAGATATACCTGTTTGTGAAAGATACTAGTTCAACAAAAAAGAACTCAAATTGTTGTTGGCTAAAATAGAAAAAAGGAAGAAACAATTGTTGCATGAGACTACTTAGAAAAAATATCTTTATAAAAAATAGTTAAAAACAGCAAACATTCATTTTTGTGAAATTCGTTATTATTGAAGAACATATAAAAAGGTTGCTACACATTCGAACCTATCACATTTTTGTAGTCAAATAATATGCACAAAAATAATAAAATAAAATTCCTTAAAAATGAGGCAATCAGCAATGCCAGGGAAGTTTCGTTTCACCACTGGGAAAATGTCAGGTGACAGAGATTGAACAGAGTTCTATACTGTGGGGGTGTTTCAGAAGTTATTCAGGCCCACGATGTGGGAGGAAACCGCTGGTCGTCATCGATGTATATTTCATGCAAATACTAAGCTTACCTGAGAGCAGTTTCGCTTCTCTGAGACTTTCTCGACTACTACTCACGGAATACATAACTTCGTTCGTCTGGGGACCCGAAGGGACGACCGAGTGACCCCTTTGGCGTCTTCTTTGTTATTTACAGGTCAGTGTAGTCAATGTTGTTCTTTGTAAAAACTTCTTGTAACACGCAAGACTGAGACGTTTTTGAATTTTGAAGTGGATTTGAAAAGTTTCTATCATACATAGTTCATCGGTGAACTATTTTTTCAACAACTTGGTATTTTGTTCTATCCTGAATTTAGGAACCGTTTGTCGAAAAAATGTATAACGTTCATATGTGTTTCTCACTTCAACTTCCAGTTTTTTTTTTTTTTTCCTCTTTTTTCCCCGCGATAAGGTGATTAAGTGTAGACGCTTGTGGAACAAGTGGAAAACTGAAAGTGATAGAATAACTTCTTTAGTCTCAAATTCTCCTAAAAAAAATTAAATTTAACGACTTTTAGCCGTTTTTACCCATCTTTAGTGATTTTTTTAGCACATTATTTGAAATTGGCCCTGTTTAATGTAAAAAATGCTGGCCACCGAACTTATCCTTTCTATTGGAAAGCTTGATTTTTTGACACTTGAACGGAACTTTTATCTCAATCCTTAGGAGAGTTATCGTCTAGAAGGACCCACACAATTACTTACACACACACACACAAATATATATATATATATATCAAAACGGATTTCAATGAAGAAAATTTGCGAAAATTTGGATTCTAAAGTTTTCGGAGCCATTGCAATAACTTCATTTTCTACAGAAATTCACTAATAGAGTGAAATACGTAGTAACCGACCCCATACTCGTTGGTTCATAGACGGTCATGTTTTAAAGAAAACCTCGAGTTCATTAGAAAAAAAAAACCTAATTTTTTAACATTGAAACAACATTTTCTCCCCTAAATAACAAAGCAAAAGTAAAAAAAGTTCCAGTCAAGCAGCATGATCGCATGCACGAATTTCCGTAAATGATCGTATTGGAAAAAGGGATTGTAAATAACATAAATTCATTATTTTACCAACTAAAGATGATTTTAGTAGGAGAAAAACAAAAATTTAGTCGATTCTGGAAAATAGAGGTGCTACCACCAATTATGGCGAAAATCGCCTTGAAATTATAAGAATTTGAAAAATAAAATGATACACTCAGGTACCATGTAACGCTAAAGGGGGAATGTGGTATGACATGGGCACTTAAAGAAAAATGAATAAATTGTTGGAGCTCCTCACATTTGGTCTATATTTTCTTAGCCTAATGAAAATTTTCGAAGTGACCGACGTAAATATATATTTGAAGTGGGTAATTCGCATGGATCGAACGTACTCGAAAGGATTAAAAAGATTTTAATATGGGAATATCTGACCGGACTAGGGAGCTGTGATGACGTCACCAAGCCTATCCCACGAGTACAGGAGTTAGTTGGGAAAGTCGACCGAAATTCCGCCAGACATCCAAGAATTTCGTGGAAGTCTCAGGTGAACACGAGACGAAGTCGAAATAAGGGGCTCCTGAAGCCGCTTACATGACTGTAAACAAACGAACAGGGTTACTGGAGAATACGGGGATGCTGAATTCCTCAGATTGCAATATGGCGGTCATGTATCATGTAGCAGATATCAATTGGCTGAGCTCAAACTTACATAAAATCAATAAAATCTGGACGATATCAGAGTGGATGCGATGCAGCCTCTGTTCAGCTGGATGCAACAACGATGAACTATGCATAGATCGGCAAAACTAGGATCGGAGGATACTGGGACCTCTCAATCGGAAGAAAAAGTGGCGAAATAGAAAGAACTGAGTGTCGTGGGTTTCTACTTCGAGACGCTGCCTCAGACTGGCGATAGAATAATAGGCTGTACGATTGGGAGACGGGTGGGGTGAGGTAACCGGTCATCACATGAAGTCTGAGGTGAAGAGGTCGGGTTGAAAGTGGTTTCTTGACCAAGCTCAGGCGTGAACAGATCTTACTGTATTAAATTAAATTGTTTTGAAAATTCAGGATTTTGAGTGAAATTAAAATTTTAACTATCACTTTTATGGCCAAAAACCTCTTTCTAAATAATATTCTGCTATTCAAAAAATGTTACCTAGCTTTTTAGCGAATTTTTGAGGAAAATGAAGCTATTGCAATGGCTCGACAAAATTTTAAATCAAAATATCATGTCCCTTTTCACTGAAAATGTGCTTCAATATAAAGACGAATCGAATAATAAATATTGAAGAATTAATATTGGGTAATATCGCGCAGTAGTGATGTTCGTCGATAACTGAAGTTGGCGAAAGCACTCATTTCTGTTCTGAACAAGGCCATAACCAATGTTCATAACCATAACCAAAGCCAGGCCATAGGACGTGCAAATGAACTCTGTTACATGAATCGGTAGGTATATCTATTTCTCTGTACTTCGTATATAATCAATATTTCAACGAAATCTCAGTATTCATTGGGGATGATGGTAATACAGCTAGGATTATGTTCGCCGATGCATCCCTCAGCACCAAGGTACCTTGGTCCTTGGTCCTTGGTCCTAAACCAATGTCCGACCATTGGACATGCAAATGAACTCTGTTCCATGAACGATTCCACAGACAATTCGGACTTCAACTAATTCAAACCTACATGCTACAACGAATGCTTGTGAATAATTTCTCCGACGTTTCACATTATATAATACTAAGAGCACCTATATGGGGGTCGAGACGGAGAGGATAGACTGTTTCCAGCAGGAAAAATAATAATTGTTGAGCGGTGGTATTCTGGGAAGGATTCATTCGCTATTACATGTGCCAACCAAATCGCAACTTAGGTATGAAAACTATTGAAACTATTGCATTCAATGGAGCTAGGGGGGCAGCAACCTAAAGAAAATGGTCGTTGACATGATTTTCCTCTTGTCGGTACCTTGCGTCGGCGTAGCCCCTTTTCGCTCTACAACTTTTTCCCCGCACCACCAACCTCAGCAATCCTTTTCAAAAATGAAAATTATATTATTAATAAATAAATTGTTATAATACAGAATCACACCAACAAACAAAAAACCGACAAAACAACAAAAACAACTTGTGTCCGTCACGACTGCCCTTATAGGCAACAAAAGAGTAGCGAATCGGTGAGGTCATTTTTTCCGTGCGGCGCTCTATCTCGAGCTTCTCATTGTTCGAAGCCCCATTACTTATTAATATGTTCAATTATGGTGCCAGCATGCTAAACCTGATAATCTTAGTCAAAAGTCTTGCCATTCAACGTGCAAATGAACTCTAACCCGTGGATTTCTATTACTCTGAACTTCTATGATTATTGTTCCATCAAAATCTCAGTTTCTATCAATGAAGGATGGTAATAAAACTGATGAAGGGTTGAATAACAGTTCAACCTGACCTCAATAAGTCATTTTGTCGAAGGGTTACAAAAACTTTTCGAAAATATACAAAATGTTTGCCGATGCGCCTTTCACTGACCTAAACAATCTTGGTCCATTACCAAAGTCGTACTGATTTATAAAGACAATTTAAACTGAACATGATCACTGAGTGGCAAAAACTATTTGACACGTATCCATCTGGTTGGGGTTATCGATCGAACTTTCCTTTGATCAGCGGATTGCCGTTATGGTTTAATTTTGTAAAAGAAAATTCCAAATGCTTTTATAAAACAATCACGAGATTGCGTAATGGTCATGCCGTAACTAACGAATATCTCTTTAGAATTGGAAAGCGGCAAACTGCCGCTTGTAACCGCTGTGAAGGAGTCGAAACAATCGAGCATATAATTTTCACATGTAATGCCTATGATTGCGAGAAAACAGAGCTTTTCACCAAGTTAACCCCTACAGTAAATCCTCCCTTCAACCTATGTCACCTCATAGCTTTGAATAACCTGGAAATTTATGGATATTTGTATATATTTCTTCAAAATATCAATCGGAGTATTTCAGCTGAATATTATCTAAAACTTTAATTTCTTAGAATCTGAGTATTATTAACCTGATTTATTATAATGATATTAATTGGTTTATTGTATATGAAATTGTCTAATTTGATTTTACTATTGTATTCACTCCAATATGACATGGCTATATGGTTTTCTTTACTAATGCCAAATAAAATGAAACAAAAAAAAAACCGAAGTCGTACATTGAACGTGCTAACTGTCTCTTTTCCATGGTCCTATTTCTCTGTGCATATGATCAATGTTTCATCCATGAATCAGTTTTAGTTTTCATTTAGAAATGATGGTTATATAGCAAGGACAATATTCGCCAATGCATTCTCCAGCACCTAGGTAATTAACCTCGTTCCTAAATCGATGTCAGACCATTGACCGTGCAAATGAACTCTGTTTCATGAAACTAAACTATTCGGAACATCTTATCACTGTTGTTTCATACTGCATGCTCCTTTCTGAATCATTTCTCTTACGTTTCAAATTATACAACCGCTAGAATACCAGTGCCTCTAAACAGAGAGGATTGGATGTTTCCTGCTGGGTTACTCTATCATTACTATTCTATCCGTGGAAAATATATTATTGGTGGCGGTGGTATTCTGGGAAGGATTCTTGGGCTATTTTATGCTCTAACCAAATAACAACTTGAATATGAAAACTGATGGAACAATTAATTGCATTCAATTGGTAATTATCGATTTTTAACCATGGTAACCATGATACAATAACAAAGGAAATTATTACACAATGGTTTATTATTTCTTCCTCTCTTCTACGGTAGTACCCTTCTACGCAGATCATTGGTCTACAATTATTAAACCCCTTATATCACCAAAATAAGCGCTTGGCGCATCCAAAACGTATTCATACCTTCACAGCTCCAGGACCCCACGATTTCCCCCTGTTTAATAAATTCCGAAAAAAACGGACTGTCAAAAATCAAATAAATTAGCCTCAGTGGCCCCTCTGCTGATCGGTGCGCCTCCTTACCTCGTAATGTATAGAAGATATCCCAAAAGGAGCTCCATTTCAGATTTCAGTTCCGTATATTTATTAAGAAAGAAATTAGCTTCACGGGCCCCTTAGCGTAACGGACCTTTTTAAACGATTTGCGTAATGCAATTTCGTGGTGGTCGAGCGAAAGGCTGTCTTTGTCATCAATATACCTACAAAGATATAAGCACCTACTGAGGGAAAATTAATGCAATTGATTAATATATCTGCAGTTTACTAGTCCCCCCTGATCTAAGTAACGACTTTGACGGAGGCTGAAAATTTTAATGATCTTAAAAAATTCCATTTCAAGATGTGGCGTATAACGTCAAATTTGGTCAATTAGGAAACTTGAAAATGATGCTTGTCATCAAAATCGGTTGAAAATTGTGGAAAGTAAGCTTGTTACAAGGATTTACGGACACACGACACACACACAGACATACCCGGAACGATAGTTGCTCAGAATGGTCTAAAACGTAAAATGCGAGAGGAAATTTTGATTTTGGAGAACAAAATGTCATCTGCCGAAAGTGAAACAATTTACCTAAGTAGACTCGAAAGCAAAACATTTATAATAATCTAATATTTTACCACTTACGTAAATAGGTACCCACCTAATGAAAATTGATGACACCAACCATTGCTTCACTAGTTCATCCTACAAGAATTATAATAAACTAGGTTTCGAGAAGTCAGAATTCCATTGGAATTATATCAGCTGATGCGTTTGTCATTTTAGACGCGTTCTATTATGTTTCTAGTTTACCACCACTTGGGCTCTGTCACGGTAATTAATGAAATTTAGCGATTCACTCAGTAATTTGAAGATGTCGCTACTTGTTCTATCCTTTAGGGTGAGCAAACGAACTAACTTATAGCGTGTGTGTGTGTGTGTGTGTGTGTGGGGGGGGGGGGGGGTTATTTGATTCTTTGCTATTCCTATCAATGAAAAAAAAATACTGCTCAACCTTGCTTGAAAAGTTTTCGAGACCTCGATTTTTCAATATTTCAGCCCTGAAGTTCAACCCCTTAGATAGAGAAAAATTGGTGGCGATGTTATGGCACAGCCCGTCGATGTATGATTACTGAGCCAAAAAAAAAAACCATTATTCTTCTTCTTTTTGGAATCTATGTATGGCCACTTTTCAACACGGCGGACAAATCGAGTCACTGCGCGATAACGCTGGTACTAATGCTCGAATCCACAAAATTTTTATTTTTATTTAACACCCCGAAAATTCTTTATTTTGCTCCGATATGATCTTTTTCAAAGCTCTCAAAATTTTCGAGTTATACAGTAATGAAGGGCCGGATCGTCAGATCTGTCACTGTCCCCAGGACACAAAGGTGAACTGTACTTTGGAATATTTACTTTGAGCACTGAACTTCTGAATGTTTCTGATATACCGATAATATATTACATATGCCCTCTCTTAAATCCAACAGAAAGTGGGCGAGGACTATTTTTTCCCCAATTTATATTAGGCTCGACCGCTATCAACATCTTCAGTTGAATTTGAAGTTCCATCGAAAAATGCCGTAGGTAAGTCCAACAGCAGATTTTTCTCGTAATCAGGGTATAATAAACGCAAAACCGTTGCGTACCTTTATTGTTCATCATTCCTGTCACTTGTTTTTTCCATATTTAAGCATTACAAAAAAAACGTTTTAAGCAGAGGAGGTAGTATTTCCATGGAGCACGAATTCAACCAGAGACTTAGAACAGTTGTAAAAACCAATATGGCTGCCAACTGAACAGTAATGTGCGAAAACGTCATTCCTGTCACGGTCAGTTCTGTCACGTGACAGGACCTGACAGTGTGTGACAGGAATGATGATTTTTATTCCGTTCTCTCGTTCATTCTTTTTGCTCCTATCAACAAACATTATGAGCTTCGCAACTTTTAAATCCTCTGTAGAATTCATATTCCCAATACAAAATTAATTTCAAAGTGGGGTTTCCGTTTTTTAGCCTTTTTTTTACGGGTTATTGAAATCTGTAACGACTGTTCGGAAACGTGCTTTTAGCGAATTTTCTTGGAAAATGATGCTATTGGAATGACTCCGAAAATTTTAAAATAAAAATGTTCTTCATCAAAATCTGTTTTGAGGCATTTGAAATGATTCCTGAATTTCAACACTTTTTTATTTGTATATAAATGTACATATGTGTCATTCCAGACGATAAGTCTCGATAGGATTGAGATAAAAACCTCGTTCTTCCACCAAAAATTAAGCATTCCAAAAGAAAGGATGAATTTGTTGGACAACACTTTTTGAAAACAGTAAATTGGTCAAATTTCAAAAAATGTACTAAAAAATCACAAAAATTACAGAACCGGCTAAAAATGGTTAAATTTATATTTTTTTTAGCAGAATATTACTCAAAAAAGTTTATCAACCATGACCAAGGTCATTTAAAAATTGAAGCTCAAACTTATGCTGAAAATTGTACTCAAATTTCATCATAAAGTGTGCTAAAAAGTCGAGAAAATTTTTTAAAAAATCTAAAAACTCAAAATCTTTGTATAGAAGATTATTTTTCACAAGTTTTTTCACAATAAAATTAATTGGTAACAATTTCTTTGCGCAAAAACTTCTCAAATTACAACTTAATTTAACTGAAGTGTAATACGATAATTATGGGAAATTCGCTCATATGATCATGTTGGAAGACTGGAACTTTTTTTTCTGTTAGTAACCCATGTTCTACTTCAGTTCTTTGATATTAGGTATGGATATATAATTGGGCATTACATATTTTCCAGGTTTTCCTTTTTCTGCGCATCTTAATTCTCGTTTTTACAATTTACAGTCTTCAGAATGGCCCCTCAGAAGAAGAAAGAAACAGCAGAAAAAATAAGAAGAAGAAGCGAAAAAAGATGTTTCCCCTTTGTTTTACTGGAAAATGACACATTTTTGTTGGTTCTATATACTCAGTAAAGTGTTCTATTTTTGATCTACCTATTAGGTGAGAATTTTTAAACGTTAAACAAATTTGCTATCCTGTAATTTTTCTTGTCTATTTTTGATATTTTTGCGTTTTGTTCCTTTTTATAGTTCAGTTTCCTACATATTTCTCAGTAAATCTCTTTATAAATCTTGTTCCTAGGTAACTTATTTATATTTCTGCAAGAGAATAGATTCAGACTGATCTCTACAGTTGGTCGCATCTACTGTCCTACCTACATGACTGAACTTCTCTTCGTCGTCAATAGTTGAAATATTTTAAGTGTTCTAAAGAATTTTGTAATAAATAAAATATTTTCCACGAACCTCCCGTGTACTTTGATCTCCTTTCAGGTCTTATTGCATGTGAATGCATACATTAAATTATGCTGGACACCCTCTTTAGTTCAGATCCGGTCATTTCTGTCACATGTTAGTCAGTTCTGTCACACTGCATAAAACACTCATAAGTATTCTATAAAATGAAATTTCAAATGATCCCCTATCACATCTTCTTCCAAAAGATCTTCTTTTGTAGCTACCGTCTTTGAATGAAATGTCATCTTCTTTCATTGTACTCTATATGTAATATAAGATATGTGAGAATGAAATTGACCATCAAAACCGTAAAAAACTGAAAAATTCTTTAATTGAAAAATTATGCTCAGCAGACATTGCCGCAAGTAATACCAGACTTAAGCGAAAAACCAACAACGAGAACTTCAGAGTGACTTCATCATCAAATACAGGCGTGACAGGACTGACACTTCGCAACAACTTTTAGAGCTTCTACTTGGAGAAAAAAATTGAAAAACTCAAAATTCAGCTCGGCCGTTTTAGGGATGGGTTCCCAAACGTTTTCTTGAACGAAAAAAAGTTTTTCCAGCGGATTTTAATTACATCGGTTTGAAAAAAATTTCTTGAGTCAATTTGTCCGCCGTGTTGAAAAGTGGCCGTATCTTAAAACGTAAACCAACAAATTTTGATCGGGGGTTAAACAATTTTTTTCTGTATCGATTACAAAGGTTTATTATTGAAAATAATTAACCGAAACCTGACAATCTCAGTCAAAAGTCAGACCATTAAACGTGCAAATGAACTCTGATCCATGAATCTGGACATCATTTTATCATAGATGTTTCATTCTTAACAACAGGCGTTTCGCACTTCATCTATTTCAAATTTAAATGCTCAGCAATATCTCTCGTTTCACATTATAGAATGCCAAGCGCAGCAGTAGCGGCGAAGAAATAATTTTCCTGGTAAGATTCATTGGCTATTTTATGTTCACACCAATTAAAAACTCAGAAACAACTGATATAAGTCTTCCCAGGACATCCATTGGATACAAACTAAATCACTCGCGATGGAGTTGTGGAAACCCATTTCAAAACGTAATTTAGTGAAAAAACGTCAATTTCCACGAAAAATGAAGATTTCCAACGCCAAATCGATTTCGAAGGTTAGGCCATCATCAGTAACAAACAATAAATTATTATTTATTGTTTTCCATTTAATAAATTATTATTATTTATTCTTTATTATTGTTTGTTACTTTTTAACACCGATCTATGTAAAATCAAGTGCATATAATATTCTATTTTAGTATAAGTAATAAGAGAATTATTTCAATCATCAGTGAGTCAAAGACGATCATGCATTATGAAAGTACCTTGGAAGTTGAATGACAAATACTGAACATGCTGTACGACAGTATTTTATTCTCCGGTCATCAGCAAACATATATCTTCATACCTATATAAAACCGATTGTGCACCAAATACTTCTACACCAATCTGTGTAAAATCAAGTGCATTACATTTCATTTTATATAACTACGCACGTCAGTCAAGTTCTTTGAAATTGAATTCCCAGAGTTGTGGAGGTGCAGCACAACATTCCGAGAAGGTGGGTAAGACTGGCTGTCACTCAAGAGTGCTTCCAGTTTGCGCCTGGAAACCCAATAGCCCGTTGGGGGTGAGAGTGGGGGCATAGCCCGTCTCGTCCCCGTTAATCACCCTCCACCGAGCCTTCCGTTAATCCAAGGGCACAACTCGTCCCCGACTGTCCGAAGGGCCTCCAACCAGAAGGTACGACTCGTCCCCGTGCTGAAATAACAAGGAGCTGCTCCTGGAACTGGAAACTAGTACGAAAACAGCGCTTTTATGTACGGTAGTGATATAAAAAGAAAATCACAGTCAGTCGTTAATCACGCAGTGGTGATATAATAAAACAATCAATCAAAATCAACAGTCAATAGGTACATACATCACTTTTTGGGATCGTAAAGTGAAGACATCTGCTGAACGAATTCCAGACGCACACATTCCTTGTTTTGATATAGAGCTAACAGTTTGTCCATAATTTCCTATCATTGAGTCGGGGACGAGTCGGGTTCAAGGATTAAGGTGCACTCCGCTTGCCGGGGCCGAGACATTATTTGATAAGATGATTGAGGACGAGTCGCGAATTCTCACGAAGACTCCACTTTCAACCCCCCCCCCCCCCCCCCCCCCCCCCCCCCCCCCCGGTCTTTCCAGAGGAGATCTTCCAAGGGTGAGAAACACACTCCCACGAGTCCGGCATCAACCGGGTGGCAAGCTGAGCCAGCATCCCAGCCCAGTGCGTGAGCACTAGAGGAGCTGAATGCCGGGGGCCCATCCGCTCGTGGTACGATTACGGGCAAAGCCCATGAAGGCCTAGAATGATGACAGGCTCGGCGACATATAAAAGGTCTCTGCGCCTATCGCTTTATTACCACCCCGCCCTCCAAACAAGGAGGAGCACGCAGGAAATGGCAAAACGACTACAAAGTCGATTACAAACAGTGCTTACAGTTCGTCGTTGGTAAGCGTATAGACCAAAGGGCCTGTTAACGCGTTCCCCGGTTGAGGCCGGAGAACACCAGCTTGAAGGGGACCTGCACCCCAACAAGGCTCTACTTTCTAGCCGCCGCCCCCCTGGATAGGGACAGGGGAGAACTACAAGGGCGTGAAACCTACTACCCCCGCGAAACCATCCTCAAATGGGTGGCAGGCTAGACCAGCTTCCCAGCCTAAAGTGCTTACAGATGAAATTTGGCGTATTGGGTCTACCTTCCAGTAGAATAGGTCTGAAGGCACTAGTCTTTTTTTTTTTAATTTTTCGAAATATGGCGCCCCAATAAGAAGCAGAAAGCACAGTGATCCCTTAATTTTGAATACAATTTTTTTAAATTGCTTAATTTTTTCAGTGAATTTTTTGCTGTAAATCCTTAAATAATGAACCTTT
Organism: Adelphocoris suturalis; assembly: GCA_030762985.1. Classification (NCBI taxonomy): domain Eukaryota; kingdom Metazoa; phylum Arthropoda; class Insecta; order Hemiptera; family Miridae; genus Adelphocoris; species Adelphocoris suturalis. The sequence continues at coordinate 58,972,603 of CM061045.1, forward strand.
TTTGAAGATTTTTTTATTTTTATAATTATTTTTTTAATTTTATTGTTCACCATGAACTCAGCTTTTTAATGATTTATACAATTTTTTTTAAACATTGAAAGAGACTAATTTGTTTGAAGACGCGAAAATCGATTTTTTTCACGAAATGTGTTCTTGGTTTACTTTAGACTGATCCATTCTATTGAGCTGGGAGTAGCCGTAAACTCTTTTTCTGGATGTCCATTTACCGAAAAGTGAGAATTTGTCTCTGTGGACAGTTATTTTACGGTCCTGCCACAACGAATACGAAACAAAGTTTTTTCGACAGTGATCACCTAATTTTTCACGCAGTGTAGGTAGGTACTTATCGTAAGAAAGTACTGTTGATGATAGTTCTTAGGATGAAATCTAGGATGAAACTTTTATTTAAAAAATAGCCGGTTACCCGTGCGTTTCACTGACCACCTTTTCGCGTAAGTCGGTGCATAGACTGCTGAAATAACCATTTCCAGAATGCTTTTGTAACTACGGAGGCTGCATGCCATATTATAGCATAAAAGTAGCAAAATCAGGCCTGTACTGATAAGGAAAGAGCCCATATTTTCAATCGTCTCTTCTTGTCCCGAAGCCCTATCAAATGTCAACTTCCTAGCGTGAACAGAAGAGTATTTAGCTCACTCAGCTGATTAGGGGCGAGCCCATAATTTTACTCGTCTCTTAATGACCCAGAGAGTCTCCCTATCAAATTTCAACTTCTCTGGGTCAGCAGGATAGAATTTAGGTCACTCAGCTGATCATGAAAGAGCCCATCATTTCACTCGTCTCCCTATCAAATTTCAACTTCCTAGGTTTAACTGGATAGAATTTCGCTGATTCAGCTGATTAGGGAAGAGCCAATCATTTCAATCGTTTCTTAATGCCCCAAAGAGTCGCCCTATCAAATTTCAACTACCTAGGGCGAACAGAAGAGAATTTAGCTCACTTAGCTGATCGAACTCGTCAAAACCAAACACGCGCGAAGAAAGGCCCCGAACTGCGTGTTGGCAACCAAAATAAAATTCCGAACAAATCGGTTTCCCGTCCCGCTCATCGCACGAAATATCAAATTCCCATTCATCACATATCAATAATGCAACCCATGCTTCATTCGGAACACCCATAGAGCAAACCGCCAAGGCTTCTCCGCTTATCACGAATTTCCGACGTGTAGCAATCTTAGTTATGTTAAAATTATTCCCGACCAACACGGCTGCAATTAATAAGGCGTTTTGAATATCTCTTTTTGAACATCTATCTTTTCGAATAAAACCTGCTCGGCTCAACCTACCAAAATCGTTTAGGTATCGTTGAATATGTTATCAAAGGTTCGTTCCGCTTGAACTCATCCCCTCCACATTGGCGTGAAATGTTCGGCGCATGTCCAGTTTTTCCTCAACTACGATGTTGTATGCCCGGGCGACGTCGTCAGGCAAAGCCGAGTTATCGATGAAGCAGTAATCCTAGATTATTGTAACGTAACCTAAGTTCTATTTCGGAACTTGCTCTTCAAAGTAGAGGTCCTTAGGAGGCAACATACCAAATTATAGCTTCATAGGATGAAAAGCATGGAAATTAGCAGTAGGGGCTCACTCAACTGATTATGATATAGGAATGTAATATAGCCTAAGTTCTAGTATACTTAGATTCTGGTGCATGTACAATATTGAACTTCAATATCAGCTCTTGTTAAGCACAGAGGGACTAGTAAACAACAGTATGTTTTTTAAATTAGTTTCTGCCAGTATGCGCCTTTGTCTCTGTAGTTACAATTTGATAATGTTCCATAGACTATGTTTAATAATTATAGAGTAATAGCGTAGAACGGCTTATCCAATACAGAAATAAGTGGAAGATAATAAATCTTTGTGTAATAATTTGCAGCATTTTTCTAATAATTTAGGTTATTTTTTTGAACATGCGAGGTAGGATGAAAATCGATTGTCGATTTAATCGAAAAGTTCGATTTTTAATAACCGATTATTCACAATAGAAAATCCATGATTTGGGGACTATTGATTTTTACTTTCAGAGGGCTCTTTTCTAAGTATACCTACACGCCTTTACCTTACGTAGTTACCTACGTATACGTACCTATCTATCAAACAGAATATTTTCATTGTATAGAATGAGAATGGAATAGATACCTACCACCTATTTAATATATCACCACATTGGTAGTTGTTGTTACTTTTTCCTGACTCAAACCTTCAGGTTGTGTGGTCACCATATTGATAATGACCACCAAATCATGCTTTCAGAAAGAAAGGATGAGTTTGTTGACCAGCACTTTTTGAGCGCATTAAACTAGTCAAATTTCAATAAATGTGCCCAAAAATTACTTAAAATTGTTGGAATCATATTTTTGCAGAATTGTAGTCAATAGAAATTTATTAACGATGAGATGGGACATTAAAAAATGTATGCACAGTTATACTAAAATATGTAGGTACCTACATAAATTTAATTAATAGGTGTTTTCTAACACTTGATAAAAATTGCCAAAAAAATTTAAAGTTCCTAAATCTTTTTTGAATTGCATATGAAATCTTTTGAATGAAAATTTGAAAAATGAAAATTTTGAATGAACATCCTTATTGGCTTTCTACTGTTGCAAATCATCTATTCTCTAGGCGACTATGAGTCGTATAACTGGGCTTCCATTTCCATTCCTATTTGAGTGCAAATCCATACGACCTGGATGGAACAGGCCCTCTTGTTATCCGGTACCTACCTGCTCGCAAGAATAACCTCATTCCATCCCAGGATTCCATCTCTCATTCAAGTCCACGGGCTTTACCTCCCTCTTCCCAATCATGAATCTCCCCTGCCCATGGACCTATGAGGGATAAACAATGCATATTCTGGTTTTAACAACAAGTGATATTTTGATTTCTTTATTCAATTCATAGTCAAATTCAGCACCTAAGACTAAGAGCTGGGGGATATTGAAACGCTCCTACAAAACAATCTAACTTTCCCGCGACTTTTAGATTATCAGCATTTCAAGTAATTATAACCATCAACAGGTAAAGTGAGTTTGATATGGAAAGTAGACACGGACGTCAATAGTTCGAAACTGGGATAAGTTTCTATCCTTTCTTCATTGACTTTCATTTTTATCACAAGCTACATAAGTAAAACATTATTTCAATAATTTATAATACCAACATTATAAACGAGTCACCTCTCTTTTCAATATGTTTAACACCTTTATTCGACTCCTTAATCCTAAATGACAATTTAGTATTCATAATTACAATCGGATACTCTATCCACCATAAGGTATACATTTATCTCTATATCAACAAAGACGTTCTTGGTTGAAGATAAAACAGAAAAATTGGTAGTTAATTAGCAGACTATTCACTGCAAGCGCTGTTGTGTACTTTCTTTTGTACTAATGGCATGATTCCACGGTTTAAGCAATATTAATTTGTGAACCATTCTTATTCGACGAAACGATGTTTCGAGCTTGCGAGTATTTTCTGTTCTAATAAATAAAGATGTTTCAATTCTTATTTTAACTTTATCATGATGGCTTATTTATTTTAACCATCCTTTTTCATTTAGTGCTATATTATAATTTGTTTCGTAGTTTCGTAATTTATATCAAGCACTGAAAATCTATCAGGTTGAGGTGATCCAGAGGGCTCTTCTTTTATTGTTACTCATCAATGACTGTGTTGGGAAATTCAAATCTCCCTCCCTTTTTAATTACTCAATAGGTACAACTCAATTATTTAGTATGGCAATAGAGGGTAATTTTTCAACCCGTTATGCCAAAATAGAGTGGATTATGACCTTCCTATTGACCATATTCGCTTTTGAGCTTGTTTACTTTAATCAGGAGATCTGAGCGGAAAAATATCAATTTTGATTGTGAGTTACTCTTTCAGCTGCTTTTGACTTGGTATTTTCGAGCGAAGTCTGAGTTTATTTTGTTTTTAATGAAAGAAATGTACGATTTTTTTGAGTTTTTAAAAGTTTCAGTCAGGATGGTTCTCAACCGGCTGAACATATTCCTGGAAGAACGGGGATTGCTATCCCACGCGCAGGCAGGATTTCCGAGCACACCGCAGTACCATGGAACATATTGCCCATCATTTGATGTTGTCTGGCGGAAAAAGCTGCTCAGTAAGCTCCTGGAGCTGGGTGCTGTTCAACATAATGATTGATGATGTCATCAACCAGGTTACAAGTCCTGGAATTAACGCACTCCTTTATGCTGACGACTTGGTGATCTGGGGTACAAGCAGCTCGATCCAAGCCCTCGAAACTGCACTGAATGGAGCGTTGAGATCACTGGGTAGATGGGCCGCCGAAAATGAGATGACAGTGAGTCCAACTAAGACCATTTTTCAGCTGTTTAGCCTTTCCAAAAAAGAGCATTCCATCTCGCTCTTCTACAACTCTGAAGCCATCCCGAGAACTTCGGAGGCAGTCTACCTGGGGGTGAGACTGGACACGCAGCTCACCTGGAGGAAACATATTGATTCTCTGAAGGATAAAGGCCTGAATAGATGTAGATTGCTCAAGCGACTCACTGGTACCAAATGGGGTGCAACTCAAGATGTCCTGGCCTTAACCTACAAAACCTACGTGCGCCCTGTTCTGGAGTATGGATCTGAGGTTACTGTGACTGCTGCAGATACCCATCTCACAAAGCTGGAAAAAGCCCAGAACTGCGCCCTGCGAGTCGTAACAGGTGGCCCAAGATCTACACCAATCACTGCAATGCAAGTCCAGTCGGGCATTGAGCCTTTGAAGGACCGACAGCAGATAGCCTCTGTAATGTTGAAGGAAAGGCTGGCAAGGCTCAGTGATCCATACTGGACCCAGGACAACAGTGTGGCACCTAGACTGAAGACCCAGACAAACTTCACTTCTGCGGTGGCAAGGATTAAGGAAGAGCATGCCATCTCTCTTGGCCCGAGAGAAGCTTTTCTTGGTTCAATGCCAATCCTTAGCACTCCCCAGCTAAGACTTGACCTCGTTAGAGAGGTTAGTAAGGAGCTGTGTTCATCCCAGGAGCTGAGATCCCTTGCCCTGGTGACTATAGAGGACCTGAAACATGGCTGCATGTCTACACTGACGGATCCGCCCAAAACTCGACCACCAATGCAGGAGCAGGAGTTTTCTCCAACTCTTTCCAACTTAGTGCTCCCGTTGGACTGTCAGCCTCCAACTTTGACGGGGAGGTCGAAGCCATTTCTATGGCTCTGGGGGAGTGCCTGAGGAGAACTGACACCAGAGTCGCAATTTTTGTGGACTCCATGGCAGCTCTCCAAGCTGTGTGTAACGCTAGAGGAGACGACGACAGTTCCATTGTGAGAAGGTCCAAGCAACGAGCACACGAGCTGATCAGCAGAGGAGTGGAACTGGTGCTTCAGTGGATTCCCGGACACTGTGGAGTGTATGGGAATGAGGAAGCTGATCGTCTGGCGAGAGAGGGTGCCCTTTCCGCCCAATGCAGCATGATCGTATGAGCGAATTTTTGTAAAACATTGTACATAATTTAGTAAATATATCGTTTATATTTAGTTACGATGTTTTGAAATTTGAGCACGATAAGTGTAGAGGGATTGTTAACTACACGATTTTAAGGCAAAAAGCTTGTTCTAAATAATATTTAGTAATAATATTCCTCACAATATATGCGTCCAACCCACCCAACTTGGCAGACTTTTTTTCTGTTGGGAATTACTTTAAAAAAAATTAAATCTCATAAAACTGTGTGATTAACACTTGCAGATCTCCCCTGCTCTGTTATAACAGAGTTTTACACTTTAACTCACGAATTTTTAGTTCATTTGTTATGCTCAATTTTATGTGTTTGTAAGGGTAAAACTAGGTGGTTAAAGAGTAAAACTCTCTTATAACGGATTTGGAGAGATCTGCAAAATTTTGCCAATTGGCAAAAGTTACCATTCGGTTCAGCGTGAAAAAATACGTCGAGTCCGACCCCAGACTCGAATTTTTTTAGAGGGTAATTTTTCACAAAAACCCTCGATTTCATAGGAAAAATCATGTTTTTCAATATACAAACATACTTTTATCCACTAATTAGTAAAGTGAAATGAAAATTGATTATACTGCTACAAAGCTGAGATATTGGGCCAGTTTTTACAGATGAGATGCGCTAAAAACAGTACAGAAATGGGACTTTCACAGACGGTTTAGAAAACTAGAATTTCTGACACTCGTGGAAATTTTATGTTCAGGCAGTTTTTTCACCAAATGAATCCTGTTGAAAATTTATGACGTGGTATTGCATAGGAAGGAACTTTAATTTTCTTTCCAACGGTACCTATCCTCAAATTTAAACTCACTGTTTTAATTCTTGTAGTTATTGGTGTTTTAGTAACTTAAGATCGAAAACACGAAAAAATCTCAAAAATTTAATTACTCGAAAACTAAGCGTTTAAAAAAAATCTCTAGGAGGAACTTTCGACCAGAAATGAGTTTCAAGTCCATACCCTGAAGTACTGACCACCTTATGCGGGACACCCTGTATCATTGGGTGGTATGCATAAGCAAAGAATGCAATGCAAAAGCTTTTATTCCGAAATGTGAAGAACATGCTTCGTTTTTGTATGCATAATAAGCAAATGCTATACAACTAGCTACCCCCTTTTACTTCGTAGTGAAGTAAGTGAAACTAATACTATAGTATCTACTCCAACAAATCCTATGCATAAAACCCCATTTTCGGCTCATAGCATCGATGCGTGTGAAGCGATCGGGCTGGCCAGACTTTAGGTCCAACTAGACCCCAAGTGGTGCCCATGTGCTTAAGAACGGATTTTTTCATGACGTTGAAGGCCTTTTATGGCCCGGACGGCGGACGGACATTGCAGTTTTGGAATCTTCGCACCTTGAAACTCAAAGTGACAAAGTTGGAGAGAAATTACATTTTTTTCCCCCCTATACGATTACAGAGGCTTATTACTGGAAATAGTAAACCAAAATTAGGTACTTTTCCGTTATCCCCCCCCCCCCCCCCCCCCAATTTGTCTTCAACACGCCCACCCGATGTTTCTAGGCATTAGGTACTTCTTACTTAGATTATGTTATGTTGTGTATTTTTGAGATGAGAGCTTGCGAGCATCCAGACCGCCAACGTATACACATTATTCGGACCTACATGTTCAACTAATCTGTATTTTAACTAAGGGATTGACTACTTGGTGTAATGTGATTTTGAGATGCGAGCTTGCGAGCATCCAGACCACCAACATATACACAGCATTTTGATCTATTTGTGCGAATTCATGTGCATTGTACTTGTGCGAATTCATGTGCATTCTACTTGTGCGAATTTATGTGGAGGCAATCAAACCACAACCATGCCAATTTGTTTCAACAAATCCTCACCGACATCGGCAACTTTTGGAAACACGGTACCTAATTCTTTTTTTTTTTCCTTCTTTTTTTTTAAATAATATAATTTCTTCCCACAGCTTGAAATTGTCACCAATTCTCCGTAAATATGTAATCTAAGTAAGAAGGAATGCCTAGAAACATGAGGCGGGCGTGTTGAAGACAAATTGACTGGGGGGGGGGGGGGGTGTATAACGGAAAAGTACCCAAAATTACATGAATTATAACTATAACATCTATTATAAACTACAATATAATGATGTTAATAATAATAAGAAAGAATGTTTACTACAATAATTTTATAACTGCATACTACTGTCTATACTATATACTTTCTATCCTGCTTTCTAACTGTCCAAAACCATCGTAATCTATATATTATGATGTTTTGTTCCTAAGACAACGTTGAAGAAATGTTACTCCTCCCCGTAGCAGGAGGGTTTCCTCAAATGGAGGAGTAGCATTCGAAGTGTAGCGTAGTCCATTATTCAATTTCATTGTATCTTTCAAATAATAGTGTATTTTTCCTTTTGCAAATTCTGTTTATTTAAATAGACGAATGATTATTTTTAAAAATGCACACAAAAATAAAGTTATAATCCTTTTTGACGGTTAGGTCATCAACAGTAACAAACAATAACATAGTAACTCTTTATTTTTTCGTGGAAATAGACAACGTTCTTCAACAACTTCCGTTTTCTCCATTGAAATGTGTTTCCCCAACTTCCTAGCGAGTGATTTAGTTCGTAACCTACACCGCTTACGGCCCTGAGTGCCGGATCGTAAAATCGAAATCACTCGAGAACTTTCAGAAAGTTTTCCTCCTCTTCCACCCTAGTCGCGAGCCCAAGAATGATTTCTTACCTAGCGGGAAGAGGACAAGCGGTAGAGGAAAACCCCCTTCTGGCGCCTTCACAGGTGCTGTTTAAGCTGGACTTATTTTTAAAATTTTTATTAAATTTACCTCATCATAGGGACGGGAGAATTATGCCAAACCATTGGCATTCTCACTCTGAATCCAAATCAGACAGGTTCGACAGGAATTATAGTAGTATTAAAGAAACGGACAATTTAAATTTCATTTCTTTTCTTTATAAGAGGGGAAAAAATAATTTCACACAACATTCAATGCTTTACATCGCTATCAGTTGCATTTCATTCCGACAGATGGGATTTGAGGTGTCGCAACTACGGCAGACACCTCAATTTAAAATTCGTGGTAAATTTCACCTCATAAAGGATGGATGATTTTACCTCAAACCATTGGTAGGCCCACTCTAAATCTAAATCAGGCTCGCCATCCAGGAGTTCAGGTGCTGTTGGAAAACCGTACAGCAATTTAAATTTCAAATTTTGAACGTTTTTTACCTCACAAGAGTAAAAGTAATTCCAAACCACATTTTGTCCTCTAAATCATCCTCAGTTAAATTCCAATTCGACAGATGAAATTTCGGGTTCTGTGAGTACGTCGGACACCGTCTGTTTAGAATTCATTTAAATATTCAACATGTAAATCTGTTAAATTTACCTCATGAGCGGTACGCTCAATTTGTATGCCAAGTAGTTGGATTTTTGCCCCAGAAACTCCAGCTTAACGCCAAACAGGAGCCAGACAACAATTGCAATTTCGAAAAATTCTACCTCTCAAAAGTTAATAAATTTCAGTTGGATCCCGCTTCCACAGACCAGACGAGAGGTTTCATAACTTAGGCAGACACCAACATTTATGAGGGAAAAAAAAAAGATTTTCCCCATTTGTGGCACAGTTTAACCTTACTTAACAACTATTTTTGTTCATAAACTAAATATTCCTAGCCGACAACATTCACTGAAATATTGTATTAGAATTATACAACTTAAAAATTCTGTTGTTGAACAGAATTTACTCGTTTTTACCCAATTAAGTAGATATACATCAATACAAGATAATTTTAGAATACACACCTATGAATGTTTTTAACATTATTCATGTTCCTTCAGTTTTCGATATGGTGGCGGGCTGGGCACCCTTATAACAAACTGAATTGCCGTATTGATTATGAAACGAAGGTCGATATTATGAGACTCAGTTCGCTACTGTTGTGAAACAGGTTGATGGCAAGTCTATTGACGAACAAAACTACTGAGCGCTATCGGTCCATCAGGGGCCGATAATGGCCGGATCCGAGCGATACCGGGCAGTAAAATTTACGAGGCGCGGGCCATAAAACGGAGCTAAAAACGCACCTGCAGCGGGTCACGTTATTAGGATCCCGGCCGCGTAGATAAACCGCATTTCACGCGCTCCAACGGCGTCGAATGCGGTTGGGACAATGCGGCCTTTTATTACCTATCGCCCCGCCAGCCCCGTTCTCAGGTGAATCATCTCTCTTCCTCTGCCGTCCTATCTGTAAAACAGAAGCGAGTCGCGTGCTACGTTATCGGATCCCAGGGATTTGATGTCTTTGCTATCGATACGAGAATTATGAAGAGAATCTGTTCCAAGTCTGAGGATTGATGATAGGATAGTCTACAAAAGATACGACCATTCACTTATGCTCACCTAATATCCAAAAGTCAAAACGAATAGCGACGTTGGAGACTTTCTACAGGGTGTCGGAAACCTAATGCTAAAAACTTCAGGGGTCGATTCTAAAACTAATTACTGATTTAAAAATTGCCTAGAGATTTTTGTAACTGCTTGTTTTCGAGTTATTCTATTTTTATGATTTTTTGTTTTTTTTTTTTCATGTTTTCTGGACATTAAAACGTAGGGCGGAGGAGGGTCGAAGTAAGAATTAATGTGCGCTTTTTGGACTTCCCCGCTTCCCCTTAAACGGGCGTTGAAAATCCGGAAAAATAAACCGGTTTTGTAGGTTTTTGAACGAGAAAGACGACGGCGCAATCGGATCGCGAAAAAAGTATCGGGAAATGCGTCAAAAAAAAAAGTACGGACCCGTTTTCTCAAAAAGTCCGCCGTTGGTTTTTTTTCCCATTAAAATATACCCCGTTAAATTTCCTATCCACCTGATGACAAACTAAAATTTTTTGAGCCAGCTTAATACGTAAAAAAGGAGGCTAAAAGGCAAATTTTTGTAATTTTCCAGAATTTGATTTTTTTCCGATTTGTCATTCTGCTCTTAATAAAGAATATTTTGGAAAGGCATTCTACGGAAAAACGTGTTTTTTCCCTTCTTTTTTTAAATATAAAATTGAGTGTTTTCTTGAAAAATTACCCTCTATGAAAATGCGAGTTTGCGGCCTTCTTTTACGTATAACTTTTAGAATCCTCGCTGAATCGAATTTTTTGCTTAATACGTAAAAAAGGAGGCTAAAAGGCAAATGCAGAATTTGAGATTTGTCATTCCCTTAATAAAGAATATTTTGGAAAGGCATTCTACCGAAAAACGTGTTTTTTCCCTTCTTTTTTTAAATATAAAATTGAGTGTTTTCTTGAAAAATTACCCTCTATGAAAATGCGAGTTTGCGGCCTTCTTTTACGTATTTTTTCCCGCTGAATCGAATGAGAACACAATGCAGATTTCCCCAAGTTCGTTATAACCTAGTTTTTCACTTTAACTAACTAGTCTTATCCTTAAAACACATAAAATTGAGCGTAACGAATAAAACTAAAATTTTTTGGGATAAAACAAACTCAATTCCAATGATTATAACGAAGTTGGAGAGATTTGCAAGTGTCACCTACCATTCGAATCAGCGTGAAAAAAAATACCTACATGGAAACCTGCCTCAAACTTGTATTTTTCATAGAGCGTCATTTTCATAAAGACCCTCGATTTCATTGAAAAACCCACGTTTATTAACATTAATGCATAATTTGCTCCCCTAATAAGCAAAGTAAAAGTTGAAAGCTGAGATTCTGAGGAAGTTTTTTCGTAAAATGCATGGAAGGCCGCCGCATTGGGAGGAGTGGAAGATCTTGTGGTAGAGGTTTTGCGTCATTCCGTTAGAATGCGCTCGGAACCAGCATCACTGTATCAATGCCCCAGACTCCCCTTAGCTTTATCACTAAAGTGTTGCCAAAAATGTTGCAAATCTGCAGATTTTCATGGATTTCGTCGTCTATCCATGCGAAACCGGCAATTCTATGGAGTTTCCCCCAAATAATCGATTCTACAGTGTGGCTCGCTCTGATATCCACTTTGTCGTACGCATTTTAGAGTTATCCAGAACTTCGATATCGAGGAAGTTACATTGAAATCGGAGCTTCCAAATTCTGTCAAACAGGTCTCTAGTGCTGCTCCCAGACAATCAGCTGATGGAAATGGCCGATTCCTGCTCATTATATTACACCATTTTCGATGTAAGACGGATTAAATCATAATGACCGACTACCATCATTGAACTGAATTATATATATGTGTGTCTTAAACACATAAATACAGCCTCATAATTTAATTTAATTGAAATAATAACTGGAAATCGTCCATCAGTATCATGAAGGGCAGAACATAGCCAGTATAGCCAATTGAGGACACTGAACCTCCAAAGTCAATTAACAAAATATGATCCTTAAAAATGGGTACTAGGCACGGAAAAAATTCATAGAATCATGTACCTATATTTAGAAAACTTATACTTACTGAAAATGTCAAAATAGTATGTACATGTGAGTCAATTTTTTGTTTGAGTAGAGCCGAAACAGGAACGAAAACGATAAATGATAAGAACTGGCACTTCATGAAATGATGAGAGCTTTCCCTCCATCTTGTTCTCACATTGCTGGGTGACGGATAATACTACTAAACATGCATACTCTACCAACACGTGAAATCCTACAACAGATCGAATTCCTCTGAGAAAGGTTTAGGACAAGCTAAAATGGTTTTCATTTAGATAATGTGCCCTGACGTCGTGGGAAATGTGAATGTTTTCAATTTTTCTGCTCTCCTGAAGAATCACGATTTTCACCCTTTTTCACGACAATTTTTTTTTTTTTTTTTTTTTTTTTCAAAACTCCTATTCTCTAGGTCCCCCCCCCCCCCCCCCCCCCCCCCAATAAAAGATCTAGGGTAAAAAATTATTGTACATAACGGTTTTACGAAATTTTTATTACAACTTCCTCTACGAATTCGCGTAATTGACATCGCTGATAACGCCGACGTTGATTAGAAATTCGTAACATGACGAACTAAACTAACAAACTTATTGAAATTAAGCTATCGAATTTTATGCTCGGCTTTAATTTCTTCACCCAACGTTCTGAAGCAATGAAGTGAAAGTTTTCCGATTGGAATTGAAGAGCTGCAGCTGCCGCCCACTGTTGAAGCATTCTAGTAGAAATTAGATGTGTTTTTTCTCTTTTTTTTTTCTCTTGCTTCAAGGAACCTTAGGCCAGTCAAATTGTACGTTAACATCGCAAATGGTCTGCTAGTTCTGCTTTTTTCATATGTTGTTAGGATCAGTACCAGTAGTGTAAATCCAGTTTTGCAACTTCGAAAGACCTGTGCTAACTTTGGGGCGCTCGAAAAACCATGAAATTTTCGCACTTGTTTCGGTTTTTTCACTATATCTTCCAAAGTATGCATTTTTAGAGAATACATGTGCAATACATTTTTAAAGTAGTTTAAATTAACTACAATTTGAGCCCAAAACCACCTCTGTAGGTCAAATAGAAGCCGAGATACAGCTCTTCAAAAGTTGATCGTTTTTTTTCAAAAAAGTGATGTTTACAGTTTTGACCAACTTTGGACCCGAATTTCGGTGGGAAATACTCATCCTACGACGAACGTCGAATCAAGAGAGGTTGTAGTAAATTTAATTACCTTTGATTTAAGCACAAAACGGCGTCTATAGGCCCAATAGTTTATTACAATGTTCAAAAAAACCAAGAGTCGGGAGAACTGCATTTTTCAAATACTTGATCTGTTGAGTACCCACGATGTACAGTGGGGTATATGACCATAAAGTGCGGACAAAACTACTTACCATCCTATTTGTTGCGTAATGAATAAATTATTGATTTGTACAACCCAAAAATTAATTTAGTAATAAATAAATTATATTCTTTCCAAAATAAGAATAGTAAAACTTAACACTTGTAATTTTGTTTTTCAATTCATTCTTTCTCAATTGTATTTCAATTATGTTAATAGAAAAACCATTTTTAGGTTTTTAATTTTCAAATACTCTATCTGTTGTGTTCCCACGATGTTGTGATTGATAGGTTGAATGACAAAGCCATGTAAAAAGTAAAGATACGTGTAATTTATAATAAAAAATAAAAAAAACATCAAATTGTGCTTAATGTAATTACATAAAAATCAAATTTAAAAATTAATTACCTACATTATTTACAAATATCTGATAGCAAAAAGTCAAGTTTAAATATTAAAGTTGTATTATTTACAAAATCGGAGGTTGGAACGGATGTCATTTGGCCCGTTTAGATAGGGGTTCCCAGTCGTCCAGCTGATTTTCAGTCTGTGGTTTATCGTCGTCGTCTTCGTCGTCGTCATCGTCGTCTCCTCCACCGATTTGCATCGGAGCCACGTTCTGGTAGGATACTCCGCTGCACACCTTGCAGAGAGAAGAGCACTTGAGCCCTGCTTTTACGCAGCTGCAGCCGCCTCCGGTGCACCCTTTTTTGCACCCACAGGATAGGAGTTTCAGAAGGGTTGGGGGTGCCGCTTCGCTCATCATGGTGGTGGGGATGAGCCCCTGTGAGGTTTGGGTCCAACCCCACTGAGTGGCATCTTTGTTCACCCCCAACCACTTCTGAACCTGGTGGTAAGTCCTGTACGAGTGAAAAGCCGCACCATCCTCAGTGGGAGGCAAACGGGTCAAGTCGAGTTTGCTTGAGGTGGCCGTTTTGATAAAAATCTTATACCGCAGAGTGTTGAGGGTATCCTCTTCTACCTCTCCTCCGTACAGAGCAACCAGACACTTTGCCCCTGCGTCCACAACGGCTTGCTGGGTTGCGTCTGGACGGAGGAACACTTGGGCTGTGGTTATGAGCTGTGGGCTCTTCTGAATGACCATCCACAGCTTGTTTTTCCCATACCAGAAAAGGGCAGAGTTGGTATCACAACCGGTGAAGGCGTGGAGGAACAGTTCAAAGCCTGTAGGAACCTCCAAACCTCCATGATTGAATGACCTACTTGTGAACTGCAGGGAGCCACTGTCACCTCTGCCACTTTTCTGGAAGACTGTGTTGCTCACGGACAAACCCAAGCCATTCAGAAGAACGAGGAGGTCCACATCTTCCCCGATGATGACCACAGAGTCGTAGGAGGTGCTCTGGTCGAGAGCCAGCTTGATTATGTCACAGTATTTGAAAAATGCAGTTTTCCCGGCTTTTGGTTTTTTTGAACATTGTACAAAACTATTGGGCCTATAGACGCCGTTTTGTGTTTAAATTAAAGGTAATTAAATTTACTACAACCTCTCTCGGTTAAACGTTCGTCATAGGATGAGTATTTCCCACCGAAATTCGGGTCCAAAGTTGGTCAAAACTGTAAACTTCACTTTTTTGGAAAAAAACGATCAACTTTTGAAGAGTTGTATCTCGGCTTCTATTTGACCTACAGAGCTGGTTTTAGGATCAAATTGTAGCTAATTTAAACTACTTTAAAAATGTATCCCACATGTATTCTCTAAAAATGCATACTTTAGAAGATATAGTGAAAAAACCGAAACAAGTGCGAAAATTTCGTGGTTTTTCGAGCGCCCCAAAGTTAGCACAGGTCTTTCGAAGTTGCAAAACTGGATTTACACTACTGGTACTGATCCTAACAATATATCAAAAAAGCAGAACTAGCAGACCATTTGCGATTTTAGCCCTTTCTTGTGTACGATTTGACTGGCCTACCTATCGTACGTCCATTTCAAATCGTTCCTTCAAACCGCACCCTGCTGAAATTTCCCTTTCTTACTGTTTCAAATAATCAGTTTTAATACTCTAGCAATTTTTTAAAATTTATTTATTCGTTTATTTTTTATTATTTTTTTATATTTTTTTATTTTATTTTTATTATTATTATTATTATTTTTTTTTTTTTTTTTTTTCAAGTTTGAAAACTCCACGTATGACGTGCTTTTGCTGAATTCACTACTTTAATTTTTGTTTTCAACGGCATCGAATCATCATGAGTAACAATCAAGAACTGAACATACTATAAAAAGGACGCAGCTTATATAGTCACACGTGAAAGGGAGCTAAAACCCCACAGGTTGAAAGAAAGGAAGGAGTTGAAAGATGTAACAAATCAAGCGCATACAAAGTGAAAAGGTGATAGTAGCTAGTCGGTGAAAGGGATGAGAAAGAATTACTAAACTAGTTTTAATATTGTGAATGGGACCATTCCAAGGGTTATAGAAATGGACTTATCAGTGATCAAATATATTGAGAGATATCCTCGTTTAGACATTTATTAGACTTATCACTTGTGATAGTTTCGAGTTTTCCAAGACTCAACATCCCTCCTTTTGGGCACACATATTGAAAGTAATGCATGCATTATAAGGACGTCCCTATGACTGGATTGTGAGTAATTTTGGTGAGAATTAATATATGAGAAAAAACTCAAATATCACGATTTCCCCGAAATCCCCCCCCCCCCCCCCCCATTTACCCACTCCACCGTCAGTAAATTTGAAACTTCCAAGGTTGCGTAACTGGACTAAAATCTGGATCGAACAAACTGTAAAAATTGTCACGGAAATCAGATGAATATAGTAAAAATATCACGATATATCGCGATTACCCCCTCCCATCATGAAGTTTGAAACTCCTGACACATTTTCCAAGACTAAACCAAATTCATAGATGAACGAAAAAAGAATTACGAAATCGAATGAGAATTCTTAAACCATCATGATATATCCGTATTAGCCCTCCATTCACCCTCTCTTGATGAAATTTTAAAATCCTGACACGAACCAAAACTATATAGAATTAATAATGTAACAAAATAAGAATCACGAAAATTGGGAGAGATTTGTGGCTGTGGCAGCGCCTGAAAACAAGGGTTATCTCCTCCCTCCACCCATCACCGCAACGGCTAATTCGAATTTCCCAAGATTCTTTGCACAACTGGACTGAAATTGGAATCGAAAAAAATAAGAATCACAAAAATCGGTTGAGAATTGTAGCCTGGGTGGCGTCGAAAGCAATTATCGAAAGAACACGTTTTTTCGGTTTTACCCCCTCCACTCCTCTTTTCCACCTTCAAATTCAAAATTCAGAACTTCGAGACACATTATCAAATTGAAAAATAAACAAATAAATTTTAAAAAGTGAGCACGCCCAGGTTTACCCGACGCACAGTGGGCACAAATGCAATTCTAGGTGGAAAAAAATATTTAATGAGCACTGAAATATGAGAAATTCAGTACTGATTCCGAATATAACCCTTGTTCCTGTACCTAAAACGCTTCCTTAATGCATTTTTCGGGGAAAACCACGATTTTCAACATATCTTCCAACTTTTCTTCTACAAATAAGATTCAAAACAATTTTCATTCCATAAAACATGTATAGAAGATGAAATTTTGCGTCGTTTGACAACCAGAAATTTTTAAATTAATCAATTCTTAAGAGTACAATTTTATTTTCCGAGTACTACAACTACCATTGAAAAACAAATACTCTCTTATGAATCAATTAATTTGAAAAAGTTCTGGTGGTAAATTGTCGTAGAATTTCATCGTTCAACGTTTATGGAATGAAAAAGTTTTGAATCGTATTTTTAGGATAAAAGTTGAAAAATATGTTGAAAATCGTGATTTTCCACGGAAAATGCGTTAATGAACAGTTTTGGTATAGGAACAAGGGGTATATTCAGAATCAGAGTACAATTTCCAGTAAGAATAGCATACAATAATTTTTTCCACCGCATCGGCACACCGTGTGTTGCTGCGAATTATTCAATAGCAGCATCACGCGTCAGATGTTCAATAAAGTCTCCACTACTGGAAGATTAAGTTGTACGTTAGGTACGGTACCGGAATTCCCTGTCAAAAATCAACATATTTCTTTTTGTCTGGGTCCGGACAGGCCGGTTTTTTTTTTTTTTTTTTTTTTTTTTTTTTTTTTTTTTTTTTTTAAATATATTCCTAACTGTAGAACACGTATTCGAGGAGCAGAAGTTTAACATTTGTTTGCAATTTTGTAAATTTAAAATAAAAAACTTTTAATTTTAAAAGTTCAAATTTTTAAACTGTGGACCTTACAAAAAAAACCTCTCAAATTCTTATGATGTATGGTGTTTTCTACTTACCTTAAATTGATATTTCCATAGAAAAATAACCGGTTAGATGTCGAACTGGTCGCCGCACCAGAAGGAAGCATAATAAGTGATCAGGAGAAGCAACGTAAACTTCACATTTCAGGTCTCATCGTGCGGTTCAGTGTAGAGATGGGGGCTTCCCCTTCGAGGCAAAGTTCCTCAGAATCACCTCTATTGAACCCACCCATTCAAACTTGCATTCCGGTAATTTGAAAAATCGACTTTTTCCAGTTAAATATTAAATATCCAATCGAGCCCACTGCGCGATGCCGGCTCTTGGGATAAGGGAAGTTGCAGGAGGATGAGGAGGAAGAGTGGGATTATTGTTGACAACTAGACACTAAGCTTGTTACACAAATTTGCGGAAAAACATAACTCCCTTCAAAGGCGGAGGGGGGAAACCACTAAACGAAAATCGAAAAAAATAAATTGAAAGAGTAGGGATGACACCAAGGTTTACCTGACGTTGGCCCTTGGGATCAAAAAAGCTAAAGGGTGAGGAGGGAGAGTGGGATGAAAGGAAGTGCCCCTATGAAATGACCACCAGTTCAAGTAAGAACCCCTCAGGACGCGGATGGTGATACCACGGAGATACACGGAGATACACAAATAAATCTCTCGGAGATACACATCTGTTTTTTTTTTTTTTTTTTTTTTTTTTTTTTTTTTTTTTTTACGAATTGGGCCTTGGAATGTTATGAGACGAATTTATATGCGGTTATTTATTTAATTTTTTTGTCTCTCATGCTTGGGTTGTCCCCCACCTTCCTGGATCAATTGCAATAGATCGTCCCTCTTTTGATGACTGTCTATGTTGAATCAAAATTGTAAGTATGTATGATTGGATTCGTTAAGGTGATTTGGTAACAAAGATTTGCCCTTAATGCCCCAGAAATAGTATATCATATTACATTGTTTTGAAAATTGTGGACTTTGAGTGAAAATAATTTATTAACTGCCAATTTTATGGCAAATAACTCGTTCTAAATAATAATCAGCTATGAAAAAAGATATTTTGGATTTCGCTTCGCGCCTCGCCGGGGGCTTCGCCCCCCTGGACCCCCGGATCTTTTCTCTCTTGTACTGCGTACCAAACGAGGATAATTTGCTATGCAATAAAATAAAAACATTTTCAAGCCTGGCTGGGATTTGAACCCACGATGCGCATGAACGTGCTGCTTGGAGGTGCTGGATTTTCGTTACGGACGTTACAAAAAAAATTGTTGGGGGTCGGCCTAAGAATTGCATAGCAATTAATATATATACATATATATGTATGTTTGAAAAAGCATTAAACTCTAGGATTCGTTTCAGAATGTCTCAAAACGGATTTCAATTAAGAAAATTTTCGAAAATTTTGATTTTATAATTTTCGGAGCCATTGCAATAGCTTCATTTTCTACAAAAAATCGCTAAAACTATATTATTTGTGAAAACTTCGCTGCAGTTGATAAGTTAGCCGAGATGACGGAGGTATTTGACCTTGTAACAAATTACCAACAATACACCCTTATCGCATCTTTTCTCAAACCCCTTCCGGTGTTGATTTCCTTTTCCGAACAGGCGTAATCTTCCTCTTGAGTTGTACTGGTTTAACTGAGAGGGGGCTCTACCGCCTTGAATAGGCTTTCATGTATTGAGGACACGAGGGGGTGAAAAAGGCACTAGGCCACTCTGAGAGTCCTTCAAGGTACCTTCAAATCCAGAAGTGGCCACTACAACATTGACTCCTGTCAGGGTTATATAAGGTTCGCTCACCTCTGTGGCGCCTGGCAACGAAACGTTTCGTGATCGTCCTGAACTCTCTGCGAACCAAAACACAGTGAAACCCTTCCGAAATAGAATCACGCCGTAGTGACCAATGTTTCCATTTTACGCTTTTCCTTACGCCCGAACATTATTTTTTTATAAATCCAGAGGGTTCACTTCAATCAAGTAACTAGACGAGAACTTCTACACATCCTTCGATTTTACAAATAATTCTCAATAAAAGTTCTAGACATATAGCATATTGCCAGAACGAATTTTCTTGAAATATTATATTATCTTCATGTTAAATTAATTTGAAATTTGATCACTTTGAGCGCAAAGAAATGGTTAACTATGAATTTTACGAGAAAAAAAAACTTGCTCGCAATAATGATCTGCTTTTTAAACAAAGATTTTGGATTTATAGTTTTTGTGGAGTTTTTATCGATTTTTTGGCCATCATCAACCTCAATCCTGTTCCTAAGAGGAACTTTCGATCAGAAATAAGCGTTCCGTTCTTGCGCCAAAAAATCAAGTATTCCAAACGAAACGACGAGTTCGGTGGCCAGCACTTTTTGAGCACATTCAATTAGTCAAATTTCAAAAAAGTGATAAAAATAGCTGAAAACGGCTGAAAACCGTTGAATTTATATTTTTCAAATATTTATCAACGATGAAATAGAACATTACAATATTTACGCACAAAATCATGCTGACAAAAGTACTCGAACTTCTTTAATGTTTGCTGGAAAATTGAAAATAACGGCAAAAAAGCTATAAATCTACAATCTTTTTTGAACCTCAAAATATTATTTAGAACGAGTTTTTGCTTACCAATGTACCACAATGTAATATGGCAATTTACGAAAATTTGCTCATACTATCACGCTGCATGACTGGAACTTTTAATCTCAAATCTATAACAGATATACGAACAATATACACATATACGAAAAATGTTATAAAGCAGGAATCTTGAGGTGTTATCCAAATTTTGCCGCGCAAGTAACTGAGTGGTAATTTGAGCCATCCTATATAGTCCAGTATATTTGTCTCTAAGACTTTTAATGTTGACAGTAACTTGATGGTACCTGTTGAATGAATGTTTACTTTGATGAATAATTGTGATTCAACGTCCAACGTGTACGCAAAAATACGCGTGTAGTGTCAATTACCTGTTCCCTTGTATGCAGATTACATCCGAAGCTCTTCCACGCATCCTTATTGCAATAAATGATTTTGGATATTACATATATTATGATTATGATGATACGAAGCAAATTAGCTATTATTGACCTCGGTAAGCCGCATTTAAATTTTAAATGGAGCACTTTGTGAGTGGGCCGGCTGGGATAGAGGTGTCGTGAGGATTGAATAACGAAGCGAGATTAAACATCTGGTGCCAGACTTCACACAACCTGTCCAACATGTATTAAATTTACATGGATACTAATGGTGTTTTCCTGTCTCAAACCATAAACAATGTTAACGTTATTTCGAGTGCTACGGAGTAGGTAGTTTTGAGTACAATATGCATTAATCATTCCTCTCGTCACGAAAAGCAACTTCTAGGTATATCACATCATTGTTCTTGAATTTAAGTTTCTCGGTAGGCACACATGCACATTTACTCAGTTTACTACGTTGAGTTAATTAGATAAGAAACGAGTAAAAACGCGGTTTTTCGTCAGTTTCTTCACTTTTTCATGTTATCAAACTCGAACCTACTCAACTTAATCTTTCACATCAAACCTTCAACATGGATTTGGCATACAGCTTCCTTGTATCTCTAACGTCAATGTATAGTTCACTGAAACGTTTTATAAATAAGGTCGCCAAAGGTGAGTTTGAGGTGACATGAAATTTAAGCCCAGTAGATGATTCGCTGCCATACTCACAATTAATTTAAAAACTGTGCAGAAGCGACCAGTGAGTCCAGAGCGATCAAGTTCACTAAGAACTATCCACATCCTTCCTACCAGTGAACCGTTCTCAACAATAATTATTACAATTATTACTATAATTATTCATCAAAATCGGATGGAATCTGTAGAAGTAATGCATGTTACAAGGGTTTGAGGTTCGCGTATGCACATCACGATCGCGATGAATCTCATATGGATTTAATCAAATCGTCATTTCTCAGCTACCCTCCAAATTTATGCGGGATTGACGAATAGGCCGTGCGAAAATTACGCTTGATGGGTTTCGTTCGCACATGCGCAGTGAAAGCTATTGATTTTTGAATGCTGAAATTGATTGGGGATCAGCCCAACCCGAACATTAGAGAGAATTAAATATACATACGTTAATGATGACATTTATATGAGATGATTAAATGGGCTTTTCATCGCAACCCTCCGAATTTTAGCGTAATCAGGCTAGGCCGTGAGAAAATTACGCTTGATAGATTTACGTTTGAGCATGCATAGAGTGATGAATTGATTTGTGAACATTGTAACTTATGGGGGACCGCCTGAAGTCTAACCCATACATTCCCTATAAATTTCATCAAAGTCTAATGGAAACAGTAGAAGTTAAGCTTGTACAAGGATTTGTGGACACACAAACGAAACCAAATGTGTTCAGAACGGTATGTAAAACGTAAAATGTGACCACATTTTGTTTTTTCCAAAAGTGACAACAATGATTTCGCTACCTTGTAGGCTCGAAAGAAAAATGTGCATTTATGATTGCGTGAGTACTAAGGACTAAGTCTATGAGTATGACAAGAAATTTCAGTACTTATCAAGAAACAGTTTCACTTCGTAGAGGGCCTTTCTCTAAGCACTTCTAAGTTGTGCGCCCACAACAGTAGAGTAACATACGATTGGCCAAATTTATGTATTTTCAGTATATCTTAGTCGCGAAAAAGAGTTGATTTTGTACTTAAATCGAAAACAAATGTTACTACTGCGGTGGATCCGAATAAATGTGAAAACAAGAGCTAAACGAATTTTCCGATGTATAAAAAATACGCTTATTAGACGGAGCTCTTCTGAAAGGGAGATTCTCGGAACAATAGTGGAATTACTGCGACACAGGTAGTTCTCGTGGAAATTCAAATATTCTGCGCCGATCAAATATAAAAACCGTGGAAGGGCGAAATGTGGACAAACACCGCGAAAGCATAGCGCTCAACGAGGGGGATATTGCCTGCCAAACATTATTCGAGTAATTACCTTTTAAAATGGAAATGCGAACCGGACAGAAAATATTATATGACCTGGGGAGGGGCGGGTGAATCACCGGCTATGCCGCCGAGAGGAAAACGTTTATCGTTATTTTCTCGCTGTAGAGATTCGGCTCAGTCCAATATTTGATAAGTGCAGGGATTCACTGCCACCGTTCATACTCAAATAAAACGGATCACATTTATTGTGTGGGCAGATTTACATGTTCAATTGTGCTCCTAATGATCTATAAAATAACGATTCATCAATTTGTTATTTCTGGCGATGGGGTTTTAAGCGGATAACTCTTGAGATTTCAACTCTTCTGTAAGAAATTTGAGGCTCGAAGATATGGAAAGGGTAGGGGAATCCCTCTTCCAACCGATTTTATGATTTGACACGTACCATTTTCACCCTAGGGAAACTGATATAAAGCCTCGGAATTACCTGGAATGGCATTTCTTTGCCTATACATCTGAAAAATGGCAACATTTTGGAATGGTTTCAGAATTCTCCAAAACTGTTTTCGATAATCAAATTTTCCAAAAATCAATCATTCACGAAATTTTGCTACAACAAATGGAAATAAAGACACAAAACGAAACTGACCTTGACTCTCAGTTTTGGGGTTAGACAATCTCACTAAGTTTCTACCTAGATACTTGAAGTACCTACTTTAAGATGCTAACTAATCTAAATGAATGTTGACAAAAATTAGACACTGTGAAATGGTGTGGTGCTCCTGAACAAACTAGCTGAAATATGAAATAAATACTATGGAAAGGAATTAATGCTTCCTTTATCAAATCCTTCTGAGTCGAATAGAGCCGTTTTATAGTCTTGAAAAGACCGAC
This sequence comes from Adelphocoris suturalis, assembly GCA_030762985.1. Taxonomy (NCBI): domain Eukaryota; kingdom Metazoa; phylum Arthropoda; class Insecta; order Hemiptera; family Miridae; genus Adelphocoris; species Adelphocoris suturalis. The sequence continues at coordinate 58,996,006 of CM061045.1, forward strand.
TACGTGGCCATGGCTCCCACGGCTTATCATATTATTAAAGGGAGCTGATCTAGATGGTGCTTGGACTTAGATGGGAGCTTTTCTCCGAATGTGAGAAGATAATAACTCTCCCAGTGGACCTGATGAATATGGTGGCTCTTGCCTTTACAGTCTCACTGCAATGAATTATTGGAAAATCATTGTTGGGACTAAATGTACAACAGCCAACTTTATTGTTTCTGCATCTTCATTATCATGGCTGGTCTCGTACCTCTAAGTTTTCCAACCGCAAAGGAGGCTTCAGCCTCAGTCCATGGGTACTGATGGATGGGTGGAACGCCTGTATGCGAACGTAATCCTTATCGACGAATTGGGTTTACACTCAACGTTAGTATTTCGTGCATAAATGAGGTCCAGGGGCGGATTGTCACGTCAGCCTTCTCATTAGTAACCAATGAGCTGGTCCTCTAGGGCTGCATCCTTGGAAGGACTTGATGTGGGTGATGGCATCTTCATTTTTAGAAAGTTAAGTTATTGATGCACGTTTTCCCATGCGCACGCTTTCTGCCATCCAATCTCTTCGCCTGAGGCCCCACTATAAGCAGCTTGTCCAGGATGCAATCCTGGCAAATAGCAGTGGGGCCTCCCCCTCCCCCTCATATTTGCCTATGCTACATGTTCATGTTTGTGCTCACCTCAAGTGTTGAATCTGTAATGTTCATATTATGTAAATAGATGGGTATTATATTATATTCATTCGATTGAACTGGATATTCCAACCATAATTATCAATTCCTCAAAACTGTATTTACTGACTAGATACGAGTATATTCAACTCGTAAGTCGAATTATTTTAACAAATTGTGATTGTTGGAATGTTTCAGAGCTCAATACGACAATGGAGACGCTACGGGAAGAGGCGGAGATGGAAGAAGATGTCCTGTACCAGAAGGGGGCGTCCTTCTCAGCGCAGCTGATGCCGGGGCCAAGCAGCTCGGACAGCCCCCGAGAAGCGACGTCCCGTGGCGTCACTGAGTCCCTCCCACAGCCTTGCGATGACTGCGGGCAGGGCAACTGCCTCCCCGACTCCCCAAGGTGCCAATGCCCCCTTGGCACCACTGGCCCCAAGTGCCAAACAGGTGAGCTCACAATTCATAAATATTCATTGTTACCTATTTTAGATTCAGGGCGCCGAAGTGATGCATCATGAGATCTTGCATGCTCTATGATAGAGAGTGGCTGGTTATGAGTGACTGAAGCCCGGTGGTTGTTCAGCCGCAGATTCATTTTCGATGCTTTGCCAACGAAGAAAGCCTCTTTGCTATTGCATTTCTGGCATATTAATTGGTAAACACACATTTTGAACTGGCACTCTGCAGAGCCAACACATTTGTAGGAATTTTTGGTGTTTACTGAGGTAAAATGTGTACTTTCAATCACCAGGTTGCAAAGTTTGCATCTTTGTCGGCCGGAAGGATGTAACCCAGGTTGATGAGACCCTGTAGAGTACGTTCGATCCCGAGATCGTTATCAATTCGAGGTCATTGAATTAATTATCCTATCTGTCATGTCTACAAACCAAGCTGGTTGAAAGGGGCTACCCAAAGAAATTTGTTAAAGATCATTTAGTGCCTGCCCACGTGCAGTATACAAAAACGCCCAAGGCGACTACAGACCGAGTGACACTAGTCTTTACATTCTTCATTGGCCCCAAAAATTAAATAGTTTACTTCGTGAGCTACAACCCATTTTGACAGCCAACGTACAGACGACAGAAATTTTCCAAGAGACACCACGAGTGACGTACCGCCAAGGGAAAAATATCGGAGAAATCTTGTCGCACCGTCACCCTAAACCAACGTACTCTATAAGGTCTCATCAATCTGGGTTACTTCCTTGCGGCCGACTAAGATGCAAACTTTGCAACCTGGTGATTGAAAGTAAACATTTTACTTCGGTAAACACCACACATTCCTACAAATGTGTTGGCTCAGCAGAGTGCCAGTCCAAAATGTGTGTTTACCAATTAATATGCTAGAAATGCAATAGCAAAGAGGCTTTCTTCGTTGGCAAAACATCGCAAATGAATCTGCGGCTGAACGACCACCGGGCTTCAGTCACTCACCTATCAACGAGCATGCAAGATCTCAAGATGCATCATTTGATCAATGTTATGGGGTGAAGGTTTTGAAAAAGATGCCACCAGCTTCTGGTGACCGACTTCTCCACCAATCAGAAAAGGCACATAAGTGGGTTTTGAAAGCAAACGCAGTTCTCGGCATCAACATTAATGATTGAAATTATCTCCACCCTTTGATTGAAATTATCTCAATCCATCTCCCTGTCAACAAGCCATCCCATCTCCCGAACAATTTCTAAATTATTTTTTCATTTCCATTTTCAACTTCTAACTTGTGAACAAAATTTATATTTGAAATATCAAAAACATCTTTTTCCTTTCTTCATTTTTCTATAATTCATATATATTAGTGTGTGTGCATGTGTGTGTTTGTGTGTGTGTGTGTGTATGTGTGCGCGCGCGCGTGCGTGCGTGTGTGTATTTATATATGTGTCATTCCAGGAGGATTCTCCTTAGGATTGTGATAAAAATCCCGTTTTTGCGTCAAAAAATCAAGTTTTCCGAATGAAAGACCAGAACTTTTGAGCACATTTATCAAATTTTGAAAAACGTTCTTTAAAAAAATCACTGAAAATTGCTTAAAACGGCTAAAAATTGATACATTTATATTGTTTATGTGAAATTTCGTCCAAAGAAATTTTCATCATTATCAAATAATGAACTAGAACATACTTAAATGACATTAATTTTTCTGAAAAATCAATAAAAACTACAAAAAGTAGCTAAAATTCTAAAATCTCTTTTGTCTCTCAGAATATTATTTAGAACTAGTTTTTTTGCCATTACACTGGTAGTTAACTCAAATTTAATGACAATTTTAAATTATATAATATGGTAGGTAATTTACGAAAATTTGCTGAAACGATCATGTTGCATGATTGGAATCTTTTTAAGATGTCATCCCACAGGATCGAATGAAACCAACGTTCATCCTTTTGCTCTCCCTAAGGGCTTTAACAGGAAAAAAATAATATCAACATGGGGTCAAAACAAAACCTAGTAAAAACTGCAATGGGCACAAAACTTTGTAAAAATTGCCTCGGAAAATTGTTCAAGTTGTTAAAGTTGAAGTTAAAAGTTATGTCCAAAAAACATTAATCGCTCACACAAGAATCAGATCTGTAGGTCTCAGAATTATCTCACTTTCTTGCATCCTAAAGGAAAGGAGAATGATACTTTCACTGCTTGAACAAAGCAGATTTATGTATGCTTCATAATCTTTCCAAGACAGAAACTGCATGGTTTTTGATAGGAAAGTATCATCACCACCCATATAAATTGGATACCGACTTGAGTGATGTGAAAGAACTTGAAGTATTTTAACTATGAATTAACGGTTTTGCAATTTGATTCAACGGTTTCCCAGACAGAGATGACAGTTTCTCTGCTCGTTAAACTATGTTTCTTCGGTGGGTTGGATGGGATGGATGACTTTGATGGCTTTGGTGATACATGGTAGTGGATGTTATCAAACTGTCCGCATCAATGTGTTGGGTAAAATACCCATGAAAATTTGGAGTATGTATACCCATTATGACAATCCATTCAGTTTCCAGTTTGTAGGTACCGACAACGTTGATTGTTCAAAATATGTCGTATAATAAGCGTTTATTCATTTAATATGAGGGGCTCCGATACTACGTTCTTTAATGAGCTTCCACAAATAATGGAAGCCATAAATCGTCTTCTTATAAATAGTTGAAAACCGATGTCTAGCATCCGTTCATCCAGCAATTACACCCAGAGAAAAAGAAAAAAATAGTTCTTAAATATGATAGAATTTCATAAGGAAGATGTTCATTAGCTTGTTCCTCATTATCGAACCAGCACCAAAATTATGGTATAAATATATAACTGGTAGAAGCACTGTTAGACTCCACATTAATGCCAACTCCCAGAAAGAAAAGAATGCTATAGGTGGGAGTCGGAAAACCTTGATTACTTCCAAAACGCTTGAAGTTATTGTCATTATCAATCGATAACGATCGGACATTATTTTTACTAAAGCGAATGAAGCACATTTTGAAATTAGTGGCTTAAGTAAACTGTAAATTATTCTCAACAGAATTTCCGAAGAAATTCAGCTCGATAGAATGAGTAGATAGCGGGAGCACTCTTGAACACAGAAAGCGATTAGCTGCGGATTTTCAAAGTGCCCAACTGAAAGCCGTGAGGGTGTTGATGAGTTAAATTTTAACATACACATGAGAAGATCACAGGCCCGTTCCTAAACAAACATCAGAGCAGTAGTTAGATGTGGACTATTAGAGGTTGAAATATTTCCCTGATTCTAGTACCGAATTCTTCAAGGCCCGACTATTATAAAATACTAAGTTTAGAGACGATAAATGGCGAGATGTTTCACGAATGTCTCCGAGAACTAGAAGATAAACTGCAAGTAGTATCTACTCTTGATGGACACCGCTGATTGGAGGTCGCAAAGCAGCAGTTACGCATAAATTTCCATTGTCCAACAGCCCTAAATTTTCCGTCATTTCTTTTGTAATTGTCATTACAACGATTTGTAATTTCCATTACAACGATTTGTAATTGTCATTTGATTGAATTTGTTAAGTTCCCTAAAATTCCGTCATTTCTTTTGTAATGCATAAACTTTTGGTCCATGTTATATATGTCAGGGTGCCCACTCAAATTGGTTTGTCCGATTTTCGGAAAGTTTAGATTAAGGGGGCTGAAGGTATGGGGAATGGATAGACTACAATTTCTTATTGTATTTTGATGTAGTGAATAGGAATTCGTTATACTGCTATGCATCAAGACCATAAATTATCGCCAATGTTAATGGATGACTTGAATAATTGAATGGAATGTATACTTTTTATTTATTTATTATTTTTAATATTATTTATTTCTTGGGAATAATTTATTTGAAAGACAAGTATGTTTCAATTTCTAATGATTGAAAGATATGTTGTAAATCTTAAAACCTATTGAAATCAGTATGTAATCAGGATCTGTATTGTCAGAAGTTTCAGATTTTATTATGAAAGGAGATGGCTGGAAGAGGTTATACTGATGGAACGTGATGTTTTCACTATTCTTATTTGATTTATGTGACTTAATTTGGTTCGATCCAGCTTTCGGTCCTCTCTATCAGAGAGAGACTATATCACATGCCGAGTGACCGGGGTAAGAAGCCGGATATCGTTGCCGTCAAGCCCGATGGGTCTGCCATAATCCTGGATGTCCAGGTTGTCAGTGGCAGCGTGGACATGGAGCAGACCTGGCGGGCTAAAATAAATAAGTATGATAGAAGTGACCTGCGGCAAGCAATTTCTGAGCTAAAAGGAGTGGCACCCTATAATATCAAGGTCATGGCTGCAACCGTGTCATGGCGCGGGGTATGGTGCGGAAAAAGCGCCACGGAGTTACTCGAGTTGAGCATCTCAGCAGGAGTGCTCTGTGGCATCACCACCCGCGTCCTGTGGGGTTCTTACTTGAACTGGTGGTCATTTTATAGGGGCACTTCCTTTCATCCCATTCTTCCTCCTCATCCTGCAACTTCCCTCATCCCTAGAGCCGGCTTCGGGTAAACCCGGGCGTCCTCCCCACTTTTTTTAATTTTATTTGTTTAGTTTTCAATTTAATGGTGTGCCCCCTCCGCCTTTGAGGGGAGTTTTGTAAAAAAAAAATTGTGTGTGTGTGTGTGTACAAATTTTGTTGACGCTGCCCAGACCACGATTCTCGTTCGATTTTCGAGATTCTTTCCTTGTTTGATCCCAATTTTAGTCTAGTTGTGCAGGAACCTCAGATATTTATATTTAAAAATAGTGAGTGTGTGTGTGTACTTACTTCTTACGTGTCATTCCAGACGTCTCATTAGAATTGAAATAAAAAATTCTTTCTTTCGTTAAAAAGAAAAAAAGCATTCAAAACAAAGGATGAGTTAATTGGACAGTACTTTTTGAACACGTTACATTGTTCAAATTTCAAAAAATATTCTCAACATATCTCTAAAAATCTCAAAAATTTGCTCAAAGTAATGAAATTTATATTTTTTTGACAGAATATTACTCAGAAAAAGTTCATCAACTATAAAATAAAATATTAACAAATTTTGTGCTGAAGTATAGCGAAAAACGTACTGTAATCTAAAATCATGATGTGCTGAAAAATCGGTAAAAACGTAAAAACATTTTTCAAACTGCTAAAATTAGCATGCTAATGCGAACATTATTTTGCAACTTTTATTGAGATTATTTAATAGTTTACGATTTATGGGTCAATTCACGAAAAACGCAAATTTCAAAACAATTTGAAGAATATGATGAAGAAAACTTTTTTTGTCAAATTTATTTCAAGTCTATTACATTACAGCAATATACCTTATTGATGAAACTATTCACACAATTATTTGAATATATATTATATATATATATATATATATATATATATATATATATATATATTATATATATATATATATATATATATATATATATATATCCCCACTCATGGGGGAGGGGGGTGGCATCAGTGGCGAAATATAGATCACTGGCCTATAGGTAACAACTAATTCAGGTCTAAGAAGTCCAAAATAAGGCGTGGAGTGTGCAGTCTTCTGTTGTCTGGGGGGTTGAAACCATCTTTTCAGCGATGTATCTGTGATCATTATTTGATGCGATGAATCTTCTCATGGTTTTCTGGAGAGTTTCAAGTGGAGCGGCTAATCCAAAATCGTTGTAAATAGTATCGTTTCTGGCTTAAGGAGGAGTATGAACGATTTGTCTTTGTAGAGCTCGGTTTTGGTGTTGTTCAAGTTGACGAAAGACCGATTTTGAACATGTTCCATAAACTGGTAATGCGTATATCCATATTTGTCTAATGAACATTTTGTAAACAGAATTTTATTGTCTAATGACATCGATGGGTTGTTGAGGGAGTAATTTAGCTGGGAAGTTCTTATTGTGAGACGCTTCTTTAGTTCATTTACATGCACACGAAATGTCAGTCGTTTGTCGAGTGTAACACCGAGATACTTATGAGAATCAGCTGCCGGGATTTCCTCTCCTTCGTAGAATTGGAGGATGTCTGTGTATGACCTTTTATAAGTGAAAGTGACTGTGGATGACTTGGTAGCGTTGGTTTTCAGCCGCCATCGGTTGCTCCATTGGCCGAGTCTATCAATGACACCTTGTAATCGACAGAGCTAGGATTACTGACAGCACGATTTAGGTCGTCTGCAAACAGACCGAAGAAATCCCGTTCACTTGGCAAATGCATGTCATGACAGTAAAATTTGTATAGATATGGGCCCCAGACGCTTCCGTGCTACACGCCTGCATTAATGGCCCTTCTGGATGACAACTGATTCTGTACTGTCACTTGAAATGTACTCCCACTCAGATAGCTCAATAGAAGGTTGTAAAAATGGTTACGGATATGTGGACGTATCTTTGCTAGGAGACCTGAATCTCACACCCTTCCAAAGGCCTGCTCTGTGTCGAAAAAGCTGCTCGGCACACTTCTTCATTGTGGTAGGCTTGTTTGATAAATGATGTGAACCTCTGACGCTGCAAGGGACAAGACAGGTCTTGTCTGAAAAAAGACTGTGAAACTTCGCTCATACGGTCACGCTGCATGACTACAACTTTTCTCACCGATATCGTATTTAAACTGAGACATAGCGACGTCCCTGTAATGCATGCATTAGTTAACTAATATGTTTGCTTGGTACTCATCGAGGAAACGACCCCCCCCCCCCCCCCCCTGACCTTATTGAGCCCTCCGGAGTTTGTGGAGTTACATCGAATCCACTAAGCAAGTTGACTTGTGTTGCAGATGTAGATATTCACACGCCGAGATTCTCGGGGCAGGGCTGGCTTGCGTTCCCAGCCTTGAAAGCCGCTTACAAACACGTCCAATTAGAAATTGAGTTCCGGCCAGAAGTGGCGGACGGGATCCTCTTCCTCACGGGCGAGAGGGACGACCTGGCCGGCGACTTCATGGCTCTCCTCGTTCACCAAGGCTTCGTCGAGTTTCGGTGAGTCCCTCTTATTTATATAACTTGAATAATAACAGTTTTGCAATAAAATACTACAATATTATTGTAATTCTGTGCCTAGGCTGTGTACCTAGTGTTTGTTAGTCTTAACTGAACCGTTATTGATCCTTGGTCAGTATACATTTTGTTGACTAATCGGGCAGAAGGTTATGAGTTTACCTACCTGGTGACTTTACATGAGACTACTAAGAATAATGCAATGACTTATAATTATAAGTACCTATTGTGCCAAGAACATCGTATCTACGGAAGTTACTGTACGTGCCTAGCTTTGTTCGAGGTAATCTGTATTGGCATACCTAGGCTCTATGGTTCCGCTGGACGAGGCGAGGGTAGATACAGCTGAGTACCTACTATATCTATAGCTCAGGTACAAGAAAAAGGTGAGGATGAAGCAAGGACCCAGGGGATGGGGATAAAACGGTAGGGGATAGAATGGTCTCAAGCCTCTGTGCCGGGCTTGAGACCATTCTGGCTCTAAATGGGGGGGGGGGGGGGGGGTGCTGTTTAGTTCCTTCTTAGTAAATGGTACCGCGGGCGGGGCGCAGTGGTCCGAAATTGCAAAAAAGCTGTTATAAATCAAGCTTAAAAATGTGTTTAACCTAATGGGTTAATGAAGTGTAAGGGTGTACTAAGCAACTAAAAATGAGTTCTAGGACGCGTTGCGTTCACCAGAAGGTTGATAGGAGCAGTCATACTTTGAAAAAATTGGAAATGGTAAAAAATAATTCTTCATCAAAATTGTTTATTAATCAAAAATATTTGGTCAAGACAAGATGGGTACACTTTTTTTCTGGTTAAGCAATAATATTGGAAGGGAGAAAAATAGATTTCAAAATTTTATTAATGGCGTAATTGAATGGCGTGCCTCTAAAAATCACGTATTCTATCAGTAACGCAATTTCAAAACAATATATAGCTTTTGTTCCTCCTTGTGTCTCAATGATTCGTACGTTATTTGTTCGCTAATGGTTTAAAGATCGAGCCTGTATAGCAGAGAGCTGCCGAAACATACCTAATCAGTGTTTATAAATCCCAGAGTTCAAAAAGAGGCTAAGGAAATGCAGGCCCTGCTACGAACACCGATATTATCCACAATCTCCTTATTTCTTCAGATCCTATCATTTCATCTCTGAGACCACAGTCGGAATCAACGTCATTAAATTTGGAAAAATACGCCAAATCTCTTTTATCTAGTAATGGTGACGAAAGTTTTGATGGCAGTGGAACTGGATTTGATTTGAACGGGACTGGAGCAAGGAGGGGATGCCAACATGCAAATGGGCGTGGACGGCTGAGCTATATTCGTGAGCAACTGTTAAGGAAAATGCCCAACACGCCTTTAGAAAAACAAGAATTTTTTACTTTTCGAACTTGAAAAAAAAATCCGTAATAAATTTAATTTTAATAAATAATAATTCCTTAACAGATTTAATTGTCAAAAAAATCCATAATTAAAAAACTATCTGTATCATTATACTGCATGGTGAGATGAATTACTGATCAATATTTGAAGGGCCAAGCACCAGCCGTTCAACAGTTATTGATTTATGAGCGCTTTATTGAGATTTTGGACCTCTGTGCGAGGGAAACACCAGCTACAGGTGCATAGACTTTGTCAAAGTACCAACTGCCCCCCCCCCCCCCCCCCTGCTTCCGCGGGGGCAGTGGCTTCATCACCCCCCTCACCCAGTCCATTCTGGAAAAATGGGGTACAGGTCCGGGGAAACGTGACTCGCAGCTGTGGATTCCTTTCCACGGGCTTCGACATTTGGAGTTTTGTGGATATCCAAAAACTGGGGTTTTGGATATTTTTTACCCCCGAAGGTACCGGCGCTGCACATGCACATAGTGGAGCGACGGGTCATGAGGGTTCAGTAAAACGTCGTTGGATAGTGATGAAGATTTATTATACGAGAGCAGTGCGGTTAAAATCCTCTTTACCCACCTGAACCCTCGAGGTAAAGAAATCGGGGAAGAAGTCGCTCCCCGCTCCACTGTGTTTTAGCGCATCTACCTAATGTACTATTTTCAACCCTCTCAGCTATGCTCTCGGCTACCCTCTACCCTCGCCACTCCACTATGTTTTCACCCTGGATTCCTAAACTCGACTTTTGGATTCCATGAAGAGATATTGGATTCTTCCTTACCTATACTAATTAGATACATAATTATATATTTATATTCTACAACATCATTTAATAACCCTTTTCATTTGAAGTAACCGTTTCAACGATCAAAGAGCCATAGAGAAAAAAATTACGGAAAATATTGCCGGTTTTTATTATCGATCGCGACCACAATAATTCATATCTGTTATTCGACGCAAGATTTAACTCACTTTTAGCAAATCATATTATGGATATTTCTTGTTAGTATAATATAGTGAGAAGACAAGATGTTTCTGTAAAATTCACCTACCAGGATGAGAGCATATAAGCAAACAGTAGTACTTCACTTACATTCATTTCTCTGCATTCTCAAACTGGCTTACTATCAATAAATACCTATCACCTTAGCTGGAAACGCTTTCGGATTGTATTACATCATTTATGATACTACAGCCAACAGTTGCTGAGGTTTATAGTAGTTTGCACGCTTTGAGGCATGTTTCTACTCCTAGATTTCTACGTTTTTCAACTTCGGAGCGAATCCTGTGAGTAATTTTCAATTGATAATGATCACAAGAATTGTAGAGAATTCAAATCTGAACCATTTGAGACCAACTGAGTTTCTCTAAACCCAATAGTAGCCGACAGACAGACGATAAATTAGGCGCATTAGGGCGATTAGCACTCCCACCCCTCCCCACCTTATCAGCTCTCCCCGACGACGGTCTAGTCCACTTTCCTTCCTTCAAGAACCTCGCAAAAACGAATCAGAAGAGAAACTTCGGTGCGCTATTTTTGCATCCTCTCAGATGCTGGACTATTACGTACGAGTATACCTCAGAGAGAATGGAAAGAAATTCATTCTATACTCACTGGTATAACTCATACTTTTATGCAAGAGGGATACAGAGAACTTCATGTACCCAAAATGCACATAAATATATTTATTACAAGAAATACGAAAGCAACATCAGTGACGTAGGTAACCACTCATACGCAGTACTATCTGCTCAGGCGGCGGGAGGTTTCCAGCCTCCTCATTGGTGGGTGTTCGTGTGATTGGAAAGAGACCATCCATGGCCCTCACATTATGCTTAAGGATATTTCGTAAAATAATTATCAATGAAAGTGCTGTTATGTCAGTAGTATAGATCTTGCTGCTTCTAGATCAGGGTCAGAAAGGTCAATAGAAATGGCGAAATTAAAAAATATGAGATGCTGAGACGGGGTTTGAACTGTGGACGTTCGGAATGCGAAACCGACGCCTTAGCTCGCTTAGCTATCTCAACCAGATGGTATATATGTGTCGATAAAACTGATTGATACATCTCCGTATTTTTTCGCGCCCGAGCGTGGGGCGTATAATAATCTAATTAAAAACGAAATAGCATGGGACGATGAAACGTGTTTTGAAATGATTAGTGAGATTTTTCCTATTAGTTTTTTACATGTTTGTTTCATTTTTCTTTCTGCATATTGGTCGTAAGATATGCAGTTACGAAATGAGTGCAACGTCCATCTTATCGAATTCCCAAAATGTGGCGTGATCATTCGCTCATGAAACGCATCAAGGTAGGGATGTTTGTATCTATAAAAGGAATAGCGCGTCTAAGATAAGTTTCACTGGTCATAAAGCTAGCACCGCTCAACTACGTAAGCTCAAGCCTACCTTCTCAACCTACATACCTACCAGCTACCTACCCTAAACTCAAGGTAAGCCTTTATTTAATTATTATGGCAGTAGTAAACTTTGATAAATTGTATATCTGCATAAAATCAAATTTTCTAAAAATTAATAACTTGATTTATTGTAAATCATGTAGTGAGGAATTCCACTTCTCTCAACGTCTTGGCAGAACATATGTCAAACATGAATTGCTTCCAAGATTTTCAGAGGACTTGGAGCTCACATTAAAAACATGTGATGAGTGTAGCAATGATGTTTTTGTATGTCAATTTGCTTCACGATGTGATTCATGTATGCATGAATTGTTAGATCAAGCGAATGAAGCAGAAAAAAAGAGTTATGCAATAGAAGGTGACGATGAAATATTTAAATTAGACCCATTGCATTACAGTTGAATGTATATGCATTGAATATATTAAATGTACATTTCTGTAGTATTTATATATACATGTACATTAAGATAAAGGATAAATCATTCGCTTGATCTAACAATTCATGCATACATGAATCACATCGTATAGAGATCTGGTATGGTTCAGTAATGTAGCACATCAAGGATACTCTAAATTCAGACCATACAATACAGCAGGATATAAATATAGAAATTTGTTGAAGGCATTACTCGGACCCCCTCCAAAGGGGAAAGGGTTTGTCAAAGCAGTAAACGCCTACCCAAGATATGTTTATTTTGATGATCCGAATGAGATAGTTGATCGACTACGTTTGCTGTTTGCTTCTAAACAGGCAGGGAACACTGTGCATGATCCAGAAATAAATTCCATATTGGAAGAGTTAAAAGAATTAAATATTATTATATAGCCCTCATTATCATGTCAGCCATCAGCAGATTCGGATCACACCCTACCACCCCTTCTCCACGATCGACAGGCACTGATAATTATTTGAGTGAAACGGTAAAGGAAATAATTAATAACGAGCTGGATGCAGCATTAGAGAAGTTATTAATTGAAAAAAATATAGTAACAGCTAAACCTCAAGTAGTTGATTTTGGTAGAAAACGTCTGATTAATCTTAAGCCAGGGATTAATGAGTCGGATGCGGTAACAATAGGCTACCTTCCCTTTACAAAAAATGAAAAATCTAGAATTTTACATTTTGGATCATACCGCCTGCTAACTACGGGAGATCCTACTACACCTCAAGATTTTATTACAATGGAATATGCAAATAAGCACTATGAACTACGAAAGAAGCCCTGAATGTCAGTGAAAAGGGAGGGGAGGTTCATTTATAAAGAGCTGACAATGTGTGCAAACCAGTAGTAATCATCATGGAGTCGTTGATGCTCACAAGCTCATTCTTGATTGAGAAGACAAAAAGTCTTCAGTTATTGATTGGTCTTTCCGACATAACAACAACTGTGATTGTGATTCGAAAATCGCGTGAAACTCCGTTTTACATATCATCTCACGATTGGGAGCTGTTCAGTAGCATACTGCAACAAGTGGATCGTAAGCAAGACTCAACATTCTTTCAAGGAACTCACATGTCTGCAAGTAGTACACCGCAACAGCATCTAATATTGAGTTATTACGCAAGCTGGCTAGATAAATTGTTACACGTTGAGCCATATAACATCACATTGAGTGCGAAGGCCGCATCAAATTTGATAAATTTAATCCCCACCATCGACTCTGTTTTGGACAAGATGAAAGATTTCACGGCTGTTAGTGGGAGTAATGGCTTGGTTAGCCATTCCCCACCACCACTACTCACATATAACGGCGGCTTTTATGAGGAGTCGACATCTTAGAATTACGCCAGTTAACGAGCAAGCATGGAAGACAACACACATCCGATTGAAGCTCTCATTGATGGGTTTAGCCATCTGGGGACAGGTGCACCGGTTGACCTTGTGCTTCAACAAGCTGGAACCGCATGTAGTAAAAACATTACCATTGCTTTAAGCAATCTCACTATGGTAGTACAAACCTCGTTTGCACTCACAATATTTTTCACAACCTTCCTGTTGATGATGCATTTCATAGCTGGAATATTTTTTTTTGAAAAAAAATATGGTGAATTTCACAGAAGAAGCTGGAGAGTTAGTCCTACCACCTGCGAAGAATAGCGACACTGGCCTTCTGAAACTGATGACTCTACCTGCATACCATGAATTTAATCGCTACGTGCAGGTGAATGCATTAATTGAGAGAATCTACACGATGGAAAGTGATAATGTGGGAGCTTACTATGTCGAAACACCTCATGGGAGACATTTTAATACATGCACTTGGGCTCAGTGTCGAAGTGGTGAAGCCTGTGATGTTGTGGACACCTGCGTGTGTATGCATATTTATTATGCAACAGAACAATGTATTGAATTATTGCATGCTATGGGACTGAATAACATTGATGTCTGATTGTTTGCTTATACCAAGAGGATAGTATATAAATTGTGTGAGACTTGAACTTTGGTTCAGTTGTTAACCGACACTTGACCTATCAACATGTGCTGCAATCCTCAGTCCTATTCTGCTGAACAAGCAACGCAGACGGAATCTGGTGCAGCCGCTCAAGGAGTGAATACCTACGATGGACGATTGAAGACCTTCAAAAAATGGCCGAAAGTTATCCGACACCTTGTGTCTGAGCTCTGCAGTGCTGGCTTCTACTATTTGGAAATCGGAGATGAAGTGCAATGTTACGAGTGTGGTGGAAGAATCATAGATTGGAAGTTACAAGACTGTCCTTGGGAGGAGCATGCGAGATTTTATCCAAATTGTGTACATATTATTAATGTAAAAGGATCTTCCTTCATTAAAAATGCAATGGAAATAAATGAATGGATCTGATAAAATCAATACTATCGAATGTTGTTTTTCTCCTTATTTATTCCTTTTCCCTTATGATATTTGAGATGAAAAAGAAAGAGAACAGAGATAACTAAGTAATATGTGTTCATATTATTATTATTATTATTATTATTATTATTATTATTATTATTCATAGGTACCCAACAATTGGATTTCCTTGTTGGAATTATACCCGTTTTTTTCATTTTCACATTAGGTACAATACTCTGTTCACAATCACTCTTCAGATCATGAATTATGACGTCCATTTTGTTCGTATTTTAGGGGTTCATATTGAGTAAACGCTTCTGAAGCTTGGAAACCAATATCCTATCCTAGTTAGCTATTGTCTCCTTTTTTCTTCAAGTTATGGGGTTAATTACCTACCTTTCCACGACAGTTATAATAAATATTACAAATCAATTTTGTATCAATTTGGTAAGACGCTCGAAACAATGTCGTGGCGAGTGATAATATATGATGATATACCTATATTACGTAATAGTTTAGGGATCAACCAATAAGATAACCTCTCAATAATATTACTCCCTCGCCATTCCTGAATATGAAACAAGAAATGCGAGCGGCTTCCGACTGCAGTTAATTGACTCATTCTGATAATATTAGATTATGACATACGCCCCACGCTCGGGCGCGAAAAAATACGGGGATGTATCAATCAGTTTTATCGATTCATATACCATCTGGTTGAGATAGCTAAGCGAGCTAAAACGTCGGTTCGCATTCCGAACGTCCACAGTTCAAACCCCGTCTCAGCCTCGCCATTTCTGGTGAAGTTTCTGACCCTGTTCTAGAAGCAGCAAGATCTATACTACTTATGTCAAGGTGAAAATTAGCTGGAATAGTATATAAATCAGAGTTTACTTATCCAGTCAGTTAGTCAAAGGCTTTGGAAAAATCTACCACCAAAGCTGCGGCATAAATAATTATCGTAACAGTGAAAGGTGGAAGTTAACCTAACGTCGAAACAGATCGATCTGTCGGCCCAAAGTCCAAATCGTAATTTCCTAAATCAAGACAGCATTTCAACTATTTTCTTCGATCACATGAGCCCTTTCTAGTTCACATAGTAGTACTCCACAGATATGTAGCACTAATCTATCAAGTCACAGATAATTATATTGCACCAAATAGTAAGTCACTAAATATCTCCCAAAATGATGGTCCTCTTACAAAAGATGCCAAGCCACAAAATGAATGATATCATCCAAGCTAATACTTGGATCGTCGTCTCCTACAACAGTTTTTGACTACGTGTGGGATTAAGCGCTTATTTAAGTCTTCGGACTTCAAGAAGTGTCTCACTCCCACACGCAGTCAATAATATCCGACTATTGGCATCGCCTAAATTGGATGATATCAAGTATGGCACATGTTGTTCGTGGAGCATCTTTTTTTTCGGGGGGGGGGGGGGGGGGGGATCACACAATTTGGTGGTATAGAAAAAATGGGTTGTGATTCACTTGGTAAATGATATTGATATTTCATATCCCCCCCCAAGGTATGGGCGGCAACTCCAAAACTCCTAAAGGCACTTCGTCAAGTCAAATGTAGCCTTCGTACCGAATTTCAACAAAATTAGCCAAGGAGAACTAGTAGAAGTGGGTGGGTAAAAAATCAGGTGAGACGAGAGAAAAAAACCTAATAAAGTTCGTAAACATGCATTTTGACGCCTCGTTGCATGTTAACGTTACATATTTGGCATCAGGCGACTCAGGGGGGGTGCCCCTCCCAGGATATGAAAAGAAAATTAAGTTCGAGCCGACTGTGTGAAATAGGGAGGGTGCAAACGTTGGGCCGAAGTTCTACTTTGTTAATTATCTTAGCGCGATCATTTATTTTAGTGGCGGTTTGGCGCTGCTAGTCTAGCGTCTCGCGAGATCCTGTTGAACTTGGAAAAACTCAGAAGGGAAAGTTTAGGCACTTGATGGTGACTCCTAATATAATTTGGACTGCCGCGCTCCTCCCACCCTACCACATTCGCAAAATGTTTCGTAACAGTTTCCCCCGTTTTTCTCTGCCACTTTTTCTCTCGGATAAAGACCTCTATAAAAAAGTAGTAAAGATTTGAATTTGAAATTCTGCGTTCTAGAACCTGTGAGAAAATAAAATGTCGGAAAAAGCAGCAATCAGCTATCGATCGACACCCCCCCCCCCCCCCCTCCAGTGAGGAGGGTTTCAATGGCGTAGACGTATCTGATTCTGTAAGATTGGTTATCATCAACGTCATCAGATACATCGCATTGCACCTTTTTAGTAACCTTTCCCCAATTCGGAAACCCAATGCATGATTAACCTCGCCGCAATGCTTTTCACTCACCCATGTTCTGTCAATTATCGCCTAATCAGATTAAATTGTCTGGAATGGGCAGACTAAAAATCTTAGTTCATTTTCTATGACTTATTGCATTTGAAATAAAGCGCATGCGCAGCACTTTTTTCCCTTTTCAAATCATCTACCTTGGCACACAGCATAGCACGGTTGATATTTTTATCGACTGCAGTCAGTCAAAATTAAATTAAGTTTAGTCAGCCTTTTTCAGCTTTCTAACTTCCGAACTCAGTTTGATTAAGAAATCGTGATAAATCACGTTCCTCCCCAGTGCCTTCTAATCAAGTTAATTCTTTTTCTTTCGATTCTTAGTTAATGAAGATTGCGAAAGCCTTGTGATCGCTTCAGTGAAGGAATAATTTGTGTCCTCAGTCATCAGAATTCCACTCGTATTCTGCTCTTCAGAGCTTAATGAACACATTTGGTTTTCGTGTTTCTGTCAATACTATCCCTTAAAACATGCACTTAACTTATTGTCATTTGATTATTAGCTGCTTCACGAGCGTAAACGTTGTAATAGTTGCATCACGTGTAACCCTGGCAGTTTTAGTAGGTTTCGTTTGATTTCGGATGGAATCTCAACGTGCCAGGGTTTTGATGTGCCATTCATTTGAGTCGAACGCTTTTGAGCATTTTTCTCCCAATAATGAACCTTTGTAATAGACCAAGGAACAAATTGTAACCCCGTCCCTCAAATTGGTTTACGTTTCAAGATATGTAGATTCCAAAATCAAATTAAAACAAATCTCTCCATCCAGTACGCCGCGCAATCCGAAGCTGTTTTCAGAAACTACTGGAACAAACTTTTTGAAATTCGGCTCAAAGATCATGCATCGGCCGAGGATGTGCCTGTAACTTCGGCACCACTTTTGATCTATCCTGTACGGACTGAAATATTAAAAATCGAGATAGAAAACCTTCAAGGTAGAGTAATTTTTAGGACGTCCCTCTGAAGCTAAGCTTCGACAATACAGGGACGACCTATGGGAATTGATCCAGGGGGGTTTCTCAAGCGTGAGAAAAAATAACCGCGTAGAAATCCGTTTCAGACTACGGCAATGTGAATTTTCTCCTTCAGACCAAACCTGATATTGACATTTTCACCACACTTATATCTACCATAAAACGGTGTATTTGTGAGTAATTATTTTGAGTTCACCTGTATTAATATAACTTTATTTCCTTTATTATTAAGGCCAAACTTATATTCATTTTTTAATTTTTTTATCGCATTAGATCAACTGTAACTGATTGCGTATTTTCCTTATGTAATTGGGTTCGCCCTTTTGATAAATAAATAAATTCTAAGACTGAATCCGTGAAAAAAAACCATGTGTGAGTGTGTGTGTGTGTGTGTAAATCAGTTGTAGTCATTCAGTCCCCTAGATTTAAGTACGTTTAAAAAGTATTTTAAAGCCAAGACATTCAATGGTGGGGAACTGGTTTCTATTAGTAGAAAATTGCTTGGACCATTGCGGGAGAAGACTTTTCAAAAATTGTGATTGAACAGCCTCGAGACTATCTCCATACCATATCCCCCCCTCAGCAGAATATAAGAGCACTGATTCTACTAATACTTTAAAGCGTACGTTTAGAATCCCAGGAGGTCGACGCTGCCCTGGCCACAATTATCAACCGATTTTCGAGATTCTTTCTTTTTTCGATCCCAGTTCTATTCTAGTTGTGCAACAAACCTCGAAAGTTTTGAATTTCATGATGGAAGAGGAGGAAGGGAGGGAATAAACCGAAAAACGCCGTTTTTCCAACAAATTTTGTCGACGCCACCCAGGCCACAATTCTCAACTGATTTTCTTGATTTTTATTTTTTTCCAACATAAGTTTGATATATTTTTGGGAAGTATATCAGGAGTTACAAATTTCATCAAGAGAGGGAGTTAATGGAGGTGGTACTACTGATAAATCATGATGTTTTAACTATTCTCGTCCGATTTTCGTGATTCTTCCTTTGTTTAATTACGAATTTGGTCTAGTTTTGGAGAATGTGTCAGGAGTTTTGAATTTCATGATGGAAGGGGTGCATGGAGGGGGTAATAGTGATAAATCGTGACATTTTTACTATGTTCATCTGATTTCCGTAACAGCATTGTCTCGTTTGTTCGATCCAGATTTCAGCTTATTTGCAATCTTGGAAGTTTCATATTTACTGTCGGTGAAGGGATTAAATTTGTGGGATGGGGGGGGGGGGGGTTTCCGAGAAATCATGATATTTTTGTTTCTTTATCCTATTTTAATTCGATCCAAAATTATGTAGAATCCATTCATAGGGACATCCGCGTCCCTGTAATGCACGCATTACTTACCAATATGTATTTGGTTAACATTGATAGATAGCATCCCAAAGATTCAAACGAAACCAACCGGGTGGCTCTACGTTAATCCCTTCTCTCTTTCTAAGGGCTAGAACTTTGAGAGGAAAGAAGATCAACACAATTGCAATCAGCACTAGTGGGAACAGAGTAAAAATTGCCTTATAAGATTTTATCAGCTTATTATAATTCCAATGAAATTCCGACTTCGTCGAAATCGAGTTTATTAGAACTCTTGTCAACTATAGATGGACTAGTGAAGCTGGTGAAGTGGAAAATCTTAAATAAAATTACAGTGCACGGAGGGGCACTGATCAACTGAGGGACCTCTGGCTATAATGGCGCGTGGGCGGAGGACTTCTTCAATAAAATTGCCTCGCCTGTCGGTTTCTGTGAAAAAGTATTACTACGAAAAACTTCCTTTTATAAGATATATCCGAGGCTCCCTACTCGTTGAGAGAGCTCAAAACAGCAATGACAAAGTGTAAAAATGGCTCCTCTGGAAAGGATTGGATATCATACCAGGTTATTAGAAAAATGCCTCCAGAAAATCTATACGCTCTACTACAACTTTTCTACGAATTTCGGATCAACTTCGGTCTGGAAAGTACTCCAGCAAGGAACTATAATTAGGCCACTTCTCCATTTAATTCATGTAACTTGGGTTGAAGAAATCCTACTTAAGGACGTAAAAATTTTACAATAGGCTGATGATGTCTGTTTATTGCAAGGACATTGATTACGAAATCTGTAAACAGCAACATACGCAGGCGGTGTCACTGATTTTCACCTTTTTCGGTCAGCTTTGTCTCTCACTGTCGACCTCTAACTTTGTGGTATGTGCATTCACCCGCAGACGAGCTTCGCCACATCGAGATAAAATACAACTAAGTATAGTTGAGATATAATACAAGAATTCCCATGCTCGGAAGTTAAGCTTCTGAGTATACACCTAACTAAAATTCTAGTTTGGAATCGTCATATTAACGAGACGGTAACTAAAGTAGAGACATATATTAAGAGTCTGAGGTCATTCATGTCGACAAGCTGGGGAGCAGACCTCAAATCTGCACTGCTTTTCTACGATGTCACCATAAGAAGCATTCTCGGCTACGGTTAGATTTTTAGGGAGCAGCTTCCGATACATCCCTCCAGAAACTTGACAGACTCCAATACCGTACGCTACGAATATGTTTAGGTGCTCCACATTCCCCACCAATGAAGGCCTTCTTAGCTTAGACGGGGGAACTCCCTCTCAAGCTAAAACGAGAAATGATCTCCACTCGTTACTTAACATCTCTTTACAGATGTAATGGTCAAATATTCAAGACCCCAGAACTAGCTATCGTAAAACTTGTATCGAGATGCCGGCAAAAAAGTGCTCCCCAAGAATATGCCAAAGCTACACATATGGTCATAACAACTGCAATGGATATCAAAAACGGAGGTTCCTCCTCGGTACTCTATTCCATACGCAGCACTTCAGGGAGTCCTGAGCATTACTAAACTTCCAGAAATTGCTTATGATCCAAATATTGCAATCTCCAACTAGCTACACGACTACATTTTAAACAGATGGCCAAATTCCACAACTATATATAAAGATGGAAAAGTCCCAGATGGGCGAGTAGGATGTGCAATATACGATGGCACAAACTCTCAGGTGAGAAGCCTCTGCCTTTGGAATCACGCCTAGATATACTCTGCACAAGCATATGCTCCAGGCAGCTTCTGTGCCAACAATATTATCTTAACGGACTCCAAAAGTGTGCTTATGAAACTGAAAATTGCATCCCCAATGTCCAATCTAACTTTCCTTGAGTTCTCAGAGGTGCTGCAAACCTGATCGACACACATATACCTGTCCACTTAATCTCGATCAGAGGGCATCGCGGAATAATGGGTAACTAGTTAGTAGACGAAAAGGCACGACTACCTACTCACATCCCCCAAAGACATTTCGCATCTCCTTGCTTCCCCCTCACCAACCTTCGCCATTGTTTTCGAAACAAACTCATAGAAAAATGGAAACAATTTCATTCAAAGTATCATGCTGGCCTCCGTTACATATCATCATTTCTTCTCCCTCTAAACACCACTGGTTCCCAGACTATCCTGCTGATATGCCGATTCGTCTCACAAAGACCATGAACAGACTTCAAACAGGCCACGCACTAACCAGGAGCTACCTTTTTAACCGAGTTCGGACACATGCAGGTGGATGAGAGGGCGAAATCGGATGGGGGGGGGTGGGGATCATCGTCTCTAAGGCTAGGCGGGGGGCCACAAAACGGGTGCTTCAAAAGGCAGAACGGGTGACATTCACTTCCTGTTGCCCCAGCTCTGCTATAGGTTTCTGTTGTTGGATGTCGAACGTAGAATCCGTAACCTTGGCGAGATAGATCACGTCTTTTGACATCCAGGAGGCCATGGACGTCTGTATATTATGAGGCATGGCTATTGGCTATAACTCAGAAAGTTTTATTAAATCAGATGTCAAAAGGTCTCCTATTTCATGAATCATTTTTCTTAGGAGATGAGACAGACGGTGATCCTCCAGTAGCGCAGTTTCTACATTTTAAGTGAGTCAGGAGTAATGAGAAGGTTCATATATTTTGACTAACCTTTCTTGTAGCGCGATGCAGGGGTCCACAAGGTTGGCTGAGGCAATGCCGCACATGTGCATTAGGGGAAGAAAACTTGGCTCTGAGAAAGGCAGCGTCTAGCTGCGAAAACCACAAACGTAGGTCGTCAGTAGAAAAGTGGCAAAGTGAAGGGGATAACAATGGACGCGGCTTTTACGTGGTCAGAGGGCGAAGGGATTCCTGTTAAAAGGCGGTGGAGACGAAGGTCCAGGTTCGGGAGATGTAGGTACCTCTTCGTCTGTCGAGTCGACTTTGGGCATCGGCAAAACAGGCTAAATATCTGATGGCATCATATTTGATGGGATCGGAGGCGTCGTAAAACTGATTGTCGTCTTCCATGGTGCCAGTAGGGTTGTAGAACAGGGAATGTCAGTGGTCACCAATGTCTTAGTTTGAAGTTACGTGAGTCTAGATGAATGAACATGCGAACTTTGAATTTGCACTTGTGTTGAACTTGCCTTATAAAACTCTATCTATGTACTCTGGATTTATGGAAGGAAATGGTATTTAGCCTTACTCCTGCATGCGAGACTCTGTGGAGCGAAAATTAGGAATTCATCCTGGGGCTTTTGCCCCATCGGATAAGATGGACTTGGTGTTAGAAACACTTGAGCAGTACTGGCCCACTTATCTCGCCCCATCAGTCGGAGACTGGGTAGGAAACCCAAACGTACGATGCTTGCGTCCAGAAATGGAGTGATATGGTGAGACGCTGGTAGTTTATCAATTCAAGTCCAAAATCCAAGTGAATACGTAGCGTGAATCTAGGAGCTGGCTCTTTTGTAGCCGACTCTACAACGGAGAGGCTATCCCCTCCCGAAATGGCGTGATCTCAACAGTGGTCACCTGCTGTGCTTCGGAATTCGCAACTCCTAGGTCGGTGTTTACTGGTAAAAATGACATATATTACAAGTCTGGCACGATATATAGTATGTTGGGTGTCATACTAAAGGACTGGATGGTAGGGCTCATACCTAATCTCTCCACTAAACTATTTGGTTTAATAACGATTATTTTTATTGACTTACAGAGTTACTTGACAAAAGTATTTCATTGAAAGGTGTTCCTGTTCCATATTTCCACAGCTTTATAATTTTCCAACTGACTACATCATCCCATCTCAGTTGATAGACGATGCAAAATTTAGTTGAAAGATTTACATGTCTTCCTTCCCCGCTCAATGCTCATCTGTAGTCTCTCCCTTGCCATGTATAGCTATAGCTCCTTCATCAAAGGACCTTCCTCGCATACAAATCGGTATGTAAACCTGGAGAGCACAGTAAAGGTTCGGGTTAAGTGGTACTTATATCACTGAGAGAGCCAATTTCGCCCACAGCCGGTCTATCAGAACTATGAGCCGTTCCCTTACATCGCTCGATAATAAGGAAGGCGTAACTGCCTTGGCGGTTTCCTTATTGAATTGAAGGTAGTAACCATGATACGCATATACCAGTTCCATTGTGGAGTGGAGGGGGGAGGGGTTGATATCAGTGACTTTTTTATTCCTTTAGTTCGCAGATAAAAGAGTGCTATTGAATTCGACCATTGGATTGGTAGTTATTGGTATATACAGATAAGTACCAACCTCCATAAGTACCAGAACTCTACAGGAATTTGTGATGCTTCTTCTAGCAGTTACTATTTTATGGTTGGTCAGGAGCAGTAAAGTAAGACACACACAAGAGCTACACTTTTTAATATTACTTTATTAGGAAGCGCTCTTTAATATTACTTTATTTTACTTTACAAGTGATGCGTCCTTCAAGCCACCCTGTTCCACCAAGTAGTTTCAACCAACGCGACGGTCCCCATCTAATGGGCAAGAATTATAACCCATTTCCCTAAACGGGAATGGAAAAAGTGAAAAAAGACAATTTTTGTTGAACTCCCTCAACAAAACATTCAGTCTAAGTGTGTGTGCGTGTGCGTGAAGGTTTCTGCTATAGATTTGAGCGGTTAAGATTCTAGGGCATAGGTATTTCTCATATTTCTGGGGAGGGGGGGATGCTGCAAATTATTACACAACGGTTTATTTGCTAGCCCTTCTGCAATGGCCAATGATATGTATCGAAACGTGAACATAAGTTCAACCTTGACCCTCTTATTTTATGTCTCAATAAAGTTTATAATATACAGGCTGTCCCGACTTAAGTTCATAAAACTCTGAGGGTCAATTCTAGAGCTTATTTCTGATCCAAAGTTTCTCCTAGAATTTTTTTATCGCTTAGTTATTGAGTAATTTAACTATTAGGTTTTATTGTGTTTTGTACCTCACGACATAAAAACGGCTGTAACAACCCTTAGAGTCACTTTAAACTCAAACAAAATCTAAGACATCGTTGGAAAGAACGTTAAATTTCCTATCTACCTAACACCAAACCAATATTTAATTAACTGTCTTTATACGTAAAAAAAGAGGCTGAAAACATCTCAGAATTTGACTTTTTTCCATTTCTCGATTTGCTTCCAATACAGACTATTTTGGAAAAGCCTATTTACAGACTATTTTGGATGGGGAATACTTCCTGAGAATCTCAGCTTTTCAATGGTGTAGTCAATTTTACTTTTACTTTGATAATTAGAGGAGAAAATTATGCTTTAATATTGAAAAACATGGGTTTTTCAATTAAATGGAGGGTTTTTGTGAAAAGTTACCGTTTATGAAAGTACGAGTTTGGGGCCGGTCTCTATGTATTTTTTCACGCCTAGTCGAATGGTAGCACTTGCAGATCTCCCCAGCTTAGTTATAACCGATTTTTACGTTTCAACTCACGAATTTTTAGTTTATTTGTTATAGGTACTCAATTTTATGTGTTTTTAGGGGTGAAACTAGTTAACTAAAGTGTAAAACTCAATTATAACGGCGTTAGGAAGATCTGCAAGTGTTACCATTCGATTCATCATGAAAAAATACGTAGAAATCGACACCAAACTCGTGTCGATTAGGGTCATTTTTCACGAAAACCCTCGATTTCATTGGAAAACCCCATGTTTTTCAACATTAAAGCGTAATTTTCTCCCCTAATTAGCAAAGTAAAAGTAAAATTGA
The DNA here is from genome assembly GCA_030762985.1 of Adelphocoris suturalis. NCBI lineage: Eukaryota > Metazoa > Arthropoda > Insecta > Hemiptera > Miridae > Adelphocoris > Adelphocoris suturalis. The sequence goes on from CM061045.1 coordinate 59,021,138, forward strand.
CTATACCGTTGGAAAGCTGAGATTCTGAAAAAGATTTTGTCATGTAGCGCTTTTCCAGAATAGTCTGTATTAGGAGCAAAACGACAAATGCAAAAAAGTAAAATTCTGAGAAGCTTTCAAAATTTGCTTTTCTTTATCTGTTTTTACGTATAAAGACGGCTCAAAAAATATTGGTTTGTATCCGGTTGTTAGGAAATGTAATGTTCTTTCCAACGATGTCCTATTTTTTTAGTTTAAAGTGACTCTAAGGGGAGTTACGGTCGTTTTAATGTCATAAGGAACAAAACACGAAAAGAATCTAAAAAAATTAAATCACTCAAAAACTAAGCGTTAAAAAAAACAGATCTCCATGAGGAACTTTTAATCAGAAATAAGCTCAAGAATCGACCCTCGGTGTTTGATCCGAGTCGATCGACCCTGTATAGTCCCTTTTGGAGCGTTAACTACTGGTCGTACAATGCGTTGGATGATCGATCATATTCGATTCATTGGACTAATTTTTATTTATATCAAACAAACTACCTTTAATTTTGAAAGTTTTCGAGATTCCGATTTTTATATACCTATTTCAACTCTTCAATTTCATCCTCTGAAATGATCGAAAATTACACCAATGGTTCAGGACCAACAAGGGCCCCTTTTTTAACTTTTGACCCAACTTCGGCTCAACCTACTTTCGGAGTAAAGCTCCGGACGTCCGGCGCACGTTGGCTCAGATTACAAAACTAGCAGAAAAAAAATGCATACTGCACCTTTTTTTTTTTTTTTTTTTTTTTTTTTTTTGTGCACATTATATTTTTTGTATCGCTGAATTCAACGGTAAAAACTGATTTTTAGACTGTGTGTGTGTGTGTGTGTGTGTGTGTGTGTGTGTGTGTGCGCGCGCGCGCGCGCGAGAGCGCGCATATTTGTGTCTCATACGGTTGCCAGGTGTCCGGTTTTTCTCAAAGCTGTCCGGGCCAAAAATGTCCGGTTTTCGTTTCCAAACAACGCGTTTTCAATTATGGTAAATTTCGACAACTGTTAGGTATAGTAAATAACTAGCTGCCCTCTTTAAATATAAGATCGTTCCTTTGATTGCATCCTTCAATATTTGAGGGACATTATTTTATTTTATTTTGCCAATAAGTTTTCGTTTGTACTGGATGCCCAACCTCATTACGTACCATCTATATTGCATCCATACTTTACTTTTTGTATGTCTTGTTCCAAATAATATACTGAAATGTTTTTGCACACAAAACGTCCATAATGTGAACCATATATGAACTCAGTCCACCGACGTACTGCCGTGACAACTTAGCCAACTAAATTTAACTCAACTAACTGAATTTTTATTGTAAGTCAATTCTTTCTCTGAATACACTGTATTTTTATGTTTCATGGAGACTTTCTTTTCTTTTTTTGCTATTTGTGTTATTTAAGTGGGTTTGCCCGTGTATAAATAGATAAAATAAATCCAGGCTGTGTTACCTTTAGGCGATCTTAACGTCCAAAATCATGAACATTTTGTAATTTTATCACATTCTTTCATTGTAAGACACTCTGGATTTCTTCTTTAAGCCGTAAGTTGAGGTTTTAGAACGGTTTTAGTTGACGACGGTGAATAATTGTTAAATAGGATTTGTAATTTATATGGATATAGGTGAAATGATGTCGAAGGAAAAAAACGCTGCAAATTATTTCACAAAGGTTTATTATTAAGTCAATTGAGTATGACCATAGTGTTAGTTGGCTTGCGTACGTCATAAGGCCCGTCCAGACTCCTCGGCGTGTCCTATTTCAAATTGCCACAACCTATATATCTATAATTATATGCGTATGTTTATATTTCTCGATTTGAGCTCCTATCTATTCAAATTCATTAATCATTGCCTTAATAATATCATTATCTAAGTACGTACGAAAAGTCGAGAGGATTTGTTATTAAATATGCGCTGGCAAAGCATTGGTATTAACACACAAATATGACCTAGAAAAAAACGTATATTCATGCCTCGAAGGAACATGAAATTCGAAAGCAATACAAGTTTAGGAAGTTTTCCACGCCACCCCGGAGGTACTTCCTAGGTCTCGCTACCTCACAACTGGAGGTTCACCGCCCTATTACGCTTACACTATCATATCACTCATATTTTTCCATCAACATTCATTTGAAAGTTGTGTATTTTGAGATGAGTGAATTTTGTCCTAACACGAGAATAATAATTAATTGGTCGTGCAGTTGTGGTCGTGCATGATCTGGTCCTAAAGTGTTCTGTTGCGAAGTCCTACTGCCCATTGTTATCCTAACCGTGGAATATTAGCTTGCGCAGTTGTGGTTGAGCAGGTTGGAGTCTTAACACGTCAGTCTCACACTCAAACCTCGAAAAATACACTTTTTCTCCCGTTTTTGGCCCATAGCATCTATGCGAGTAAAGCGATCGGGATGGTTAAACGTTAGGACCAACTAGACCCCAAATGGAGTCTATGTGCGAAAGAACGGGGTTTTTAAGTCAATTCTTAGACCTTTTATAGCCCGGACGGCGGACGGCGAACGGCGAACGGCGGACGGACATTTCAAATTTGGATTCTACGCACCTTGAAACGTAAAGTGACAAAGTTTGAGGGGGGGGGGGGGGGGGGGGGGGGTTGTAAAAAATTGCTTTTTATTGGAAATAATAAACCAAAACAAGCATAAATGTTCACCTCATGTTCTTCTTGTCTTCTCTTCACCTAAATAGAAATAATCAGCTCTACGCCTTTGGGGTTCCCAAACGATAGATTGCATTAAATTATTATATACACTACTATTATCGTCATAGGGATGTATAAGTAAGTTCCTGAATATTAGAGATTATTGACGCACAAAATAAAGTAATTCAATCATCTCATGTGTAAAAAAAAATTGCTTAAATAAAGAGAAAAAAAATTGTCCTCATATGTCCCGTTATTAACAGGGGTTTTATATGGAACATGCATACCTAGCTTTGTCTACAAGCTTAGAGATTAACTACCTACCTATCTATGTTTGTTTTCTCATTGTGTCCGGTTTTTTATCCCATACCACCTGGCAACCATGGTGTCTCATTCCAGAAGATAAATCGGATTGAGATGAAAATTGAGGATTGAGATGAAAATCCCGTTCTTGCGCCAAAAAATCAAGCTTTCCGAATGAAAGTAGGTATGAGTTCGCTGGCAAGCACTTTTTTAACACATTAAATTGGTTACATTTCAATAAATGTGCTCACAAAATCACTAAAAATTGCTAAAAACTGACAAAAATGTTGAACTTAGATTTTTAAGCAGAATTTCATTCAAAACAAAATGGTCAACGATTAGCTAGGACATTAAAAAAGTTTTGCACAAAATTATGCTGAATAACGTACTTAAATTTCATTAATATTAGCTGGAAAATATATAAAATTTACAAAAAAAATCTAAAAATCCAGAATCTTTTTTGAATTGCCGAATTTTATTTAGTTTGAGTTGTCTGCCATAAAATTGGATTTGAACAATTTCTTTGTTCTCGAATTGCTCAAATTTCGATACACTTTAACATGTAATGATACGATAGGTGATTTGAGAAAATTCGCTCATACGATCATGCTACATGACAGGAACTTCTTTTACGTATCTTACATAGATCAAGAGACGCAGGATGAAACCCAACAACCGCCCGTCTTCCGCTCAAGATTCAGGCTCTAAGCTACGTAACATGAACAACCTCTTCCCACGATTCACACTGCCCCATGGGATCGCCAAAATTGTTCAGAAATATGAATTTGGCGTCTACGCCTAAAACAAATGATGTGAAATTCGGAATTTTTCTTCTAAAATAGGATTCCTAACATAAAATTATGGAACACTACAAATTTTCAAGCAAAAATCAGTTTTTGGCTGGGCTGGACTTTGCGCAACCAACCGTAACCAGAAAAGTTCAATCTAGTGATGTTCAAAAACCATCATAGAGTAGATCCCTGAAAGAATTATATATACATATGAATCAAATTCTAGGATTTGTTTCAGAATACCTCAAAACGGATTTCGATTAGGAACATTTTCAATTTTTATTTTAAATTGATTTCAAATGTTTATTTTTCGAACAATTGAAATAGCTTCATTTTTAATAAAATTTGCCAATAGTCACTTTGAGTGCAAAGAAACTGTAGCCTACCAGTTTTATGATAAAAAAAAACCACCCGTTTCAAGTAATATTCCGCGATTCAAAAAAGATATTGAATTTTTAGCGTTTATGTCAAGAGTTTTTATCGATTTTTTTAAAATCAAATCTGAATAAAATTCAAGCACATTTTTCAGCATAATTTTGTGCATACATTTTTTAATGTTCTAATATTCATTGTTAACAAAGTAATTTGGACAAAAAGTCTGCAAAAAAAAATATAAATTTAACGATTTTTAGCCAGATTTAGTGCTTTTCGGGCACATATTTCGAAATGTAAGCAATTTAATGTATGTGCTAGTATGTTGTACGTGCTCAAAAAGCGATGGCTAACATAAATTTTATGTGTATATAATGTATATAGGTATACATAGGTATATATATATATATATATATATATATATATATATATATATATATATATATATATATATATATATATATATATATGTACAAAATTTATGAGGAGAAAGAGAGAGAGATATTTTCGTTTTACAATGTCTCAAAATGAATTTCAGTGAAGAAAATTTTTGATAATTTTGATTTTAAAATTTTTGGGGCTGTTTCAGTAGCAGCTGTATTTTCTGCAATTCTTTAATTACGAAAATTCGCTTCTAAAGCCATGCAACGCAGCAGGTTTTCCTTTTGATGCGTTTCCTGCTTTCCAAAGGTCACATCATGTCAGTGTCTAGTGACGCTGGTCAACGCCAACCCAGCCTGGTTAACGTTCCCGACCCACCTCCTGTGATGACATCATTATTCCGCACTCTCTACGAGCTGTAAAATCAGGGTGGTAACGGGCTCTTCCAACTGACGGCCTTATTCGTGTTAGCGGGGGGGTCTTCATTTACATACTCCTGTTTAACGTCGGCCCCTTACAAGAGCTCAAACCCCGCATAAATGTCCTTACCTGGCCCTCTCTCCTGTTACACCAAACAATGTTGGAATTAATATGAAATCTCAATAATGAAACTTATTCCTCATCCGGAATAGTGGTCGCCACATTGTCCGTAGGATGAGCTCATCGAATGAACTCCTCAACCCATCGTCGTGATAATGGCAACTCTGTAGGGAACCTGAGGGTATTTTCCGCTTAAACCTATCATGACCCATAATAGTAGAGATTAATAGCCACAACATATACCTAATAACGAAGGGTAAATACTATGAATTTAATAAACTAAATGGTAATCTGGTAAACGGTGGGATTTGGATGTATCCCTGCAAGGGTTGCGTGCAATGGGATATACATTTCATTCATCCAGCTTCCTTTTTATTTAGGAATCGATTGTTGACCATTTCCAGCCAAATCGAAAAGCTCCGCATCCTAAATCAGGAGTAAACATCAAACAAAAACACGCATGTTTAATTAAAAATCACAAAAGCAGCTAAGAACACATCTCCAGGAACATCAGAAAAAGCCGACACCCACAACAAACAGATTTATCGAGATGAAGTTGCTAGTTGGTTCGAAAAAACACCTGTATCTGACCACGCTGAAACTAAGTCGGGTATTTAATATAATCTTGCAGATGAATCAGAACGATTTGTACGAATTATCATCATGTTCATAACTTTAGTAGCCACTACGCATTCGCAAACTTTCCCGCGACCTAATGGCACAATGTTGGCGACACCTGTATAATTTATTTTATTTTATTCATTTTTATTTATTTATTTGATTTTTTTTTCCGAAGTATTTGATCGATGTACGTATACTTTTATTCGTGTTTGTTAATAGTTAATGCATTAAGATTATATTTCCATTTTGATAATCAATTTACGAACGAGGAAGCGAATGTGCCTTACTCGCTTGGAAGATAGACGTTTTTGATTACATCAAAGATTTTAACAATGGTTTCCTTGTATTCAGCTGATACCAACCTATTTTTTATGCGCACCTTAGTCTTTCATGCATTAATTCAGATTGGCCGCGTTTTTCAAGCGTCTCTATGTTAGCGAATTTTCTTAGAAAATATTAGCGAATTTTCTTAGAAAATAAAGCTATTGCAATGGCTCCAAAATTTTTAAAATAAAAATTTTCAAAACTTTTCTTCATCGAAATCTGTTTTGAGGCATTCTGAAATGATTCCTGGATTTTAACGCTTTTTTATATGTATATCTAATATATAAAATTCTCGTGTCACAGTTTTTGTTGCCATACTCCTCCGAAACGGCTTGACCGATTTTGATGAAATTTTCTGTGCTTATCCGGTATCTATGAGAATCGGCCAACATCTATTTTTCTTCCCCCTAAATGTTAGGGGTAGTCCACCCCTAAATTTTTATTTTTTTATTTTTTAGACAAAATTTTTAATTTATATTTTAATTAAAGTCTGCCAAGTTGGGTGGGCAGTATAACTTCCTCAAGCGAGCGAAGCGAGCAGCATCCCTCACAGAAGTTAAACCTACCCTTAGAGATCTACCGTTTGCGAGCGAAGCGAGCAACATCCCCTACATGTTTCAATTGTAATACATTCCATGTATACAGCCACACTTTGCGAGCGAAGCGAGCAATTTAATGGGGGGTCCGGGGGGCTTGCCCCCCGGCTGGACGTGGAGGCGAGCGGAGCGAGCCGGAGCGGCTAGTCTAATATATAAAATTCTCGTGTCACAGTTTTCGTTGCCATACTCCTCCGAAACGGCTTGACCGATTTTGATGAAATTTTTTGTGCTTATCCGGTATCTATGAGAATCGGCCATCATCTATTTTTCATCCCCCTAAATGTTAGGGGTAGTCCACCCCTAATTTTTTTTTTTATTTTTTAGACAAAATTTTTAAGCCACACCTTGCGAGCGAAGCGAGCAACATTTCCTACATGCCACACTTTGCGAGCGAAGCGAGCAATATTCCTTACACGTCACACGTTGCGAGCGAAGCGAGCAATTGAATGGGGGGTCCGGGGGGCTTGCCCCCCGGCTGGACGTGGAGGCGAGCGTAGCGAGCCGGAGCGGCTAGTATATATATATATATATATATATATATATATATATATATTGTATGTGTCATTCCAGACGATAACTCTCGATAGAATTGAGATAAAAACTTCGTTCTTGCGCCAAAAAATCAAGCATTTCAAAAGAAAGGATGAGTTCGTTGGACAACATTTTTTGAGCACATTAAATTGGTCAAATTTCAAAAAATGTACTCAAAAAATTTCTAAAAATGGCTTAAAATCGTTCAATTTATATTTTTTGGTAGAATATTGCTCAAATAAAGTTTATTAACTATAAAATAGAACATCCAAAAATGTATGTACACAATTATGCTGAAAAATGTACTTAAAATTCATCAAAATTTGCTAAAAAATCGATATAAACTGCAAAAAAGCTAAAAATTCAGAACCTCTATTTGAATAGCAGGTTATTATTTAGAATACGTTTTTTGCCATAAAATTAATTGTTAACGATTTCCCTGCTCTCAAAAAGCTCAAATTTCAAAACAATCCAACATTATACAATACGATAATTTACGAAAATTCGCTCATACGATCATGCTGCATGAATGGAACTTTTTTTTATTCGTTTTACGAGCATACACTTTTAATTATTATCATGGTAGGGGAATCACATCCGGTTTATGGGAAATAGGAGAGTAATAGTATGGCCACAAATCATCATAATCGATCGCCTTAATTAAGTTGTTGAATGCAAATACGACGAGAAGATAATGGACTCTGTCGGCATAGCGTTCAATTATCACAGAGACATGAGGTGGCCATAATGATTCTGATGAGTTGATCGACCGCTTCGTTTCAATCGCTCCGATCCTCCTCCCTCTGCGTGCTTGAGGAACCAATTATCAAATAACAGAGTCTCCAGTCATAATTGCCTTCTAATCATGTTGAAACTAATCAACACTAAACATAATATCTTGACTGATTGTCGGGCCGAAATCACGAATTGAAATTGAAGCATTGGACTTCCCACGTTTGGTTCCTATCGTCCTTTATTCGGCCAAATGACAATGGTAGTCCAGCCTAGAGGGATATTTACTGCAACATTCTCATTACTCCATCCCGTCTCTCCTTCTATAACTTTTATCATAATTAAATGACAAATAGTTGATGCAAATGAGCTCAATAGTGGTTATTAGAAGTTTAGATGGGCGATTCTGCCATTATCTTTGTAAGAATTTCGCGTTTCAAAACCAACCAACTGAAATATAACGTTTTGAACTTTTTCTTTTTTTTTTCGTGAATACCTTCTTGGTATCCAACTGCCGAAAATCTTTCCATGGATGTACGTGGTTGACGAAGTACAGTATGATCTTCAAAATCACTAGGGTGGCGGACTAATGAAACGAGTGAGGGAGTAACAGAACAAACGAGGGACTAACTAAATCATGTTTAATCTAAAAACCCACAAAAACTATCCTTTTAATAAATGTAAAATCACAAACGTAACCACATTCAACAAACATATATCAGTCCAACAGCCTCTTCAGCAGTTTTTATCGTTTAGGTACTATTTATATTCTGGTATCATTCGATTCAGAAAAATTAGGTGAATTTCATTTGGCTCTAAAATTCGACCTCCTTTGTTTCCATCTAGTACCAAATGGCTCAACATTGAAGAACGTGGAACATGCTTTTATCTCTGGTGTCGGTTGGGTAGACTCCATATCAAATTTCAACATCCTAGGTTGATGAGAAGAGAATTGAGCTTACTCAGCGGATCAGGATGGAGTCCGTAATTTCATTCGACTTTTGTTGTCCTAGAGAGGCTCCCTGTCAAAATTAAATTTCCTAGGGTGAACAGGAAAGAATTTAGATCACTCAGCTGATCAAGAAGGAGCCTATCATTTCAATCGTATTTGAATGTCCCTAAGAATCACCTTATAATAAAATTTCAACTTCTTAACGTGAAGAGGAGAGAAGTTAGTTCTCTCAGCTGATGTCCCAGAGAGGCTGCCAAATGCTTTTATTTTCGGAAAGGTTTTGACAGTGACTCGTCTTTTCGCTAATTCCGTGAAGGAATAGGTCCCGGTGAAAGCGTGTTCCACGCTAAAATCACAATTTCGTGAAGTTTTTATTTTTGAAAAGAAAAAAAAGTCTGTCAAGTTGGGTGGGACACATAGCTTCCTCGTTTCCATATCATGAATGTATAGACCATTGACAAATTTTAAATAACCTTCAAAACTTCCAAAGCCGAAAAGATTAGTAAATAAAGATGTAGCGTGAAAGGTCAAAATCGGTCACTTTTAAGAAAAGAGGAAATGATGCTTGAAGTACCTTACGTTTGCGCATGCGCAGAATGAATTAATGATTTGGGAAAAATGAAAAATGAGGCCATCTATAGTCGCCGATAAATGACATTACCGAAGAACCAATAGTAGCGTGTGCACTTGCGCATTGATGAATTCCTGGTAACGTCGATTTGGTCGTACATAATTGGTCTTTTCAACTAATTCCATACGCCCATGATACTATAAGTGAGGAAGCTATACTGCCCACCCAACTTGGCTGACATTTTTTCGAACTTTTCTATCTCGAATCGCCAGTACCAGTCAATACAACATTAGTCAAATTACGTTCAAGTTCGATATCTCATAAATAACTAAAATTTATTGGTCGCGGAATGTTTTATTTTGAAATTGGTGGATGGAAAGTAGAGCTCTATTACTAAATAGGCTTACTGCAATCTCTATCACTAATGCGCTTCAGCACTGTTAACTGGATTAAAAATCCAAAGCAGGAGTGGTCTGCGATTGTAGGAATATTTTGAACATCTATTGTACACCTCTTGGATCTGGACTGTAAGATATTGTGGAAATGACCAGGCTACGACCCCACAGCACGTGAATTTTGATTGACGCTAATAAACCATTAACTATTCACTGTGTTTGCAGTGTTTGACTACAAACATCCCAGATGAGAAAAGCGTGTGATTACGAGCTGATTGGAATTCGGTTGTGTTGAAGCTTTAGAGACATATTCCAGCATAATCATTATTTCATAACACAATGCCACAGGCAATGGCCAACATTCCCATTACCGAATTGTAGACTGAAACATTTATCCAAGTTCCGAACTTCCATGGCTCTGTTTGAACCTAAAGCATTTTGTGGTTTGGTGGATAACACCAAATTTGACTGATTCTAGATCGTCTGAATTAATTAGGATATAGAGAAGTTCATTTGGCCAAATTTATATATTTAAAATTTCCAGTCATGCAGCTTGATCGTATGTGCGAATTTTAGTAAATTATCGTAGGTACTTATATTATGTTAAATTACTTTGAAAATTGAGGACTCAGAGTGAAAATAAGTTGTTAACTACCAATTTTATGGCGAAAAAATCGTTCTAAATAATAACCTTCTATTTAAAAAGGGATTTTAGATTTTTAACTTTTTTGCTGTTTACATCGATTTTTTTTTTTTTTTTGCAAATTTTAATGAAATTCAAGAACATTTTTCAGTACAATTTTGTACTTAACTTTTTTAATGCTCTATAGTTAATGAACTTTATTTGTGCAATATTCTTCTAAGAAAATATAAATTTAACAATTATTAGCCATTTTTTTGCTATTTTTAGTGATTTTTTCAGCACTTTTTTTTGGAATTCGACCAATTTAATGTGCTCACAAAATGCTACCAACAAACTCGTTTTTTTTTTTTTTTTTTTTTTTTTTTTTTTTTAATCTGCCTGTTTTTTCCAAAGATTTCAACATTTGGCGCTGTGCACACGAGCGCAAACGTGCGCAATTGACTTCAGCTTCGTTATTTCAAATGGGATCCCCCATTTTTATTGCAGATTTGAGTTTTAAGTTAAATTTCATAAAGAAATGACCCAGCCACTCGATTTTTAAAGTGCGCGCAAACGGGCGCTCTTCCGCTCCAAAAGTGCAATAAATGTAAAATACAAGTATTTGAAATACTCAATTGTCACATGTAATACATGATTTTGGAGTATTTTTTCGTACTAAACCTCGTAATTATGTTAATTCATTATTATTTGCACCACCGACTTGGAAAAACACCGAAAAATTGATCAGAATCGCACTTTTCTTACACATTTCCACAAAGCACAAAGCGGACTAATATGAAGGTTTTTCGGTGTTTTCCCAAGTTGGTGTTCAAAATATCAATAAATAAACATCATCACGAGGTTCAGTACGAAATAATACTCCAAAATCATGTACTACATGTGGCAATGGAGAATCTTTAAAACTCAGTATTTCACATTTTTTGCACTTTTAGAGCGGAATTGCGCCCGTTCGCGAGCACTTAAAAAATCAAGTGATGGACCATTTCTTCATGAAATTTTACGTAGAATTCAAATCTGCAATAAAGAATGGGGGTTACCATTCAAAATTACGAAGTTGATGTCAATTGCGCACGTGCGCAATTGCAGTGGTCATGTTTGAGATCCTTGGAAAAAAACATGCAGATTCAAAAAAAAAAATTTCCACCCCGGAAATTACGGATTTAGAGGGGGGGGGGGGGGTCTTTGTCTGGTGGAACAACCTCTATATGCATATGAAAAAGTAGTTTTTTGAGGGTTGAGATAGTTTCATAGAAGGCTTCTCAAATTTTTAAAAATGTTTTAATGCTGAGCGCTTTCGCCATTATCGGCCTCGTCAGAGCTTATATTTAGTGGTTCGGTACTTCTTTTTTTTTCTGTTTCGGGGCCTCCTCAACATCCCAGAAGGTAGGTACCTTTGAGATTGGAATGCTTCGTCGTATTTATTAATATGAAACTGTGAAAATCTGGTGGTTTTATCACTCATTTTCAGGTGACTGTGTCCTTATACGTATAAGGGTGTCAATTTTGTCAATTTGAATTTAAATTGAGAAAGAGAAAGCAGGATGGAAATTTCACTATTAACAACACACTATTAACCAATGTGTGCGGAAGCGCTCAGCATTAAAACATTTTTAAAAATTTGAGAAGCCTTCTATGAAACTATCTCAACCCTCAAAAAACTACTACCGTCAACGGAAAAGGCAACACCCCCAGAAAAACATATGAAAAAGCGTTAAACTATAGGATTCGTTTAAGAATGTCTCAAAATGAATTTCGAAAACATTGATTTTAAAATTTTTGGAGCCACTGCAATAGCTTCATTTCCTATATACGAAAATTTGCTAAAAGAAGTAATATTCCATGTTAAAATCAGAGTTGAGCGTAATCTTTACGTATTACGATTACAATCATTGGGTTTTAGAGTTGTGATTACTATTACGATTATAATCACAGAACCTGGAGATATGATTACGATTACACTTATGATTACGATTATGATTACATTCGTAATCACAGTTTTTCTTGCGATCACGACTGTAATCACAAGTTTTTTAGTGCGATTTTGGCCGTAACAACCAATGTTTCCTATAAATAAGCCTTTAACCACAGATTTTTTCCTGTAATTACAGCCATAATCTTTTTTTTTTTTTATTACAGTCGTAATTTTAATTTTTTCTGTGATTACTGCCGTAGTCTTAGTTTTTTCGCGTGAATACAATTGTTATTTGATCACGATTGTATTCACAGGAAAACTTAGATTACAGCAATAATCACAGAAAAACCAAGATTACGGCCAACGGTCACTATTAAATTTAAAGCACAGAGCAATAAAACTCAGTGATACAGAATTCCATAAAGAAAAACCCGAGTGTCATACAAGATATTTTGTTAAAACACAATTTTTCCAAAATCCAAAATCCTTGACAAATACAAACCCCCCCTCAAATGAACCTTCTAGAAACCTACAGTTAGACAACCAGGTTACCTCAGAACCTCCAACACCCCCTTGTAACTTCAGAAGTATTACCTACTTCAAAGAACTGTCAGAGCAGCTTAAAACATCCATTTCAAACGAAACAAATTGCAAAATAGCCTTCTATACAAAAACAAAATCGAAAATACCTATAATGAATAAAAGCAACTTAGTATACTCTACACAATGTAAAGCATCAGTAGAACAGTATTTATCCAATCGTCTGTCACAACATAGGTCTGAAGTAAATCTCCACAATAATAGATACGCACTAGCCGAACATTCCCTCTCCAATAATCATAAATTCGACTTCGAAAACACTACAATTGAAGACATAGAACTAAATTTAGCAAAAAGAAAAATAAAGGAAATGGCATACGTAGTGAAGACCCTCAATACCTGCAGCTAAAATGAGTCAATTGTACACAAACGTAATATTGACCTCCACCAGCAAACACCACCATCAAGAAACAACAGTAGCCATACTTCTCAAACACAACAACTCCATGCACTATAAATAACAACCCGAATTGAAGGACATTACTCCATAAATCAAACAACAACACTCACTACACACGCGCGCGCACACACACACACACCCACACACACAATAAGCAAACCACCCCACACCTAGTCACAACCACAGAAACATAGTGAACTGTTTAAATAATCTCCCACTATACTATAATACCAGCTGCCAATAATTTAAAACAAATGATTAGCTTACAAGAGTTACCTACATTTCAAAGCAGATAACAGTGGCAATGATCAAGTGTTTGCCTCAGCATGAATGAAGGTAAGTGACTTGAACAAACAAACCCCCTTCTAAGGTATGTAAATCCAGTAAAATACCTATCCAATGAATGTATCCTATTAGTTAAAATTTTATGACTGACACAATTATTCTTTGTTGATATAGCCCTGATGAAGATTTATAAATCGAATATATGGTATGATGAAATCTGATATTACTGACTGAACCTCAAGATCAAACCCAAACATCAAATCAATCTATATATATACAACAGTCGAAAACACCCAACCAATATATAAATGAAAAAGTACAAACTTCAGGAATCGTTTCAGAATGCCTCAAAACAGATTTCCTTGAAGGAATTTTTCAAAAATTTAGATTTTAAAAATGTTGGAGCCATTGCAATAGCTCCATTTTCTTCGAAAATTCGCAAATCTTGTTTGACCGATTTCTCCGCTATACAGAAGGATGAAATACTGAATCAAAATCTTGTAGGAACCTAATTGAAATTTATCTTTATGATGACTCGAGACAATTATTATCGCCAGTTCATCAATGTCATTTGTCCATGGTAAATCATAATAAAATCCTCTATCTTGTGAGAATACATGACTCCACTTCGGCAAATTCAGAAACATTGATTCAAGTTAAGTGTTCTCGACTCCGTTTACATCAATGTTAGTTTCTGCAGGTAGCCTGTGATTTAACATACATTTAGAATGCGAGAGAGGTACGGTGGTAGAGCTCTAGGAGTTGATGAAAAACTATTATGAATTACACACTTTTAAACATCTAAGCCTTGTAGTTCTTGAACATCATACTTCATAAAATAAATTTATTAAGAAAGGATAACCGCTTCAAACATTAACGAAATGAAGAAAATTCAAATAATCCTACTCACGTATCCTAATTGTTTCTCTAACATGTTACATGTCATGTAAAGATAAATACGAGTTGTTGCTGTTTAAAGTAGTTACGTTTTCGAATCGCATTACAAATTTTTGCTATGAAGATGGTGGTTACAAGTTCTTAGTACATATAATTAACCTAGTAGGTGCAAGCTGACGTGCCTCGTCCAAAATCTATTGTTGTTCACAGTTTTGAATTTGAGTTAATAATAGTAATGCCTAAGTTTTGAACAATAGATATTTTGTTAAAGTTGTTATAGACTTTTCAAACAAACGTTTTGGGATACTCCTAAAATGTATCTTATCCGTATACGTTTCAAGTTGTACTAGCTTTGATGGTGAAGATGCAAATAGACTTGAAACTAAGCTTGGAAATTGCAGAACTTCAAGTCCTTATTACTCGTGAACTGTCTCACTAGGCATCACTGTATTATCGGAAGGGCAACCGCGTGACTCTTGTAATGACCCTCGAACCTGTTTATCTCGGAGATCATCTCAAGTGCAGCCTCTCGAATTCGCTTAGGTGGAGCGCTGAATATTCCGACGAGATGAAAAGGGGGCGTTTAAGCTTCTTCAGCGGAAATAACAGCCTGAGGAGAGACGGTGTAGCTGGTGGTTTAGACCCCTTCTCAGCCGGGGGCGAATGTTTACCCTCGTAGATCTGCTTTGAGAGCCCTTGGGGGGTTGGAAGGCACTCCCTTAAGGAGACGAAGCGCCTATGTTCGACTATCCTGATAATGTAGGGCGCCCCAAGAGCTAGCTCAACTGAGATCCATCCAGGAATTAAAACGGACGGCGCGGCATTGACAAGTTATTTCCGAGTGCGTTGTGCATCAATATCTCTCTCCTTGGTTCGCACGAACTATGTTGGTTTAATGAGCCTAAAAAAAAATAATAAAAAAAATGTAGATACTTTTTGAATGGGAGACTATAGTAATCATAAAATGTTTTGGGTTACCCAAAACATTTAACATTTAACTCAGTGGTCGAGAAAACCCAGTCTGACTATATTTATCTATATCAGTAATTCCGAAAGCATGTTTGCCGGCTCATTGATAATAATCATGCTATAATCGATCATTTTCCGTTTATGTCGAGTTTAGAGATGATTGATACTTGCCATTATCAAAATATTCTATTTCTGCGTTCTCGTAGAGACTGGAATCGTGCATATTTTAAAATGTGTCTTTCATTTAGTATATGATTTTCTTTTGAATTTTTTCAGCGTTTCCGACTTATTTCAGCAGAAACTTTCTACATAGTATGGAGAAAGCTCTCGACCTAACAGCACAGCATATATAATATCCAACTCTGTCCGAATTTCTAATAAGTTTGAGCTACTTGTGAACAAAAACTGAACTGAATACTACTCCATGCCTTGAGAATGGTAATAAACTTTACCGAAAAGTTGGCAAAACAAAATCTTATCGCTGATCTTCAAGAAAACCACCTCTATTACACATATACCAGACAAAGTCACATTTTATATATATATATATATATGGAAAACTTGAAAAAAAAAAAAAATATAAATTTCTGAGCTAAAGGGAGTGGCAAACTGTAACATCAAGGTCATGGCCGATACCGTTCTTTGACGAAGGGATTTGGTGCGGGAAAAGAGACACGGAGTTACTCGAGTTACTATTGTTCCGTTACCTTATTTTTCTTACAATGAAAACCTCTGTTGAAGACAGGAGAAAAAGATTATTATAATTAGCTATTATATTAAATTTTCATTATAATATCTTTATGTTGATAGGTGGTTTGATAAGCTGATACGCGGGAATAGGAATACGTAACAGTTAAAATGTATCATATTTCTTCTCTACTTATTTTATAAAGACGTCTACCAAGTAGAGTGGGCACACAGATTCCCAATTTGTTGTAACATGGGTAAAAAGATATGTCCGTACTAAAGATCCTACGATAAAATTTGCATTGAGCTTTATAAGTTCTAACCAGCTAAATTCCTGACGATATCATCTAATTTAACTGAAAAGTACCGGCATTAATATCTGACATTGAATTCTACGGTTGTACGTGCGCATATACCTACATAAATTCGTTCCAGGTGATAAAATTGAGATTAAAAAAAACCCTTTCCTTTGTCAAAAATGAACATTCAAAAAGAAAGGATGAGTTTTTGAGACAGCATTTTTTGAGAACAATAGGTTGGTTAAATATCAAAAAATGTCCTTCGACAAAAATCGCTAAAAATGAAGAAAAACGGCATAAAAAGTACTCAAATGGCCATAAAGCGCTGTTTAAAAACAATTAACATAAATATAATGCATGAAGTTGCAAAAATTCTCTCAAATGGTCATCCTGCGCGACAAATTTATTATGATCTTACCGAATTGCTGCGTATGAACATTTCTGCAAAACAAACGTTTTTTAAGAATTCTGAGGTAAAATTTTCTAAAAATGTGCAATTTTGGTTTGCGTTTGACAAATATCATCTCATTCAGAACGGCCAACATCTTCGAAATACAATCTCAAACTTTCTCCACCAATGAAAAACCAATTTCGACCACTGCAGGAGCACACACATGCAGAAAGGAACCACCTGATTGTGAGGAGTGGAGCACCTTCCATTCGCATCGCTCTCCAACTGATGGAGGCACGAATCCCAACGAACCCACTGGATAGTTTTCTACAGTCCTAACTCAGTAAAACAATGTTTTCTCAGGCGTTCGTTAGCTCCAGAGACTCGTGATGTTTAATTGCTTTTGGCGATGGGATAACAAACCGGCTTACTGCACTTCCAATCAACTCCATTTTCGCTCTAGTTGATGTGGACAAAGGTCCCCACCTAACCACGCTTTTTGTTTGAGCATCGAGGCAGTCTGTTGGAATGTAACACCTCTCTTCTACGACTATTGAGCTTAAAAACAAACATAACCATCCAAACTGCCCATTTCTAAGAATACTGTACTTTTCCGAGCGTTGATACAGTAGTCCACTTGCACTAGTGTTCTGTAAATGCACGTAAACGTAAATATAGTATACTAATATATATAAATGTGTGTGTGGGTGCATGCGTGAGAGAGAGAGAGAGAGTGAATGTGTGTGTGTGTATGTGAAAAAGCGTTAAACTCTTAGATTCGTTTCATAATGTCACAAAACGGATTTCTATAGAGAAATTTTCGGAAATTTTGATTTTAAAATTTTTGGAGTCATTGCAATAGCTTCATTTTTTGCGAATTTTAAACTAAAATGCTATTATGACTTTGAAAATGCTGATTATGCTGTCTCCGTAACTGCTGGACAGAACTTCATGGAGTGTGGCTCAAAAATCGGACATCAGCCGGGGATGTGCCTGTAACATCGGCATCACTTTCGATCAACCCTTAAGAGTACCTAGTAATTAAAAATTGAAATAATAAAAATCCGAAATCTCTCAAACGTTCGAAATAAAGGGGGGTTTTTAGTTTGATTTATGGACAAAGAGTTTCAATAAACTGAATAAAACCATCTGAGCTTTACGTTCATCCGTTCGTTTCCCACAATAAAGGGATTAGTTCGAGTCTACGCCCATGTATGTCAGATGCGAAATGATCCCTCAAGTCCTTAAAACCTTAAGTGTGTTCACCCTGTATATATATATATATATTTATACATGCCATTCCAGAAGATAACTGTTCTTAGGATTGAAATAAAAATCCCGTTCTTTCGCCAAAAAAATCAAGAATTCCAAAAGAAACGATGAGTTTGTTGCGCAACTTTTTTTAACATAATAAATTGATAACTGCTATTTTCAATCTCTAAAAGTTGGAAAAACAGCTAAAAATCGGTAAATTTATATTTCTGGTAGAATATAACTCAGAAAATTTTTATCGACGGTGAAGTAGAAGATTAAACATTTTATGCACAAAATTGAACTGAAAAATTTACCAATTCAACTAAAATAAAAATGTGGTAAAAAAAAAATCGGTAAATACGGCAAACAAAATCAAAATCACATAAAATTGTTTCTAAAACAAAATTTTATCTATAGCGTTTTTTTGCCATAAAATTTATGGTTTACAAAGTGCTCAAAAATCAAAAAAGTAAACATGAATATAATAAATAAGAAAATTCACCCATACGATCATGCTGCATGACTGGATCTTTCTTTCAACTCGGTTATTATGGATTCGGGGTGATCTATACTAAATTATACATTAGGTATAAGACTATCATAATTCCATATATTATAATCTGTAATGTTGTTATTTAGGTCATAGCAGTTACTTACCTAATTTAATATACCACGCTTAATCACGTGTGAATACATTTATTGCTATTATTATTAGGTGGGTAAGCGCTTAACACTTATTCCTGAGTCAAAGTGAAAACTTGGAAGCCTGTTAAGTGCCAATATTCTGAATGCTGACGTCTCTGCCCCGACAACCGCAGCGGACTCTTTTTCGTAATCAACTCTGACCTCTTAATGATCATAACGAAGGAAAAGAGGTTTCGAGGGAGGGGGCTTCATCCGGAAAGTTATTAAAACAGCTCTTTCCGCACTCTGCTGTCAGCTGTGTTGGTCGGGCTAGGGGAGGGGGGCTCGTCAGGTTTTAAAGACTTTGTAAGGCCCAAAACAACCGTCGTGGGGTATATACTACTTTTTTTACTTCTGAAGGCTTCTCAGCTTGTCAGGAGTTGCCTTGTACTGCCCGACGCCAGGGAAAGCGGTCTCGCCACTGCTCATCATCAAGGTTTCGACGGCGCATTGCATTGATGACTCTGCCTCTCCATGTTACTCGTGGACGACCTTTCTTCCTGCGCACCTTGGGCGACCAAATCAGAACTTTTTTGGTCCACTTTCTAAAGAACCCCTCCAAAAACATTTTTTACATACTTTCTATATTTTCTTCGATAAATACAATTTTATACTATTTTTTTTTTCCACAGAAAAATGGTAGATGATTGAATCCTGCATCGATTGAATATCATAAATTTCTGAATTGATTGATTCATACGAGAGTTATTGCATTTCAAAGTTTTTACTACACGAAAAATACCAGTCATTTGCGAAATAAAGGTAAAAGATTGGTGTTCTCATGACTTAATTTGATTTTAATGAACTTAATTCAAAATTGTTTGTTCACATTTGAATTTTAAAATGGCCACCAACTACCGTCAAGGTATTTGCTAATTACTGATTTGGCACTACAAGCGCACAACCCGTAATAAAATTTGCATTTTCAGTTCGTATTGCAACAATGAGTGTGTCCCACGAAAATAATTAATTTTACATTTGGCACCAAACGCACTCTCCTACAATGAGTGGTTTTCTTTCTATGATTTCTCAAGGATCTCTGCACTGGCGACTTCACGCTGGGCAGGCAGGAGGGGTGATTTACAAACCTCTTAGGATGGATAATCAATCATCTTCCATTTGAAAATAGTTAAACTACCTTTTTTGCACCCATGGGTAACGCTAATTATTTCGGGGAAGAAAATGAGGACTGAAAACTAGTGTTCACATATACACATAATACAGCAGTTTAAGTGACATAATTGTTGAAATGATTGTCATTCTGTCTAAACTTGTCTGAAATTGAAGAGAAAATGTACGTGACTATTTGATTTCAACCCATTCTCGAATAATAAGAACAGGGTCATTGAGAATAAGAAGAGGTTTTTTTGGTCCACCACCAAAAATTATTAAACTCCTCTCAAGAACTTCACTCAAGAAGAAAAACTTCGTCAC
This sequence comes from Adelphocoris suturalis, assembly GCA_030762985.1. NCBI lineage: Eukaryota > Metazoa > Arthropoda > Insecta > Hemiptera > Miridae > Adelphocoris > Adelphocoris suturalis. Next base: position 59,041,381 of record CM061045.1, read on the forward strand.
TGATAGACCGCTAGTTGATGAAGGATACAAAACCTTGTTTTGACTTGGTTGTGGTGGATTATATAGTGTAGTACTACTTTAATAACTTTGCCACCATCATCAGTTACTTCATATGATTTCCTTCTCAACTGCATTATACATGTTGAAACCAAACTTTTTTTCAACAATATTCATAACTTCCGTCGTGAACTCCTGTAACTTAGTTTGGGTTTTCTAATAAAACCAAACGTTGATTCGAGTCTGACCTAGATAACACCTCGACCGCTGGCGGTCGTCGCATGTTTATGAGCAGGGGTACAGGTATATAAGAGTGATGAGACTCAAGTCAACCATCTATTTGGTCCCAGCCCTCTGGCTGATCGTTCTATTTTATTCACATTCACACTACCATTATCAATTCACCTTTATTTCCTTCCTTGATTGAAGTGTAGTACGCAGGTGTTGTAAACTTCTGAACTACAAGTACTTCCATCCACATTAGACCTTTCGGTTATATTTAGTTGCTGAAGTCTGTGACTCCTAATCAGCAGGACGCATGTTGATAGTTGTCGCTGAACTCTGTCTTCTGCGTATTTTGTATTGAGAGTGAGCGGTGGTGCTTTCAGCCAATCTTACAGTTCTTTGCTATCTCGTTCTACGGTGATATTTGCCACTGGTCTGTTCCTTTCTGAACCCCCACCTTTATTTCTCTCAACTCTCTACTTACTACAAGTTACAAGTAGGATAGCAGTAGCTAGACAGTCAGTTTAAACGTGAACCTAAATTCAGTATCTCTCAAGATGAAATTCACGACAACTTCATTTTTGTGCTATTGTCCCGCTAAATTCACTCTCTACAATACCGAACATCTCCGGGGAAATCTTCTCCTGTTTCGATCAATATTAACCGTCTGTGTGCATCGTGGGTCTGATCAGCCCATTAAGATACAACGCATTCACGACATTGCACCTCTTTAATGGTGGGAAGAATCATGGATATAGTAGGGATGCCACATTTCCTCAGTGAAAACAAAATAACCCCTCCCCCCTCAAATTATACGTAACAGAAGATTACAAGAAACTCCCATTTCCAGGTAGTTACTAAACATGTTATCTATATGTATTGTTGAACATGTTATCTATATGTATTGTTGGGGTGCTGTATCCAAAAATGACAACCGTTTTTGTCGTTGGCATCAACATTTTCAAAATACCGCCAATTTTCTTCATTTTTCGAGATTTTGAGGATTGTATAATCCCTAAATTCCTGACAGTTTCCAATTGACCAAAACCACCGTCCCTCATAGTTGTTTCGCTGAAAAACACAAATCCAAAGTCGACTTTTGATCTTTTGATTAAATCATCTCCTTTTTGCCCTAAATCGAATTTAAACTTGCTTGAACTATAAACCGGAAACTGAAAAGAACCCCCCCCCCCCCTTAGAAGAGAAAATTAAAAAAGATCCCCACCTCCAAATTCAGATTCCAAGAGAGAAATACTGAAATACTTTTGGTATTGGTCAAGCCTGCCTCATATCATCATTTATTCACAACGTACTTAATAAATTAGTGTTCCTGCACACGCAGAACTGTTGTGTTCCCTAAACTCTTACTAGAGTAAGTAGCGTCGTCATTACTTATTCCCACGCCAGAAATCTGATTTGTCAAAGTTATGTAGGATGCCTGTAATAAGTGTTCTGTGTATTTTGACTGCTGCGACACGCAGAAACAGCTACCTACTTTACCCACTAAACTGCTTTGTTCCCTGAACTGTAATAGGTACCTATGTTGGGTACCAATCTGAAGGGTAGATAATTTGACAATGATATTATATTCATGTCAATATTCTTGTGGAAGTATAAACACTGCTGTAATTACGGCTAAAGTACATTTCTTTAAATTTCGTACGATAAGAAAATGGAAGAAATTTGTACATCACCGTGGCACATCCACCCTCCTGCAAATTTTGGTCAAAAATAAACTTTGAAAGCACTCTTCGAATGAAATGACTTGAGGGAATCGTACGCAGTCATCCGAGTGAAGGGGTAGAAATGAGGCATAACGGCTAGAAAGGGAAATTTCCCCTTTACAAACTAAAAATCACTTGCAGTAAAGTTGTGGAAACCTTTTCAATAGAGAAAACTCAGTTAATGGAGATTTTTTCCCCGTGCAAATAAGTGGTTGGACGATTAAACAGTTTTCGACGGTAAGATCATTTTCCGAGGCAATCAAGAACTGGGGATATTACAAATTAGGGAAAGAAGAAAAAATAGCTTGCGGATTAACTGTTAAAACTCAACTTTAATTATACATATTGATCCTAGGAAATGTTCAGCTGTTGAATTTCGTACCGAATGTATGAAAGATAAAATAGAAAAATGGCAATTCCCGCTATACCAGTGAGCCATGTATAATTAGAATTTGATGAGTTCTAAATATGTGTGTACGGTCAGTCTTCCTCGGTGTCCAAGGTTGAAATAATCCTAATCGTCCCATCTCAAAGTATCAAGAAGAGTGTGATCATATTCGTAGATAATAATTCGTTACTGAAAATGATTATAACTGATATATTTAAAATAGTCCACATCGGACTAACTGATCATGGCGCCATGTAGCATTGGAGTGGCTGGAGTAACAACATACTGTTGGTAGTTGCTGTCCACATTATAAATGACTAGATTGGTACCTACATCATCTAACAAAGTTCTTAACCTTGCGAGAACCTCCTCCACCACCTCCTCCTCCTCCATCACCTTTCTGATTCCTGAGTTAATTCCTGTCACTAATGCTCGGACTTTAGTTTAAGTTCAACATGGACTAAAGGTATCGCAAGATTATTGTTTCCAGATCGCTATGAATTATACTTCAAAATGTTATTTACCTACTTGATAATAAATCATTTTATTTCCATCAATGGAAAGATCACGAAGAGAGCTTTTCAAGAAGGTGAAATATGTGTATTGGATTTATTGATTGTGATCAAAACTGTAGTGTACAGAAAGGAGAAAGACGTCATTGGGGAACTACCTCACACATTGGTGGTCTCATTCAATTCATAGAAATAATGTATACCAAAATCAGCCAAACTCAGCGTACTGTAATTGCATGCCAAACTCGCTTTGCGATTCACATTCAGTTTTGACTATTTCTTTCCCTTCCAAAACTTGAACCGTTCTCACCAAGTTGATCTAAGTTATACCGAAATTGACCGAATATTTCAACCCTTAAATGTCACTCCTTGGGGTCGATTACAAGTAATCCCAAGATTAAAGGCACATCCCCGGCCAAATTTCATGAACTTCGGTCCAGTAGTTTCGTAGAATTTCTTCGGACGGCGAACGGTGGATTAATTTTTGTACATCTATTTTCTCATGGCCTATTTGTCCGATGTTGCTCAAATATGGAAGTAGTGGGAAAATGACGATTTGATTACCTCCTAAAAGTTCCATCACGATCATAACATTAGTAACTGCTGCACGAACGGCAAATCCTTATAACTACATGCATCAGCTTAATGGAACCTTTCAGGATTATTTAAGGCATTTCAACGATCTATACGTTCATAGGGAGGTATGAGCCACACCCAACTTGGCAGACGTTTTATATCTTGAACGATCTTACGTGTCATACGTAGCAGCATAACTGATCACGCTCTCTTGACCATGTAGGGCTAAATGAAATCGTAAATGGTATCTTCGAATGGACTGACGGAAGGGAACTACACACAGCCACCCGATCACCGGATTACAAAAGGACCCCCCCTCCTCCTTCCTAACCAAACCAGTGGGTTGTTAGGCTACTTTATTGCGCTCAACCACTTCGGTGACTCTCGCCTGTTTGTGAGGACTCGGGGAGCGTGTCGATGTCGTGGCGACAGTTGATCGCCGCCTCAGCACGACCTTCGTGTGAAACGAACTTCAAGTTTCCAACAACAGGCCGCCAACTTCTGCCCTCGACATGCAATAAACTAAAACCTCATGATTTAAAAGCTGCGGTGCTCCCGCATTGTACATGCAGCAAATTCAACGGTTCTTTGGTTCTTCTCAATGCTTATCTCATATTTTTTTGAATTTCTATAAAAAATTAGTCAAACACTTTTGGTAGCCAATATCTTGAAACTTTTGTCCATTGAGATCCCCATCCAAGACATCAAGTCTTAAAAATCTTCATGTGGCAAAACTGAAGTATGGCCGATTCCGTGCAACATAAATTACTCAAATTGTTAAAAAACTTTACATGAATTAAATGCATAAAACTAAGAAAATTCTTTCACATGATGGTTCATATGGCTGCACGACGAAAACTTAACTAATTTTTTATGTTGCCTTCAATTTGAGCGAAGTTGAGCATTTCTTGTTTTATGTCTGACACTTGACGTGGTAGATTGCGTTCCCGATACCTCACGTGCATATATATACCGCACGTGCGGAAACGACAAGATTTGTGCGCATTGTATCTAATTATGTCAACACAGCTCAGCAGAGGGAAATCTGTATCGACGAGAGAACTATATGGGAAATCGGAATCACAGCGATCTAACTCTCGAGAACTGGTGAGCAATCAGAAGATGCGGAGGATCGGTTTGGATTATTTTCTTCCCGACCGTTCTGCACTAACCAAGACACTCTGGTATTCAATTTAGGGACAATTTCGGAAGGAATTTAGCGACCAAATATATTTGTTCACAATGTATGGAGTTTTCTGAAAGATGAATGTAACCAAGTTGTACCACACAAATCAAATCAGAATCATATGGTGCAGGAAAATTATTGTCAATACTATTTGCGAGTCAACTCAGAAGTAAAAAACAAAAAAGCTTGGCGAGATGCCTACCCACCCAAAGCACCCCGGTCGAGCCCGAACCCGACCCACCATAGCGGCCTCCTGACTTACCCTTTACTGAATAGCACCCTTAGGGCCATAGGCACAAAAATAGTAGAAACCTCAATCAACGGTTAAGCTGCAGTTTAAGCGGAAAATGTAGTTGAGCCTGCTGTACAAATCCAGTCAGACGTCAGTCTGAAGTTTGAACCTTGGAAAACGTCATGATGTAAGTAGGAAGGTACTTTTCGCTTTTTGATTCGTGGCTTTTGCAATATTTTATGTGCAGTAGTTAACAAGTAGCATGTGATGGAACCAAAAAAAATACATAATTAATAAATTTCAAGAATCATAAATTTCTCAACCTTTGTCATCCAGATAATAAGCGAAAAAAAATCGTTGGTGGTTTTTCATCAGTCCATTCACTTGTTCTCACGTTCACTCTGATTGTTGAATGAGATTCATTAATTCACTTCGTTCACACGTTTATTTTGGATGTTGAATAAGATTCATAAATTCATTCCTGTAAATGCATATATGAGTATATCGTTCATGCCTAAAACATAAATTCAGTGATTCTGCGGGTGATAGGGAACATGGAACTATACCTACCTATTGTTCCAAGGGTTTTTACTGCCTTTTTGTATTCTCCTTCTCAAATATCTAAACTCAAGAATTAAGATAAAAATGCTATTCCTTCACACAAAAATCAAGCATCCCAAAAGGAAGAAGGGGCTTGTTGGGCAGCCTTTGGGGCTGATTGATTGGGCCAATGGGGAATATTGGATTATCAAATCGTCATTTCCTAATTATCATTCAAATTTGAGTGATATCGGACAAATCGGGCGTAAGAAAATCATGCTTGGTAAAATTTACGTTTACGGATGTGCAGAATGAAGCATTGAGTCAAAAACGATGGAATTGATAGGGGACCGTCTTCCCCCTAGCCCGCACCTTCCCTGAAAATTCCATACAAATTGGATGAAAACTGTGGAAAATAAACTTGTTTCAAGGATTTGCGAACACACGACAGACACACACACACAGACACACATAGCAGACAGGTACGGAACCAAAGTTGTTCAGAATGGTCTAAAACATAAAATGCGAGTAGAAATTTTGATTTTCGAGACCAAAAATTGTTTTTCTCCCGAAAGTGAAAACAATGATTCCGAGTCTACTTATAGGTAGCGGAAGCAATTTATGCATACAATTATGTAACTCTTCGAACCCTTCAACTCTCCTGGAGGGCGAACGGTTGGTCGCACCGTACTCCGAATGGTCTCATTCGATTCATTGAACTAGGTCCTATTTAAATAAAACGAAAAAAATTTCAAAATTTCGATTTTTTAATATATTAAACCTCAACTTGTACCACCGTACGTGCCTATCCCGCCTTACATGGTATTGGCCAAATTTTTTAAACCTTAGCCCAGTAGTTTTGGAGAAGAGATTAGGGCGGCAGATCAGAGGGACCAATTTTCATGTTTTATTTATTTTACTTTTTTAATTTATTTTTCTAATTTGGATTTTATTTCGTTTTAATCGGATTTTTGAATCTACGCATCATAAAACGTAAGCTAACAAATTTTAGGGAGGTTAAAATTTTGTTTTTCTTGTTCGATTACATACAAAGGTTCATTATTGAAAATAATACCTAAACCAGAATATGCTCAAGATTGTGCAAAATATGTTATAAAATTGCACACAATTATTAACATTCCTGCCGGTTTTCGTCGCATACAGTTGGTTTATTTATTTATTTTTATTTTTTTTTTTTTTTTTTTTTCAATGATTTTTGTTTTCCGCAAAGTTCTTAAATTTCATACAATTTAGACAGTAGATTTCAGACAATTTAAGCACGGACTTTCCTTAGATCCTGGCAACTGTGATATAGTATTACGTTATGATAAAGGGTTTTGGCAGATTCCAATTTAAAGCAACAACCGCTTTATGCTATATCTTCCCTTTCCACTTGGGCTAGCCGTGTTTAGGTAGTTTCAATGAACCATCGAGTGAAAACCAGCTTTTCGCGCCTCACTAAACTGCAACTCATCAGTGATTGGCTTATCAAAATTATATAGACTAGTGAACTCAGTCCCTTTCCGACGACTGAGTAATAACCGTAGAGTCAGTCATGCTCACAGCAGCTATTTAGGTGCGACTAGGAACCTAAAGGTATATCTTAGTGTCGCCTACGTTATCTTCAATAGGACGAATTCTCCCTTAACTTGAGTTGATGATATCATCATTGAAGATCTCAAGACAATAAACCCAAGCTTATGTGGACTAATGATTTAGTAGAAACCTGCGCTAGTTACACAATTTGCTTTGCACCCATTTTAACTGGAGAGGTAAGTTTTCTGCCTGGAGTTCCAACAACGACAACCAATAGATCATCTTGTCAGTAATTTATTTGACCTCAGATATAGTTTAAACTTGCAGGTACCCTCGGTTGTGACAACACCTATTCACAATGCACATTCGAGTAGTTTTCCTAATCCGTAAGATGACTGAATATGTTATTGAAATTCATTGATAGAATAGAAAAGTGAAGATATAATTGTATAGCATGGTATAGATAGGATTTTACTTTTGCGAAAACTAGCATTGAGTACATTACCTAATCCGGTAACGATAGAGTTCATAGCGGACCATCTTGGCTCTAACCTTCCTTGGAAATTTGATCGAAATCAAATGAAAGTTTTAACAATTATGGTTGTTACAAGTATCCATTTACATTTGTGCAGGCGCAGAAGATAATATTGATCAAACAGCGACGTAATTCATAGGGGACCATGTAGGGCCAGACCCACACAATCCTTGAAAAACTGAAGCTGTTATGCTTGTTGGAAGGATTTACGTTTAATTGTGGCGTTTAATCGACAGCGATTAAATTTTCAGGGGGCCTTCTAAGGGCCGACTCGCACAATCCATAAGCATTTTCTCAAAATAGGATTAAAACTAGAAGTTGGGAATTTCAGCTCTGACTGTCCTTTGTCCCCCCGGACCTATGTACGGGCATAGAGGGTCTTAAATGCCTTATATGAATTCAATGCAATACAGATGTTGAAACCCCACTGAGCTCTCTATCAATGGTTGCCTTTTGCCTGCCTCTGAGATATGGGGTGCACTGCCATCCTCGGAAAATCAATGCAGAGACTGTGACTTGCACCTACAAGCACCTCTCTGTTGGTATATGTTCAATTGTTTATCATTCCTCCAGGAAACCGTCCAAAATCCCGGCAAAAAAAAGACTACACAAAACTCAAATGAAATTAGGAGATGTTTTTTCAGCTGATTGTATAGTCGTAGTGAGTAGTATTGTCAAGACACGGAGGTAAACATGATTAAACCAGTCTTGTTTCGACTCTTATTGTATATCGTGATACTGATTACTATAAGGGGTTTTCGATCTCAAAACTCACGAAGCTCAAAAATGCAATTAGGAATTTGTGTCCGAAAAGAAGAGTGGCAGTTTGGGCCAATGAGACTGTTTTACAGTCTCCGTTTTAGGAATGATTAAAACAAGGGCATAAACTATCATTTCTATGCTCCCACATTTTCTCTTCTTTCGCCGTAGCAGCCTAGTTTAAAAATCAGTGCCGTTTCTAGTGCCTGCTATAGAATGTGCATTGGAGCGATCTTGAGCAACGCCTATTATTACTTACCCTGTTAAGAATGCTTTTTCGGGAATTATAAGTTGGTACGTGCGTAACAAATGTCACATCTGCAAATATTGCAAAAAGGGTTGATAACACTGCAAAAAAAAAAAAAATCAAAGTCGTGCCCCCGCGAATCTGGTACTGGTCCTGGGCGTTTTCGAGGGTGCTGAATCCGAAGCCCGTTTTTTCACGTAGACGTCTAATTTTTGAGGTAAGGGACCTCAAAAAAAATTTGAAAAAATCCCTAAAATTCCAGGATAGCTTATGTTCAATTAAAAGGTGCTATTCTTGTTGGAAATTTAACGCTAAAGACGCCTATACACATGATGGGTCTGAAATGCCTCTTTAGTGTGCCTTTTGCCAAAAAACTGCCGAAAAAAACGTGGTTTTTCACCGATTTTTGACAATTTTTCTACAGTTTTTTTTAACTTTTTGTTCAAATTACACCGAAGAAAATTGCGCAATTACCTGGACCTATCTTACATCGAATGAGACCAACAGCAGCTCTGGAGGTTTGATAATTGATTTTTTGCGATTTTTCAACTACCGAAAAACGCATTTCCTGTCGGTTTTTTTGACAACTTATTTTTTCTCGGTATATTTCCAAAAAAACACGTTTTGTCGGTAGTTGAAAAATTGCAAAAAATCAATTATTACACCTCCTGCTGTTTGTCTCATTCGAAGCAGAAATAGTGCAAGTAATAGCACAACTTGCCGCTAGTGACCCTTCTGATTGAGATGCGGCTTAAAAATTAAAAAATAAAAAAATAAAAGTTTTAAAAACTGTCGAAAAATCGCAAAAATTTGTTTAAAAAACCACTTTTTTGGCAGTGTTTAGGCAAAAGGCACGTTAGGGAGGTATTTCAGACCATCATGTGTGGTACAGGCGTATTCAGCGTTAAATGTCCAACAAGAATAGCACCTTTTTTTTTTTTTTTTTTTTTTTTTTTTTTTTTTTAATGCAGGTGCCGTATCTTAAATATTATACGTCTACATGAAAGACGGGCTTCGGATTCAGCACACTCAAAAACAATCAGGTCCAGTACCAGAATGGCTCACATGAGTTGGGTTCCTCATCTGTATCAGATCCAACATCCGACGTTGTATGTGAGCAGCCAACACACCCTACCAAACGGTTGAAATCACGGTTACTTTACTAGACGGTACCTGTCAACGCCGGGGGCTCGTGGCCTATGACGTAGTTGGTCCCTTCACCATTGCGGGAGCCTCTCGAATTCGCACGGAATCAGTGCAAAACAAACGTTTCAAGTTACTATACTGATAATTTCATCAACTATTCTTCGAATGATTTTATCGAAAGCTATTTTCTGTTAGGATGACTATACCTAGTTTAAAATTTCGTTTTTTAGAAATTAGATGGAGAAAAAAACAGAAAGATCATCTTTTCCTCATTTATCTACGGAGAAAAGAACAGATATATGTTACTTTGATGCAAACGAGTTTGCAAGGTAGGTATCTAGGATAAAAATGAGAATATTCAAGAATAATGAATGAAATACAGTAGAGCCCCGATTATCCGCGGAATTGGGTGGCAAGGGCACCACGGATAGCGAAAATCACGGATAACTCAAATAAAGACTAAAAATGAGGCAAAAACGCGGAAAAAAAATGTTGTCAGCATAAAAACTATGTTTCATTGTACCAAAAACATGATTTGTAAAACTTTTAAAATATGTACAGGATAGTAGAAACCTTTTCTCTACATCTAAGTCACTTAAATAAAAAACAAAAAACAAGGCCAAGGTTCGTAATTAAATTTTTTTTCGTGGCACTCACGGATAATCGGGGGCTGTACTGCGGATCATCCGCTCGCGGATAATCGGGGCTCTACTGTAGAAATATTTAATTACAGATAGGTAAGTACATTAATTCTAGGCAAGTTACTTACTTTGATTATTTTCAAAAAATTAGAAGTAAAACATAACAATTCCTTGGTAAACTTAGATTGTAGGTACATAATAGGCAGGTAATAATAATAACAACTCAAAAATACAAATTTATCCAACTAGTTCCTTCATTTTCTTGCATTTTTTTCTGTCTTCACTGGCACTCCGTTTTCTTGATTTCAAAAGTTTTTCTTCCTTTCGTAACTTATTTATATTCTTCTTTCTGATAAATTTTCGAGTCCTAACAAAGCACAAAACTACGAAATCATCAATCTCGGGATTTTTATGTTTTACGACTTCAATTTGACGAGAACAAACTCCTACGTTCTGACAAATAAAATTCCCGTGAAATTTTTGAAATTCGTCTTCCATTTCCCGTACACAGTTCATGAATTCTCTCGAAGTATCAATAATTTGATTTTCAACAAGTTTTAAATTGGTCTCCGTTTCGTTACTCAGAACAGCCTGAATTTCCTTGCGAATGGATCGTTTTTCCGATCGATTTTTGCGATCATCGTTAGGTGATGCTGTCGATATGGTTTTTGCAGGTGTGGTACTGTGCCCGGTTTCAAATCAAATTTCGGAGGAAGTTTTTGTAACTCAGCTCTCAAATCATGCTTATAATCACTCAGATCAAAATGAGTAGAACAAACCCGGGCGTTTGCCAATCTTGAAAGAGCCTGCACCCTTACACGCCACAATCCACTTAGATCTCGTCTTCTTATCCTTCGGAAACCGGTGAAAATGGAGTCCAGGATTTTTCTCGCCGACTTTGTTCGAACAAGTCGCTATGGCACATCAAACCATTTTTTAAAACTTCACTCACCAACGAAATTAGAAACGTGAATGAGGGTATAAGCGCAATGCACAGGGCGAGTGAAAGGTGGCAGAGGGGACCAGTGACGCTGCGCTCCTTGGGTTTTCCCTAAGCGCCTTCAAATTGACAGGTACCGTCTAGTAAAGTAACCGTGGTTGAAAGGGTTTTTTTTTTCTTTGTTTCTTAAACGCCATACTGATGGACATCCTTGAAAAGTACTTCGTTTTCCCCTCGGTCATTTCCTCAATCTCCATGAAGATTGTCCTATAACTAAATATATGTTGGTAACACAAAATTATGTTAGTAATATTTACACCAAGTACGAACGAATTTCGCGTTGTCTTTGCGTTTTACACGATTTCGCCTTCCATCGCAGTACTTTAGTCTTTATGTCTTCCCGAACCATACCTTGTTTTCTCTCTCCATCAGTTGACCTTGTTCAGCGTTATTACAAACCTTACAAACATCAAAACAAACATACAGTCCCATGATCTGTTGCAGATTACTTCTCTCAAAACTAGAAAGTTATTCATATACCTAGTTTGTAAATAACAAAGCTTCGCCACCCTAAGACGCAAAGTAGAGCGGAATCCGAATCAGAATGGACAAAATTATTTGTTTTCCCTATCTTATTGGTGAAGTCACGCTGATTCCTAATATACCTCATGTTCCGATACCTAAAATAGTTCCATAATTTTTTAAACATATTTCCCAACTGTTCTCCGACAGTTTCAATAAATTCTTATCAATTTTTGTTCCTCATAAAAGTGATGGAGAATTGAATCCTGCGATGATTGACTACCAAAATCTTTTTAATTGATGGATTCATACGAGAATATTCGTATTTTAATGTTTTTAGTACTTGAAAAATACCAGTTATTCGCAAAATAAAGGTAAAAGATGGTATATTAAATTTGCTTTTAATTAACTCAATTCAGTCCGCAAGGTTAATTCCCGATTCAACCCCACAAGAACACTGCATGTATCACAATTTTTATTACTACAACCGTTTCGGGACGTAAGGGGATTCGATTGTAGTGTTATAACTTACTTTACTTGTTATTAAATGTACAGAATTAAAATTCAAGTTGCTTCATTTTTTACGAGAGACAAATTGTTGATTGAAAACCAACATACACCTAGTAAGTACATGGTAGTTCAAATTTTATAATCGTTCAACCTTGTAAACGATGATCTCGAGTAAATGGAGCTCCGAACATAAGAAGCTCGAGGTAGAGCGCAGCACGTTAAGAATGACCTTACCGATTCGCTACTCTTGTGTTGCATAGAAGGGCAGTCGTGACGAGCACAAGTTGTTTTTCTGTTTCTTGTTTGTTGGTGTGATTTTTTGTTATAATAATTTATTTATTAATATAATTTTCATTTTTGAAAAGGATTGATGAGGTTGGTGGTGCAGGGAAAGAATTGTAGAGCGTCGCACCAACCCTTTTGGCGACGCAAGGTACCGACAAGAGGAAAATCATATCAACGACCATTTTCTTTAGGGCACTGCCTCCCTAGCGTTCCTAGCGGTGGACCTTGTTAGTTCGGAGCCCCATTGTATGTTTCAGATTCATACGCGTGACCTTCCGCGTTACTTTTGGTTTATTATTTCCAATAATAAGCCTATGTGATCGTGTAGCAAAAAATTGTTATGACCCCCCCTCAAACTTTGTCACTTTACGTTTCAAGGTGCGTAGAATCCAAATTTGAAATGTCCGTCCCCCGTTCGCCGTCCGCCGTCCGGGCCATAAAAGGCCTAAGAATTGACTTAAAAAACCCGTTCTTTCGCACATAGACTCCATTTGGGGTCTAATTCGTCCTAACGTTTAACCATCCCGATCGCTTTACTCGTATAGATGCTATGGGCCGAAAACGGGCGAAAAAGTGTGTTTTTCGAGGCTATGAGTGTTAGACTTACGCACGCACGCACGCCTGGCACGCTTGGCAGGGGGTCACGGTTGGTGGTGAGGGGGGGTGGGGGGGATGGAGTGAGAGGAGGTGCCGCGGCACCTTGTGGTGTCTGGAATGACCAGGGGCGAAGCAGAGGGGAGTAGGAGAATAGATATTTATTACTCTTACGTGTTATACCCATATAATACACCGCGGCACCATGAGGTGGGTACGGCGTTCCTTCGAGGCATGAATATATGTTTTTTTCTAGGTCATATTTGTGTGTTAATACCAATGCTTTCCCTACGCATATTTAATAACATATCCTCTCGACTTTTCGTACGTACTTAGATAATGATATTATTAAGGCAATAGCTATTTGAATAGATAGGAGCTCAAATCGAGAAATATAAACTTCGTATATAATTATAGAAGTATAGGTTGTGGCAACTCAAAATAGGACACGCCGAGGAGTCTGGACGGGCCTTATGACGTACGCAAGCCAACTAAAACTACGATCATACTCAATTTCAAAAATAATAAACCTTAGTGAAATAATTTGCAGCGTTTTTACTAAGTTCCATTTCGCTACGAATGAGGTTGATCCGTATTTGTATCAATATAATAACAAGTCAGTTGTGAGTAATGTTTTTTTTTTTCTTTTTTTTCCAAATTACTGGGGGAAAAAAACGGTCTTAATGTCACTCGCACGCGCAGGTGTCTGTGGAAGTTTTCCATCCTGTTTGGGATCTGTGACCAGAATGTGCATTGTTGAGCATATCTTGCAGAATCGGATGATGAGGATGTTTTGGATGATATTCGTGATACTGATAAAGTTGACTATGTTCCCGTTCGGGAGAAGGATTCTGAGCCTGAACTCAGTTATAAATCGAGTGATGATGGTGAGGAGGACGATTCATTACCCGAGAGACACTTCAAGACAATAGAAATGCAAGAGATAAGAAGATAGTGACCTGGATTAGGCAAATGAATCCCATTCTACGTAACAGACATGCAAGGCGCCTTCTCCGACACATACGCGCTATCAAGGATGTCGATCTGGGGGCTCTACTCTCTGGTTGATTAAATTGAAGGCATTCTATCTAGACTGGTCTGAAATGAAAAGGAAAAGGACTTACTAACTTGATTATAAAGCCAGCTTGGAAAAAAATCCACAATGTCAAAACACCAAATACACAACACAAACAAAAACAATCATGTCAAAACTTCTCTAATGTGCACTCAAGTATAATGTACTAGGTAGGTACTGCTTTAGTGACTTTGCCCTGAGATATTTTTTTTGATTTCTTTCTTTCCTGCATTGTGCCAGTGGGAACGGACACTTTTTTAAAATAGGTATTAATATGTTTAATGTTGGTCTTTTCTCCGCTAGATTCACTATCTGCCCAGCTTTGGGGCGGGCGTATCAAGGAGAGGTACAGATTAAAACTTGGTTCTTCTGGATAGGTGACGGTATCATTACAGCTTCTCTCAGTACATGAAGATTTTTCTAATATAACTTTAGTGAGCCTTAAAAGTGGGTGATTTATAAATAACTACGCATATTACCAAAGAAGTTATCTCACCTTAGGAATTGTAGGTAACTAAAAATTCCCTGAACCTAAATCCATTCTTTAAGTTTCTTTACGCCAAGAGATTACAGTTCGTAACGTGATCTGTATAATGAACCCGAACTGTTCAATTACTTCAACGCATATTCAGCGGAAAGTAAATTCCCTTCAGAATTAAATTAGTCCATTTGGGAAGTATAGAACGTTCCGCCTGTCTGTTCGAAACGAAATTTATAAATAAAGGAGTCATCTTCAGAGATCCCATTATGATTGGGTAATAGCCCAGCGGAAAACGAGCTGAAATTGAGAGAAAGAAAAGGGGTAATTTATTCAACTCGGAGTCACTCGGGTTTCGAGGGGCCTTTTGAGCGGGCCGGCTGCTAGAATGTGTTTATTTCTACTTTATTCATCGAGTGATCGAGTTCCTTTTTCTCCCCAATCTCCCTTTGAATTCAAGAGCTTCCGGCTTCTCCAGAACGTAAGCACCGAGTTTGCTATGCCATAACTCAACCTCTAAAATCCTGAACGCTTAGGTGGGATAAATACATTATCATATATTAATGTTCATGTTGAAGCAGTAAATTCTCCAAGTTGGAGGGCACGCTAAGTACTCCTTAGGGGAAACGATTCTGCCTGTACAATAATTTGAGGATCTAACTGCTATTTTCCCAGCTCTAGGGGGTCACGACCTCCTGCGACGATATTAAAATAACTTGGTCACTTATCGTAACGCCCGCATGTAGAATTAGTTGTTCGATATATTAAGGGCACCAGTGGGGGACATTTTTCGAAACACACAACACCAAAAATAGTAAGTAAATAATAAAAGTTTTTAGTAACCTGAACTGAATTACGTACCTTCATTCTTCTTCTTCTTCTTCTTCGTTATCTTTTTTAATTTTATTCATGACCATGTGGACATTGTGTGGTAATTCAAGTTGTTGGAAATCATTAGCAACAAAAGAGAGCCTAACTTGCCTGAAGAAATTCCATAACGCAAGATAAGCTCCCTTTTCTCACCTCCGATCTCCGTTCAGTTTTTCGCGATTATGAATATGAAAAATGTAGAAAATTCAAGTTTTGATGATTATTGGGGAAAGAAAGATTAGGGAAAGATTGGGGAAAGTTTTGGGACTCAAAAAAATATTACAACAAAAAAGTAATTTTTTGACCCAATCTTCGTTTTTTTCGTTCTCCTGAAAAACAAGCCTTGGCAAGTCAGCTCCGTTTTCCCTTGCACTTTTTTTTTTTTTTTTTTTTTTTAAAGACTCCATTACCGCCATTAGGTAACTATTTACATGTATGATGGCTGTGATAAGAGAAAATGTTTGCAAAAAATCATGCCGAAAAAGTTCCTGTCATGCAGCATGATCGTATAATAAACAATTGCATAATCGTATAAATGTTGTATGGCAAAAACAGTTTTGAATTTTACCTATTTTTGTATATTTTGATAAGACTCAAGAAATATTTCAGCATAAATTTGTGCATACATTTTTAATATAAGAACAAAAAGACAGAGAACAAGACTTCACAGTTGATATACTTTCTGTTTGAATATTTATTGCCGATTCACACATATCCGTCATGTGCCAGCACCGTTGTTTTCAGTAATTCGTGATAGTGCTTTTCATCCTTTCAGTGTTCTCTGGTGACCAGAGATCATCGCGGCCTTTTCAGATTGGTTGTGGCTTTCATTTTGGTAGTATGTAATAAATTTCAGCATACAAGACCTTGCAACAATAGCATTGCTTTTAGACGAGGATGAGGAAGGAGGAGAAAAAAAGAAAACGCTGGGTTCATCCCATTCGGAGGCTGCAACATTATGGGTAAAGACGGTTGGAGGACGACGAGCGCAAATATCACGAATATTTTAGAATGAGCCAGAACTTGTTTAGTGATTTGCTCATGAAAAATGAGAAGTATATTACAAAAACAAATACTAAACTTTGGGGACAAAGAAGCTAGGTAAACGATGCTTATTTCTGTTCTAGAACCAAAAATTCAACCATGTATCATGTTTTCTCCTCGATATTGATTCGAAATTCTATGAAAACATCAGAAATTAACAAGCGGTTGCAATCATGTTCACAATATCAATTATTGAGAATGATCACCTGTGTGTAAACAATTATTTATATAACCATGCTCATAACTCAGTTTGTTGGACACGCACTTCGCCGTAGTTAACATAATATTGTTGGATAAATCGAGAGCTTTCGAACGAATGGTCAACGAATTTTGTGGGATGAAAAACGACGAAGTACCATTTCCCTAGCAACGACTCGGTTGTAGGCGGAAATCACTGTAACACTATATGTTTCGTGCGCGGAAAAAAATTGACTCGCAAAATTGACGCGCAAAAATTGCTAGGACCCCAGGGCTAAAACATGATACATGTTAATATTTTTTTTAATAGCAAACCTCACAACTACAACGCAAAAACTCTCAATTCACGATACAAAACCTACCATCTTTTACCATCTCTATAAAAAGAAAAATATTGGCTTTTTTTTTCCCCCCCCCCCCCCCCCCCCCCCCCCTAACAAGGGTGCACTGAACGGCAGTTGAGCGGGTAAGCATCACTTTGTCGGACATGTTAATACACGCGCAGGCTGAATTGAGTTCATTAAAAGCTAATTTATTCTGAAGAATACCAGCTTTTGCCTTTATTTTGCGAATATCTGGTATTTTTCGAGTACTAACAACTTTAAAATGTAATTACTCTCGTATGAATCAATCAATTAAAAAATTTTTTGGTTGTGATCAATCGTCGCAGAATTCAATGGATCACTTTTATTTGGAACAAAAATTGTTAAGTAGGTATTGTAATTGTAGGAGAAAATTTTGGAAAATGTGTTAAAAAACATTATGGAACTATTTTTGGTATAGGAACGTGGGGTAGGTATATTAGGAATCAGCGTGAATTCACCAATAAGATAGGGAGAAAAAATAATTTTGTCCACTCTGATTCGGATTCCGCTTTACTTTATGTCTTATGGTTGCGAAACGTTGTCACTAACAAACTATATGAATATCCTTCTCGTTTTGAGAAGTATTCTGTGACGGATCTTGGGACTGTATATTTGAATTGATGTCGTTTGGAATATTTATAATAACGCTGAACTAGATCAACTGATGGAGAGAGCGTGTCTTTTATCCTTTGTTTACTTGGACTTTTTTCTGGTCAATATTTTTTTTTTTTTTTTTTTTTTCACTGAACATCATTGTTTGGTACGTCACGTACGTTCTCCTCAAATCTGGAGTACAGTCGGGAAAATAAAATTGATTCATCCTATATCAATTTCAAGTCGATTGTATCATCATTAGTTGGTGCGGATGCGTGAATGTGATTTCCTTGTAACAAGCATTACCGCCACAGTTTTCATTCGATTTTGATTAAACTTTCGATTTTTTAATCATCCCAATAGCTTCATTTCCTTCGAAAAATCTCGAAAGTTCAGCGAATAATTACGGAGTATTGCCTCCTTCAACGAATTATACGTTCATGCAGGCGCAGTTGCCATATATGATCAGATCGCGATTAAATTTTAAAATTTATCATTTGAAACCATTTATAAGGTAAATTCTAATTTCGAGAGGACTCGGAATAATAAACCATGAGAAATCGTTGTTTCATGAAATTTACGGTACCCCTTGAACACATACAGCTAATGATCAAACGATAATGAAACTGAAAGGCGACCAAGTTTCATCAAAATCATGCTGTATTTTTGTATAGTCTTCCCAGGGACTAGAAATGATCTCAGACTCAGAAACAAAATTCTTCAAAAACACCCGTCAGAAGCAGACATTTTTTATTTTGAAAATACTTTTGGTTGTGAAGAAGTAAAACGAAAATTACTCACTAGTCTGAAAATTTGCGTTTACTATTCTTAAATGAAGGTAGATTTCGTCCTGAGAATTTTGAAACCTTCCACACCTACGATGAATGGTTTGCATTTTCATTTTTTTCGAATTTTCGGCAAAATGTGACGTCACTCTAGGCAGGAGGTCTCCAGGGAGGAGTGCGGTGGCGCAGGTAGTTTGTTTCCATAACTTTGAAAAGAAAGAAAACTGATTATCGTAGAAGAATGCGCTGGTTTTAGTTCTCTTAAACATTTATCCTGTTTGATTTGAAAATATTAAGCAAACATGCGAGTGTCCGTCATTCTTCAAGCCAATCAACGTTTCTTTGACGCATTAGGTTGTTGGGAAACCGAAACGCTTTTGCGCCACTATTCCTTCTTGATTGAACGTGATTTCTTTGAATCAACGCCCCCGGTGTTGACCTATCCGTTCACGTCCGACCTCTCACCTTTGGCCTCCTACTCGGAAACTCATCGAGTAGGAAATCGAATTAAATTTACCGGGTAAAGTCTAGCAAAACCCGTTCTCAAATTAGAACAGGTCCCCGCTCTCGGCTCTGTGCTCTGGAAGCTTTATCCTCGGAAAGTCCCAATTGAATTGAAATCGACAGGAATCCCCGATCAAAGGGTTTGAACCTCCGGGTTCGTTCACGAGTCGAACCTGAGAGTACAGCGGCCAGTTGAATGTAAGCCGCTGGCCGCTAGCCTTTGGATTAAGCTCTTGGACTCGTCCCAATTTCCCCCGAGATTCTACTACAATCGCCGACGTCTAGAATCAATAAATAACCCATCTCTACCTTGAATATAGCAAAGCGATGAGGAAGGGTGGGATTGAGTCTCAAGTAACGCATCTCTAGAGCAGTAATTTTATGTTGGTTTATATAACTTTGGTGTTAGTGGGAAATAAATACATATTTTTGCGTTGATATAATCTTCATATTCATAAAACCATGGTAAATTGTTATGCAGAAAGATGATGTTGGTATATGGAGAACATTTGAAAAAATAATTATTAGTCATAAAATCAAATGCACAATGTTTTGAATGATTCACCGTTAACAGATTCACCGATGCTCCTAAGTGGCTGTTGATATTCTTAAAAAGTCTAGGACCTTCGTCGCGTAATATCTGAAAAAAGCAATAAAATCTTATGGAAATTGTTAGAATCCCTAGCATCTGAAGACGACAATACCATCACGGAAACACAATTGTTCTGAAAGATTTGATTCTAGTGGGATCTTCGATTTAGGAGTAAACTGTTATTCGCACCTTTCTGTAGAACTGGAATCCAACCAAGCACGTGCTAGATAAAAACGACATATAGAAATTAGGTCCTGAGATTTTTTCTATGATTGTGGTTGTAATAGTGATATATACAACATACATTAGAAATATTTGATAAAATTTCCCCATTTCATAGAAAAACCAAGACTCATGGATATGTTTTTGGGCAACGTATTTTCACATCCACATTTCAATGGTTTTCCATGAACTGGAAACAATCCTCGTACAATTTGTTTCCAGGCTAGAATGCGCATTGAGGAAACCAATAATATTCATTTCAATTTCATTTATTAATTTTTATTTTTCTAAGTTTTTAGAAGGAGAAACAGAGGAAACATCGAAGAACGTAGAAAACGCTTTCACTTTTGGTATCGGTCCCTACGAAATCTCATCACCCTCGGGGAAAAAGAGAGAATTCAATAAACTCAGCTGACCAGGATGGAGTCCGTCATTTCATTCGACTTTTGTTGTCACAGAAAGGCTTTCTGTCAAATTTAAATTTCCCAGGGCAACAAGGAGAGAATTTAGCTCACTCAGCTGATCAGGAAAGAGCCTACCTTTTCCATCGTCTCTTAATGTTTCAAAGAGTCAACCTATCAAATTTCAAATTTCTTGTTGGCTTCTAAGAGCTGAGTGTAAAACTTATAGTGATTAAATTTGTTTTGCTAGCTACCAGCTTGGAGGTTCCTTAAGCCTTGGTGGTCTTGAGGTTGAGTGTTATTGGTGATGTGAGAAGAAGAAAGAGTTACCCCTTTTTTCTTGTCTTTCTATGCATTTCGATTCTGTTAAAGCTCAACTCTTCACCGGGCATTTCAATACATGTTCTAGGGTGACATTGCACCTCAATTTCAGGTGTGGTTTGTTTAGGTAAATGCGGGTGAAACAACAGGTTTCCCTTGCATAGAAAAGCCTTCCCATGCTCAGATCCCATCTCAGGGGCAACCCATTGACACCATATATGGTTTTTTGACGGGGTTTGAAGTATTGAAAATGTGGTTTTCTTCCTAGAGAAGTGATGATAGTACCAATGCGGGGTATGTGGGTTTTCCTATATCCTTTTCAGAAGTAGTATTAAAAGATGTTTTTGTCAGGAAGGAAGTTATTTTAAATTTTCTGTCTCTTTAATGTCCCAGATAATCACCCTGTAATATTTGATCTAGCTAGGAAGATCATGAGGTAATTCAGTTCACTCAGCTGATCAAGAAAAAGCCCGTCACTCCTATCGTCCCTTAATGTCCCAGAGAGTCTCCCTATCAGAATCCCACTTCCTATATATCATTTTATTGTTGCTACTTAATAGTACCCTATGCCTTCTTTTCGTAGAACGGAAATTAACGAAGTTTATGCCTTATCAACGATGCCTTAGAAATTACAACTAGGTTTTTGGATCTTAAATAAATCGTGACGGAAATTTTCATCTAATCCCCAGCCCAAAAAGATATCCATGTTAATAAACTTATCTCATCAGCAAACGTTTTAATCGTGTAAATCGAACAATACTATTATCAAAACTACTAAAATAGCAAAAGTTCATTTGGATCGTTCTCATCACTGCTGCCAGTTCAGTAACGTGTTCTTCGTCAGACCCCTTGGAAGTTTCAGAAGGCCGTCCTGAGGCGAATTGAGAACTGCTAACGGTAGATTTGGAGGAGGAATACACGGTTCAGCACCATCTTGCTGCTATTAAGATGCAAATTTACTACATAGCACGTCATTTATAAATATTTTTTCGGTTTAAGGGTTGAGCCGAGTACACACTGGCGATCTGAATACGTCCGCTCCTGAGTTCGCTGTTAATGTTCAAATTCAAAAGGGGTCTATTTTCATAAAAACTCAAACAAACGCTTCGAATACAAAATTAAGTAAAAAAGAATAAATTCAATAGTTGAGAGAATAAATCCAAAAACAAATCATTGGAAACTACATACGATGGAGCACAGCTCTGAGGTACATGTGGAAGCCTTAAATATAAATTCAGCAAAAACTAGTAAATAATACCTAGTCAAGGGCGGAAAACAGAACGAATGGAAGCAGATGTTTACAATGAGTGCGAGCATGATCGGATGTCCAGCTTTTTAGGGGAATCGGGCAGTGGTTGTATTCGGATCAGCTACTTGGTACGTGATTGTGGATGTTTGCACAGGGATCGGACCGCGATAGCACTTCATCGTCTCTTCTCCGTTATCCTAGTGTGTAAGGCTCAGCGAACATTCCTGTATCGTAGTGTGTAGTACCCGGCTTAAAGCTGGCCACTGACGATCGTTCTAAACAGCCAAATGGCGTTGTATCAATCCATTAAAACGACGTGATTGGAGTGGAGTGCCGAACCGCGATGGAATTCCATCCAGTCCAAACTCCATCAACGGAGTTGGAAACCACGAAAAACGAAATTTTTGTTCACTTTGTGCAGTATGGAAATAAGTGGGGAAATACGCAATTCTGACCGTTCTTCGGTGTTTTTCCGGATCGGTGTTGCCAATATCATTAAATGAAAATCACTACGTAATTCAGCTTGAAAAAATACCCTAAAATCATGAGGCAGTCCAATATCTTCAAAACTCCATATTTCACCATTTGTGATCTATTTGCGTGTGGTTGTGCTCGTTTTTGCTCACTCAAAAATTCAAGTGATGGGTCAGTTTTTCATGAAATTTTGCGTACAATCCAATAGTGCAGTAAAAAAAATGGGGGTTTTCATTTTGAAGAAACATAGTTGGTGTTGATTGCGCATGAATCCGCGATGCACGAAAATGTCGTGTTTGAATTTCTCGCCAAAAACTATGGGTGATACCTTTTTTAGGTTTTTTTAACTCGTCGGAGATAAGCCGCTGGTGCTAAATTCGTGAGTCATCATGTATATATATTGCGAAGAACTAGAATTTACTCAATACTTTTTTTAGTCAAGTTATTTGTGTAACATTGGCAAACTTCAGTGGCAAACTTTACTCTCATAAAACTTTAGAAAATTCTTCAGCTAACTAGGTAGATTCGGAAGTAATATCTATTTAGCTAAAATGTTTCTGCACATCTCCCTACGAACATTGATTGGTCTTATGAAAAAGAGGTATTCACACATCAGCTGTTACAGTTTAGAAGAAAGCTAGAAACCGAAGTTTATTTATATTTGTATCCGTAATCGTATGAGTTCCCATATATCTATTCATTGGTACGTTTTCGTATTCGTTATTCTGGTTTTGAAAGATAATACATTGGTACATAACACGAAACTCTATTTCCGTCTGTTTTCAACAGGACCTACCTACAGTAAAAAAAGTGTAGCTGCATCATTTTATTGGTTTCCAATTTTTCTCCTCAGATTTTGAGAAACCACCATTAGAGACATGATAGTGTGCTTCTGAACAGAAGATGGGATCTCATACTCCTCTAAACGTAATGAAGAATTATAATTAAACCTAGCTTATTTAACTTTAAATATCTTTGACTTAATCTCGAAAAAAATAAGTATCAAACAGAATAGTTGTTAACTCGACTTATATTGAATAGGTATAAACCTTTTCATTTATTACATGTTGTTCAATCCTAACTCTGACATAGATTGTTTCAGCGTTTTATTAGCTTCATGATTTCCTTTTTCGAAATTATTAGGGAAAATAAATCAAAATCTTCTTTTATTTCTAACGACTCCAAATATATGTATTCTGCGAGATCTAGAAGCACTGAAGTATTATAATGACATCCATGTGAAAGTAATTTTGGATTACCATCCTTATGATCGTAATATATTACGTTGGGAAAGCAGTTTGAAGCCGTTCACCAGATTTAACTTTGCTGTGTCTGTTGACGGGGCACAAGGTCTTCCATTCCATTCAAGACCGCTAGGGAGCGCGGGTTTGGCATAACCAGTGCCTGGGAACTGATCCGTGATCTGTCGGGCAACCAAACACGAAGTTTACTGGGTGCAAGTCGCGACTCCAGCAGAAAAAGGCAAATCCTTAGAGTAAGGAGAAATGATCACATGGATCAAAAAGGTGGACTATCGGAGCATGATTCCTCAGTTTTATCGCCCTGCTACTGTGTGCAAATATACGAGTACAACCTTCATCTCAGGGTTCTCAACTTTACAGGGGTTCCTGTAGATATCACGTATTACTGGCCTCAACACATCTATTCTTGATGATTGATTGGACACCACGGATTTCAAAGCGGTCGCATCTTACCTTCAATGCGCATAATAACCAACTTCAACAAAGGAAAAGTTGGTTATAATGCGCCCCTTCCATTCAACACCGGTGTTCGCCTCTTACTCGACCTCAACGTTCGAAAAATTAATTTCCATTTTTCTCAGCAGAATCGGTACTTTTTTTGGTGTTTCTCTTGCCGTTTGATTCTGTATGGGCATACAGCAGAAGCTACGTTAAGCTTCAATTTCAACTCGATTGGCGGAAGAAAAGCTCTACTTCCCCCACTCACTCACACACACACACACACTACTATTTTTTATATGTAGTGTGAGCTAGTGAGCTATTCTAGGGATGTTGGGTGCTGGACGCTTCGCACATTGAATACAGATTATCGCGGCACATCACACTCATTAGCATATGCTACAGTACTACTGTATTTACTTGCTTATCTAATAGCTAAGATAGGGTTAACCAGTTAATTAATACCCATAAGTGGAGCCTCTCCTTCATATATTCCTCTCATAACATGCAATTGCTTGCTTGTCGTGTTTTAGCGAATTTTTGAAGAAAATTAAGCTATTGCTCTCACCTCTAAATTTGTAGGATGTTAATTTTTGTAAACATTTTATGCAGAAATCCGTTTCAGGCTATTCTGAAGTTTAACGTATTTTTTATGTATGTATGTATGTATATGTATATATGTATGTAGGTATGTGTCATTCCAGACGATAACTGTCCGTAGAATTGTGCTAGAAACTTCAAACAAATTTTAAAATGTTAAGGGCCCAAAACGAAAGTTCAAGTTCGTTGGCCAGCATGATCGGATTACATCTTCGTGTTGAAATTTTCAAAAATGTAGTCAAAAATTTCAAAATAGCCTGTTTTAGCGAATTTTCGAAGAAAATTAAGCTATTGCTCTCGCCTCAAAATTTGTAGAATGTGAATTTTTGAAAAAAATTTATGCAGAAATCCGTTTCAGACTATTCTGAATCATATTCTGAAGTTTAACGCATTTTTTTTATGTATGTATGTATGTATGTATGTATGTATGTATGTATGTATATATGTATGTATGTATATATGTATGTATGTATGTATGTATATATGTATGTGTCATTCCAGACGATAACTGTCCGTAGAATTGTGCTAGAAACTTCAAACAAATTTTAAAATGTTAAGGGCACAAAACGAAAGTTCAAGTTCGTTGGCCAGCATGATCGGATTACATCTTCGGGTTGAAATTTTCAAAAATGTAGTCAAAAATTTCAAAATACCCTGTTTTTTGCGATTTGTTGTGCGAAATAATTTTTTCAGCATACTAACATGTGGTATATTCGGAATCAGCGTAAAATTTCCTATAAGAATATGTATCAAGTTTTCAAAAATTTCAAAGTTGAAAAATCAGTCAAAAATCGAAATAATGCCGTTCGCTAGTTGTAAAAATCGGTAATATTTGCATGAAACATTGTCCAAATTCAGATTGAACTACTCTTATGGAAGTACTTATCCCTCCTAATTATTTTTAATAATTTGATTCCATGTTTGTCTATCAAAATCATAAACTGAAATTTATCTACACGATCAATAGCGACTGAAATGTCGAAGATTTCTTCAAAAATTCGCTCATGGGGTCATGCTGCATGACTGGACTTTTTGCGATTTGTTGTGCGAAATAATTTTTTCAGCATACTAATATGTGGTATATTCGGAATCAGCGTAAAATTTCCTATAAGAATATGTATCAAGTTTTCAAAGATTTCATAGTTGAAAAATCAGTCAAAAATCGAAATAATGCCGTTCGCTAGTTGTAAAAATCGGTAATATTTGCATGAAACCAAATTCAGATTGAACTACTCTTATGGAAGTATCCCTGTATAACCAATCCTAGAACCATGCTGTTTAAAACGTAGGTAGTAGGTGCTTGTTTAAAAAAAAAAGTAATCACAACTGATGAGTTTACTCTGTGAAATATTCCGTCCTCCGATTCTCTCGGTCGCTCTCTTTAATGTTTTACGCTCAACTGTTTTAGGACTTGATGCAGCTTTAATACTGACTGTGGCTTAGAAAATATCAGCCATGAAATTATGAAGAAGTTCTATTTATGTACGTACTAGCACGCAGACCAAAGGCCTCGCTCCGCTCGGCCGTCAGTAACGTTAATCTCAAGGCCTCCCTCCACTCGGCCGTCAGTAACGTTAAGCCTAAGGCCTCGCTCCGCTCGATTCCATGTTTGTCTATCAAAATCATAAACTAAAATTTCTCTACACGATCAATAGCGACTGAAATGTCGAAGATTTCTTCAAAAATTCGCTCATGGGGTCATGCTGCATGATTGGACTTTCTTATTATTTAGGCACACCGTCCATTTCCTAATAAATCACTTCCTCCTACAGGTTCGACTGCGGCTCTGGCGTAGGGGTCGTGAAGTCGCTGGAAACTGTGTTGCTGAACCAGTGGAACCGACTCACCGTGTACAGGCACCGGTGGGACGCCTGGATTCAACTCAACAACGGCAAACACGTGGAGGGAAGATCCAAAGTAAGTTCAGAGATCTGTAATCAACCCATAACACTTGAATTTGACAGGGGAGTCCTGCATCCTAATTAAATCTAATTCAATTATTACATTACAGCCTGATTGAAGCATTCAGTACCTCACACTGTATTAATGTGTTAGCATTGTACCTGGGTAGATTTCGTCAAAAATGACAATTTACTTAAAAATCGGCAGTCGGAAATGTGCCCAACAAAACCTGAAGATAAAAACTCTTTCCCCGCTGGTGAGCATGACTACGACAGCCGAAAGAAACACGTTATTATGAATTTATGTATATTATTATTATTTCACACGTTATTATCTCAAGTTTATGTTCTGCGCAGAAAGCTATTTAATACGAAACCGTATTTAATACAAAACCTTTGCTCACTATTTTTCAACGTTTTACCTGTTGTTTTCTGTGTAATTTCTCTGTCTCTCAGCTGATCGCACCGCCAGATACATAAAGCCAGTGAAGCTCTCGATTTTTTAAATCCATGCATTTAGCTGTATCTAGTTTGGAAGTGTAAACTGAATAGACGCTTTTGCAGCTCTATCAATCAATTTCAATTACATTTATCAAATAAATTACCATAAGTGGTGAACTGTAATAGAATTATTTTTCTTTTGTAAAAGTGGAGATGGATAGATTGGATTGCTTATTTTGTCTCTATAATTTGGATAGACGCTCAAATTTTGTAGCGCTTGAAGCACCTCCCCCCCCCCCCCCCCACCCCATTTAGTTGTATGCACACAATGTATTATACATGTAGCAAACTATGATGGGATGGGGGGGGGGTAGTGATTCCAGGCCGTAATCTTGCGGTAAAAAATTGTATCACATAAATGAAGAGTAGGTAGTTAGTCAAAAGGATTTATGAAACCTCCTTCGACTGCACTTGTGTATAATCAGCCCTCATGCACTAGAGGGCTGTCAACTTCAGATTAATCTTCCATCTTCCATCAATTGTTAGTCTTCCATCATATATACTAACATATTTAAATGTCACTTTACACACATTTGTCATCAACTAATGCCTCCAATAGCCCAGTTCAGCTTCTGTGTGTCACCAACGTTTTATCGCGTTACGAAAACGCAACAGCTTCCTTGTGTCAAAGTTACACTGTGGGTATTTTGTGACTGAACTTTTGTAGTATATCACTGGTTGTGTTTGTGACTAAAACAAAGTATGAAAATTCAGTTGCCCGAAAAGTCTGATTATACAGGAAATATCAAATTGTTCCTTTAACACAAATGATCAAAGAAAAACTTTGGAAAATTAGTAACATACCCGCATACGCTAATTTCTATTGCATCCTCTGATATTGTGTTGGCTTGGGTCCGGATAATCTACTAGTTTAATATCTGCAATTTCCATCCGTTTTCAATGAAATTCTCAGGGATCGGTCGAGATGCCCCCTGTAAATCTCCAAACACTCCTTTTTACTTACAAAATGATTAATAAAAACATCTATTAATAATTTTAGCAAGTCGAACTTGTTAATCCCTCTGTATTACACATGTCAGTGATATATACAATTATCTTTTGGGTACGAAGAAGCAATGTGCAAAACTCATTTTTACATACCTAGGTAATATATACAGGGTGGAAAGGGATAAGTGTCGAACAAAAATCCCGTTTTCACCTCATAAAATAACCATTTCATATCTTATGGGTATGTAATTTCCATTTTCTCCCTCATTTTGGTTTATTATTTTCAATAATAAGCCTATGTGATCGTATAGAAAAAAAATTTTATACCCCCCCCTCAAACTTTGTCATTTTACGTTTCAAAGTGCGTAGAATCCAAATTTGCAATGTCCGTCCGCCGTCCGCTGTCTGCCATTCGCCGTTCGCCGTCCGGGCCATAAAAGGCCTTAGAATTGACTTAAAAAATCCGTTCTTTCGCTCATAGACTCCACTTGGGGTCTAGTTGGTCCCAACTTCTCGCCAGCTCGATCGCTCCACACCCATGGGTGCTATGAGCCAAAAATAGGTGAAAAAGTGTCTTTTTCGAGGCTTTGAGTGTTAGACTGACGTACGCGCGCCTTCCTGGTACGCTTAGTGTAATTATGAAAACATTGGCAGAGGGTCATGAGGGGGGGAGGGGGAGGAAGCGCGGCGCCTTGTAGGGGCATAGCGGCACGTCATCAGGGGCGTAGCAGAACGGCGCCAGGGGCGTAGGATAACGGATATACTCGTATATATATTGCTTTTACAAGTAACTCCCATATAATACACCGCTGCACCATGAGGTGGGTTCGGCGTTATGGGCAAAGCGGAACGGCGCCAGGGGCGTAGGAGAACGGATATTTATTACTTATACTTGTAATACCCATAAACATATTCTACCTTAAACAAGCCATAGTATATAGGAGCTCAAATCGAGAAATATAAACATGCGTACATAATTATAGAAGTATAGGTTGTGGCAACTCGAAATAGGACACGCCGAGGAGTCTGGACGGGCCTTATGACGTACGCAAGCCAACTTAAACTACGATCATACTCAATTGAGAAAATAATAAACCTTTGTGAAATAATTTGCAGCGTTTTTGGATTCAGAATTAGATTGTCTATATGAAGAAACGATTTTCATATTTCAACACCATTCAGACTCATTTATTTTAAAAAGTAACGTTAAATATTTTAGGAATCGGGAATTTTTGAAAATTATTACAAATTAGCCACTCCTTCAAAATTAATCTTAGAGACCGTCAACTTTCACCAAGACTTTTTCATTTAATACTCGTTCAAACGGTATAGTCAATTTTAGTTTGCTAAAAAGGGGAGATATATGTATTTGAGATTGAAATATATACATTCAAACCCTGAATATTAGACTGAACGGCCGTTTATCTCAGCATATCAGTCTTCTTGGACTTCAGGTGGACAGTCGGTTTTCAGAGACTAGTCATGTGGAGTTGCTGAGTGCTGGTCTAGCTTCATCCATTTTCATGTTGCGGAGGTTGTCAGGCTTGGTTTCTTCTGATCTCCTTAAAAATGTCTACCATGCTTTTTTTTCACAGCCGACTGTCATATTGCGTACTTCTTTGGGGAAACTCTGCACATTCCAATTGCATCTTCAAGCTACAGAAAAAAGCTATTCGAATCCTAAAGAGCCTCAAATGACAGGAGAGTTGCCGGAGCCATTTCAGGGAGTTCACCATCCTCGCCCTTCCAAGCGTATATATGCCCTGTCATGCCTAGTTTATGCTCACCAAAATTTCGAGAGTATTGAGCGTGGTATTGATCGTCATGATTACCTGACGAGAAATAGGAACAAATTGTGTCCCCCTCCTGTCCGTGTCGCTGCCTCACAATCGTCGAACCCCATCCAGGTTGGGACTCTCCTGTTAAATCATCTCCCAGAACATATGTGCCGACTCTCGCAAGCTGCATTTAAGCAACGCATGAAACGTGAACTGTTAACTGCTGAACTGTATCGTCTTCAGGATTGTTTTTATCGTTGCATTATGGTAACAACATTGTTACTAACTTGATTGTTGTTTTATCAATTTCAACAATG
This sequence comes from Adelphocoris suturalis, assembly GCA_030762985.1. Lineage (NCBI taxonomy): Eukaryota > Metazoa > Arthropoda > Insecta > Hemiptera > Miridae > Adelphocoris > Adelphocoris suturalis. The sequence goes on from CM061045.1 coordinate 59,071,393, forward strand.
TGCCTATTTTATTCTCCTTTAGTTGCAATGGCTGAACGTATAAAATTTATGATCTTCTGTGATGATTGTTTTATTATCTAGTGTGCTGATAATTGTCTTACATTTATGTTCTTGACAAATAAAATTATTATTATTATGCTTTTATAACAGTTTATTATTACTGGTAATACTCCTTTTTCTTGCAGGGGTTGTTCTCACGCATGACATTCAGAGAACCAGTGTTTATTGGAGGAAGAGGCAACACCTCGGGGTTACAAGAGAAGCTGCCAACCGACCACGGATTCAAAGGTTGCATTCGCCACTTGCAGATCAATGATTACAACTACAAATTTGCTGCTGTTCCGAAAGGCGATGCTGTGAAAGGGTTTGACATAGGTAAAATTCTTAAACCTATTGTATTTCATACCTCGTTGATATCAGAAGATGTCTACCTATTTATTAAACTAATAGGTAACTATACGAAGCAATCGCTTAAAACACTGTTTCTGTGTTGGATCGACAAATGTTATCCTATTTGCCACATTCATTGCAGTTCTTACTCTGAAATATCATGGTATAGCATTGTTTGACAGAGATGAATTTCTGAGATTGTATTTTGTAACTATATATTCAACAGGTGCCTACACTTATAAAAAATCTAATGGCCCAACACCCATCTTTCAGTCAGGACCCATCCACTCACTGCCTGTTCTGAACATCTTGAAATGGTATCAGGGAGCGTCAAGCCTTCCTAACTCGCGAAAATGTTTATCTGTTCAGTTTCTCTTGGCAGGGACCAATTCATGTAATATGAGTCCAGCTATTCAGTCGGTCTTGATCCTACTGTCATTGAACGTTTGCCGTCTGACAATTGTTGTTCACCCAAAACAAATAATGCTGATTTGTGCACTCGCGTTTGTTTCACATCTTCACCCTTCTTTTCCATCTTATTTCTTTCACCCTTCTTATCATGTTTAGTTAATTGGGTAATAGATACAATTACCCTTTGTAGTCGACCAAGAAGAAAATTGTTCAACACTCCATCAAAATTTGTTTGTTTATTTTTCGAGATGCGAAAATAGATTTAGATCATAGACTTTCTCTTTTGTTTTTCAATGAATTGGATGAGATAGGACACCTATTTGAGTTTCAAGGAGCTATTATGGAGAAGTATGTTAATATTGAGGAACCAGGAAGAAATTTGAAACTAAACGAACTAAACTAACTTATTGATATTCTGAAAGTCAATAGGTAGCTAAAAAGCCAATAAAGGTGACTTGGAAAAATATGAAGAACAAAATTGCAAACTACAACTATGATTAGGATACATTTTGAAATATGAATACGAATTGCATGTTCATTGCATCCAATGGAAACATAGAGAAACTAATTGTTTCCCCTGGTGATAAAAAAAACCTACCCATATTAAGAAACCAATTAAAGGGTTCTTCACGTTTTCCTGGGATGTAATAAAGATAATTTTGATTCTCATTCTAAAATATGTGCCGTAGGGTGACTACGCGAAGCTCCCCGTCCGAAGTGAAAGTCATTTGCGCTGTACTCGGTGCTCCCCGGCAAGTTCTAGCAGACATACGCGAAGCGTCCCGTGCCGAGAGAATGGGTGTACGTGATGCTCCCCGTCGAACTTTCTTCCCCTTTCGAGGCGTTTCAAGCGTTATCAGTGATTTGAACGGACTGGCTCTCAGTGATCATCGAACAACATGAACGTATCCACGTTTGTAGCATCCGGTACTCGTCGCGGTCGCGATGTGCTATTGGTGGACAGTTTTAAATTTTATTTCCAAAAACCGTTGGCAAACGAAAATAGTAGGTGAGTGTGTAGTGTGAGGAAGTGTGAGTACGCAGTAAAGACAATGTTAAGGCAGATTGTGGATGTGGTTGGCAGTCATGACCACGACCATCCCATCCCCCAGCTGTAAAAAGCGACGTTGCGAATAGGGTGCTCCAAAATAATGTGTAAGCTTCGATAAAAAAATCAATGAAAAATAGGAACGAAATAGTGAAATTGTTTGACGACTGACCATTTCGATGTTTATTTTTACGTAATTTCCCTTATTGACGACGCTCACGATATTATTCTGTGAAATTATTAAATTAATTTTGTTTTAATATACTATAATTATTCATGCATGATGTTTTGTTCACCCCTTATGATCTACCCTGATCTACCATGCAGTTTATTTAAGATGAAATTGAAGAGAATTTTATTGATTACTGAACTTTATAGTGTAGAATCGTTTTTTAGCACCGGTGGCGGCGGTCAATGGCTGTTGTGTCGATGGTATTTGCCATTGTGTTTCTGGCATGGGAAGCCGCCATGGCGGGTGGGGGTGGCTCCCCGCCTCCACCTGCTTTCTCTTTTATTTTTTTCTCTCTTTTTACGTGTGGTGGATATGGATAATTCTCCCTCTCCTTCTTCTTTTCTTCTCCTAGATAATGCCTGAATCAAAGTTTATCAAATAAGCATTTTGACTTTTGTTAATGCCTAAAATCTAGGTTACTGCATTAGGTGACTTTCGTATATTGGTGACGGGGATCTTCGCGTACATGAAGAGAAAGGAGGCGGGGAGCTTCGCGTACATGAGGAGAACGGAGGCGGGGAGCTTCGCATACACGAAGAGAAAGTAAGCGGGGAGCTTCACGTATAAAAACTCGTCGATGGGGAGCTTCGCGTATGCGCCCGTGCCGTATGATGGTCATTCGTACATTGAGAAATATTCAAAATCACAGTAGGTAGGTAGGTAGGTAGGTTGCAAAAACCAGAAAGGAATTTGCAAAACGGAATTCAGTGAAAAAACGTTGTCTATTTCCACGAAAAATAAAGAGTTACAACGCTAAATCGAGTTCGACGGTTAGGCCATCATCAGTAGCAAACAATAACGGAACACACATTAGAAAGGACACAGCTTATATAATCACAGGTGAAGGGAGATTGAATCCCATTGGTCGAGAGAAAGGAAAGGAGGCTGGAGGGCCAACCAATTAAGTGCAAGCAAAGTGAAGGAGGATTGTAGCTAATCAGATGAAGTGAAAGGAGGGGAAGAATTACTGGTTTCAACAGTTTGAAGGGATAGTTCCAAGCTTTATAGAAATGGACTAATCAGAGGTGAAATATACTCGTATTTAGGGATATCCTTATTTAAACATTTACCAGATCTGTCACTTTTGATAGTTCTGAATTTTTCAAGTATTCAACATACCTCCCTTTGGACAAAAATGAAAAAATTCTACAAACTGTCTGTCTGTCAAATCAAAATTGTAAATATCATTGGATTCCTTGAGATGTTTTGCAAATGTAGACCTACCCTTGTTTTCCCTGAAATCCTCCTGATGCTCTTCCATTCTTTCCCTCAATATATTTCACCTCTGATAAGTCCAGTTATATAAAGCTTGGAATTATCCCTTCAAACTATTGAAACCAGTAATTCTTCCTCTCCTTTCACTTCATCTGATTAGCTATACCCCTTAACTTAATTGGTTGTACCTCCAGCCCCCTTTCCTTTCTCTCAACCAATGGGATTCAATCTCCCTTCACCTGTGACTATATAAGCTGTGTCCTTTCTAATGTGTGTTCAGTTATTTTTTGTTACTGATGATGGCCTAACCGTCGAACTCGATTTAGCGTTGTAACTCTTTATTTTTCGTGGAAATAGACAACGTTTCACTAAATTCCGTTTTGAAATGGGTTTCCACAACTTCCTCGCGAGTGATTTAGTTCGTAAGGAATTTGCACTACGTTACCACACTTGTCGAGGCTTGTTTGGGCCACAAGTTCTGCGCATCCTAAGTCCTAGCAAAACGGGCGACACCCGACTCGATCCCAACTGGTGAAAGGGGGATATTGCAATTGCTCGACTTGATCCCGCTACGCTTTGAGCGGTTAGACGACTCAGTCCCGTTGGGCGCATACGCGAAGCTCCCCATCGACGAGTTTTTATACGTGAAGCTCCCCGCTTACTTTCTCTTCGTGTATGCGAAGATCCCCGCCTCCGTTCTCCACATGTACGTGAAGCTCCCCGCCTCCTTTCTCTTCATGTACGCGAAGATCCCCTTCACCTATATATGAAAGTCACCTAATGCAGTGGATTTTAGGCTACTGAACTATAAAGTTCAGTAATCAATACAATTCTCTTCAATTTCATCATGAATAAACTGCAGGGTAGATCATAAGGGAGCTTGGTGAACAAAACAGCATGCATGAATAATTATTGTGTAATAAAACAAAGTTACTTTAATTATTTCATAGAATAATATCCTGAGCGTCGTCAATAAGGGAAATTACGTAAAAATAAGCATCGAAATGGTCGGTCTCAAGCATCAAATCTTGGCTGGTAATTACATGAAATAATTTATACAAATTTGAATGAATAATTATAATAGGTACCTACCTATATTAAAACAAAGTTAATTTAATAAACGAAGTCGTCTCTAAGTGAAATTAAGTAAAAATAAACATCGAAATGGTCAGTCCTCAAACATCAAATTTTGGCTGGTATTTACATGAAACAATTTGTATAAATTTGGTAAGAGTGATGTTGTGCGAATCGTACTTCTCAATCAGTTTCTCCAACCACACGTTCTTGTTAATTGACCTACATCACCTATAATTCCCCTCCTCTGTATTTATCTTGATGTAAACATCAGTTTGGTATTTGACGTTCACGTTATTCGATGATCACTGAGAGCCAGTCCGTTCAAATCACTGATAAGGCTTGAAACGCCTCGAAAGGGGAAGAGAGTTCGACGGGGAGCATCACGTACACCCATTCTCTCGGCACGGGACGCTTCGCGTATGCCTGCTAGAACTTGCCGGGGAGCACCGAGTACAGCGCAAATGACTTTCACTTCGGACGGGGAGCTTCGCGTAGTCACCCGTCCCGTTGGAACATGAAAGCGATAAAAGTACTCCGTAGCGTTGGTCGCCGCCTTAATGTGTTCAGTGTTGGTTTAGTCATGAGCGTGTCAATAATCAAAGAGATGGGGATTCAGTTTTTTACGAGAACTATAGATATAGTTTCCATAAACCTTTGGCGGGTGGCGTGACACGGCGGAGATGTGGTGCAATGAATAAGTTCAATTGTAAAAGCCTCATCACTGCATTGTTTGAAAAAAGTGGCCTACCAAGTTAAAAGGAAGAGAACCCTCTGCCTTCCTAAAAGTAGGAGCAGCGTCATTATCACTCTCCAGGCACTGTTGAGACTGCGATACCTATTTATGTGATCATATAGTGCATAAATATGGCGATCTTACTATGATGTAAGTATTTTTTTAATTTAATAAACACCACGACGATATCAATTAGAAATTTGGCATTTTTCACGGAATTTTCAACAAGCGGGACTGAGTCAGGACTTTCACTAGCGAGACTGAGTCGGGAGAGTGGACCGACCTTTCCATTTCCAAGCGGGACTGAGTCGGGGAGGGCCTGGACTGAGTCGGGTGTCGCCCAGCAAAACTCCACGCATGATCTACAACTGGATCATTCTCGCCATACATTTATGTTAGTCTCGTCCAGGAATTAGGCTAGTAGCTACACGTGCACCCTATTTTCATCCTCAATTATTATTTATCGCATTCTACTTCCTTTTTTTCAGACGATTGTACTGCTGACCGATGCAGCAAAGTTCCTTGTCAGCATGGTGGGAAATGCTTGACTTCTGGAGATTCGGCAGTATGCTTATGCCCCTTAGGTTTTTCGGGAGATCTTTGTGAATCTCGATTGGACCTACAGGTAATACTATTGATAACTACCTATGTACTATAGTATAAATTAACAACAACAAAAATGGAACGTGAGGAAATCAGTCTACCCATTGGTAGCTAGAACAATAAATGATTGATTAACAAGTAAATAAATGTCTACAACACAAAATAATTACTAAAAATTAGAGTGCCACTTCCTTTTGAGGCATCATGACGCAAAGGTCTTTCAAGACATAGTGCTTTGAGGATTCCTCTCCTCAAACTTGGATGGTCGGTAATCATTGGCCTTGCTACAAGATGCCTGCATGATGTCTAGAGGATGGAAGATTCAGGTACTGTGAAGGCAGTTGTTTAACAGACAAACTTTCAGCCAGTAATGATCCTGATAGTTCAATTTTGGACAATCTCGATTTTTTTTTTTTTTTTTTTTTTTTTTTCAAATAAGTGGGCGGATTGCTGAACAGCTGGTCGCTATCTCCAGCTCTAGGTCACCCTATGACAAAGAGTCAAGTAAACATGAAATAAAATAGAAATAAACACAAAGCTGAAAACAGATAGCAAACCGCGTATCGGTAGTATGTTGTGTATTACCTCGCAGCAACAGAGAGAGACGATTATAGTTTCGTATCCACCACTACAACTCTTTGACGTACCATCACTGAGCTCAGCTGTTACACAGTCACAATATCTGATCTGAGCCCTTCGGCTGAGGTCAACGTATATTTGGCTTCAGAGTTATACAACGGATACCTACAGTTCTGACAGTCTGAAAGGGTTGAATAATCGATCTTAGTAATTTGCGTAGTCTTGAAGGCGACCGCCTCCAATGAATTTGTCTGATAAGGGTATAAGTTGGAACTTTGCCAAAGTACCTATCTTTCTTAATGTTTGACCAGCTCAGCTGGTTACTCGTTTATAAATTTCTTTAATCAATGTTGAGAACTCGATAATAATAATTATTTTTTCATTAAATATTTGCATTTTATTGAGTGACTTATCAGAATCCTAAATAGAATAAAAATAATAAATTTCAGGTTCCAGCATTCAATGGTTCCAGCTACTTACGCTTCCCAGGTCTTGGCTCATCAGCTCTCTCGTGGTTAGATATCATGATGGTGATCAAACCGAGTGATCTGAATGGTCTGATACTTTACAATGGCCACAGGGTGGACGGTATGGGTGACTTTGTGGCCATCTATCTAAGTGAGGGGCACGTGGAATTCACATTTGATTTGGGAACTGGTGCTGCAACTCTAAGGTAAAGAAAGTATAAAGCTACATTAGATATTTATTTTGTGTATCACATTGATAAATAAAATAATAAGTACCTACCTACCGATCTAACTATTGATAATAACTTCTTTTTTTTATAGAAAAATCTTCCTAATTTTAAAACCAGTTTGTAATTTGGAAACCAGAAAAGTTAAAATGTGCACTGATTATGACTTTCTCAATAAATCCCTTTAAATGAAGAACTGGGTGTGTTGTGTTAATCCACATTAATTTTTCTGAATAATCGTTTGTGCTTCTCTAAGAGCATGCATGCATTACTGGGTTAACAATGGGAAATACGCTTGCACCTTGAAACCTCCCTTCCAATTTTATAAATATATGCAGGTAGAATTTATCCTTAAATTTTGTCATTTACTGGACCCTCCTAGGATAATTAGTTTCAGTTCTATGATTTCGCAATATTTATAAAGAATTCACAATGAACAAGAGCAAGCAAAAGTGTTTTAATGACGTTGCAGAATCAGCAAATGCTAAAATTGCAGTTTTGTAATTGTAGTGGTACACAGTTTTCCTCTCTTTCATGAGAGGAGAGGAATTAGTTAAAACCTAGTAGATAGGTACCTGTATTTTCAGATTCTTCAGTACTACCTGTTAAAGTTCATTATGATGCAAACAACTACAGAAACTAGTGAATTATTATCATTGGAAGCTAAGATAATAAGCTAGGTAATAACAGTTGTCGACTTGAAACTTTTCCAATATCTGCATTTTATTTATCATTCTAATATTATTTTGAATTCATTCAGATTATAGCAAAGCTAATCTGTTTCAAAATCAGTATGCATTTCAATAATCAGAATAATATAAACATACAAGAATATTAGATTTGTTAACTTCTGGATCCCTGAGTTTACACTTTTGGAAGCCTGAGGTTACGATTTGAGGAAATCGGCCTGAAGACATATTGTTTCTTTGAAAGTTTAATGGTGTACGGTAATTCAACCAGGGAGTGAGAGAGAGAGAGAGAGTTCACAATGCATAATGTTCGTTAGGTGTAATGTCAATGTATATATATATATATATATATATATATATATATATATATATATATATATATATATATATATATATATATATATATATATATATATATATACATTGACATTACACCTAACGAACATTATGCATTGTGAAATGTATGCATTGTGAATGAGTGTATATATATATAATTGCTTCTGCACCTACCAACCTTCTGTAATTTACCAACCTGCCTCTTCTGTGTTATTATAAATAGGCAATACAAAAACATTCACACAGTCATCTGTATTAGGGGCACTCGGTAGGCTATTCTTGGGACATCTATTCTAAATGTTTGCTCATAGTTTTGATTCTAACCTAGATTGGTTGCTACGTACTACCTAAGCAGTTACATATAATTATGAACCTCAGTAACATATTGGTTCTGATTTCAGGAGCGCTGGGCCACTCAGCTTGGGAGAATGGCACGAGATAAAGATATCCAGAACTGGAAGACTCGCTGTTCTTCAAGTTGATAAAAATCCCTCTGCACAAATTCTATCACCAGGCGCCTTCACACAGCTTTTCCTTCCATTGAATTTATACATAGGCGGAATCAGCAACTTTGACATGATATCACCCAAAGTCAAAACTCGTTCTTCATTTGTTGGTTGCATACAAGGGGTGAGTGAACTCATGCCTAAATATCAATTTCTAGCAGTTTTACTTTCAATTATGATTTAAAAACCAAGTAGATATAACTGATAGGAAAGTCGACTTCTTAACTAGGTAGTTACCAATCATCCTCTATAGGTATGTCATCTAATGATAGATCAATAATACGTGTTTGGTTCTAAGATTCTAATACGTTTTGGGTGGGTATGTATATATATATATATAGTTTTGATGAAAGATGAAAACACTCGCGTGTAATATTAATTTGAGGTATTACAGAAGGTAGGAAAAGAAAGGAAACACTTAAATAAACTTACAAAATTGAGAGATTATTTCGCTGTATATATATATATATATATCAGCATTTCCAGTGTGTTAGTCACTCAGCACAGTGACATACCCATACAATATTCTTGATGTTGACTCTGATTCATATTAAGTAGAGAAAACGCAGATCAATACCACTGGCTGTTGAGCACAATGTGTTTTGTTTCTTTGTGAAAACATTTTATTGCTGAACCCATCTTCTGTGATTTGTTCTTTACAGCCATTCAGCACAATATTACAGTAAGGTATGACAGTAACTCAAAAAACTAGACGTTTTAGCCAAATTTGAAAGAAAATTGAACTGTTGCAATTTATCGACTAATTATGTTACCTTTTTAAAAAACAATCTATGGAAATCCGTTACGAATTCTGAATTAAAACTAGATTTTAAAACATTGTCATATTTATCATTCCAGAAGATATCTGGCCTTGAAATCAAAATTTAAAGAAAAAATCTTTCTTTCACCATAAAATTAATTATTGTATAAGAAAGAAAGAGTAGGGGATAAAAACATGACGAGGATAAAAACATGTTATTAAATTTGAAAAAGATATGCTCAAAAAATCACTTTAAATGGTCAAAATTGTGAAGGAAAGTTGTTCACTTTGTCTTGTATAGCAGAAAATTACTTAGAAAAGATTTTTCAACCATTAATTAAAACGTTAGCGATTTCGTGCATAAATTTCAATAATATGAAATTCATTTTAAAAATTGTCAAAATCTTTGAAAACCCTAATAATTGGTTGTACTAACAAACTTATCAATAGCTTTTTATTCTCATAAATTTTACCGTTGAGAGTTATTGTGCACACGAAATGTTCCAATTTAATTTAAAAAAGGTTTGTAAAACGGTGAAAATGAGAAAAGTTTGCTTTACGACTGAGACTTTTTGGAAATTCAATTCATAAGATCTATTATCAACCAATCATGCCTAATGTTACTCTGTTGAGTCCCAATTTTGGTGACTCATACCTACATTACCTACTAATAACGACTTTACACTTACTATGTATCTGATAGGTTATGATAGTATTCTGTACTATCCTTAAAAAATATCAGTATTTGATACTTCAGTAGGGAGTGAATAAATTATTGAACAACGAATTTTTGAAGAGGCCAAACAATACAAAAGTGCCTTGCGGTCCTTAATGAGAGCACACACATATTGATAGGTAGATAACTAAAATGCCACCATCATTGACTTACCATACAGAATACAGCAACAGGGCACCAGCCCGACGAGTTTGCCCTTACTTGAGTTTGCCAATACATTCCTAGCCCTCAGTCCTAAATTATCCCAGAAGAATGTCATGCTGTATAAACCAGCTCCTGCATTGTGAGTAAAGAACGATTTGCATTACATCTGGGGTTGGTTTTTAACTTTTAAATTTGCAAAATGCATGTCAATGAAGTTGTTTAGTAAGCAAAAATGGCAAACTTCCAGGCAGCTTGGCCTGGCAGGCCATTGTCTTGTTGCTTTTATGATAAATGCTGCTGTTGGCTGTTCCCATTTAAAGATCATGTCAGTATATACATAAACAGAGATTTAGCTTCGCAACTATTATGAGAATTGCTGCACAAACGTAAGTAAAGTTTTCCCACCAACATATTTTCTATCTCGCCAGAAATAACAGTATGAGACTTATACTCGGCAACATGCAAGCTTAGATATTAAACATAGGGAAATCAAGCTACAGGACGCGTAACGTAATGCCTAACTAGCTAATGTAGGTATGACATTCGATTCACAGACGATTGATATATTTTTATGATGGATTATCTTCATTACATTTTGGTAGGTGTACCGTATGCTATGGTATTCAATATTTTTTCCACTAACCAACATGACACATTTATTCCATTGAATTCCTTCAAAATGAAATTAATTGATTAATTGAGAGACATAAAAGCTAATTTGTTGAAAGAGGAATGTAGTGAAAGGAAATTACAAAGTAGAATGTGGCTATTAGGAATAATCGGCGACACAGATTCATCAAAAACGATAGTTCAACTGATCCTGAAAGTCTAATGAGTTATATGTACCTATGTAAAATATTTCGAAGTGACTATCTACAGTCACTACCTACAGACTACCTCCACTACAGACCACCTGCTCCATTAAAGACGATCCGCACTCTTATTTAGAGTTCTAAAGTCCACTGTTTTACCTAAGTAGGTATGTTGTAGTAGATACAGCAAGTTAGTAATAGATTCAGCATAGTTTCACTATTCATGGTAATATTATGCTTTAGGCGGTTCCAACTTTTCACAGAGCTTTGTTATATTATGTATACTGTGAGGGCTTCACTATAAGACGTTTTAGTTAGTCAGTAGGATGAAGTTGGAAGCAAAGAGGCAGGCAGTGATGTATGAAGTTGATGGGAAGTCTTACTGCATCTGTCTCGATCGATAGCAACTGACTCGTGATCGTCGGTTGTCAGTGTCAACTCTCAACACAATGAAAATAGTTTGGTTTGTTTGCCTATTTGCTCCGATATGTTTGTTTAATTGGGATTTTCTAAGTTCACCTTGATCATACACTAAACTGAGATATTTGTTAGGTACTACGTTTGTCACGCAATCCTTCCTCGAATCTAACTAAAAACCCAATTTCATATCAACAAATTTTCTTTTAGAAGATTCATTTCTAAAATTAGTGAAAATCGCTAATTATGGCCCTTGCTGCACGCACCGGTTTCCTACCGGAGGATAACTTAATTACTGCTATAACATTATTTTCAAAATCCTAAGTACTATCTAATATATATATGCTCTTGTGCGAAGTAATTCAAGTGATGCTTATTCTCTATCTGAGAATTTGTTGAGATATTTTCATGCATTAAAGATCTCACTCCTTCCTAACGAAAAAAAAAGATTATACAGTGAGATTGACGTTTTGTTAAAATCGTAATTTCATTCAGCTTTTATGTTTTCAGCTCTCAATAAATTACCAACCAGTGCAAATCCTGGTCGAAGCTCTTGCAGGTGTAAATATCAACAACTGTCCACATCCATGTGTGTTGAAACCTTGTGGAGATGTTGCTCGCTGCGTACCACACTTTGAAGCGTTTAAATGCGTGTGCAATAAACATTGTGAAGAAAGCGGAGATCAAGCTAATTCCAACCATGTGGCTTCATTCTCAGGAAATACCTACCTTCATTACACTGACCCCGAAATTCTAAGCAGGCAAGCATTTTCCCCCCTCTCACTGTCGATTTTACTCTTCTATTTTCTTTCTGCTCGTGTATTCAGTTGGTAGTGCGTGATTTCGGAAGAAGCCTGAATAGCTTCTCTTTACTTTTATTCCTATTTTACGTATTATTTATTTCAAACCGTGAATTTCATCGAACATTTTTTACTTGAAAAAATACATGAATATGGATTTGCCATTATTTTGCATGATTTTGATACATTTGAAGAGATTTTATAATCACTCATCCATTTATTAATTAGGCACCTAGATTAAACTTAGTGTCCCGTATAGGGCGAACACACTTTTGGTTTTACTAACTTCGGGGATCAATTCTACTAAGTAGGTACCTACTAATTTTCAACAAAAAGTTCCACTTTTTTTAGACGCTTTATTTTTACGTATTTTGACATTCATGATTTTTTCGTGTATGGCATTACTTTATGACATTACATGACTTTATGACATTAAAATGACCATAATTATCTTAGGTTTACCGTAAAATCGTTGATAACGTCCCCGTTGATGATATGTTAAATAAATTAATTACCACCCTGATGTCAAACCAATATTTTTTCATCAAATTAATCCATAAAAATGAAGTTAAAATGAAATCCCAGCTTTCCAAAGAAAGAAAATGTAAATTTGTCTTTTGTTTTGATAATTAAGGGAGGAAATGATGTTTTAATGATTAGAAAAGGTTTTTTTTTTAATTTTTTTAATGACGGTCTGTGAACTAATGAGTTTCTATGCAATTTTCCGTGCTGAATAGAAATGGTAACACGTCGATCTCTCCAACTCCCTTACAATCGAGTTTACACGTCAACTATCTTCCCCCCCCCCCCCCCCCCCCAAACACATGAAAATTAGTTTTAAAAAAAATAAACTAAAATTTCTTAGTTAATGTGTAAAACTCGGTTATGCAGAATCGGGGAGGGAAAAAAAGTTCCAGACATGAAGCATGATCGTATGAGCGAGTTTTCTTAAATTGGCGTTCTTTAAATATTCTGTTACAATGTTTTGAAAGGAGTTTGAGTGAAAAGAAATTATTAACTACCAATCTTATTACAAAAAAAACTCGTTCTAAATAATAGTAATATGCTATTCAAAATAATACTTTTTTGTACATAAAATTTTTAAAGTTCTATTTATGTAATAGTTAACAATCTTTATTTAAGCAGAATTCTGCTAAAAATATAAACGAATTTCAGCCGTTTTAGCGATTTTTTGTAGAAAATAAAGCTATTGCAATGGCTCCAAAAAATTTTAAATCAAACTTTTGGAAAATTTTCATCATTGAAATCAGTTTTCCATAGTTTTCATCGGATTTGGATGAAATGTTCAGGGAATATGCGGGCTAGGGAGTAGTTTCATTGTTCCCGACTCAATTTTTTATTGTACGGGGAAACTAAGGGGAGTTATAATCGTTTTAAAGTCATAAGGAAAAAAACCCTAAAAAGAATCTTTAATATGAACACTTTTTGTTGGAAATCACTAAGTAGTTGAATTGATCCATAGCAGGATTTCAATCAATCGTGTTAACTCCTTGTAGTGCGTAAATAGTGCATAACATTTATTAACAAATAACTAACATTACTCCACTTTTTCAATTTATTGTAGCAATAAATTATACGATAATTTATACGAGTTATTGTACAGGGAAAAACCTGGGCTTAGGAAAACATCAAGGGTAATTGGACCTGAGGATGGCTTTGTGCCACAAGTTGCAGGATATCGCCTCATATTTACCCTACTTTTCCCGTAATTGTTGTCATTGATTGGTTCATGTGAATTCAAGGTGACAACAGCATACCTACTCGAGGTTTCAATTGATTTTATTTATGAGATGAGATTTTTCATTCTTCAGGAAAGTGAACAGGAAAGAAATGAATTTGTGGTGAAAGCATGCACATGAACTTTAATTTGGGTCACAGTCATGAGAAATAGTTTAAATGATCTAATTCCTACATCATAGGTAGGAACCTACATTTTTAAGACTCCTAAATTCTGTATCTGTTGTGACGGAGAGGAGTAGTTCCTCCTCCTCGATTCTTGAATATGCTGCATCTGGGGATATGCCTGACGGTTTCTACAACCGAAAGGAACACCTCTGGGTGTAGCAGGTTAATCGCCTCTCACCTTTAAACGGAGGAACTCCCTCTTTCCGTCACCTCTCTTTGTTACACTGTTTACATCTTGGTTCTCGGACGATTTTATCATAAATTATTGTTGCCAATCAGTCATCCCATGTTTAATTTATTCCTATATATATATATTTATTTATATGTAAAATTTCACTCTAAGAATTGCAATAACCGTGGCAACTATGGTAACCATGTTTTTTGTATTCGTTTTTTTTTTTTTTTCTTTTTTTTTTACAAAATTACTACTAGTCAAATATAAACTATAATAAATGTCCATCACACTCAACCCACTTTTTTTTCTCATTCGATAAATTTGTAAGTTACCTACTTAAATATTTGAATTCTTTATAGTGATGGATTTGAGTCGATGTTTGCATTAAATGTTAAAATTTACGTGGTTTTTTAAAGAAGGCGAAATTTCGTGGTAGATATTTTTATAAACAATAATTTTTCAATTCTACTGAGGTTTCAGTCAAATATTAGATAAAAACATTTTTTCGTTCTCAGTTACAGTAAAATAGCAAGATCATGATTATCGCAATGGTAACATATGTACAATAAAATTGCGCATCGTTCTCTACCTCATATGTATAGTTTGTTCTAATGAAATCATTAGAATAAAGAATAATATCAAATCTATTCCCATTGAATAAAAAATGAACAAATGAAACAGAATGTTTGATTTTATACTTTGCATTGAAGATTCATTGTATTTTTTTTTTTTTACAGAATATTGGCCAATAAAGTTAGCATTAATATGAGATTCAGAACAACATCACCCAATGGTCTCATCGTTTGGACAGGAAGAACTGAAATAAGGCAAACATTTGGAGATTTCCTCGCCATTGGGGTCAAAGATGGTTATCTTCACTTGAGATACAATTTGGGCAGTGGAGAAACTGTTATAATTTTCAACGAAACGAGAGTTGATGATGGGAATTGGCACAGGGTGAAGGCTATGAGGTGAATTACTGGATGTCTTATTATCTGCAGGGTTTTAACTTTAATTTTAAAAAGTTTCAGTCATGCAGCATGATCGTATGAGCGAATTTTCGTAAATTATCGTACTATATTACTTTACATTGTTTTAAAAATTGAGGACTTTGAGTGAAAAGAAATTGTTAACTACCAATTTTATGGCAAAGAACTCATTCTAAATAGTGTTTTGCGATTCAAATGAAATTTTAGATTTTTATCTTTGTTTTACAGTTTTTATCTCATTTTTTTGCAAATATTAATGAAATTTAGGTATATTTTTCAGCATAAATTGTTTAATGTTCTAGTTCGTCGTTAATAAACGTCTTTTGACTAAGGTTCTGTTAAAAATATAAATTTAACAATTTTTAACCGTTTTATTCATTTTTAGTGATTTTTTTTTTTTTTTTTGCATAATTTTTGAAATTTGACCAATTTAATGTGCTCAAAAATGCTGTTCAAAAAATTCTTCCTTTCGTTCGGAAAGCTTGATTTCTTGGCGTAAAACGGAATTTTTATCTCAATCCTAAGGAGAGTTATCGTCTGGAAGGACATACACATATGTATATATATATATATATATATATATATATATATATATATAATATTTTATTTGGCATAGTGTAATAGCTAAAAAAGCTAGAAGAACTGTGATGTCATGTTAGCAAGAGGTCCTCGCAAGGCAAGAAGGGTTAAGTGGTAACCTACAGCTCTTCTAATCTTTGAAACATCATAAAATGAGAACTAGATTGTTTATCATAAGTAAAGGGCATTGAAATTCATAGAAAGAGACAATTCACTTGAAAATACATTAAAAATGAAATAAACGTGAACTCTTCGTTGTTGCCACCCCTCTTTTCATCCGGATTCAGAATATTGTTCTTCGGTCCATCAAGTAGTTATCAACTTTGATTTTCATTTCCAATTATTCTATTCATTTTCTAATACCCCAAATCTATTATTTTTCCAGGAGCGAGCAAGAGGGCTCGATAGCTGTAGATCATGGTAAAGTCAGTACTGATCGATCTCCAGGGAAACTCAAACAACTGAATACAAACACTGGTTTGTATATTGGTGAGTATTGTGTGGATATTGGAATCATGTGTATGTTTCATAACTATGTATTATGTATATGTGTACATATGTATGTATGTTCAGAACGCCGACTGTGTTTTGAATCCCATATGTCCTCCCATTGGATGGAAAGGCGTCAGAAGGTATTGTGGCATGAATGTTTCACCATGGCAGGTAGGGTGTTCATGCAATTCTGAGAAACTGCCTGGGCCCCATTCCTCAAAGTGTGGCGGTTTCGAGGTCCAATCAGCGTTTTATTCTCCAAACTGTGATAGTATGAAAAGAAGGAAAGTCTGGGAGTGGTCCATTTACTTTCTAGAATTTACCAGCTCGAGGAACCTTTCATTTCTATAAAACTATGGTCAAAGTGTGGATAGGTGGCTTCATGCTTATTCAAAATTGAACCCTATACCTTCTCATTACCTACCAGTCAGGTCATGAATCACTGTTTTTAGTAAAACAAAAATTAGGTAGCAGTATACATGTAGTGTGTAGGTACAGTTTGGTGGTCTAGATGTTCGTTAAACTCGCAGCTCAAAACTAAAAACAACCTAAAAAAATTTGTGCCAATCTTATCTATATGCCTATTAAATTGATTTATCTAATACAGATATTATATATTAATTTATATCAGTTACCATATTATTATAATACATCATTGTTGCTTTAAATATGTTTCAGGCGGAATGGGTGACATGGAAGTGGCCACGCTGTATAAATATCACAAAGGGTTTCAAGGTTGCATATCTGAGCTTACATTGAATTCAGAATACCATGTAAAACTTGCATGGTCTGCTGATGCAACCAGCCACTGTGGGGATATTCCTCCATAAGAGGCTACACCCATCTGCGCTTAAAATGGACTGATTTTTATTATATTTTAGTTTAATTAAGGAAAATGTCATGAATATTCAATACAAACCTCCCTAACTGTTTTTTTCTGGGGCATAGCTTCTGATACAGAATATGCTCTCAGTTAACACAAATAGAATCTCAGCAATGAAAAATTATCATTTCATGTTGATGAAGTCTATTTTTAAATGTCAATGTTTCCTAGTAGTATCTGGAAAATACAATAATTACCTGTTCCAGACACAAGAAAGGAAGGAAGTTATTCTTTTCTATTATCTAAAATCGGTCCAAAACTTGAATTACAGTGTAGGAATTGTATACTTGGATGTTTTCTTCTTTCCTGTTTAGGTATACTCTCATTCTTCGTTTGTTGGAAAAGAAAGGTTTGAGTATTTACCTACGTCTTCATCCCATTGAAATGTTCATATATTAACGAAGTATTCCGTTATAGTAGCAGAGAATGGAAAGTTACCTGTTGAGAAGAAACACAGACTTGGACTGAAATAAATTGTAAAAACTTGAGGCAACATACCAAAGTAGACAAATAATGTTTATGGCCTAAAAACTAAAAATTCATTTGGTGATACCTACTAAATAATTTTCACGTGGTTGTAGCTTGTAAAAATTATTACTAGAAAAAGCTGTAAAAATGAATCAGTCTAGAAAAACGAAATAAGACCATACAATAACTACAAATGATTTATTGTTATATTATTTCATATAGAAAATGAAAATGGAGGGTACTGTAAAAAGTAGGACAGTAAGCATTAAAGTCAATTGGAAAAATCGTGGGTAGCTTTCTATTTAAATATATTATCCGTATTGTGTTAGTTTAAATAACTAGTTGTACCTCTTAGTTTTAATTCTTTGGAACGGAATGCCAAGCTTGTTATTGATGTCTGGAATAGATCCAGCTGCCTAAAGCGCAAGTTCGCCCTTCAGGATTTGTGCTATATTTTGTAGATAGTTGCCTACTACACATACGTGACAAATATGATGGAGGATGGCAAGAATTAGTGAATGAATGTACTAGGTAAATCCAAAATTCTATTTAACACCAAACATTTTTTTAGTTATATTTTATTGTATTGTGTTTTAACTTCTGGAACTAAAGTGGGTTGGTAAGTTTCATCTAAATTGATTCCTCTTCCTTTACATGAAATTTGTGGTTTTATGAATTGTTCACAAATACACTTGGTACCAAATCTTGATTTTTACAATTTTCCCACCTGCTGGCTTTTATTGACGTGAAGGTATTAGGTGGAGAGGATGCCTACATTTTCCTCCCCTTAATTCTGGGGTTTTGAATTTATAAAAGTCTGTACATCTAAAACCATATTAAACTGCATTTTAGCCAACATTTGGCTTTGGTTTTCTAGACCATTAAGATTTGATAGTTTTTATTCATTTTCTGGTAAATATCACTGTACTAGTGACAGTGTAATGTTGGCAAAACTGAAGGCTTGTGATTTGCAAGGATGATGAATTTATGTTTCATGCTGGGCATGGTAAGCATATTTATGTAAAAAGTAACAGTGTTACGTGCTACTCATATTTTTACACTCGAGTTCCCAGACTCATTATTTAATAACCGAATTAGGTACCAGTCAGATCTGTAACGAAGGTTAATGAAATAATTCGTTATTAATTTTTGATAGGTGGATTGGAACTTGATAATCTGAGGTAAAGTAAATCGGTTGAGCGTTCACATCCCAAAGTTCCAAGAAACCACATTGCCTCAGCTGAAAGTATTTCGTTCCGACCTCTCTATAGAGTTTCCCTTAGTGATACCAAAAACGTATTCACATCATTCACAGAAATTCTGTATGGGTATCTATACTAAAAAAAATGCGCTTTGAGAGTTGCTGAAAACTGAAACGCAGAAAGTATATTTGCCCATCGAAATGTGATGCAAGTCTTATTTTAACAAAAAGTAGGCTGATGCAACTATGCAGGTACATCAACTCCTTGAAATAGCTACATTCAGCTACTTGATATACTTGATTTGCCCATGACAAATTACTTTTGGGGCTCAAAACTAACAAGATCCTCCGTTAGGGTCGCTATATTATTTCTTAACAAGCGCCAACCTCAAGCCCTAAGACTGGGATCACTCCCATTTCACGGTTGTTGAATCCATCGTATTAAATATCTACTGAGGAACCAACTAATGCAGAGCACAGTACGGCATTAACAGAAACTCATGGATGAACAACTGACGGTATTGTGTGGAGGAGACTATATAGGCTATAACTACCTATAACTTCCATTTAGGGTGGTGCAGTGGGATCATCTACCTTGCTCCACTTTACTTTGATCTTCTCATTTATTCGTCCCTTCTCACGAGTCCCATTATTTTACTATAACTATCATATCAGAACCTAAGTTAATTAATTATTCTAAATCATATTGCAGACCCCTTTTAATTAAGATTAAGGTAATTTTCAACTTTTAGGTGTTAGGAATTTGGCAATAATGTTTCCATGTTTTACATATCTCTTTTGTGCCTCATTTAGTATCTGTTGGCCTGATTTCAATGTTGATATTAATTGCTTATGTATATTTACTTAATGATTACTTTGCCCTGAAATAATTATGCTAATCGTCGTTCGTGACCAAATAAATTACATAAAATTCTGAAAACATACTATAGGTATTGAAGCCCCTAGCCTCATTACTGCTCACAACTAAATTATCTTTGTAGGTGATGATATTTTGATAAATTCATATCAAGTTCAATCCCTCAAAAACCTCTTCTTAATCCACCACCACCATGAAGACCAACCTCTACTGAGCTAAATTTCTCTTCGCATTTTATAAAAGCGGAGTGGTATACCATTTCAACCATTCATTCTCTTATGTTTTACTTGTTTTTAATTATCATGGTATGCACTGAATAACGTGTGAATTAAGCTTTTTTACACTCATAGATGTGACTGGGCTTTGTTTGTCCAAATCGAAACTCATCGGACAAACTTCACTGTATTAAGAATATTTTTCACGATTTTAAATTTCCTCAGTTTATAAAAATCAAAAGGTGTCACTCGTTTCGTAAGTCAAGAATTCAAGTAGGAATGTGTGATTTGACTTGCTGGTTGGGTTGTCCTTGCTGTGCCATACTAAATGCAAACCAAATATGCAGATAAATCTACCCAATTGAATCCACTCAATTTTCGTTGTTATTCTTATCCGGCTGGTTTTGAACCATTGGTACCCATCAAAAATATAGTAGCATTTATTATGTAAAAATCGTTTAAAATCATTCAAATATGGATCATCAGCACCTAGCCGATTAACCTAAAGCCCAACATAAATTACACATTGAAACTTTTTAATAACTAAGTCTGAGAAATATGAGCTCATAATCTACACTAATCCGATTTCAACAAATAGTTTCACTTTAAACTATTCGATCCCGAAACCATTCTGTGGCCGTTAATTGGCTTTCTCTACCTACTTGCTCGCTGATTCGTCTTCATTTTATGGTCGACAAGTAGGTACCAACCTATATATACAAGGGCCAGGATACGTAGCATTATATTATGTGATTTTGTACTTGAATAACTTTCCTTTCTGCTGATTCAAAACTCATTAGACTACTAAGTGAGCTCCTTTCTTATTTATATAGTTGAACTACCAACCTACCAACTAATTTATAATTAAAAACAACGTAATAATGCTTAATATGGACTCTCTGTTTTATATATAGGTACGTACGCTATGTAGGTATGAATGTTTCCAAACCTGTGTTAGAGATTCTTTATACTGTACATGTTAATAGAATGCTGCTGATGATCACCCTACTGAAAATACTAAGCTATGAATATTAATTTATTCTCTTGAGGTATTAAATGCTTCAGCTGCTTATAAAATTTCTTATGTTATATTTCTCGTCAACTACATGGATATCAATC
The DNA here is from genome assembly GCA_030762985.1 of Adelphocoris suturalis. Taxonomy (NCBI): domain Eukaryota; kingdom Metazoa; phylum Arthropoda; class Insecta; order Hemiptera; family Miridae; genus Adelphocoris; species Adelphocoris suturalis. Next base: position 59,092,499 of record CM061045.1, read on the forward strand.
AATTTCCTTTCACTCTGATGCAGATTGCTTCTCATATTTTCGAATTTTCTCTTTTTTTCCGTTCTAGATGAAATTTGATGAAATGTTTTATTAGGCTGGTAGGTACTCCATTTGAAAACCTTCTTCATATGTCATATTTGAATCATAAATTAATGAGTGCCACGTAAACCATGTTCTGGGTCTGGATTGGATCTGTGAAAACGACGTAGGTACCCCAAAGTCTTGGTCAAAAGTAACGATGTTGGAATTCTCCGCACTACCTAGTTCAAATAACAACATCTCAATTCGTGTTGGCAGCTCTGGAAATTGTTGCTTAGTGCAATTACAACGATTATTTTATATGAGCTTTATTTTTGTTTTAGCCTTGTTTGATTGATATGACTTCTCACCAAAATCACTTGAATACCTACCAATGATTTGAAAGTTATAATTACTGTGTAAATAGTGCATAGTCAAGCTTCATACTCACAATTTTGAAACACCATATTGATATGGTGTGGTCAGCTTAAAATGTCATGCTGTCTCTTGTAAATAGCCATCTCTGTTATAGTTATAGATGTAGAATCTGAATAATACCATAACACATCAAGTGTTACAATACTAACTTCATGTACAAAAATAATTTTTTAAATATGGTTATCACAAAGTTTGTTTCACAAAGCACAATTTGTAGGGTCTTTTTACGGTTTGTATCTAAAACTACCTGTGTTTCCTTGGAATTATTGAACTTAGTGAGACTTTCGTCTTCTAGCCCACTAAATGCTTGTATGATACTGCTTCTATCTTGAGAATTGATTGTATATTTTTACATAGCATCCAGAGCCAATTATTTTCTTTGGGTATGAAAGTAGGTATGATTACAAACCTCATCAACTTCGCTTTAATACATATCATCTTATGTACAGTAACTTAGTTTTATATGTCATTGTGTATAAATTTGAGCAATTATAATAAATGTTGATGTGTTAAATTGCGTACCAGTGAGTCTTGTATTTATTTTAGTCTCCCGAAAATTCTCTAACAACAAATTGGTTAACTGGTTAACCAGAATATGTAGATCATATATGAAAGACACACACATTAAGGAATTACCCAACTTGAAGGAGTTGTACCCGAGTTATTTTCTATAATGTGGATAAATAAAGCTATCATATCAGTCTTTGCATTTCAAATTAGTAAATCACGTTATGAATGGCAATATAAGACCATGTATTGTCCACTAGAAACTGGTATACATTAGGACCCTAATAATAATTATCAATATACAATTACTCTATAAAATATGCAAGTATGACAGGTCAAGTAAAATTCGTGTGCTGAGAAAAATTCTTTTGACTACGAAAACGGGAACTTCTTTACAGTGAAGAAACACTAAAAGAAAAATCGAACCCATGGGAAAATACTCCAATATTAAATTAACGCTGAAAAAATACATTAGGTCTAAAAGAAGGCTGGTAAAAATTCTTATCGTCAAAATTTCCAACGAGGAAAAATATTTGGGCAGGGAAAAAATATACCAACCCCTTTCAAACACTTTTAGGAATACCAATTCTCCATAATATCAGGTTTAAAATGTCCTCCATATTTGGAAAACTGTGAATATTTCTCATGTTCGACGATTCAATCATGCACGAACTTCACTTGCACATCATCACCTAAAAAATTCTTCTCAAGTGCCGTGAAAACTTCTTTTGACTTCAAAACAAAAAACACTTTATAGTAAAAATTTTAAATTAAAAAAAAAATAAATAAATGTTCCTCACCAGTTACCCCACAAAATTGCATTTATTATTTAAAATTCAACTGCACCAACTTGCAGTTTCTTAAAACGGGCCAGAGAAATGAAAATTTGGAGAACTGTTAGGTTCTCTGTGTTGCAGAGTGCAATATATCTTCCGTAATTATTAGTATTTTAAACTTAACTCAGAGCGAAAACTTCGAGTACCTATCGTGTTCACACATAGAATGAAATTTTATTAACAACAACTTGGTAGCTATAACTGGACAAACATATGAAGGGTTATAAAATAATTAACAGGACTTGATATATACTTCCAATACGCCCCCTCAAGTCCTAAGGGATATTTTCTTTAGGTTTTCTTCTTTCGTATGACTCCACACTCAACTGTTGCCTGCAGTATTCGGACTTTGGATGAGGAATTGCTTTTCGTCAGTAAGTCAGCTGGCATCATGTCTGTAGACATGTAGTGAAACTCAATCTGACATCTTTCCAATGAATTTCTGTTGAATTTCATGGAATGACATCTTTCCAATTCCTGATGAATTTCGGTCGAATATCAATGTGTTTTGTTCTAGCATGATGAGAAGGATTTTGTAGCATCTTCTGAGCCCCTTGATTATCATTATATATTTTCAGCGCCCCCTCAATTTGAAATCCCAACTCGTTCATAAACCTTCTGAGGTATAATGCTTCCTTTGTAGCTTCAGTCAGACTGTACTGTAATAATACTCCGCTTCTGTACTTGATGTTGCAACGGTCCGTTGCTTCCGACTTTCCCAAGAAATAGCTACTCCTGACATTCGGAACGCAATGCCACTGTACGATCTTCGGTCCAATAAGCTATTTGCCAAGTCAGCATCAGCAAATCCACTTAATGGGTCATTTGATATCCTGTAAGTCAGTTTCGTTCCAATCGTCCCTTTTAGGTACCTAAGTACTCGTTTGGCCGCCTTCCAATGCACTTCACTGTATTTTGTATTAAATTGACTTAAGAAGTCCACTGCAAATGAAATATCTGGCCTGGTTCCAACGGCAAGGTACAAGAGACACCCAATCAGTGACCTGTATGGAATTTTTGTCATTTCTTCTTCATTTATTTCTCCTGTGCTCAGATGATTACGGGCTCCAGCGGAATGGCAGAGGGTGCTAGAATCACGCCATTGGGTTGAACAAATTTTGATGCTTGGATCATTCAAATGGAAGCCATTTTGATAAGAAAACATCAAATGAAGTTTGGCAAAAGCTGCATGAGGTGTATCAGTCCAAGGGCCCTGCCAGGAAGGCGACACTCCATAAGATGAAATCAGGTAATGACGTACATGAACATGTTAGCAGTTTTTTCGAAACGGTGAGTAAGCTTAGTGACTTGGAAATTAAAATAAATGATGACTTATTAACTATATTGTTGTTGTACAGCCTCCCGGAAGAATATGAAAATATCCGAGTTGCGATTGAGTCGCGAGATGATTTACCAAAACCTGATGTGCTTAGAACCAAAATTCTCGAAGAGAGCGATGCAAGAAGTAATAAAGAAAGAGAGACTTCGAATGCTATGGTAGCTCGTAAGAAAATATTTAGTAGAAGAACGATTCCAGATCAAAATAGCGATTTTAGAATTACTCATAAAAACTATGTAAAATGCTATAATTGTGGAGGAGTGGGGCATCGATCACAAAACTGTCCATCTCCAAAAGCGAATAGAGAAAATGCTGGTGCTGCAGAGAATGCAGACTGTGGCACCTCACTGAACATTGCTTTAATTAGTAATCTAGGAGTTCCAAGAACCTCTGAATGGTTCCTAGAGAGTGGCTGTTCATCCCATATGTGTGGGGATGAAAATAGATTTTCCAATTTCCAAGAACTAAATGGGATTAAACTAAAATTGGCCAACAAATCTACTACTGATGTAAATGGAAAAGGTACTGTAACAATTTTGACAGATCAAGGGGACCCAAATAAGTTGAATTTGCATGAAACCTTGTGTGTACCAGACCTTAGAACAAATTTGTTATCTGTTTCTAAAATTACTGATAAGGGTTTCACAGTAATCTTCTCAAAGCGGAATGCTGATGTCATCGATCCAGTAGGAAAGGTGGTTCTGACAGCAAAATGTGTAAACAACCTGTATCAAGTTTCTGAAATCAGCCATAAGGAGAGTTCACGTTCTGCTGTTGACCAAAATCGTCCATCTAAATTAGACTTGTGGCATAGAAGATTAGGTCACCTAAACGAACACGACTTGAAACTATTAGCTAAAAGCAACAGAGCGATAGGGATTAGGATAGATACATCTGAAGTACTCCATCCGTGTACTGTTTGCATTCAAGGAAAGATGAGCCAGAAACCTTTTCCAAAACAATCTGAAAGAGTAATCCAAAAATTAGATATTACACATTCAGATGTATGGGGACCCGCTCCGGTAAAATCAAACGGACAACATGTATACTAAATGACGTTTATAGATGACGCAACTCGGTGGTGTGAGGTGAGATTTTTGCGGAAAAAGTCTGATGCACTTAGAACGTTTATTGAATACAAAAATTTTGTTGAAAATCATAATGGAGTTAGAATAAAAAGTTTACAATCGGACCTAAGTCATTCTGGGCGGAGGCAGTGAACACAGCTGTGTAAGTTCAGAATCGTTGTCCATCGGCTGCATTAAAAGGTAAAACCCCTTTTGAACTGTGGGTAGGCCGAGTCGGGGCTTGAGCTTTCATGCTGGATAAATCAAGAAAAGGTAAACTTGAACCTCGGTCAAACGAATGCATATTTTTAGGTTATTCGCCAAATTCTAAGGCGTACCGGGTCTGGTTACCAGATGAAAGAAGAGCCGTATTTTCGAGAGATTTAAGATTTGTCGATGAAGATAAGAGCCGAATCGTGAACGTTTATCATAACTTTGAAAATTTAAGCGGAAACCAAGGATCATCTCGATCATCTCGAAAAACTGAAATAGTGATACCATTCGTCCCGAATCAGAAAAGTAATGTTCGAGTTACAAATCCATTAATCGAATTGTTTGATGAAAATCATCAAACCGAAAATGAACACGATCAAAGTATTAGCGAAAAAAATAACAATGAACAAGAAGAAAATGAGCACATACAAAATTATCAGAATGGAAACGCGGTACAAGGTTTCCGCTTTACACTTAATTACTACCCTTTAGGGTTGATCGAAAGTGATGCCGATATTAATGGCTCATCCCCGGTGATGTACGATTTTTGAGCCAAATTTCATGATTTTGGGTCCATTAGTTTCGGAGAAAAGCTTACGGAGAACGGACGGATTTTTTTTTTTTTTTTTTTTTTTTTTTTTTTTTTTTTTTTTTTTTTTTTTTTTTTTTCCCCGATTTCGGATACTACGTGTCTTGAACCATAAGCCAACAAATTTGGGGAGGAGGGGGGATGAAAACTCTTTTTTTAATTGATTACAAAGGTTTATTATTGAAAATAATAAACCAAAATGACATCACCATGTGATTTAGTGTGAAACAGATGAATAACATGGGTTGTATTGAAAAAAGCATCAGAGGTTTTGCTTAAGTACTTACTGCAACTACTAGGTGAGATACTTTTGCTCACTCAAACATTCGTGGACATTTTTAAATACAATTTAACATAAATCCGAATCTGCAATAAAAAATGGCTAGGTTCCCGATGCACATGCGCAAAAACTACTAACCTTGTGTTTCGTTTCTTCATACCCATGGGTACTATCATTAAGAAAACTGAGTTTTTCCAACTTGATTAATCACCAATACCACTTGGTATTGGTGGGTAGTATAGCTTCCCCACTTATTGTAACGTGGACGTACAGATTGAATGCAACATAGAACATTAGGAATATCTACATACGATGAATATAAAATCGCTGCAAATTATTACACAGTCGTTTATCATTCCTGTGTTAGATAGCCCTTCTACGCAGATCATTGGTCTATAATTATTAAACCCAGTATGTAATATATGATTAGAACATCGAGCGTCGTGCCTCCTAAAAGGGCTAACACCTTTACAGATCCAAGACCCCGCAATTTTACGCTTCACAGTAAATGTTAAAAAAAAGTCGATAGATTAGGAAGGAATATAGGTTCTGACCCCTCAGCTGATCAGTGCGCCTCCATACCTTGTAATTGTTTCCGAGGAGTCCCAAACGAGAACCATCATAAATAAAAGCACCGTGAGTCGATTAAGAATGAAATTTGCCTCAAAGGTTCCGAAACTGCTCTGAGTCCCTCGATACTTTGTAATTGTACACCAGATCTTCAAAAAGGAGCTACATTTCAGGTTTCAGCGTCATAAGTCGATTAAAAAACAAATTGGGCTCAGAGGCCCCACAGCTGATTAGTGTGCACTGATATTGAATTCTTGATATTACAAAGGAGGTCCGTTTCAATTGCAGATCCGTTGGTTGACATGAATATGCCTGCCCTGATATGGGCACCTGCAGAGCGAAAATTAATGCAATCAATTATAACATTATTATTACATGCTCTTCTACGTTTTACTAGTCTCCCTGATCTCAGTATAACGATATTTAAGTAAGTAGGTAGGTACCCACCAACTGAAAATACGTAACGAAAATGAATAGATCATCGAAATGGTTTTAATAATCATGAAAACTACATAGCGGAATATAGTCAATCAAGATGTAGGTAACGTAAATCTTCGAAATCGGTCATTTAGGAAACGGGGAAAATTATGCTTGAAGTAATTTACGCTTGCACATACGCAGCAATGAGTAATGATTTAAGAAAAATTAAATTGGTAGGGGACAATCTACAGCCTAACCCGCACGTTACCAGAAAATGTAATGGAAATCTGATAAAAACAAGAAATTAACCTTATTCTTGGGATTTCACTTTCGCGCGTGTGCAGGAGCTACTAATGATGCAATAATGTTGAAATTAATATGGAATAATTAAACCATTGTTCCCCACTTCACTTATAAACCAAACTTGAGCGAGATTTGACGACTAGGGCGTGAAAAAATTATGCTTGAAGTAATTTACGTTTGCATGAGGAGGATGAAGTAATGATTTGAGAAGTATGAAATTAATAGAAGACCAATTGCAGCTAAACCCGCACATTCTCTGAAAATTTCATCAAAATCGGATAAAAACTGTTGAAATTAGGCTCGTTAAAAGGAATGCACATTTGCGCATGCGCAGTAGCTACTAATGATAGGATTATGTTGAAATTGCTAGGGGATGCTTAAATTAATCACTTCAACCTACCCTCCAAAACTGAGCGAGATCGGACGACGGGGGCGTGAGAAAATGATGCATGATGGAATTCACGTTTGCGCATGCGCTGGATCGAGTATTGATTTAGGAACAACGAAACTAATAGAGAACCCTAACCCGCACATTCCATGAATATTTCATACAAATCGGTTGAATATAGTGGAAATTAAGCTTGTTAGATGGAATTGCGGACACACGACAGACACACTCATACACACACACACGCAAACGCGCACGGACGCACGGACACGCACGCCCGTAATTTTTGATTTGGGAAAAAAATCGTAAAATAATTCGATTTGTTTAATTTTGTTTTCTATTGCTGTGCTTTTTTATCTAAAATTATGCCAATAAGTCAAGTTCTTTTATATATCTTGGATCAGAAAAAATTGCCAAACCTGCAGTGAAAGTTTCAGTTGCCTATACCTGCCTATTCGGTCGTTATCATTATATAAGTAAAAGAAGCGAAGGTGGTTTTGCTTTGCTGGTTGCGGAAGCTTTTTTAACACAGAATGTGTTTTAGCCATGAACTAACTAGGCAAAAAAGCTAACGAAATCTGTGACGACAACATTCTGATGATTTCCGCTTACAACCGAGTCGTTGCTATGGAAATGGTACTTCGTCGTTTTTCATCCCCCGAAATTCGTTGACCATTCGTTCGAAAGCTCTCGATTTATCCAACCATATTATGTTAACTACTGCGAAGTGCGTGGCCAACAAGCTGAGTTATGAGCATGGTTATTTGAATAATTGTTTACACTCAGGTGATCATTCTCAATAATTGATATTGTGAACATGATTGCAACCGATTGTTAATTTCTGATGATTTCATTGAGCTGGTGTTTCGATGATTTGATTCATAGCAGGTGATCCGAATATTGCGAGAACGGTTTGATTTGTGAAGCGGTGGTTAAATAAGCTAAGGATCGTGTAACCTGGTGTAACCTATGTAACCGAAGCTGAAATTTGGGAGGGAGGCTCAAGGGAGAATGCTGAAGACGCCTGGGTGATCACTGATCAGCTGAGTGAGCTCCTAAGCCATTTTCTTTCCTATTCAACGCAGGAAGCTGAAATTTGAGAGGGAGGGTCAAGGGAGAATGCTGAAGACGCCTGGGTGATCACTGATCAGCTGAGTGAATTCCAAAGCCATGTAATGTGTTTTAGCCATGGACTAACGGAATGTGTTTTAGCCAAAAAAGCTAACGAAATTTCGTAACGAAATTTCGTAACAAAATCTGGGACGAAATCTGGGACGACAACATGGATACCGATGATACGGAACTAAGGATCGTGTAACCTGGTGTAACCTATGCGATATTTTGTTATGACGCGGTTTATGAGTTATAAATATTTTAAGTTATTATCTCACTATTGGAAGTTAACCAATCTTCAACCTAAGATTGAAGACGGGTTTATGTGAAACGCGTGAGCTAAAACACATTCTGTTTCAATAATTTCGTCCGAAGTATGTAAATAGAGGTAACCGGGGGTCCAGGGGGCTTGCCCCCTGGCGAGGCGCAGAGCGCCGAGTTTTTCCACCACTTTTGGGAGAAGAAAAATTTTTTGTCTCTAAAATCGGAATTTCCACTCGCATTTTACGTTTTAGACCATTCTGAACAACTTTGGTTCCGTGTTTGTCTGTCTGTGTGTGTCTGTCGTGTATCCCCAAATCCTTGTAACGTGCTTAATTTCCACAGTTTTCTTCTGATTTTGATAACATTCTCAGAGATTGTGCGACCTAGGGTGTAGATGGTCTCCTATTAGTTTCATTGTTGCCAAATCAATACATTTGCGCCTGCGCAAAAGTAAATTCCACCAAGCATTATTTTCTCACGCCCTAGTGAACCAATCTTGCTCAAATTAGGGGGATAGTCGGGAGAAGACAATTTGAGCATTCCATATCAATTTCAAGGTGATCGTAACATTAGTAGCACCTGTGCAAGCGCGAACGTAAAATCCTTGTAACAACCTTAATTTGCACAGTTTTTATCCGGTCTTGATTAAATTTTCAGGAAATGCGCGGGTTAGGCGGTAGATGGTCTCTTATCCATTACATTGTTACCAAATCAATACTCCTCTGCGCATATGGAAACGTAAATTCTATCAAGGATCATTTTCTCACGCCCTAGTCGTCCGATCTCTCGGAGGATAGTTGGTAGAAGACGATTTGATCAAACCATATCAAATTAAACACGGTTGTATCATGTAGCTGCTGCGCATGCGCGAATGTGTAATCCTTGTAACCAGCTTAATTTCCACAATTTTCATACGATTTTGATGAAATATTCAGGGGGGTGGTTCCCAGCCGGGCAAAAAAAGTGGGTAGATGTGACGCAACTGGGCAAAAAGTTACAGTCCAACTGGGTACGGGAATCCCGAAGTGGTGCCACTCAACTGGGCGCAACCTTTTCAGAAGGTCATATGTATATGAGAAATCAAGAGTTTCATCGTGAACTTTTAATTCAACAATCAAAAAATGGGCTATACATGGGTCATTTCACGCGCACGGCCGAACTTTTTTTTCTCGATATTTTTTAAGTCCTGATTTTCTAGTATGCTGTACCCATTGGTAATACAAGCTAGGAGCCAAATTTTCAGACCCCTTCTTCGCCCAGCCTTTTCTCTACAACTGTCCGAAGTTTAGGGGTGTGCGCCAAACACTAACTTTTGTTTTAATTGCTCAACCGTTATTGTGCCCAAAAAAATAAGTAAGGTGGCCAATTCTTATGGTAAATCGTCTGCTCTTCCTGGTAGTCATGTCTAAATTTACAAACGACTTAAGCTTCCTCATGAAAACTCAAAATAAAAACTTCTTTTTCACATTTAATCAATTCCGCATTTTTTGAGAAAAAAAATTTTTGATCTTAAATCATACCTACCAGTATGTAGAATACGGGGTTAAGAGGGCGTAATGGGCAGACAAACGGTTTGTCGCCAGTGGTACTTAATGCACGGCCTGACCTCCCAAAAAACGTGAGCTTCCCCATGAAAACTCCACATTTAATCAATTTCGCATTTTTTGAAGAAAAAAATTTTTGATCTTAAATCATACCAACTAGTACGTAGAATACGAGGCTAGGAGGACTTAATGGGCCGACAAACAGTTTGTCGCCAGAAGTACTTAATGTACGGCCTGTACTCCCAAAAAACGTAAGCTTCCCCATGAAAACTCAAAATAAAAATTCATTTTTCACATTTCATCAATTTCGCATTTTTTGGAGAAAAAAATTTTTGATCCTAAATCATACCTATCAGTATGTAGAATACGAGGTTAAGAGGACTTAATGGGACAACAAAAGGTGTGACGCCAGCGGTACTCAATGTACGGCCTGTACTGCCAAAAAACGTGAGCTTCCTCACGAAAACTCAAAATGAAAACTTCTTTTTCACATTCATCAATTTTGCATTTTTTGAAGAAAAAAACTCGTAGAATACGAGGAGGTTAAGAGGACGTAACGGGCCGACAAACCGTTTGACGCCAGCGGTACTTAATGTGCGGCCTGTACTGCCTAAATAAAATAAAAATTGAGTTTTCATTATAAAGTCCCCAGTTTATCAAATTTGCTTAGAACTAACTTCACATTTGACGGCACATCAGATAGGTGCAAATTTTATCATGAAAATTCAATTTTTCTTTTATTTTGGTAGTACAGCCCGTACATTAAGTACCGCAGGCGTCAAACCGTTTGTCGGCCCATTAAGACCTCTTAACCTCGTATTCTACATACTGGTAGGTATGATTTAAGATCAAAAATTTTTTTTTTTCAAAAAATGCGAAATTGATGAAATGTGAAAAAGAAATTTTTATTTTGAGTTTTCATGGGGAAGCTTACGTTTTTTGGGAGTACAGGCCGTACATTAAGTACCACTGGCGACAAACCGTTTGTCGGCCCATTACGTCCTCTTAACCTCGTATTCTACATACTAGTAGGTATGATTTAAGATCAAAAATTTTTTTTTTCAAAAAATGCGAAATTGATGAAATGTGGAGTTTTTATGGGGAAGCTCACGTTTTTTGGGAGTTCAGGCCGTACATTAAGTACCACTGGCAACAAACCGTTTGTCTGCCCATTACGCCCTCCTAACCTCGTATTCTACATACTGATAGGTATGATTCAAGATCAACAATTTATTTTTTTTCAAAAAATGCGAAATTGATTAAATGTGAAAAAGAAGTTTTTATTTTGAGTTTTCATGAGGAAGCTTAAGTCGTTTGTAAATTTAGACATGACTACTAGAAAGAGCAGACGATTTACCATAAGAATTGGCCACCTTACTTATTTTTTTGGGCACAATAACGGTTGAGCAATTAAAACAAAAGTTAGTGTTTGGCGCACACCCCTAAACTTCGGACAGTTGTAGAGAAAAGGCTGGGCGAAGAAGGGGTCTGAAAATTTGGCTCCTAGCTTGTATTACCAATGGGTACAGCATACTAGAAAATCAGGACTTTTAAAAAATATCGAGAAAAAAAAGTTCGGCCGTGCGCGTGAAATGACCCACATATATGAAATCACGAATAAAACGCATGAAAATTAATGATACTGAGTTCATTGTACTCACTTGTCAGAGGAACATACATGGAAGTTCTAGTCGCTGTGGTAACCTTAGTCACAAATTATTTGAAAATTTATGGTAATTATAGCGATTGGTAACTTGGTTCATGTACGACATCACGTACTTATTCTCGGTGAAAGTCTCCCAGCACTTTGTGGGAATGTAAAGATCTCTTCGGACGTTTTCCTTGGACGATTCGTCATCCCCCCGCTGTAATTTTCTTGCGACGAGCAAGGAGATTTGTTTGAGGGAGTTCCGAAATTCCTTGTAAATTTCCTTTGATTTCCCCGTCCAAAACCTTGATGGTCTGGAACCCACTTCAAGTTCAGTTTGGTTGTAATATCATCCATCGCTTTTCTCTTGATTGACGACGATACCTTTTCACATTCGAGTTGTTCATTTCCTCTAGGTGTGTGATTGTGTTCATTTTTGAAAGTTCTTACACTGGTCATATCTTTGACAGTCGTGGGAGACACCTTACATTTGCGATTTGAGCAACAAAACACAATTTCACCACAACTTTTCAGTCCCCTAAACTCCGTGAATTTATCATTTTCGATTTTTTATTTTATTTTATTTTATTTATTTTATTATTATTATTTTTTTAATAATTTTATTCAAATGAAAAATTACAAAAAGCATTACAATGTACCTTGATTATACAATCTCTAATAAGAGCTATGCCCGTGTTAGGAGATGGAGTACGCTCTGTTTCATCCAGCTAAATGCTCCTCATTGCAATAAATACGTTTAATGAAAATAAACTTTTTATATTTTCACAAAATTATCATTTAAAAAGTACCAGTCATGCAGCATGATTGTATGAGCGAATTTTCTTGAGCTATCTATCGTATTATAATATGTTAAATTGTATTGTAATTTGAGCAATTTCAGTAGAAAGAAATTGTTAAAGACCAATTTCATTGCTAAACAACTCATACTAAATAAAATTTGTCAATTCAAAAGAGATTTTGGATTTTTATATTCTTTTGCAGTTTTTCTATTCAGATTTTTTTTTTTGAGCAAATATTAATGAAATTTAAGTACGTTGTTTGAGAAAAAAATTTAAAATGTCCTATTTAATCGTTGAAAATTTAGTTTTGACTAAAATTCTGATAAAAATTATAAATTTAACGATTTTTGGCCGTTTTTTAGCCACTTTTAGTAATTTTTTTTGTACGTTTTTCAAAATTTTACTAATTTAATGTGCTCAAAAATCGTTGGCCAACGAACTCATCCTTTCGTTTGGAATGCTCGATTTTTCGGCGCAAGAACCGGATTTTTATTTCAATCCTAAGGAGAGTTATCGTCTGGAATGACAGATACACATACATATTTTTTTTTTTTTTTTTTTTTTTTTTTTTTTTTTTTTATGAAACCTCCCCTCAAAGACGGAGGGGGCACGCCATTAAATTGAAAAATAAACAAATAAAATAAAAAAGTGGGGAGGACGCCCAGGTTTACCCGACGCCGGCTCTAGGGATAAGGGAAGTTGCAGGACGAGGAGGAAGAATGGGATGAAAGGAAGTGCCCCTATAGAATGACCACCAATTAAGGTAAGAGCCCCGAAGGACGCGGGTGGTGATACCACGGAGCACTCCTGCCGAGATGCCCAACTCGAGAAGCTCCGTGGCACTTTTCCCGCACCACACCCCGCGCCATGAGACGGTCGCGGCCATGACCTTGATGTTATTAGGCGCCACTCCTTTTAGCTCAGATATCGCTTGTCGCAGATCACTTCTATCATATTTACTTTTCTTAGCCCGCCAGGTCTGCTCCATGTCCACGCTGCCACTGACAACTTGGACATCCAGGATTATGGCAGACCCATCGGGCTTGATCGCAACGATATCTGGCTTCTTGCCCCGGTCACTCGGTATGTGGTATAGTCTCTCCCTTTCGACATCCCAACCGCTAGATGACAAAGCACCTGCTATCTGCTTGGCAACCGCATCGTGACGTAAAATGCGGCCACCGTGAGTACGAGGACACTGCTGCACTACATGATAAAGATTCTCATTTTTACCCCGACAGGCACGGCAAAGGGTGTCTACTGTCCCGCGACTACTCCTCGAACACCTCACCGAGGTGGCTAACGTAGCCACCCGGACGGCGTGAAAATGGCGATAGTCGCGGGCCCCAATGCCCTCTGAAGCCCATTCCACCCACTGGGTAGAAATGGGGGATTCAGAGCACTGTCGGAGTTCTTTACCATCTACTGACTCATGCAGTGCAGCAGCGAACTCAGCAGATGAGCTGGGTTTTGGAGCAGTTGGTGTTGCTCGATCGCACCACAACAACTGCTGCCGGACAAAGTCCAGGTCAGCAGCAGTGCGGGCGACCTCCCAGCTCGAGCCCCTAAGGGCAAGCAGGCGCTGGCGGCGTAAAGATGGGATGCTGGCAGAAAGAGAGACAATACCGAGCCCACCGGCCTTGACCGGTGCGTGGATGTAAGCACTTGGGACACCAGGTGGAAAGCCTAGCCAAGAGCGCACAGCAGAGCGAACTTCACGATCTAACTCAAGCAGCCTCCCCGCAGTAAGCCTGCCAAAGACTAACCCATAGGTGAGCTTTGGCAGTAAGTACGTGCGAAGGAGGCGCAGCTTCTGCTGTGGCTTCAATGGTGCCTTGGTGACACGAGCTAATGCTCCACCAAGGTCCACACGGCTTGCGGCTATAGTGGCCACACCCATGAAGTCGACCCCAAGGTACCGCCAGACCTCCAACACGGATCGGGCAGGGATGGAAGTTTGTCCTAAGACAAAACACTCCTCATCCACTACCTTCACCTTATGCTGGCGACCCGACGGGACCAAGGAGACCGACCCACACTTAGCTGGGTTGACCACCAAACCACACCTGGCTAGCTGCTCAGCAAATGCATTGAGGGAGATCTGCAAGCCCTCACGGGTTTCTGCGAGTAGGATGACATCATCAGCAAAAGCTAATGCACCTACTCGCACCCCAGGGGCGAGATCGAACCCTATTTCAGCTGGCAGCTTACCCAAGGCCGTATCCACGACCAGGTTGAAGAGGAGTGGCGACAGAGGATCCCCCTGGCGTACCCCGCGCCCAATAACAACATCCCCTGACATCTCACCTCGTGCCTCGAGGACCGTCACGCCTTCGTGGTACAGACAGGCAACATACTCAATTAAACGAGCAGGTGCCCCGACACCACGAAGACAATCGGTCAGGGCAAAGTGACTAACTGTGTCAAAGGCCTTAGCGACGTCCAGAGCGGCAAGATGGAGCTGCCGTTTCTTGATACGGGCCAGCGAAATGACAGTTTGGAGAACTGTTAGATTCTCCGCTGTGCCATCCGCTGGCCGAAATGCTCTCTGGACGTCACCTATGACACCAGCCACTTGAAGGCGAGATGCCAGAACTTTTTGGAAGTGGCGGAAGACCACCGACGAAATAGAAATTGGACGGTAGCCTCCAGGCCCACTTCCCCCTTTCTTTGGGATGAAAATTGTCCGGGCACGGGTCAACGCTTTCGGGGGTCTTCCAGATAGTAGCAGCAGGTTGAGGATGAGCAGCCTAACATTCTTTGGAGCTTTATTCCAGCGTCGGGCGGAAATACCATCGGGTCCAGCAGAAGTGGAGTTTTTGACACGGCACTTATGTGCCTCGTCATGAAGCACCGGTGTGCACATGATGCTGCGTAAGGAGTCCCTGGTGGAAGCTGGGGGTACCACTGGCTCACCAGAGTTGTGGCTGGGAGCACTCATAAGTGGCTCCCAGTAATCCACAAACTCCTGGAGGGGGGGCATAACTTGTTCTTCCCCAGCTCCCTCCAGTACCTCCGCAGCTGCACGAGCCGGATGCTTCCTCCACAATCTCTGGACACGCTGATATTCCCGCCTCCTCGCTTGCTTAGCTGCTCTGCGACCTCCACGAGGCACCACATTAGGGGGAACTTCTCCCTGGTGCCTCGCCACGGTCGCTTCCTCAACCTGCGGGAAGATCCTCTGCACATAGGCCGCGACCTCGTCCTCCAAGCCATTTGGCCCCTCAACAGCCCGCCTCGCCAGATCCTGCAGGTTAGTTTTGACTAAAATTCTGATAAAAATTATAAATTTAACGATTTTTGGCCGTTTTTTAGCCACTTTTAGTAATTTTTTTTGTACGTTTTTCAAAATTTTACTAATTTAATGTGCTCAAAAATCGTTGGCCAACGAACTCATCCTTTCGTTTGGAATGCTCGATTTTTCGGCGCAAGAACGGGATTTTTATTTCAATACTAAGGAGTGTTATCGTCTGGAATGACAGATACACACACACACACACACACAACACACACACACACATATATGTGTATATATATATATATATATATATATATATATATATGAAAAAGCGCAAACTTCAGAGGAATCGTTTCAGAATGCCTCAAAACGGATTTCAATGAAGAAATTTTTCAAAACTTTATATTTTAAAATTTTCCGAGCCATTGAAATAGCATCATTTTCTACGAAAATTCGCTAAAAGGCTTTAGATAAATTAAAAGCAACTTCTCTCAAACTAGGTATGCGTGGCTTCATTCATAGTATGTACTTATTTTAAAAAAAATTGCTTATTCTTAAATAATATAAATAGATTAAATTGGTTACATTTTTGGGGGTAAAATATCATTTTTTCCTACTTTTATGATAAGAGGCAAGCTCTTTCTTGTTGCTTCCTCTTTCAGTTACCCTGTTTACAAATCTTTGATATACCTAATATACACATTTGTAGGTTAATACAATATAACCCTCAGTAGATGGATGATTTCAGAAAGTTGAACAACGGAAACTTCGGTTGAATTGTCACTCCAAAAAGTTTTTATGATTTCCCAAAGTAGTTCTTTCGTTCAATCATAATACAATCTAAAGTAATCACAAATGGCGAAAATCTAAAAATGTTTATCTTGCCAACAGTTTAAAATAATCAGATTCATTTGATTTCATTAAACAAAACTTAGATGTGAACTTGAA